>OX419718.1:27405703-28052522 GCA_948474765.1 Patella depressa
AACCTCAAAGTTAACCGCAGCTGGTTAATAATAAGGAGACATCCGAAAAAAAAACCTTTGTTTTTCACCAACTTTGCTATTCGAATCCCAATTTGGCAAAATTTTGTTAAAAACTGTATGCTCTGTCGCGTTCACAAAGTTTTAGGTAAAAGGGGGATAATTGCAGAACCAATAATCGCTAAAATTAAAAATCGATATGGTTCGGTATGATTACAATGCGTCGCACCATATTTGAATGGAATAAATTCGTCCAAAACAGTCGTATTATAAAGGTTTTCGGACATTGGTCGAGTAACTCCAGAGAAGGAAGATTCGGAAAGCATAATATCGATTTTCTTACCACCAATTCATAAAAATACATTAAAAACTGTCACGTGGACAAGCTTTTCGGGAAAGGGTGAAGTGAACTAACTAAACGTCGTTGAATACTGAATATCATTAGGGTTTGTCCTCTCCTGACCCCAATGCTTAACACCAAATTAGAAAATAATCCATCCCAAAGAGTTATCGAATGTTCTTTTACATGCACACCAACGTGTATACGGGGCCTTGGTTAATGTCCGCCAAGGTTGATTTTAATGGCAGTGTAAACATGGTTTATGTCATCTTTTAGTTACTATTGCTAGGATCACACTGGTGCGACGCGTTACGAACGAGACGATTGGACATTCTTATCTATTTACTCCTCGATGGGATTGGGTCCACTTGGAAGCGTTGTGGTCACGACTAGTTATTTTCATGTGACATGATCTGTCACGACACAGTCTCCCATTCAAATACGATCAGACACGTCCCGACTGATTACACGATTTGATACAGACAGATATATTCGGCGACGTTTCGATACAATTCTTGTTGCGATATCGTTCACTAGTTTCACGATCGAGATGGAGAGTGATCACGATCTGAGCTACAATTGGACCCCCAGCTTCTACTCAGACCGGGTGGCACTGCTGCGGCAACAGAAAATGGTCTCGGGATTGGTCAAAGTCAGGGGCGGATTGGGCTGCGGACGATCGCCTGAAGGGCCGGTCGGACGATTGCTCGAAGGGCTGGTCGGACAAAAAATATTAAAAAAAAAAACCACATTTTTTTGTCCAGTTCGTCTAAAAAACAACTTTTTTCTGCTGAACATTATATGGGAGAGGGGGGGGGGGGTATTGGACCGACCATGGAGCCATGATGATCATATTGTATGTGGCCGGTGGCTTTAACAGGCTGTCACGCCATCACTGGAGTCTGGAATGAGCTGGTATAATAGACTTTCTGGAATGGGTGTGCTGGGTGTGGGTCAGAATTCGGAATCCTTCAATGGCAATGCGAAATTCAACCGAAAATTTCATCGGATTCACCCGATTAATTATTAAGTCACCTGCACCCTGTTTGAGGGGATACGCCAGAATCCAAATTTAAAAAGCAGCTTTTATGATTTTTTTTTTATTTTCGTCACTCTGTATCAATGTGTTTCGTGGCCTTCCATCACAGGAGGAATCAACTATCAACTAGCGCTCCCGGCAACAAAAATAGGACATTTTTCAATGAAAATATTCCTGCTGATTCAATATTTCTAACTGTTTTTTCTCAACCAGTCCCAGTTTTCAACCAGTTAAATTCCCTTTACTCATGACGATACAATGATAATACGTTAATTAATAATATGACGATATGATAATTTCACAGATTGATGGTTGTAAATTACTTGCAGGTCGTAGTTTTGGCCTGAGTTATTTGACAGAGATTATAATCATTTTCCAAAAATGACCAGGGGGAGAGCCCCCGGACCACCCCCACCCCAGCCCCTCCGGGCTCCTCGGTCAGTAAAAGGGGCCGCTCCGACACAGGAGCCTGGGCCGGTCTCCGACCCCAATCCGCCCCTGGTCAAGGTTGCTATGAGCTTGGTATCGTGCTGTGCACTTATTGGTGGCAAATGATCGCAGTGTCACAGCGTTTGTTTTGAGCATGTTCAAAACAAACGCCAAGGTTGAGCGATTATACATGGAAAGCTGTGAGAATGCGGCTTCTTCAAGTTTGTTATATAGGACATCATAGAGCGTGGTATTTGTCAGGTCTATGGCCGATTCCGATCACCACAATTTGGAAGCAGGATCAGAACGACCTGTGTTACGATCTGAAGCGATGATCACTATTGAAATTAATCCTGTTGATTGTAGAAAATATTTGAACCGGCCTGAACTTTTTCTACGATCAACACCATTGCTGCGATGACCTCAATAGACTACATTTTATCTTGTTCTGTGTGCGTTTTCAAGAAATCGTTCAAATGCCATACTTTTTCGGGAGCTAACTAACCAATACATCCTTGAGGAAATGTACCCTAAACATTATTTCAACAATTAAAATGACTTCCTTGAACAACTTAGAGATAAATCAAATGCAATCACTTTGTTCATGAGAATACATAATAAAATGTTACTTCACAGTCTCTACTTGACTTTGCGACCACGGTGATGGCAATAGTCATGTTTTTTAACGTCCATTATGCACTATTCCCTGGCTACTAAAAAATATCGGTTCCTTCATATTATGGACAAGTAATGCAAAATTTGCCTACGTCAGACTTGTACAAGTGCAATAATTGCCTAAGTCATTTAAAGTTCCAATAGCATTTTTTTAAGTTATATTTTTAAAATTTATGAAAATAAAGCCCCAAAATAGATTGAACCTATAAACAGTCCTACCTTGTTAAAGAATAATCCTATTAATCCTATAATTCACTATTGCCAGTTGAGAAATTGGCAAAAATATCATTTTCAACTTCAAATTCAAACGTTTGAAGATGGCCGTCCATGTAGAAGAATGGGAAAACAAGGGAGGTAATTGAGTAACTATTTCCTCAATCAACCAGTGTCACCCTTTTTAACCCCCCAAAAATTTTATCCATGATCGTATAATAGTGAGTTGACAACCTTTTGAGCAAAAAACATAAAAATAATTATATTTTGACTTTCTTAGAAAAAGTGAAATTGGAACTTTAATGACACGCAAAATGCCTGTATTACAAAAATAATATGCCAGACCACTAAAGATTATATTAACAACACTCTAAACAAAATTTGATCTTAATACAATCACAGTTTTTGATTTAAAACAGTTTTTTGTCTCTCCTGTAAAATTCAGTAAAAATGACTTAGGCAATTTTTGCTTTAGCTTGACGATATGATGCAATTTTGCAGATAATAATATTATTTATAAAAGGCAGAGAGAAGGCCTCAAAGCAATATTATCATTTATGATTAAAATGCATCATATCATAATTACATGTATGCTGAAAATTAACTGGAAGCATTTATCTAAAATCTTAACCACAGATTCTCTTCAATGAGACCAAGATGTCTATATTCCACCTTGTGATGCTTGGGTTGTACTAACAACTGTTTACTAATGTCAGGATGTTCAACATCCGGACATCAACTAGCTAATATTTCTGGAGGACAACCTGCCAACCCGATGTAATCCAGCTGTTTGTGTTCAAAGAGTTAAATTAAATAAAACAATAACTGTTTAACTGTTAATATAAACAAAACCAATCTGATTAAAATCACAGATCCTATTTCGTTTCTTATAGTTCAAAATTTCGTTTTACCTATCTTCACAACACTATAGTATCTGGAAGATTTCAAAATTTTGTTTTAATTGTCTTCACAACACTAGGATCTGGAAGAGTTGTTAAACAGGCTTTCTAGTTGACTGAGAAATTGACAAACAAAATGTGGAATAATTCTGTGTTTTAATCAGATTGGAACAAAACATGTCAATAGCAAGTAGAATAAAAGAGTTAATTTTAAAAATGAATTATGTATGTTGTTAATTTGTAACAGAACAATCAACAAACAACTCTCAGGTCATGAACGCACCCTGGCTTTTTCACGATCATTTCCGTAAGATTCACTGATATTGTTAGGGTATTTTCCTAAAGTAACTCCTACATATCTGAAAATGGAGACAGGTTATACCAAAAGAAATTAAAAGATGTGAAAAGAAGGAAATAAAAATAATGCAATTATCATGGGCAGATAACTTGAACAAATGTCCCCATAATATATTAACCCAGTGGTTTACTGGTTAGTAAAGTAGAATGGAATAAGACCACTGGCGATACCAAGGATGTAAACTAAAGGGGGGCTTATGTCGACCTTGCAACTGAAAGCAACTGGCGTTTTGGCAACTGGGAGCAACTGAAAGCAACTGAATGCAACTGAAAAAAGTCGACCTGAGCGCCTTACAACTAGTTGCAGTCAGTTGCAATCAGTTGCAATCAGTTGCACATGTTCAACTTTCAGCAACTCGTGGCAACTAGTTGCAGTCGACATGAGCGTTCTTGCAACTGGCGTCAACTCGTTTCCATGGAAATAACATCACGTGATAAGAAACATGTGTTTTGTGACTTTATAAAGAGGCAAATGGAAGCGAACGAAGACACCCACTTTTCAAATGTTGATGATGTCGACAATAATATACTAATAGAATTGTAGTAAGACCGACCATGCCTTTGTGTTGCTTCTTTAAAGTTATTCGCCATTTTGTTGATCATGTGATGAATAAATTAACAGTCACATGTTAAGTGTGATCGCCATCAGTTCCGAGTCGACATAAGTGCTCCGAATTCAGTTGCTCCCAGTTGTCCTCAGTTGCTGATATGATCGACATAAGCACTCTTGCAACTGACTGCAACTAGTTGCTTTGGGTTGCAAAGTCGACATAAGCCCCACTTAATAAGCTTATCTCAGCAATAATTATCATTTTTTTCAATAAGAAGATATCAACATCCCATACCCTTGTATACCAAAAACTAAGTGAATTTTTTGTCCACGGACCCAAAAATACACAAATACTCTAGGCTGATGTGGTACAAAGTTTTATAAACATATCTTGAATAGTTTAGAAGATATTATTCTCTCGAAACAAAACCAGGATGAAAGAATGGGTGCAGCCCTGTTGCAATACCCTCTTAGCTACTACATTCAGTATACAATAAAAAAATTCAGTTTACCCGAAACCTGTTCCTTTCTTTCCAGGGTTTGTGAGAATATTTTTTCCTGGTGCTTTATATCCTTTTCCTGAAGCTGATGCTGGACTAAAAGCTGACACATTTCCTCCAAATGTCCCAAAATGACTTCCTAATCCTGACCTGTCAAAGGGAAAAAAAAAAAAAATTACTTGAGTATGTGATCCACAAAGTCTATAACTTATAGCTATACATAATAATAAGGTAAGCAATGTGATTCATGATAGCTTACTAACAATCAAATTCCCCAGTTCGATTCTAGATTACCAGCATGGCCTACCCAATGTCAATGGTGCAAAATGGAAGGCCTGACAAGTAAAAAAGGTTTAGTCGTTGAGAGGGGAAGAAAAATTGTACAGACTATTCAATCTGGTTGGTACAGACAGGAAAGACATAAAAACTCACTTATTTTGAATATAAGTACACGTATAGTCATAGAAATATAGTGGTGGGGTGTGATTATAATCTTAGACATGCAACTGATAATATCCATGTTGTTATCGCAACAAACATAGTGTCAACTTGAAATCCAAGAAAAGTTAAATAAGGAACCTGGGGACATATCAAGGATAATGTCCAGTACAAAATCACAATGTGTCTGGTACATCTTCTCTGCCAGCTCTGTCATTTGATTTGGTACTGATGTGTCCTTTGCAGTATATTTATTGATAATGATAACTTTTAAAAAAATGACCAGCACAAAGATAAAAATGTCAGTTACTACTAGTTCATGTTTGATCATTATTTCCAGGCCTGTTCTAGACATCATCTAGAAATATTTTCGAGGTAGGCATACTTTTAGAAGGTAGTGCTGTGTGTTGCCACTGGACTCATGATAGGTATTGTGATTCATAATCAAATCAATATTTACCAAGACAACAAACAAGATAAATGAATAATTGTCGTAATTGATATTTTTAATCCTGCGGATGTTGATGTTTTATATCATGATATTGATTTGAATCAAAATGAGAACCAAAATAAAGAGTGTTAGTACTAATGGATAATGTGTGACCTGGATAATTAAGAGTGACATCTCTTACTGAAGCGACAAAAAAATTATTAAATAATTAATTCAACATCTGACAACTCAATAAGCAAATTGTGAGAAGGTGAATCCAGATACATTGATTCAACAATATATTGTAATTGAACAATCATATAAAACTTACGGTTTCTTATCTCCATTACTTGGTAAAAATGCTTTTGATATATTTTTCTTTGATTCTTCCATTCTATTTACTCTTCTCATTTTAATAGGATCACTGTATGATTCCCCTTCCAATACCCTGTTAAATTTATCACTAAAATATCCACCTTGTAAGGCTGATTTCATTTTCTCACCACCAGGTAACATCTGTCTACCTTTTGCACTGGCATCATTGAAACTGACTGAAATAATCAAAAAAAAAAAAAAGAATTAGATTTATTTATAATGTAATGTAGAACAAAGTAAGCTAGGCCTAGTACCAGTACCATCTCATTAACAACATGGTCTGATATATTTGATATGGTTGAGTTTAATTTAAAAAACACAAAATCTCAACAGTCACTGCAGTGCATAGGACTGGTCACTGGTATAGTTTTCAACATTGGCCGTTTGCTAATCAGCTAAAACTAATCAACAGTTTCATTTTTGAATCTAATAATTTAGTCTATAGGCAGCTAATTATGTGGTAAAGTGGTGTTGCCTAGCTAACAACAAGAACAATGTTTAAGTTTAACCAATTTTTAAATAAAATTTAAATTCAAATTAAATAGAGGAATCAAATAAGTCATACTTCCTGGCGTCTTGTATTTGTCACCAATCGACACATATCCTATTTCTTGGAACAGGCCAACTCTCTCCATATCAGATTTTCGGTCACCCATCTTGCTGTTTTCCTACAACAACTTACAGTTACTCAGACTTAACAATTAATAAACTTGCACCCCAGGCCCAACGCGAAAATAACCACAAGAATTTCTCGAACTCAGAAATAAATCCTTAAGAGTATCTTCAGGTTCCGTTGGTAATTTATCAACCTGTAATAAAATAACTGTAAACGAGTTGATCTCAGAGAAACGAAGCTGTTATACACGGTGAACAAACAATCTAAACTAAAAGAACAAGTTGACAAATTGACAAGCTTAAGCCTTCCATATTGTTGCCGTAATTACTATGGTGATCATTCAACACGCATGTATATCCGGAAGTTGACGAACACTTCCGGTTGTCCTGAAAACTCCAATTACCCCTAAGTACCACAAGGATAGCCAGTCAGCAAATTCGGTCGATGGTTGGGTTAAAATTTGGGAATAGTTTGTTTGACGTAAATAAAAAACGCACTAACTCAAATTTCCTGAAATCGTTTTTGTCTATTTTGTTTATTTTCTCCGAAGTTAAAAGCTGACAGTTGAAATCAAAACTTTATTGAGATTTTTCTTCAATAGCAATCCACTAAACAACCTGTAGACCTCTCTTAGCGAGTAAGGACATCAACTTCGGGTTAAAGGTCAACGACTGATGTCATCGACTGAAAACATAAACATAAACAATGGTCGTGCTAGAAACGGCTAGTGTTTAGTCTGTGTCCCATGCAAACCATTCGGCCATCCACCCCTCCCCCATTACTGAAGGAGTCAGACGCTCGGTAGGGAAGGGGAAAGGGTGGGGAAGGACTTATCATTCTAAACATCAGTCAAATAGCTCAGTCGAATAATCCAGTCGAATAATTCAGTCGTATACTTCAGTCGTATAACTCAGTCGTATACTTCAGTCGTATAAGTCAGTCGTATAGTTCAGTCGTATAATTCAGTCGTATAGTTCAGTCGTATAATTCAGTCGTTCAATATTAAGTGTAGTTGACTAAGATAATATAGTAGCAAATCATGCTCGTAGCTATAGCTGAAGGTGTCGGGGCATAAGGTAGGGGCCGGGGGCATGAGGTTGGGACCGGGGGCTTTCCCAACTAGTTTCAAGTTCGATTTTACGTAAGGTATTCGGGCGATATTAAAGCCATAACCGAAAGAGAGAGAGAGAATAGAGATAGGGAGAGACAGGAATGGGGTTTAACGTCCACTCGACACAAACAAGGTAATTTCGGGACTAACATAAGATTTGATTTTATTTCAATAATTCGCTTGCGCGTAGGGGTCTTTAGCAGTGGGAGGACCCGGAGAAAAATCCACGAGGTTGGACAGGCGACCTTTCTCCTTGTCACGTACAGCCGAGGATGCGAAACCACGCCAGTTGACTCAATGACAGGCTTCATGATACAGGGAGCACCTACAAACCATTCGGCCATCCCCCACCCCCACCCCATAACTGAAGGAGCCAGAAGCTCGGTATGGAAGGGGTGGGGTGGGGAAGGTCTTATCATTCTTTATATCAGTCAAATAGTTCAGTCGTATAATCCAGTCGTATACTTCAGTCGTATAGTTCAGTCGTATAACTCAGTCGTATAGTTCAGTCGTATAATTCAGTCGTATAGTTCAGTCGTATAAGTCAGTCGTATAGTTCAGTCGCATAATTCAGTCGTATAGTTCAGTCGTATAATTCAGTCGTTCAATATTAAGCATTGGTGGCAGTGGACTAAGATAATATAGTAGCAAATCATGCTCGTAGCCATAGCTGAAAGTGCCGGGGCATGGGATACGAGCCGGGGGCCTTCCCAACTGCTTTCAAGTTCGATTTTACGGGCAAAATTAGCTTGATATGTAAGGTATTCAGGCCATAACTAAGCCATAACTGAAAAATAAAGTGAGAGAGAAGGGGGGGGGGGGGTACCGTCCACACCACACAAACTAGGTCGTTTCGGGACTAACATATGGTTTTTATTTTTATTTCAATAATTCGTTTGCGCGTAGGGGTCTTTAGCTGTGGCAGGAAACCGGAGGACCCGGAGAAAAATCCACGAGGTTGGACAGGCGACCCTTCTGCTTGTCACGTACAGCCGAGGACCCGGAGAAAAATCCACGAGGTTGGACAGGTGACCCTCCTCCTTGTCACGTACAGCCGAGGATGCGAAACCACACCAGTTGACTCAATGACAGGCTTCATGATACAGCGAGCACCTGCAAACAATTCAGCGATCCATTCCACCCCATTACTGAAGGAGTCAGACGCTCGGTAGGGAAGAGGGTGGGGGTGAGGAAGGTCTTATCATTCTTAACATCAGTCAAATAGCTCAGTCAAATAATCCAGTCGCATAGTTCAGTCGTATAATTCAGTCGTATACTTCAGTCGTATAAGTCAGTCGTATAGTTCAGTCGTATAACTCAGTCGTATAGTTCAGTCGTATAATTCAGTCGTATAGTTCAGTCGTATAAGTCAGTCGTATAGTTCAGTCGCATAATTCAGTCGTATAGTTCAGTCGTATAATTCAGTCGTTCAATATTAAGCATTGGTGGCAGTGGACTAAGATAATATAGTAGCAAATCATGCTCGTAGCCATAGCTGAAAGTGCCGGGGCATGGGATACGAGCCGGGGGCCTTCCCAACTGCTTTCAAGTTCGATTTTACGGGCAAAATTAGCTTGATATGTAAGGTATTCAGGCCATAGCTAAGCCATAACTGAAAGATAAAGTGAGAGAGAAGGGGGGGGGGGGGTACCGTCCACACGACACAAACTAGGTCGTTTCGGGACTAACATATGGTTTTTATTTTTATTTCAATAATTCGTTTGCGCGTAGGGTCTTTAGCTGTGGCAGGAAACCGGAGGACCCGGAGAAAAATCCACGAGGTTGGACAGGCGACCCTTCTGCTTGTCACGTACAGCCGAGGACCCGGAGAAAAATCCACGAGGTTGGACAGGTGACCCTTCTCCTTGTCACGTACAGCCAAGTATGCGAAACCACACCAGTTGACTCAATGACAGGCTTCATGATACAGCGAGCACCTCGGACAATTCAGCGATCCACCCCACCCCATTACTGAAGGAGTCAGACGCTCGGTAGGGAAGAGGGTGTGGGTGGGGAAGGTCTTATCATTCTTAACATCAGTCAAATAGCTCAGTCAAATAATCCAGTCGCATAGTTCAGTCGTATAATTCAGTCGTATACTTCAGTCGTATAAGTCAGTCGTATAGTTCAGTCGTATAACTCAGTCGTATAGTTCAGTCGTATAATTCAGTCGTATAGTTCAGTCGTATAGTTCAGTCGTATAATTCAGTCGTTCAATATTAAGCATTGGTGGCAGTGGACTAAGATAATATAGTAGCAAATCATGCTCGTAGCCATAGCTGAAAGTGCCGGGGCATGGGGTATGAGCCGGGGGCCTTCCCAACTGCTTTCAAGTTCGATTTTACGGGCAAAATTAGCTTGATATGTAAGGTATTCAGGCCATAGCTAAGCCATAACTGAAAGATAAAGTGAGAGAGAAGGGGGGGGGGGGTACCGTCCACACGACACAAACTAGGTCGTTTCGGGACTAACATATGGTTTTTATTTTTATTTCAATAATTCGTTTGCGCGTAGGGTCTTTAGCTGTGGCAGGAAACCGGAGGACCCGGAGAAAAATCCACGAGGTTGGACAGGCGACCCTTCTGCTTGTCACGTACAGCCCAGGACCCGGAGAAAAATCCACGAGGTTGGACAGGTGACCCTTCTCCTTGTCACGTACAGCCAAGTATGCGAAACCACACCAGTTGACTCAATGACAGGCTTCATGATACAGCGAGCACCTCGGACAATTCAGCGATCCACCCCACCCCATTACTGAAGGAGTCAGACGCTCGGTAGGGAAGAGGGTGTGGGTGGGGAAGGTCTTATCATTCTTAACATCAGTCAAATAGCTCAGTCAAATAATCCAGTCGCATAGTTCAGTCGTATAATTCAGTCGTATACTTCAGTCGTATAAGTCAGTCGTATAGTTCAGTCGTATAACTCAGTCGTATAGTTCAGTCGTATAATTCAGTCGTATAGTTCAGTCGTATAAGTCAGTCGTATAGTTCAGTCGCATAATTCAGTCGTATAGTTCAGTCGTATAATTCAGTCGTTCAATATTAAGCATTGGTGGCAGTGGACTAAGATAATATAGTAGCAAATCATGCTCGTAGCCATAGCTGAAAGTGCCGGGGCATGGGGTACGAGCCGGGGGCCTTCCCAACTGCTTTCAAGTTCGATTTTACGGGCAAAATTACCTTGATATGTAAGGTATTCAGGCCATAGCTAAGCCATAACTGAAAGATAAAGTGAGAGAGAAGGGGGGGGGAGGGTACCGTCCACACGACACAAACTAGGTCGTTACGGGACTAACATATGGTTTTTATTTTTATTTCAATAATTCGCTTGCGCGTAGGCGTCTTTAGCTGTGGCAGGAAACCGGAGGACCCGGAGAAAAATCCACGAGGTTGGACAGGCGACCCTTCTGCTTGTCACGTACAGCCGAGGACCCGGAGAAAAATCCACGAGGTTGGACAGGTGACCCTTCTCCTTGTCACGTACAGCCGAGGATGCGAAACCACACCAGTTGACTCAATGACAGGCTTCACGATACAGCGAGCACCTGCAAACAATTCAGCGATCCACCCCACCCCATTACTGAAGGAGTCAGACGCTCGGTAGGGAAGAGGGTGGGGGTGGGGAAGGTCTTATCATTCTTAACATCAGTCAAATAGCTCAGTCAAATAATCCAGTCGCATAGTTCAGTCGTATAATTCAGTCGTATACTTCAGTCGTATAAGTCAGTCGAATAGTTCAGCCGTATAACTCAGTCGTATAGTTCAGTCGTATAATTCAGTCGTATAGTTCAGTCGTATAAATCAGTCGTATAGTTCAGTCGCATAATTCAGTCGTATAGTTCAGTCGTATGATTCAGTTGTTCAATATTAAGCATTGGTGACAGTGGACTAAGATAATATAGTAGCAAATCATGCTCGTAGCCATAGTTGAAAGTGCGGGGCATGGGGTAGGAGCCAGGGGCCTTCCCAACTGGTTTCAAGTTCGATTTTACGGGCAAAAGTAGCTTGATATGTATGGTATTCAGGCCATAGCTAAGCCATAACTGACAGAGAAAGTGGGACAGAAGGAGGTTGGGGGGTAACGTCCACTCGACGCAAACAAGGTCGTTTCGGGACTAACATATGGTTTTTATTTTTATTTCAATAATTCGTTTGCGCGTAGGGGTCTTTAGCTGTGGCAGGAAACCGCAGGAACCGAGAAAAATCCACGAGGTTGGACAGGCGACCCTTCTGCTTGTCACGTACAGCCGAGGACCCGGAGAAAAATCCACGAGGTTGGACAGGTGACCCTTCTCCTTGTCACGTACAGTCGAGGATGCGAAACAACGCCAGGTGACTCAATGACAGGCTTCATGATACAGCGAGCACCTACAAACCATACGGCCGTAAAACCCCCACCCCCACCCCATAACTGAGGGGGCCAGACGCTCGGTAGGGAAGGGGGAGGGGGGTAGGGAGGATCTATCAGTCTTAAGATTATTCAAATAGCTCAATCGAATAATCCAGTCGAATAATTCAGTCGTATAGTCCAGTCGTATACTTCAGTCGTATAAGTCAGTCGTATAATTCAGTCGTATACTTCAGTCGTATAAGTCAGTCGTATAGTTCAGTCGTATAGTTCAGTCGTATAACTCAGTCGTATAGTTCAGTCGTATAACTCAGTCGTATAGTTCAGTCGTATAATTCAGTCGTTCAATATTAAGCAGCGGTGGCAGTGGACTAAGATAATATTGTAGCAAATCATGCTCGTAGCCATAGCTGAAGGTTCCGGGGGCATGGGGTAGGGGCCGGGGTCCTTCCCAACGGGTTTCAAGTTCGATTTTACGGGCAAAAGCAGTTTGATAAGTAAGGCATACATTCGGGCGATATTTAAGCCATAACTGAAAGAGAAAGAGAGATAGAGAGACAGAGAGAGAGAGAGAGGGACATAGTAATGGGGTTTAGCGTCCACTCGACACACACTAGGTCATTTCGGGACAAACATATGGTTTGTAATTATTTTATTTCCATAATTCGCTTGCGCGTAGGGGTTTTTAGCAGTGCGGGGAAACCGGAGGACCCTGAGAAAAATCCACAAGGTTGGACAGGCGACCCTTCTCCTTGTCACGTACAACGCCAGGTGAATCAATGACAGGTTTCATGATACAGCGAGCACCTGCAAACCATACGGCCATCCACCCCCGCCCCCACCCCATAACTGAGGGAGCCAGACGCTCGGTAGGGAAGGAGGAGGGGGTTGGGGAGGATCTATCAGTCTTAGGATTAGTCAAATAGCTCAGTCGAATAATCAAGTCGAATAATTCAGTCGTATAGTCCAGTCGTATGCTTCAGTCGTATACTTCAGTCGTATAATTCAGTCGTATAGTTCAGTCGTATAATTCAGTCGTATAGTTCAGTCGTATAACTCAGTCGTATAGTTCAGTCGTATAACTCAGTCGTATAGTTCAGTCGTATAATTCAGTCGTATAATTCAGTCGTTCAATATTAAGCAGCGGTGGCAGTGGACTAAGATAATATTGTAGCAAATCATGCTCATAGCCATAGCTGAAGGTGCCAGGGGCATGGGGTAGGGGCCGGGGTCCTTCCCAACGGGTTTCAAGTTCGATTTTACGGGCAAAAGCAGTTTGATAAGTAAGGCATGCATTCGGGCGATATTTAAGCCATGGATGGCCGTATGGTTTGCAGGTGCTCGCTGTATCATGAAGCCTGTCATTGAGTCACCTCTCTCTCTCTCTCTCTCTCTCTCTCTCTCTCTTTAAGTTAGGGCTTAAATATTGCCCGAATGCATGCCTTACTTATCAAACTGCTTTTGCCCGTAAAATCGAACTTGAAACCCGTTGGGAAGGACCCCGGCCCCTATCCCATGCCCCCGGCACCTTCAGCTATGGCTACGAGCATGATTTGCTACAATATTATCTTAGTCCACTGCCACCGCTGCTTAATATTGAACGACTGAATTATACGACTGAATTATACGACTGAGTTATACGACTGAACTATACGACTGAGTTATACGACTGAACTATACGACTGAACTATACGACTGACTTATACGACTGAAGTATACGACTGAATTATACGACTGAAGTATACGACTGAAGCATACGACTGGACTATACGACTGAATTATTCGACTTGATTATTCGACTGAGCTATTTGACTAATCCTAAGACTGATAGATCCTCCCCAACCCTCTCCCCCTTCCCTACCGAGCGTCTGGCTCCCTCAGTTATGGGGTGGGGGTGGGGGTTTATGGCCGTATGGATTGTAGGTGCTCGCTGTATCATGAAGCCTGTCATTGAGTCACCTGGCGTTGTTTACCGACTGAACTATACGACTGAAGTATACGACTGAATTATACGACTGAAGTATACGACTGAAGCATACGACTGGACTATACGACTGAATTATTCGACTGGATTATTCGACTGAGCTATTTGACTAATCCTAAGACTGATAGATCCTCCCCACCCCCCTCCCCCTTTCCTACCGAGCGTCTGGCTCCCTCAGTTATGTGGTGGGGCTGGGGTGGATAGCCGTATGGTTTGCAGGTGCTCGCTGTATAATGAAGCCTGTCATTGAGTCACCTGGCGCTGTTTCGCATCCTCGACTGTACGTGACAAGGAGAAGGATCGCCTGTCCAACCTTGTGGATTTTTCTCCGGGTCCTCCGGTTTCCCCACACTGCTAAAGACCTCTACGCGCAAGCGAATTATGAAAAAAAAAATAAAAACCATGTTTTTGTCCCGAAATGACCTAGTGTGTGTCGAGTGGACGCTAAACCCCATTACTGTCTCCCTCTCTCTCTCTCTCCTTCTCTCTCTCTTTCTCTCTCTTTCAGTTATGGCTTAAATATCGTCCGAATGTCTTACTTATCAAACTACTTTTGCCCGTAAAATCGAACTTGAAACCCGTTGGGAAGGACCCCGCCCCTATCCCATGCCCCCAGCCCCTACCCCATGCCCCCGGCACCTTCAGCTATGGCTACGAGCATGATTTGTTACAATATTATCTTAGTCCACTGCCACTGCTGCTTAATATTGAACGACAGAATTATACGACTGAATTATACGACTGAACTATACGACTGAGTTATACGACTGAACTATACGACTGAGTTATACGACTGAACTATACGACTGAACTATACGACTGAATTATACGACTGAACTATCCGACTGACTTATTCGACTGAGCTATTCGAGTGAGCTACTTGACTGATTTTATGTAACAGACTGAACAAAATGACTGGTTTTTTTATTGAGTGGACAAAGCGACATGAAAATGTCAAATACCTCATGCTCAAAACAAACGCCGTGACTCGGCGACCATTGGCGTTATATTGGAATTAATGCGTTTCTTCTTTAACTTATATTGATCACATACTATTCCAAAATTTTAATAAGCCATCGACCGATTTATACGACTGACTATTCGATTTGGACTTAGGGTCGACTCGAAATCTCTCCCGCGGTTGTAATTTTTATTTACCGTTCGTTAAAACAAGCAAAATTACAGAATTATGAAACAAAATAGACATTAAACCTTTACTAGCATTTTCGGCAACAACTGATTTATTCAAATAAACAACTGTCACAATATAAAGGTAGGTTAGATTTGCCGAATCGGCAGGAATTTCGTGGGAGGTAATCGTTATTTTATCTATGCATTTCTTAGTTTCATTTTCATAATCTCGTGTCACATGTCGGTATAATTTTATTAAATCCATTCAGGATACTTAATCAAAAGTGAAAGTAAATCCTAGAAGCTTCGTCTCTTTGTCACAGAAAAAACGAATACAATGAGTCAGTTAAAATATATTTGAAAAACTATAAAGTATAAAGTCTCTCTAACCTAACTTGGGGTCACAGTGGCTAAGTGATATGATTATGATAAGGCGCTGGTTCGCTATCCTGGAGGTCGTGTTCGATCCCTGCATTGGCCGAGAAAGTTCATCTTGATCTTCCTGCGTGATTCCCCCCTTGTCAGTGATGCAGAAGGAGGGCCTAGAAGGACAGCTGCCTAGTCATTTGGATGGTACAAAAAACCAAGGTCCCGGGTACACATTGGAGTGCACGTAAAAGATCCCTTGTCAGTTGGAATTCGATATAAGAGTAGGCTTTAGCGCCGCTGCCCGGGCAAAATTTCCCTCATAGCACACTGTATGACATATGCCTGACTTCTGTTAGCCCAAGTTAGGTGCAAAAGAGTAGGACATTAAACCCCATTTCATTTCATTTCTCTCTAACTTAATATCATCCAAAATCTTCGACAATGAAAACACAAATTATTTGTCAATTTAATTCAGCATTGATGTTGTGATATTACCGGGAAAAGATGGGCTTCTGCTATCCAATATTTAAGACAATATAAAAGATTTATTATTGGTACACGAATTGTGTACCTGGCATAATCCGTTTGTTCGCTGCTTAAGGCTTAATAAATCATTGTAATGAATATTTGTTTATGTTCTGTCTACAGGTTAACAAAGATGGCTCCTCCACAGGAAGATGAAAACACACTGAAAATTCTCCTAGCAACAGATATTCACCTGGGTTACATGGAAAAAGATCCAATTAGAGGAAACGACTCACTTGTATCATTTGAAGAAATTCTTGAAATTGCAAAGAAAAAAGAAGTTGATTTCATTTTACTTGGTGGAGATTTATACCATGATAATAAACCTAGCAGACGGACATTACACGGCAGTATGGCTTTATTACGACGTTATTGTATGGGAGATAAACCGATTCAGTACGAATTTCTGAGTGACCAATCAGTTAATTTTTCACATTGTCAATTTCCGCTCTTAAATTACGAAGATCAAAATTACAATGTTTCTATGCCAGTGTTTTCTATACATGGTAACCATGACGATCCCACCGGTACCGGCAATTTGTGTTCTTTAGATCTCCTTCATTCAGCAGGACTTGTTAACTATTTCGGCAAAACATCATCACTAGAAAAGATTCAGTTATCTCCCTTACTACTGCAGAAAGGAACGACTAAACTTGCACTTTATGGACTTGGATCAGTCAGAGATGAAAGACTGCACCGAATGTTTGTACATAAAAATATTGCAATGCTTCGACCAAAAGAAAACAAAGATGATTGGTTTAACATATTTGTTATTCATCAAAATCGATCAAAACATTCAGCAACCAATTATATTCCTGAACAATTCTTGGATGACTTTCTTGACCTTGTGTTTTGGGGTCATGAACACGAATGCAGAATCGATCCTGAGTGGAATGGAAATCAAAATTTTTATGTTACTCAACCTGGAAGTAGTATTGCTACTTCGTTAAGTGAGGGCGAGTCTGCTATGAAACATGTTGCTTTGTTAATGATTCGTGGTAAAGATTTTAAAATGACTAAAATCCCACTAGAGACTGTACGACAGTTCTATATAGAAGATATTGTATTGAGTGAAACTACATTAAGTCCTGATGATCATGATATCAGTAAAAAGGTTGAAGCTTATTGTCAACAAAAAGTTGAAAATCTTTTACAAAAAGCAGGTATTGTATGATAAAATGCATTCTTTAAAAAAAAGTTTCGATCAGTAAATTCTGCAACTTATGAGTGAATGTTTGGAAGTGGATGTCTGGCAGCTAAGGGGTATTTTTTTAAATGGAAAAAAAAAGAACCTATTGATTTCACTGTCTTATAGTGAATGGACCCATTACTTCTGATGTTCACTCCAATTAACGAAGTGAAATGACTGGAAAATCCCAAGGAGCTTTCTTTTGGCCAACACCAAGATCCAATTAGGGACAGGCTGGTGAATCCCAGAGCCTCGTGACTCCCAAGTTAGTGTCAATGCCTATAAATGTTTGGATTATCTATAGATCTGGTAATGAATTAAAAGGAACTAGTAATGAATATAAATGATTTTATTTCTGTCAACAGAAGCCGAACACACTGGTAATTCTAAGCAGCCAGATAAACCGTTAATTAGAATACGAGTTGATTATGCTGGCGGATTTGAACCTTTTAGTGTTTACAGGTAAGATGAAGATTCAACAAATGAATTTCATGTAGTGATACAACCTACCAGTACTGTACTTTAGTTGGGGGTTGGTTGGGTGACTGAATGATCTTAAGGCATGTACTTTAGATCATAAGGATCAGTCCTGTCATAGCATAGAGTCAATTGGCATGGTTGTGATTTCCAGCTTGTACGTCTTCTCAATAGTATGAGTCAAGTGGATGTTAAACCCCATTTCTCTTTTGGACCCACAGTTAGTCCACATTGAGGAAACTGAAGACCACTGTATACTTTATTACAAGAAATTAATGCAAATTTGTAAGCAGTTTATTTTCTGGCAATAGAAATCATTATACCTACAACATATATCAAACTTTGATGAAGGAAACATAGTTTTATTGTCCTACTTTTCTGCACCAAACTGGATGATAATGAAGACAGGCATACCCCATGCTCTGATGGAAAGTTTGTCTGCACAGCTGCTAAGGATTCTTTTATGTGAATGCCAATGTGTAAACAGGATTTTGATTTTTTTTGTCCCATTCGAACAACTGGCAATCTGTTGCACACAACTGACAAGGGGGAAGCTAGGCCTCACACTGGTTCACTTTAGATTAAGGAAATGCTGTGTCACTCAAGCATTTTGATCAGTATGCCATTGCCCAAAGCCAATGTACATGTACCTGAAAGTATATACTGTTCACATACATTTGTACCAAGAGTTTCAATGTCTGCCATATACAGAATATGGCATAATCTCAGTGTGAATATATTGGTACATATTTCAGATTTGGTCAGAAGTTTGTAGATCGTGTAGCTAATCCAAAAGATGTTGTATTGTTCCAGAGAAAAAGGGTAAATACAGCTAAAAAGGAGGAAGGGGGAGAAGGGGGTAAGCTTATATTGTTTTGTTTATTCAAGGACTACATTAATGGTGGATAGTAGACTAAAATATCAGTTATACCCAATCCTAAGTTGATTTGTTCAATTACTTATATTGTAAGGACTAAACGATTTTATGACCTGTTTGATTTGTAGATGGTTTAGACTTTGAATTCATATTACCTAACCAGGAGATCTCAATTCAATCTTGGTCCAAAATATACTAAACCAAAACTGTGTCATTCCTTGTAACTGTTAGTATAGTAGAGTGGTTTATTAAGCAGGTTCTTAGTTGAATCTTGAATTTGATTGAGAAAGTTCTTATGATTAGGCTACCCTAGGGAGTGGGGGACTGCTAAACAAAAGCATCCTGTTTTTTGGATGATACCAAAAAATGACTGCATGTTAAAGATCCTGTGACAGTTGGAAATCTAAATAAGAGAGTAAGCTGTGCCCATAGTGCTGCCCTCAGGGAAATTTTTATTATTGCACTCATCATATATGTCTGTTTTTGTCTTGGATTTGATTAAGGACAATAATCTTGCATTATTTATGATTTTAGATGCTGAATTATTAGCCAATATTAAACCTCAGTCATTAGATAGTGCTAGAGTAGAAGATATGGTTCGTGATTATTTTAATAAAGTTGATGGTGTAAGTTAGAGTTTATACTTTACTTTAGATGCCCACTGTAGTCAAGGGGCATACGATTACATCATGTGTACCTACTTCAAGAATACACATGATGGCGAATGGCCGCCATTTAAAATACTACGCCCGCCTCTTAGAGACGATAACTTAACTCGCTATAAATTGTAAAAAAATTTACTTCGGCTAGAATTAAAAAACACCTAAGATTAACATTTGCTAAAAATTTCTAAAAAACAACCTAAATTTATGGAAATGGGGCCAAATCAAATCAGGCAAATTACATCAAATAGTCCATGTTAAACGTATAGCAAAAATTTTAAACTAACGCGAGCACGCGCGTTTCTAGACAACGCCATAGCGGGTCATAGCAACCAGCGAGTATAAATTGGAAATCCCCAATGACGTAGATATTATAAATTGGAAAGCCGAGTCCGTCTTAAAATAAGTAGTACCGTCAGTAAACAAGATGGAAGCCATCTGCTATCGTGTTTGATCATGGAGTAGGCAAGCACAGGTGTGTCGTATGGTCAAGGGGTAGTGATTGTCTCATTGTGGGCCTGGAAGAACCATCCAAATCTTTCAAGACCAGTACTTTGGAACTGACAAGAAAAGGTTTTCTGTTTGTTGTTTAGACATTGGCATGCATGTAAAAAAAAACCTTGACCATTGAAATTTGAAGAAGTGCAGGTCCAGATTCTGTCTCGCAAATTGTACACATATAACGGAAATGAAAATAACCATATATATTAGTGTTGAAATGAGTTGTTTTGAAAAATACATAAAATTTGTCCTATTATACATGACCACATTTACAGAAATGCTTTTTGTAATGTACAATTATATTATTTGCAGGCAAATCAACTTCAAGTTTTAACAGAGAAAGGAATGGGTGATGCTATTAAGGAATATGTTGATAAAGAGGAGAGAGAGGCCATATCCGAACTTGTTAAATATCAAATTGGAAAAACACAAAAATATCTAAAAGACAGAAATGCACCAGAGGAGATAATCGACGCAGAAATTTGTCGGTTTAAAGAAGAACGTAAACAGAAGAAACAAGAAGATGAAGAAGTAAAAGAAGCTCTTAAAATCGCGATAAGCAAACGAGAATCGCAAAATGCCACAGGTTACCAGGATGAAGAAAATAATGATTCGATAATGGATTCAGATGAAAGTGAAAGTTCCTCTGTTTCATCAACAGGTCGTGGACGAGGAAGGGGTCGAGGGTCAAGGGCAAGAGGAACATCAAATCAGAGTTCAAGAGGTCGTGGAAGTCGAGGCGGTAGAGGAAAGAAAACAGCTGTAGTTGAGAATAATAACAGTATAATGAATTCATTCTCTCAAGCCTCGTCACAAAGAGCTGGTACCAAAGCAATAAAATCTGAGTAAGTCATTGTTATGTTTTGATTTATTGTGTTTCCATCGTTGCTATTTCCATCTTAACACATCCCAGTTGGTGAAGCAAAGGAGGGCTTAAGCCCCAAACCATTTTCTAATATTTTAAAGGGATAACCTTGATTGGCATCTAAATGCTAGAACATCTTATACCACTTCTCAATTTTGCTATAGTATTGAATTATTAGGTAAGTTATGGTCATTGCTACTGACTAAACAGTTTCCTAAAACTTCTAAAATCCCAGTTACAACTCTTTGTGGTGCAGAAAGAGAGGTACATGTATAGATGGTACATGTATAGAGCACCTGTTATCACTTTTAGTTTATTTGCGTGGCACATATATAGTGGCTTATAACATTTGATAAAGATCTTTATCTTACCAATATTCTTATGTATATGTTTATTATGTTTTCTCAGACCATTATAGGCATTATATATTGAATAAACATATTATTTTTATGAATTTTATTTTGCAGCGATTCAGGATCCGAGCCAGAAATAATAGAGTCAGATGATGATACATTTAACATTCCCTCCTCTAGTCGTAAACGTAAAAACACAAGTCCTGCTAAACCTGCAGCTAAAACTAAATCCAAGAAACCGTTTACTTTTGATTCTGACAGTGATGAGGAATTATTCTCGTCTAGTAAAAGACGAAGATAAAAAAAAATTGTGATTAAAAATATTGTTTGTTGATTATAAATCATAAAGAAAATTATTTTAGCTTGCTACAAATCTAGTTATTATCAATATGACATTTCTGGAATTAAATCAAGTGAGTGCTATAAATAACCCTGTTCAAATAGCTTCTAAATACTGCCGTAAACAATTGAAATGTCGGTAAATAACAGGAAATGTGTCCTATTGTCAGTAGTGCAGAACGGTGGGTGTTAGGATGGTACGAAAAACCAACGTGTACTTGTTGCAAGAATTTAAAGGACAATATTGGTGTCAGTCATTATTACATATGTGATAGGACTGGTTAAACACATTCCAAATATCATTGCTACGATAGAGGAGTGATAAAGGGTTCATGAATCGGAAGTGACGAATGCCAAAGGATAACACGAGTAATCCCTCTATGTAACTGACTGAAGTGACGAAAGATTACAGATACATGGGCGAATTTCTGCACGCTAATACTTCCTTCGAAGATCATAAGTTATTATATGGGACCACAAGAGGATATCGGATGATTCAATAAAGTAATTAAGTATCATAAGATAAGAGAACACGAGAAAACTAGAAATAGTCTGTACAATCCATTGTTTTTATTCCTTCTATAGGGGAGACCGGGGCACATTGAGCCATTTTGTTCACATACATATTTGTCCTCATGTCATATCAAATGTTTTTATTGGAAGATCTCTTATTTCGTAGTGGAAGATCACTTATTTCGTAGTGATCTAATGAATCTGCAAACAGTCAGTGTATAGTTAAAAACAAGATCGAAACAAGCAGGAGTCTGGATTTCCTATGCTCCTACAAATCGCCGTAAAATGCAACTTTTGATCTTTGAAGGAATTATTAGTGAGCAGAAATTTGCCCATATCTGTTATCACTAGTCACTTCAGTCAGTTATATAGAGGAACAACTCGTGTTTTCCTTTGGCGTTCGTCACTTCCGATTCATGAAACCTTTATTACTCCTCTATTGTAGCAATGATCTCTGTGTTAAAATTATATTTGGAATGTGTTTAATCAGTTCTATCACATATATGATAATGACTGACACCAATATTGTCCTTTAAACATCCTTTGACAGTTAAAGTTTGATGGCAAAATTTCCCTTATAGAACACATTTCAAAATACTGTGGTGGAGAATGCATCAAATTTGAAACATTGAAGTTATGATTAATGTGATCAGTGAATATGTATGATATTTAATATAACACATCAGTAGGTTTCACTTGATAGGATAGTAATTGTAAAGGGTTATAAATTCAGATTGGTATTATCTATGTTTTGAAAGGTTTTTGAGTTATAATGCCCCTTCATAACATATAGATAATAAGATTAGTTTGTTGATTTACTGATCATGTATAGAACTGTCAGTACACCATATGGCTATGCAAAGAAAGAATTCTGGTTCTTAGACAATCAGTAACAATGAATGATCTTGGGTGGTTTCATTTTGGCAAAGATAAAGATCTTACTTGGTTGTCCTTTGTGACATAACTTATCCCACATTTCGATGGTCTAAGTCCATGTTGAAATCTATACAAACAATCTGATTGAAACACAGATCCCAATTCGTTTCATTTTTTTTTTTATAGTTCAAAATTTCGTTTTACTTGTCTTTACTACAATAGCTGCTCGTATGACCTGACACGACCTTTCAGTAGAACTTTTCAGATCTAGATGTAGTGTAGGCCATTGAATGTATATATATATATATATATAAAAAAACGAAACAAAATATAGATCTGTATTTTAAACAGATGGAAATACACACTGAGAAGAATCTTTCTACTAAAAGGGTAGAAAATACTAGAGGCTGCCTGGACTTAACCTATTTTTAGGGTTACTTTGTGAAATTGGGTACTCTTAGTTTTATATGCATGACTTGCACAAGAGAAGCGCCAACCAATCATTGGCTGAAGTATTATGAAATGAAAGAGCTCCCCTAATTGTCTCTCTTTATCCTGAACTTGTGGACAGTTGATTTGAAGTCTTTGCAAACGGAGATGGAATATTCATTAACCTTTCAATCCCCAATTAATTGCCTTTCATGATTAGAAGATGTTATTGTTTTCTATGTACATGTATAATATATATACAGTATTCTCTTTCTGTTTGTTACAGTTCATTCACTTTATTACACAATAAATTTTTAAATAATTTTTGTTTTCAGTTTTATGAGAAATTATAGATATGAGAGAGTTTAATTTGCTTAAAGGATCTAGATTACTATTCTTTGGCACCTAGAAATGGACACAAATGGGTCGCAATGCTTATAATAATGTAATATGAATGTGTTTGTGGAAATATATCAAAATTGAATGGCAGTCTTTGGCATCTGGTTATTCCAGTCTATACCAATAGTATTCTCCTGCGGGATATGTTTAGCCTCGTTCATGGAGTCGCTTCATTACAAATGGTGCTCAAAAGCATTCTGACATGCAATTCCTGTGCCAATTTTAAAATGTTATTTTAATTTTTCCAATATTGGTTATCAAAAACCCATCTTTTTACAGTAAGATAATAACATTTGAATTAACCAATAAATCGTGTTTGCAATGTCAAAGACTGTGGAGGATATTGACTTACAACTTCCCTCCTTTCTGTAGCTTTGCAGAAAGTGACATTTCATAACTATCACCCTGAATTTCCATTATTTAAGATGAATGTGTATTGTGGAAGGCTTATGAAATAAATGCAATGTAGATTATCCATGTTAAAAGTACCCAAACAGATATGAAACATTTATTTAAAACAAAGTCAAAATATCAATGGTAGCTAAACTTAAATCTTGGATTCAATCAGAATACAATGAGACCCTGTGAAAAGAGAGCGTAGCGAAGATTACAGAAGACATTTATCTCATTTATATCCTCTGCAAATATTGAACGAAATTGAATATTTTTAGACTGATATTCAACTTTTAAAATATTGTAGTTTACGAGGGATTCCTCCATCCCTCAAATTATCTGTTAACTTCTTTCTCTGTTGGAGATCTGTATGAATGCCGACCTCAGTGCCAGTGGTTTGAAGCTGCATGTAGCTGATCTCTTGTCATTAGCTGATTCTGATTCATCTGCACATTTAATACTTGTATTATACAAATATCCTCGGTATCCATTATCCTTCTGTTCTTCTCCATTAACTGATGATGGCATACACATTGGTGGAAACTTGAAATATTGGGACTGGTATCATGGATTACCTCATTTGAGAATCGAACTCGTAAGAACAAATTTTACAGTTTTGTGTCTTTATCAATTATTTGGAAAATGAAATACAGGTTCATTTAAAAGACAAACTTTTGGCTTAGGATAAAAAAGTATTCACATGATGGATTTTGATAAAGAATGTGTTTAAAGACGGATATGCCTGCCAAATTTGTGATACAGCTAATTTTGACATCCAACATTCCAGATGCAATGCAACAGAACCATTTTCCTTATCTATATATTAGTTGTATCTTACAAAATGTCATTTATAATTTTGTGCAGGACACCTATTAAAAAAAACTAACTGATAAAAGACAAATCTGTACAATACAAAATGAAGAATTATGCCAAACAAAGCCGTAATTTGTTCCTGACAATGTCTGTGACAAGTGTCTAATTTCCAGGCTGGCTGATTATCAAAAAACACATCAAAAAGCATGAATTTAACTCTTTATATTGAACTAAATCAAAGAGGTCGAGCGTCTTATAGTAACCAACCTCTGTTGGATAATCTCACTTTGTCTGTTATAAGAGACAAAATAAGATCCATCTCGTGATGGTGGAATACACAGTTATTTTATTCTTTTTTTTTGTACAATAAAAACTGTCGATAATGACAGAACACTTAAATATAAACAAAACATACAGAATGCCAGTTTTCATGCACCGTAAACATAAAAGTCACATTATAAACATCTGCACAATTTTAACCATAGAAACTCACTTATGTGGTAGGTACACTAGATTCTGGTTTACTAGGAGTTGGCTAGCCGTTAAATATAGATAAATCAAATGTCTCGATACCAACTTCTACATAATATCATTATCACACAACACAAGTTGATTGATTGGTTGTTTCTCAATTGATGAAAAAGTTTAAAATTACTCAAACAACAGTTGATTGGTTATCCCACAATTGATGAAAAAAGTTTAGAATCAAATACGTGTGATATATAAAATGCTTCCGAACCGCCGAGACTGTGTGAAGAATAACCGTGTTGATGGCAGGTGTTGTTTAAAGTCATACTAGTTGACAAATTAAATAAAACACTACTGATCATTCTCTTAGGTAGGATTTGCTGCGCTCTGGTGGTGGTTGATGATTGGTTGCTAGTCCTTATCTAGCTCCTCACCGATTGGTTTATTAGTAGTCACAGTAACCAAGAGATGATTTTGTTTCATTTTTTAAAATTAAAATGTCAACAGCAGCAATTCAAAGTAAAACGCAAAGAGAGCACTTATAATATTGGTCGATAATTTTCAATTGTGGATTTTGATGGCTTTTTCCTGGTAATTGTAGCGAGTTCGTTTAGGCATTTTATTAACGTGATCTAAACCCAACCATGGACGGGCCTGCATGCCACCTCCTGAAAAAAATACAGAAAATAAAATCAAATTAAAGTCATACCAAAAAAAAAGAAATTCAGGTTCTGTCATTTCTTTTACTAGTTCACATGATTATCATCCACAGTATGATTTATAAAAGTTAACCAGGAAAACGTTGTCACCATTTCTATCCACTATCAATACCAATTTTTAGCTGTCAATTTATGTGGTTTAAATTTGCTTCTGATTGTTGGCCTTAAGATCTGCTTCTACTGAGGGTGATAATCTGACAATGGTTTAAATTGGAAATTTATAGGTTTGTATCCATCACTGTTGAGTTTAAATTGAGGATAGTTTTATATGACATTGAGGTTAATTGAGTTTTTAGCCTGGGAAAAGATTTAATCTGAGGCACGTTTTACCTGGCATTGTATGGGGTTTGAATTGACTAAGATTAACCCGGAGATCTGATTCATCTTCTGGTAAATAGTCTTGTTTACCCAGCATTACAATAGCAAACTTATACTGAAATATATATATAAAATATCATTAGTAATAATATAATGGCAAATAGAAGATATTACATTCGAAAGCGAAAAAAACCTCCTAAAGATGACATTTATAACACTGTTTTGACAGAGAAAACGTCTATTCAACATAAGTAATTTAGTAGGGGGGGGGGGGGTGTTACTAACATGACATATTTTTATATCACTAAAAATATCCGTGCAAAAGTCCCTCTAGTGGTGGGTAAAAAAATCAAATCTGACAAGGTTAAACAGGCATCTATTCCTAGTCAGTTACAATTTTGGAATAAAACTTAGGGTATAACAGCTTTATACTCTTTGGCCAAAACCCTGACAGTATTCGGCCTAATTGGATAGGGTGCCACGGTTGCTCGGCAAAACCATGGCAATAGCTCTTTAACAAGGCAGCCCCTTGTTCAAACCCTGTGTTTACGGAGAAAGGTCTTTGTGACATTCTAGCATGGTTTCCCATTGTCAGTGGTGCGGAACAGAGGGCCTGGCAAGAAAAGAGGGCCTGTCGATTGGATGGGTAGATAAAAAACAAGTTCCTGTATTTACATTAGCAGCACATCTAAGCTCCCCTTATAGTCAAGAAACTGAAATAAGAGTAAGGAATAGTGTTGTTAGCCTTTCTCATAGCACACTGCACGGTGTATAAGCTTACATGTCTTCATTAATCCGCTTATATATTAACTACTAAAATTACCTTTTCAAATTCTTTTTCTGGTATATCTAATTTCTTTTGTATTCTTTCTTTAACTGCTGTGAATGGTTCATTCTGTAAAAACAAAACAAACAAGAATAATGATAAAAACTTTATGGTCTACTAGTCAAATATCTGAGTAGGGCATTGTTTTGATATATAGTTAACACAAACTTGTGAACACTCAACTGGTCAAATGTTCTACAAATTTGTTGAGATGGTTTGGCAATCTGTTTCACAGAGAATTACTTACGAATTATCTCTGTCACACATGACTGACTACAACATGTGCATTGACTTCACATGCCGTCAGTCATTGGCTAAACGGCTCGTGCATTGTTTACATAACACCTAACTGCTTCGGGCAAAATGGTGCATTTTACTCATTTTAATACCCATTTACACTAAATAGGAAATATTTTTTAATTACAAATGCTTCAAACCTCTTTATTTATTTTTCTTATGTTTGAGAATTTAATTTGTCGGAGTAAAAAAGTTAATATGCCGTACTCATTAAGCCTCGTCGATGTCATGCTTATCAGTGATTGTAGCGGCAAAGCGAATATTCACTGCGGGATCAGTTTGATGGTTTGGTACATGTATTGCAGGGACTTTTTTAAAATTTTGTCTGGTAGAGTTATTGCCCTAAACCTATGGGAAGATTGATCATCAGTCCAGAACATTCTGAATTGACATAATTGTAATAGGGAGACGCAGAATTGAGCCCTGTTCACAGTCGGATTCGTAGGATTCAGAGAATTTCTTTCTTTCAATCCAATATCTCCAATATCCTCATCGTTAACACTTCAGTCAGTGAAATCATTTAAACAAGAGTTATTTCTTTTTTGACTTTGATTACAATTTTTGTTACCTTTAATAAGCTAATGGTGGACTAATAGCTTATGGCAGACAACATCGTGTTCCTTATATAAGCTCTAACATATGCATTGAAAGAAAAGGACTGGATCTTGACACAATGCAGGGAACAATTTTCCATTTCCAGTAAGGGAAATTCAATTTTAATGCAAGAGTGACACAAGGTTAGTAGTAAAACATGGTTGTACTTACATTTTTTATTTTCAATAAAAAAGGTATTCCAAATGTAGAGTAAATTTCCTGAAATCAAAATTATAAATCTATTATTTTACTGAGGAATAAACTGACATGTAGTGTCTCGATACATTATATTGTGACGCCTGAGCTGTACTGTTGCAGTATATTATTATCTGAGGTAAAATAACCATTTGGACGGAATATAAATGATGAACAAACCTTTTGAAAATGAGCTACTGGTATAAGAAGTTCATCATCTGATAAATTATCTTCATCTTTAGGGATTTCTTCAATACGATATGTTTTCGTTCCCGCTGGGTTAAAACTTTCTAATGCTACATCCTCTTTCTGTACAGCCAATATTTTGTAACTTATAATATCTAATAATCTAGAAGTAAAACACAAACTTGTAAACTACAACATTGAATCTCTTAAAAGGAGTATCCATTTGAATGGATCAGCCATCCCGTTTAGAATTTACAAACACATTTTGTCTTCTCTACAGAGATATAAACAAGTCTGGGCCAAATAAGGTAAACCCATTTGATAGTCAAGTCATTTGACAAAATATCTTGATAATCAGAGGTAAACCAAACGTACCAAATATTTACTGGACGGCCAAATTTTTAGTGAAAGACCAGGACGTTCATCTCATTTTTAAAATACTAACCTTAGTTTCCCTGAGCCATGTTCTTTGGACAATTCTACCTGTTTTTTTGCCTCCTCTAATAAATCACTAACTCGACCATTTTTGTTTGGATATAACACCAATTCTTGCTGTAATATAAGTTTTAGTTTTATTAGCAAAGTAGATTAATGTTATGTGGCAATAAAGTATGTGGGATCATAGTGGATAGGTCATATCAAATTAAGACAAAAATAAATAAGTACATACCTCCTCTTTTAATTTACTATTCACCCAAGTACACTTAAACTGTCTTTTATTTTCTAATTCATTTATCTTTATACTTAACTAAAATAAAAAAACAAAACTAATACAACATTCACATGATAACTAGGCAGGGAAATTGACTGCCTCGAGAAACTAAATGTAACTTAATTCAAATAATATTAAATTCAAATTTCCACAAATTTAATTCAAAATCCTGTCAAAATTCTGAAGTGCAAAACCAGGAGCTGAGTTTACAAGGCATTCTCAGTCTTAGATTAGGAATTTATGCAACTTTCATTCAACTAAAGTCAAGAGATTTCTATGTGAAACTGGGGCCTGATCTTGACCCTGTGTGGAAATGTGCCAATAGACCTACATGTGCTAATATTAACATTGCCAATAGCACATAGATATCCATTTGTGATAATTGCAAATATAAGAAAGAGATAATGCTTGACCTACCTGCTGATAAAATATTTTTTTGGGCTGCCGTGGTTTTGTGTATAGTAGTAAATCTTTTAATGTACCTTCATACGTACATCGTACTGCATTACCGGGAATATCTCTATAACTAGAAAAAAAATATTTCAAATAAGGTTTTTGATGTATAAATTACTTCACAGCGATTTCAGAACCTATAAGTTCACCATATTCAGTACATATGTAATACACATTTTTGAGTGGTAGAAAGATCAAAACCTTGAAAATTATTTCATTTATTATATTTATTTCCACCAAAAACTAAAGCCGTGTTCTTCTTTTCAGCGTCAACTTGACCATTGAACGAAGACATTTTTCCTGCATCATTGTGAAAAGGAAACAGTTTCTCGACTATCATCAGTATCGAACCGTCTACATATATAAAGTACCGTACCTCTGACATTTAAAGAACTGTAATAGATATGGATCTGTACCAATATGAGCAGCTACAGCTTGGGCCATCTGATCGTATAACATACGTTGAGATAGTTCCAGGGTGAAACCTGTATCATTTGGTTGTGTTTTATCACAGAAAGTAACTTCAACTCGATAATATAGATCTCTACAATATAATAAAATAACATTAAAGCTATTGATAGTCATTTGAGGAATTCCTAATCCCTTGCAAAATTATGATAATCTACAAATTTGTAACTTATAATATTAGTCCCGTAGAACTATGGCTGAACCTGGAAACTGTATACAAAGTTTTTATTTTTGATTGATTTTAATAGCCTATAGTGTCCTCTTTCAGAATCTGGCGGGTGAACCTGGGTCACCCTTGACCGTTTTGAGAATTCAAGATGGCGTTCCATAATATTTTGCTACAATGATAATTTTGGTGTCTGACCGTATGTTTTGGGGGCCAAGGAATACACTGAAATCTTTATGTTGTGGGGTGATTAGATGACAGTAAAATCCAAAATGCCAGACAATATGGCCCTTAAACTCAATAGCGGCAGAGGACGTGAACCAGACTTTATCTAATAATCTCGAAAGAAGAAAAGAAATTGCACGCTCTAATATTGTAAAATAGGAACACAGCAAATAAAATATTGTGAAATATGAATGTTTAGTAGGAATATCGGTCCAAAAATGGTTTAATTCCTTTTAGTATTGACAAATATATGTTGAATTGAAATATAATTGATCATTGCTGCTCTCTATTCTAAATGATGTACAAATGTCTTACTTGAAGTAATCTTTAGCGGTAGGTAATTCGAAGGATTCTAAGTCTAGATCATTTCTCTGGTAAACAAGTATATCACCATCCATTAATTCATCTAATAATTTCTCTATAGGTAGACTTAGATCAACCAGTTTCTCCATTAAATTAGGTTTCACTTCCTACAAAAAAACATTCAAATTACGCACAGATCTTGCGGGTCATGTTATGTTTGACCTATAAATTCTTTGGAGTCTTCATAAATAAATAGTCACTCAAACACTGTAGTTCGGTTCCAAATTATTTCTATATTTTACAGGAAACCTGTATGCAATCATTTCATGGTAGTTTTAAAAAGACCCACTGATTGAAGAGTCATTATGAGGCGATTGAAATTTCATTTGACTACACAGTTATATTGTGAGCAAAGGCTGAGACAACTCTGTCAGGTCATGGCTTATATATGCATGTTTTTACTTACGAATCATGTTTTTTTCAAATATTTTTTCATTAGTATAAAACCAAAATAGAAAATTAGTAGAAAAATTTAGGAAATTTAAACACATTAAGTTTTGACTTTTACAGATGGAAATAAGATATCTATTCAACACACTTCATTTGAACATAAAGTTGTATTATTTTTGGTACGTGAAGTAAAGCAATCCACTCTGAATCTTTTATTCAATCAAATACCCAGCCAAATGTTTGTAATATAAAATGTATCCATACCTCAAATATAAGAAGTGGAGTTCCTGGTGCAAACCCAGCCCTTCGATTTAACTCTGGTTCTAATTCCACTGTAAAATATTCAAATATATATTACATTACGGTAGTACATTTAATTCAATACCTGTTATTCAATACGTTTGGATTGTGCCAAACCTTTTTTTAAAAATCAATTTCATGTCTTAGAGCTACATCATAATAGCTGTGATTATTTCCTGCAGGCATGATTTTATCTCCTCTCAGAAATAAATGATTTGACGTGCAATTTAATTTGCAATTGTGCATTCTGGCGCTACATTTTGGTCACATTTGGAGTAGTAGTATACTCAAGTGGTACATCAAATGCCAGTAAAGTCAATGAACAATAAGCACCAGAACAACACCCATAACTTTTGTAGTTAATTTCATAAAACATACATTGCAGTAGCCTTTTTCCAGTTGACATAATTGCCCACCGCTTTCCCACCCAACTTCACTCTTTAACTGAATTTCCATGGATTCTTTACGTTGTCAATGGTCTTCATATTATGGATGACATCTCGAATTATGTTATGTTTGGCTACCATTTATTTCACAGCTGAGAAATGGGACATTTCGTCTCATAATATTTATTCGCCGACTGATTCGTATTGCAAGTTTCATTTCCAAAGATTTCAAATTTAATTTTGATATCTTCAGGTGACTTAGATGGCAGGATTATAAGATTTGATACAAGTATAAAAGTAAAATCGTACAGAAAATGTTAATATCCCATTCCTAATACATGTGACATGAATATCATTATTATTAACACTACAAATTGGCCCACACAGACCCTGCTTGATACAAAACCACACTATAGGACGATTTCCTGCATATTTATGATTTCTTGGAATTCCACTGGACAATAATTACTATAGTCTTGATTATGTAGGTATGATTGTTTAATTATAGAGGACAGTTAGAACTTTTTTTTTTATCTGAAATGGCAACCAGCATTCTATACTCACCTACTTTAGCAGATATTGGCACATAAATATGACCACAATACGATAATGATTTAGTTCTAGGATCATACATCTTTAAAAATATTAAAACATCACCTGAGAAAAACAATTACAAATATTATTTCAGATATCTAATTAAAAATATTGTGTTACATATTTAATTAAAAATATCATATTACATATCTAATTAAAAATATAATACTAGATATCTGATTAATATTATTATCATTACATGTAATTCAGAATTCAAGTGTTCAACCATCCTGTCTTAAAAGTCACCAATTAGGACATTATCTTAGTATTCATGGATTAATCCATGCTAAAATATACTTAAAATTATTTAACATTTAATTAAAAACCCAAAATGTCAATGGTAGATTATCTCCTGGCTTGGATTCAATTAGAATAAACAGAGATAATTCAAAATATCACAAAAACTTACTGTCTTTATCAAATGGTTGTAATTCTTTTAAACCACTCTCCGGACTTAATGTTTCTACAAATACTGACCATGGACTGTCATTCTCTGCTGCTTCCATTATCTAAACATTATCAACAACAAACCACAATCATTTAAAGGGACAATCCCGATAAGAACAGAGTCTCAAAAATTGAAGTCTGAGCATTTATGAAATTTATGGTCCAAAACATAGAGGCATGGTGTATTTACCTTGTCTCAAAATTTCAGCTCAAATTATTGAGTCGTTTTGACGTTAACGTCAACACTGCTTATCCGGACACGTAACCCTTTTAAGATTCCGGGTCAATTTTTTCATTGGGTGACCTGCTAATCGATTCTCGTTTCTTGAGAGGTCTATACAGTGAATGACCCATGTACTGTACTTGATAACAAAAGGTAAATTTCACCTACATATATTATTTTTTATAGAAAAAAGTCTGGTTTTATCCCTATACTGTATAATACAACGGCCTCCATTTCCAGATGAAGACAGTCAGATTTAAGTTATTTACAAGCATATCACTAATATCGGGTTAGTTGGTCGGCCTAGGTAATGGGTTTTAAGGGATTTTAACACAAAATTAAGCAGTTTCATTCCCCAAAAAGTTATTGGGATTGGGCCTTTAATGCAACATCATCCACTTTTTATATCTAGAATACATCTACTTGCGCAGATCAGCTTCAGCTTTTGATGATTGTGGAATGTTCATAATATTTAGAACCCTTTTTGTTGATAAAAGACTAGTTTTAGCTTAGATTCTGTTTTAATATATGTATTATCTTTTGTGGATCTATTTGTGGAATATTCTGTCAACATTTATCAACCATATACTTACATTTTTATTGAGATCCACCTCCATATCAAGCATTGTTGGTCGAAATGTTTGATTCTGACGAGATTGAAATGGCCACAACCGTATCTGATTAATTGGGAAATTCTGCAAAAATAAAAGATCAAAGGGGGGTTGGGTAGATGAGTGATCTAAAATGCATGCCTCAGATCATTAGGTCTTCAGTGAAGTGCAACCTCTTGGTTTTTCTTTCAGACCTTTTACTAGCTCCCCTACCACTACATAGATCTCAATTCTCTAATATTTGTCAGTAATAAACAGGAATTGTATTGATTATGCTCAAGAGCTCTAAAATCAAGTGAATCATTGGAATAAAAATGATATATATGTTAGTCCCAAAATGACCTCATTTGTGTTGGGTTGGCGATATATCCCCCTCGTTTCTTAGTTCAGTTTATTGAGTGAAAATCTTGTTCAGCTAACTGATCCTACCACTTCAGTAAAATCCATGAATAAATTGACCCTGATTTAATCTCCTGTCCAATAGTATATAACCCAATTTTTAGGAAATAAAAACGTACCAGGTTTTCAGATAACATCTCCATGAATTCCATAACTGAGAAAGATTTCTTAACTTTAAATATTCTGAAATAATGATTTATAATAGATTACAAGAACATAAAGCATTTTTGGTAGACCTGATTATCTCGACAACACCTTTCTGTGTGGATTCCTGGTTTGAATACCTTACTCTTTTTCTAAAATCTTATTTCAACATATAAGATCATCTACTTATTACATTGTAATTTGGGGATCTAACAATATCACTTTTTTTACAGATAACAAAACTGTAGTTACTATATATTATTATGTTATGTTTTTATAAAAATTAATTTGTTGACGGGGCAGGTTGTATTTAATGCATTTAGTTCTTACTTCACGTATAAACCTTGCTTAAAAGTGAACTTTCCTTTTATTAACTCTTACTTTTCAGTAACTCTTACTTTACAGTACACCTTTCTTTACAGAAAGCAATCCTTTTTATTAACCCTTAATTTACAGTAAACCTTCCTTTTTGTTAACCCTTACTTTAAGGTAACCCTTGATTTATAGTAAACCTTTACTTATAATGAACCTTGCTTTACAGTAACCCTTTCTTTACAGTATAAGTTCCATAACCATATACCTTGTTTTTTAAATGATAAAGATACCATAATAACTGAACTTCTGCTATTTCCACAAAATCTTACCTATAATTGACTTTTTCTGGATCAAACAGATCATTGCCTTGATGACCATAAAAGTGGTCTTCAAGAAGAACTTGTACATTCATATATAAATAAGCTTCAGTTCTCTCTTTCCGTTTCTGTGCATCTAATCGCCTGAAGAAGACAAAACATTTTTTTTTTAATTCAGTAGAGACAGTAGATTGGATTTGCATCAAATTAACGATACCTATAACAATGGTATTCTCATTTGAGAGAAGGGTATCTACCACTCAACTACTGTGGTCCCCTTAGTAAGATGCTGGCTCAATATCCTCCATTGGGTGAGAAAGTTCATCAGGATTTTCAGTTGCGATTGCTCCTTGTCAATGGTGCAGAATTGAGGGTTTGGCAAGGAACAATGTATAGTTGTTTGGAAAGCATGAAAAACCTAGGTCCCGTGAACACACTGCGTGCATGCAAAATTTCCCTCATAACACACTGTTTGCCTGTCTTCAATAGCTCAGTCGGAGCAAAACAGTAGGGTGTTAAACCCAATTTCCTAATCTATAGGTATATTCTGATTTGCTCTGTAAGGTGTTATCTTGACCATATTTAACTGGCAGTTATTACTAAACATGATTTGCAATGATAGCACATAAAGTACTAAATCATCAACAAAAGGTATGATTCTCTCAACAAGATGTTTTACAATCATTCAGACATTAAAAAAAAAAATGAAAATATTTCAAATTACCTTTCTTCAGCTAATCTGATTTCTAATGATTCTGGAATGTCTAAATCTCCATTAGGTAGAAGGCATTCATCTGTTAACAATCAAAGTAGGGTTTAAGTAAATTTACATTATGTGTATCACATGTGGTCAAATACTTCTCAATGTTTTTTATTAAATAAAATTGTCATTTCCAGATTGTATGCCTATATTTCTACTGATGTGCTTGTGTGCTGAAGTCTGAAGCAAACAAACAAAACCTGACAGAACCCACAAGGTTTGGCAGGTAACCTGACTCAATTATATAGAGTATTTGGTCAACCACCATTTCAACGTATCTTTTTTTAAATACATGTACTTAAAGGAACTGAAGCATTTTTACAGTGATATTCATATTAAAAATCCAACTTCCAAATTATTATAGAACCAAAATCCCCCAAATTACAATCGGCACCTTTACCAATATCTGTGTCCTGTTTTATGTTCTGTCTTCGTGTACTTGCCCATGAAGAGAAAAGACTTACTGATGAAACTTTCTCGTATGTAGACCAACATGTAAGCATTAGTACAATGTTTAACAGTCATATCATCATCTTGACCACCAAAATTATGTTCTATTGCTTCTGTCTTTGTACATTTAGATACAACATCATCGTCAAATTTACACCACTGAAATAAAACGAAGATGGGCATTAGTCTTCGGTGTATATTTTTAGGTCACTAGGGTTGGGTAGGAGATCAAGCAGTTTGGGTAGAGATCAGGCAGGTTCAGGAGATGAGGCTGGTTAAGATCATGTTGATCGGGAAGGAGATCAGGTCTGTTGGGGAGATCATTTCCATACACATCTATTGATGATTTTGTATTAAGGATACAAATACCTACTCGAACCCTTGATTTCGGGCACGAAAAATGGGTTTGACATGTAATAAGTAATAACAAAATTAGAGCGATCAATAATGATTGAAATTAATTTGTACCTTGCCATCTCCTTTAGGATTAATATATACAACATAATGGCCACCATGATTATCACCACTATGTACTAATACTCCATGCAATATATACGTAGCAGGCGTGTCCTCTTTCTTCTGTAAAAACTCATCTAAATGCAACCTTTCAGGAAATTCAAATCTGCAAGAATTACATCAAAGTCACTCACAGTTGTATACAAACCAAAAAGACGGCATTACCACCACTCAATGGGTTTAATATAGGCTATGCCTGTTCCCCAATCCCCATAGAAATCTGAATAAAAATATAGCTTATAAAAAAGAAATCCAAGAAATTTCTATTTTTCAAAAGGCATAACTGCTGTAAAGTTTGATGAGGGTATAAAAGTTCATAAAGATACTTTGAAGCATTTTTGAGACATGCTCCGGAAACAACTACATGTAGCTTCGCTTCAATTTGTTCGGTTAATTAATTAAAAGTTTTTTTTATAAATAAATAAATGCAGGACAAATATGGTGTTAATATTCAAAATGGCTCCTTTTATTCAGAAGAACTTCTCCAAGATGTCAAAGATATAGATATAGCTAGTCTTCCCATTTTTGATGATTATTTCATGTTTTATACTTCAATAGCTGGGATAGAGATGGGAGGACATAATTGTTGATTTCTAACAATTTCCTGATAACTTTCTCTTAGAAAGAGGGAAAACAAAACAGTTTTATGAAGTAGTGAGTCTGGCAATATATTATTATGTTTTACCTGTCATTAATCTTGATGTTGGTATCTGTAACTGGGTCGTACATAAACCTCATTAAATGAAGATGTAAAACTGGCGGGAATTTGATAAACACAACACCTTTCTCAGCTTCCTATAAAAATACCAACAGAAAATTAACTATATGAAATGAACAATAAAAATGTAAATGCTGCTTCATAGCAGTAGAGAAGGAATCGAGATGCGACTATTTATTACCTGACTTAAAGGTCGACCGTTTTACATGTCAACATATTCATAAGTGGTAGGTAAATCATACTAACTACTACTAACATAAGTGTCCATCATGTTAATCATCTTATATAACTGAAAATGACATTTCAAATTAAATAAACTGGGGTTTAACATCCTTCTGTTCTACTCCGACAGGGGCTAATGAAGACGGGCATAAGCTATACATTGTGCTATAATATAATATGGGAAATTTTACACTGATATGTGTACACTGAAGATTGGTTTTTCATCCCATCCGACCAACTATATATTGTCCCTTGACAGGCCCACTGTCCTGGATCACTGGCAATGAACTTTCCAGGGCAACACCGGGATCAAAAACGGGACCACCAGGTTAGATGTTAAGAAACACGATATAGAAGATCAAGCAAGGAGTCAATCATGTCAGATACACAACTGTCAAAAGTCAATATCAGATACATGAAAGTCAAGGGTCAATGTTAGATACATGAAAGTCAGTCAAACTCTATCATGTCATCAATCAAAGGTCCAATCATATAGATACAAGCAATTAAAAGGTCAATAAAGTCAGATACATGCAAGTCAAAGGTCAATCATCTCACTTACATGCAAGTCAGATATACACAACTCAAAGTTTAATCATGTTAGATACAAGCAATTAATGGTTCAAACATGTCAAATACATGCATGTCAAAGACCTGGTATTTCTACCATATGAAACTCAAAAAGATAATTATGTCAGATATTGAGGTCACAGTTGATTGGAACGTCACAGGTCACAATTGATTGGAAAGTCAAAGGGTCGACATACCTGTAAGCCGTATTCACCTGCATCATATTTATTATCACCGTCTAAAGTTTCTACAGTTATATATTCTTTGAAAGAGTCCATCACATTTTTTTTACTTTTAATATTTAATTGAATATCGAAGAAAGTTTCTTCTTTCTGTGAACAGTAATTTACATGTTTACACCGGATGTACGACTGAAATACAAACAGATAAAAGAATACAGCACAAGATCGGAAAAATGTAATATTTTTATGAGTATGTTTAAAATTAAAAGAATTAACCAAGCAGAAGCACTGATGCATATTTGTACAAAAATTCAAATTAGAAGCAACTATTTTTTCCAGGTCCTCCATTTTTCTCCTACTGTTATGTTTATGTTGAGTGGGCCTTCAATCATGTTCTATCTCTCTCCCCGAAAATCTATATCAGAATAATTTTTTTTTAACTGAAAAGAGAAGTTATGTACATTTGTCCAAATTTGAAATGGATATTTAGAGAAAATACTTACGAGCATTTTTCCTTCAAATAATTTAGGTATCGTCCCTCCTACACACGTTCCTTTCATTTTAATCTCTATGTTGTCCAGCAACTGAAAAATGAGAAAAGTTTTATTCAGTCTTTTATGGTCAACATATCAACTCTTTTCAATGAGCTAACCCTACCAATAATAATGGGATCCTATATCAATCTGTGACATGTACTTTAAGGGAGAGAGAGAGAGAAATGGGGTTTAATGTCCACTCAACACAAACTAGGTCATTTCGGGACTAACATATGGTTTAATTTTATTTCAATAATTCGCTTGCGCGTAGGGGTCTTTAGCAGTGGGAGGAAACCGGAGTGCCCAGAGGAAACCCACGAGGTTGAGAAGGCGCCCCTATCTCCATGCCACATACGCTCACACTAGGGCTCAAAACCACAGCCGCAAGCCAGAGGTGACTGGCCAGCTAGAGGTGGAAGCGCGGCACTCTAGTCCACTAGGCCATCCCAACCCCCCGTACTTTAAGGGACATTATGGAAGATTAGATAAAGAATGATAGTTCTCGCTATAAAAGTTACAAAACAGATACCGTAAATAGAATATGCTGAAAATTTTAGGCTATTAGCTTTTGAATTTTAGGCTAGCCTTGATCAGCATGACTAAAAAACAAAGTCCCAATTATCCACTTTTAAGTTTAATTATTTTTCAAACAATGTGTTCCAGTTCACTAAATATTGAAAGCTAACAATGCATTGAGAGTTGATTATGGTCTGGATAAGTTAATTATGTGTAATTAATAATTTAGATAAAATTTCAGGCTTACAGAAAAACCTGCAATAAGCAGATTCATCTTTTGCATAAAGTATGTTTAATAATAAAATATTTTTCAAACAAATTTTGCTTTTCTTAAAAACTATTAGTTAATAATAATAATTACAAATCATATAAATTTTATACTCACCACTCGACACAACTCTTGAACATCATGTTGCATAAATGAATCCAAGGTCTCCCAACTACAACAGACAATAATCTTAATTCTCAACAGTTTTATAAGAAGTTTCATTTATCTGATCGGAAACTTAAATAATATATTTTATCATGTTCATACAATTACATAAAATTTGTTCTGCTTATTGGAATTTGCTCCATTTTGCATTCAGGAAATTTTGTCAAATTTTCTCCCTGTCAAAAACCAAATCCTAGTCAGACAGACTTACCCAAAGGACCTTGTTAATTTTTTAGTTCCTACTGGTTTATCACTGAATTGTAGTTCATAAAATACCCTTTGTAATGCCAATGCTACACTCTTTGTACAATCATCTCCTTCTGTTGGCATTAGATACACAGCCTGAAAAATAGAAAAAATTAAACTTATATTTTATCGCACAATATAAATACTGATTGTAACAGGTGTAGCCACTAGTGTAAAGGTCGATACAGCAAAACACAACTGATTATATTTAAACATTGGCTTTATTCATAGGCATAAAAATGTTAGGGACGGCAGATTCATAGTCCACAAAAGAAATCAAAAAATAAAATCTAGTGAAAATCAACAAAGAAAGAGGTTTGGCCAAGTCAATAAATGTTCAACAATTTCCAATTAATGTTTTTCTTTTTTTTTTCTTATATGAAATGGGGTATAATGTCCTACATTTCAACACCAACTGGACTAATGAAGATGTACCTGTGCTATGATGAGGGAAATTTTGCCCTTGTATATCAAATTCCAACTGCTAGGAAACCATGGCAAGAAATTCTAAGGAACATTTTTCTTAAAACATTAAGATAAAAGTTATTTACCTGTCTCAATTTATTAGTGAAGAATAAAGTTTGTAATAATGAATTCATATAACACGTAGCACCTTGATTTCTTAACCCAACAAAACCGGTATGTTTCTTAGAATCCCAGCTGAAATAATAAAAAAAATACCATCAATATTGATAATCTTCAGACAGTGTCATAAACATTGCCCAATTTTCTCTTATTAACAAATCAATTATACAATACCAACATGCACAAAAGCATCTTTCTGACTTCACAGAAGTGACTTTCATAAATATATGGTCAATAGGACAATAATAAAATAATGTTTTGACAAATAACATACCTGACACCATGTGGAGCATCTGCCACGACATGAACTTCTAAAATAATTTTATCATCTTTTATATAACCTTTTTCTGGATCTAACATATCCTATAAATAAAACATTAAAACAAACTTTAAAAAAGTTATACATATCAACAGGCTCAGTGGTTAGCATGCCAAACTTGTGACTTCTCTAGTACATGGTTCGTGCTCGTTCTCTTAGTTGAGTGTTGAATCCATACATACTTGAATAAAACACTATATTCTTGTAATCTAGACTACACAGTTGAACTTGGCTAAGTGCAGGATACAGTGCATCAAATTCATTCATATCAATTGCAAATGTAAAGAGATTGATATTGTTTATAACAATTATAAAAGGATACTTACACTCCAGGCTAAAAAATGGCTAAAACCCCAATCATTTTCTTTACAATAAAATAAGTGCTGAATTCCTAAATTAAACAAAGACAAAGATTAAAAATTGAGCACATGTAATTGACAGAGAGAGAGAGAAATGGGGTTTAAGGTCCACTCGACACAAACTAGGTCATTTTGGGACTAAGATATGGTTTAATTTTATTTCAATAATTCGCTTGCGCGTAGGGGTCTTTAGCAGTGGGAGGAAACCGGAGTGCCCGGAGGAAACCCACGAGGTTGAGAAGGCGCCCCTATCTCCATGCCACATACGCTCACGCCGGGTTTCGAAACCACAGCCGCAAGCCAGAGGTGACCGCCCAGCTATAGGTCGAAGCACGGCACTCTAGACCATCTCAACCCCCACACGTAATTGAATTATATATTCATGTTACTGGTATAATAATTTTTGCATGGATCAAGAAACAGTGGATTTAAAAAAGGTATTGCTGACAGTGCTAAAAGTAACTGTAGGTAACAGTATCTTCAGCAGGCAAATAAAAAAGTTATTGAAGACGCTTAGTCAAAACATGGTGTTTTGTTACAGTTACAGTTTTGACTGTTGATAGCTTAATTATTTACTGACTATCAAATGGCCATTTTAAAAATTTAAACGAAAAGGGGGAAAAATTATGTCTTTCTTAAATCTTAATGGGCAAGTGAGTCGTTTCCGCTGAAATATCTTGTTCATTAACCAAATTTATCTTGATAAACATATAAATTAAGTGATCTTGAAAAAAATTCAGTTTGGAAAACTTATTCGTGGGTCTCTAAAGAAATTAAACAAAATACATACTTCTTGAGAAAGATTCAGCTTCATTTTTTTGGTTGATTATCTTCAATTCTGCTACAGCATGACAAGACCATGATCTACATAAAGGCATATCATATACAATTAGAGGAATGGGGATGTATTGTAAACATAATACTACACAACCACTGTGGCCCCATCATTGTACGAGCATCTATTGCGGACAGCTACAGATTAAGAATGTTCCCATGATGTTGTCTACACGTAGTACATGTATGTGAAACTGCCCATTTAAATTATTCAATGAAATTATTGGTTTTATCACATAACATTGGCCTTTCAAATTGTAAAAATAGCAAATCAACTTTTAATTTGAAATATAGTATATACATGTATTTATTAGATCATTCTTGCAACATCAGATGTTATAAGTCAAACATATCACATTGCCTCAGATCAGAGGAGTCCACATTTTGTCTGCAAATTGAAAATAACCATTTTGCAGGGTGGTAATACTGCATACCTTTCTATTCAACTAACATCCGAGGGCGAATATACTGATAATTAAAAAAAATTCTTTTCTTAAACTTTCAAGATGCATAGCCACTTATTACTACAAATTAGATTCAGAACTGGTAACTTGAAATTTTATATCTATTTTCAACGCCAACTTACGTGGATTCAGCCTCAGCATTACACTGAAGAAAAAATCCTAAACTTTTCTGTCGTTCAGCATTCTGGTTAAATCGCACCATAGCCATAATTTTCCTGGTGAAAAAAATAACATAATTTTTTAAAAAGAAATATCTTAACACTACAGATAGTTACATAGTACAACTTAAAAGGACTTCATAATCATTAGGAATCATTTGAAATTAATAACAAAGTTGGCAGATTAAGAAAGACTGCTTCAAATTTTGATAACATGATGAAACTCTCCCTTGTGTTATTGTTACATGGTTCAAGTTCACAAACAGCGTTAATACAATTATTCTGTGAGTAGCATATATTCATGTAGCAAGGAAACCTACCCATAGTTCACATTACTTGAGCTGTCTGACGTGCTAGAAGGTGCAGTAGTTTCTGGTAGTCCAGATGCTTGTGGGTTAATGATTCAAATAAACTTACCATGGTAAATTACGAACCATACAAGATGGACTAAGAGACGTATCTTTTAATTTACTAATATTCTCCACTGTATAGCGGAATGTTGCCTCCGCTCTACTTTCATCTAAAATAAGAGAAAATATTGCATTCAAACACCAGATACAGAGTTAACATAACTTGAAACAAAACAATAAGTTTATACAAGGTAGCCTAAACCCAACACAAACTACTCATTACTGTAAATGAAATGTCTACATTACTGATATCATATCTCAAGAGAGAACAGGGATAAATCCCAGAGAGCAAAAAGGCAAATGGAGAGCATAGAGAAAACACATGGTGAACAAGGAGAAAACTGATGGGGCTAGGCAAACAACTACATGTTTGTCACCATAGCTTACATCGTCAATTCTTAAATGTTACATGAAGCTTACACATTTAGTGGTCACATCAAATGTTCATTTTACTAAGTTAGTCTAAGTTAGTATTTGGCTGGTTTTGACTATTCAATTACATGCATGGAATCAATTATTTTATTCTTTGTGAAGCATTTTCGAATTTCTAGATATTGTAAATCTTTTGAATCAACAAATTTTCCTCATCAGATTATTTACTTTGGAATATTGGTTGATTTCATTGAAATTAGTTATTAATGATAACTGAATAAATTACATTAGTTTTAGCCAGTAAAAAATACGAAAAAAAATTAAGTTTGATTGGCCATGAAAACTTATCTGAATATTTGTGTAATTAATTTGAAAAATTCAACCTGATGAAAAAGATTTAATGCTTTGCTTACCATCTTCCATATCCTCTTCTTGATTGGTCGCGCCCGCCTCTTCCATGTTGCCATTGACAGCATTATTAACTGAGTCGCTTCCATTTTGACTATCCTCTGAAAAAGTTTTCAACATTAGTTAATTTCAGCTTTAAAAAATCCAACTTCATTTTCTGATGGAAAAAAAACAACAAATAAGTTACCGTATGCAACTTTGTAGCCAAATATTTATATTGCTAGACCCCTTTGATCTCCATAAAAAATAAAAGAGTTAACATGCTGAATTGATTTCTAAAGTTGGTACAGAGAGAGTCTACAGTGTGATGTAACATATTTTGCACTTTCAATATTTCAATTGTCATTTAAAAATTAGTTTTGTGTTATTCAAAACCAAGTAAAATGAAAATTGTAGTTTTCTCAGATAATAGCATCTTTTTTTACCAAATACATGTACCATATTGTATATGTCAGCTTACAGAATATAAACTACATGTTTGTACATGTCATCAGCTGTGCAGTTACATGCTTGTTACGAAAGATAGAACTAGATCAAATATTATTCATAATTGTGATGTAGATTGCTGTTTAATATTGCCAACAATAATCATCCTAATACATGTATTCAATTGAAATTCTAATGTCCAAGTAAATGAGACTGAAAAAATTAATCGCAATATTCTTATTCTAATTCACAACTGGTAAATGTCATGAAATTCTTTTCCATTTTTTTTCTCATGATTAGGCTACATGTACGATTGTATTATTTATAATATTAATAGTAAGCCCACAATGGACACACAGATTTTCATTTAACAGTACAGTTAAACCATACCAGTACATGCACTCATTTTGTATTAATCTGACAACCACTTAAAAGCTTATGTACAGTATAATGATCATTAATCTGATTAAAATAGCAAAAAAGTGACATTAATTAGCAGTTTTCCTGTATTAATACCATTTTTTTTTCATTTAGTAAACTTGAAACTAAATAATAATAACCCTGTATTAAATAAAGAACAGTGGTTGGTCTACAATGATCAGGTTCATAACATTAATAAACAAATGATTATGAATCTGAATAAAAACACAACTTAAAATTACCTCTACATTTACAACGAAATAAAAAACCTGAAATAATTCTTTGCAATGATGTGTGAAACATGCAAGATCATTGGTATTATTCTGTACAGGGAAACAGTTCAATGTTATCTGTGATGTATGCTTGACAACCCCAAGATGCCAGAGTGTGGATCAATAACTCAATAGAGAGCAAAATACATCAATTCTAGCCAATTCATTTCAGCTTGCACCGATAGCAAGTCATTCAATGACTTGTTGATATACATTTAAAACATTTTTTACCAATAAAGATTTATTCAACAGAGTATAAATTTCATTAATATATAAATATTTATTAATTCAGTAATAATTTGCTTTCGGTCAAACCTTTTATGACAATAAACATGCCGGTATTTTACCGCCAACCATGTGATTGACAATACCGACTTTCGTGTGGATCACACCGGTTTCATTGTGTCAACAAAAGAGAAGATGAAGTCAATTTTATTACATAACACACCAATTTAATCATTCTTCCTAATTAGATTATAATTAATACACACCCTTAATCTGGTCTGTTTCCATTTGTTCATGATCAGTGTGCTTTTCACTCTTGTCATTTACATGGTTCATCGTGCTGTTGTTCATATCATTAGAAGTGACCGTTCGATGGCGATCTCGCCCCGGAGTCTGAGGGCTTCTTTGCGAGACGGTCACTTTTGCGTGTTTACTCGTAATTCGCCCAATGTCTGTAGCTTTTACCCCCACAGTGGGGAAACTGCTACAATCAAATTACTGTAAAATTTCGAGAAAAATGTTCTGTGTTGCACTCGTCCCTCAACAAAAATAAACAAGATGGCCGCCTCTGTATAAAAGGGGAGTATGGGATCGAAGTTATTTAAACTGCTGTGTAAATCTATTCTTACCATCCATTGATGAAACTTTAGCGGTCATTCTTTGACACAGGCGACTTTGTATAACTTTTAGCCTCCAACGGCTACCATAAAACTCAACTAAGCCCAAATTTTGTCTCCGTGCTCATTCGGTAATTTTCGTCAAACAGTGTCAACAATGCGCGTGCGTCATCATGCCTTCCGTTAATCTTCGCGAAGGTTGAGAAAGAGGATCAGGAAAATAGGTCTGTGAGACTGTGTGAGGAAGACTTCAAAACATCATAATTTTAACGGCATTACATTATTCCATGAGCCAAAAGGACTCCTTTAGTTTCAAATTATCAAAATGAACCCCGAAGAAAACCAAGAATCAGATCAAACGAATGAAAATTGGCTCAGTAACTTCGAAGATGAATGCCTGGATGAACTCGAATCTGAACCCAATATGGACGACAGACTGTCAGCTGAGAGAGAATACGCAGTTCAGAATTTATGGATGGTATTTCAAAACTCCGCAACGGCGATTGCTCAGTTATATAAAGGTATTATATGACTAGAATATCAAAATTAGTGATTGGCAATCAATACATTATTTATGTTTATTTTGGGTAATTATGAAATACTGTTGTTGTGAAATGTGTGGGTTGGTGTTGTTTTTATTTTGATCTCAAGCCCAGATTTTTGAGATATAATTATGCCAGTGATAACTTTATTTTTTGAAATTTATATCCTGGGTTAATGCTAACAGCAGTGTGGTTTGAAATACAGCCTTCAAAATAAAAATTATTTTGGAGTGATGTCAGGACCAGTGAACCATAATAATTTCTAGCTACACGTACTACGTGTAGGCCTTAACTACTATCAGGCCTACTATGTCAGCTATGATTTTACGTGATATTTCGGTCCAGCGACATTTCGGACTGTTGTCCTTCTGGACTAAAAAAAATATGTCCCCATTGTTTTGGACTCAGGATAGTGACGTTTTGAATCAGTTGAAAGGTCAGGTTAAACACAACACAGTTTATCATATCGTTCGTCATCGACATCAAGTCTGAATAGTCAACTGGTTCCAAAAAGTCATTTGTGTGGAGTCAAAAAAGTCACAAGACTGAAATGCCATGCTGACTAAGGCTATGGCCTATCTGAACTCTATATTAGAGCTTGTCCATAGCACATACATGTATTAAAAATAATATGAATGAGGTTAACAGATCTAACCAAATTTGTTGTATGTTTTTGCTGTGAAAGCCAATTTCACCTGTTGAAACCATGTACATCACAAAACATGATATTCATAATCATGCATATTCCTGAATCAATGGCCCAAGAAATCCCTCGCTGATCATTGCTGGATTGGCTTGTGATACTTGAACTTTTGAGGGAGGGTGTCTATTCTTCCCGTTCAATCAGCCCTTCATTAATCTGAGGCCTTCCTTAAAACTTTCGACAGTGATTTAACTTAAGGTATTAAAAACGGTAAAAGTCTTTTCGTCTCCATACAGTGTTGCCTACATAATATCAATGTTGATAGTCTTGTTAGTTTTACTGCAATATTCTACTATGCACTAGTTAATTGAGCATAATAAAATCATGAGCCATTATGTAACGTTATGTAAACATATTTGGTCCAATTGGACGCTTTGTTTTAAAACGGTAGAGTTTGTAACAGAGTTAGCGATTGGTAGTTAAGCGGACTATTGACCAATCATAATTTAGAACAAATTTTCTCTCTTGCCAGCAGTGAGTAGTGGGATTAGCTCTAATCAAACGGAACACTGCGAGGAGTGTATGATAATCGTGTTCTTTCAAATCTAATTTACACAAAATATTTGAAGATTTTGACAGGCATGGTCTTGCCTAAGTTTTTTGTCTTGTACCCAAGACTTTCATACATACACATACTTCCTCAGCCTATGGCATGGCACCATAACAGAATGTGTAGAGAGCATGCACAGTTATCATAGCAACCCAGGGCTCGAAACGAAAGGCGCGCGAAAGCATTTGGGGATAAACAATTTTTATTTTAGACCATGGGGGATTTGATTTTTTTAAGACGTTAATAGTAGGATGTTTTTGATTGTCCATGTTCTAAGTCTCTATGCTCTATATTTTCTGTTTATTCTGGAATATTCAGACTTCACAATATAATTAAATTGGTATTTTTCAGATCGCCAACAAGGTAACTCCATGTGGTTACCTTTTCAAAATGCTGCAATGTCAGTCACAAGTTTGTACAAAGGTATGTTAAATTCATAGAACTGTTCAAAAAGATAGATATAAATAATTTATTTTTTCATAACCACACGTTTTCTTTTGTTTTTATGTAAAAAATGGCTGACACATTTTTATAGAAAAATGATTATTTTAGACATTTTTTACCGTATGGTCATACATGTACATGTATGGAAATTTCAGTTTCAAAACTTTAAATCCTAAGTTTTATTTTAAATGATTGATAGATTACATGTATATATATTCAAAATTGTTCACATTATATTGCAATAGACTTGTCTGTATGTAGTACTAGTACAATACACCTGGTTGTAAAATTAATACACTGCTGAAATATTGTTATGGGGTTTTTTTTCGTTTTTTTTTTTTTTAGAAAGTCTTGATATGTTCACAAAGTGTGTAGATATGGGTGTTCAGTGTGGTCATCAGCATAGAACAAGAGACATTATTGCTTGGGCTCGTAAAAAGCGCCGCCATATTCGTCGTGAAGAATTATTGGCATATTTATGTGGTAGAACTCCACCAACACGTCACAGATTGGGCAGTTCTTCAACACGTCAGTTAGCTCGATCAGGAATTGAGAGATCTTCCCAACGTCTTCCGAACCCGGCACCTGTTGATGTTGATCAAGATCTTGGAGCATTTAGAGAAGCTATAGCTTTACAAGGTAGGTTCAGGGCACAGCCTTTTTTTCTGACATCTTTGTGATGTCATTATATATATATGCATAAAATGTCTTTATTGCACACTTAACTGGTTAAAAAATTCTCACAAAGATATTGAACAAAATAAATGGATGGTGACAGCACATTTTTGAGACTGATTACAGTTATTGGTTTTTCATGATCAAATGTGCAAGGTGATGGGAGAGAATTTTGTCTGTATCGACTAGAATTTGATTGTGTCATCACATTTTTTAGACCAACTGTTAGGGTGGTTCAGGGCCAGAAGAAATTTCGTCCTACAGACAATATTTGGGGTCTATTTTAACATAATATGACAAGGCTTACCATAAAAACTTCATTCATCAACAAGGATATGTCGTGACATGTTTGACTTTCGAAGATATAACCATCTGGACGTGTTTTTAAATTACTAAAAAAAAATTGGCTAGCATTCTCAAGGGAGTTAACTCCTAGTGACAAAGCAAGTTATGGTTCTTGGCTACAAAAAAAAAATTGTAACTTTTCTCTGAAAAGAATAATAAATTCTGAATTCTTCGGTTTTAGAACACGTTCAAATAACGATTACATTTAACGCTTCTACGCATGCACAGTTCTTGGTTTTTAAACAGAAGAGACAGAAATAGAGTAACATTTAACAGTTATATTTTCGTCTGATTTTTATCAATGCACGTGACCCTAGCCAAAACATTTTAAATTGGCAGTTGACTTTATAAACGCAATATACAGAGAAATTGGCAGTTGACCTTATAAACGCAATAAAAGTACACATTGTAGACGTTAAACATCCTTTTTAAATAATCATATTTTATTTCCAATAATTATCACAGACAAATATAAAAAATACACATGCAAAACAGAGCACACGTTGCATGTACAGTTATGATAGACCGATGATCCGTAGTTGTCGGGAATTTATTAAAGGAGAATACTATTGTAAAAGTTTAATTTGATCATTTACTTAGTTCATTGTGTAACGCATTTCAGAATTAACAACTATTTCCTTCGATCAAGGCTTAAATCTACACTATAATTAAAAAAGATACTATGATTATGAAAATAATTTACACCAAGTTACCGAAAAGTGTCTGGAAAATAAAGACTACAAATAAAATTTTGTTTCGGTTATTTTCCGGTCTTAAATAGTTCTGCGTATTTAGAGCTAGTAAATATTTATTTCTTTACACGAATCTGAGATTGCCCCGTAAACGAAGGGTGTAACAACTAAATAAAAGTATATCCCAAAATGTTGTAATGAATTTATCTCGGCGAAATCATGTACTTGAAAGTTAGAAATGAAACAAAGCTATTACAGCTAGCTCTGTATGGAAATCACCCAAATCGCCAAAATCAAAAATTAAATCAAAGAGTGCAATTGAAATTTTTGCTCACGTTCGTTTTTAAATAAACATGCAAGTCGAAGCCGGTAATGAGTGTATTTTTAACCCGGCTTTATATGACAATACATGTGTGTAAAATACCTCGTGTGACGTGTATTTGCTGCGACATTCAAAACCACGTGCGCGGAGCTGAATTTTGTTCACTTCAGAAAATTTCTCGAAGGAGCAACCTGGCGGATAAGTGGGTCAGTTTTTATAAGTGTCCCTGGACCACTCTACAACTGTAACATATCATATAGGTTTTTGGGGGTTTTTTTCTGATCACGCATGCAATATCAAGGAGTCAAAATTTGTTTGGATATCAGATTTTTATGCTTAAAATCTTCCTCGTACATGTAATGTTATTTTCCAACTAATGAGGATACTTTTTAAAGTAAACTCCAATGAGTTCACATGTTGACCTCAAGTTTGCACCTCATACGAATGTAGGCCACACTTCATTTTTCAGGCCCCTAGGAGCTAGCCCTGGCAATTGCTAAATGGGTTTGAAATTTTCAGTCTATACCAGGAATCTGGGACATTCTCTTCTAGCCTAGATTTTAGTGCTCTTTCCCATCGAATACAGCAACCCCACATAGATAAATCACAAAATTTTGAGTCGAGTGGCATGGTTTCGATTCACCCGCTGGTACATGATAAGTAGGCCACTTGTCTCACCTCCTGAGGCTTCTCTGGGTTTCCTCTCAATGCTAAAGACATATGTCCTACGCGTAAGCCAATTATTGAAATACAAATGAAGCATATGTTACTCTCAAAATGACCTAGTTTGTGTTGAGTGGACGTTACATCTCATTTCTCTCTCACTTTCTCTGGCCTGTGATTAATCCAAACGGAGAATACGATTGTTTGGAGATAACAAAGGAAACCAATAAAATGAAAATTTTCAAACGTATGTGCCATGTCCCCTCACTCATCATTACATCATTGTTTGCAATAAAATAAAACGAAGGATGTAAGCTTATGTATTATCTTACTGGTTTTTCCTAGGGACAAATGTCACAAGTTTTTGATATCCTGTTCTCAAATTGCCTATTCAGAAATGATGTAAGGGAGACAACTCCTACATAAAAATATAAGATGGCATCCTTGTTACTGTATGTACATTTTGGAAAGGGCCCTTTTATAAAAAAAATTCATTAGTTAACAAATGAAGAGGATATATTGGCAGCCAAGGGACATTAATTCCTATAAGGTAATAAAGAATTACTATTAAACGAATGGACATATTAACGGAACCAATTTCATGCGAATTTGTTTCTTTTCAGGTTTAAATGGTGCCATGTCAAATGTTAGTGTTGGTTATTGTCCACATCCACCAACTCCTGCGAATTTATCTAGAAGCAATATAGAAGAACTAAATAGATTTATTCATGATGAATTCTCTCGATATAGTGAATCAAGAAAAAGAACCGGATCCCCAGACTTACGCATGGATTCTCCATCTAGGAAAAAAGGGAGATTTTTGTGATAGTGATATATATTTAAAAATAATAAAGACTTAAGAGAAATTAAAATATTTAAAAAAACAGAAAAAAATTTATTAAGAAATGAACAGTTAATCATATTCTTTAAAGATAATGAAACTTTGAAGCCAAATATTAAATTATATAAAACTCGTGAAGGAGGTGGTTATAAAAGAAAAAAAAATTACAAAAGATTTATTGAGATCCGTTGTTTATTTGTGGGCTTATCAAGATTTATAGTTCTGTGTTTTTTTTACTAGGCCAAGAAGGCCTAGATCGTACAAAGGATGCCTTTAAATTTAAATATTTTGCTATTTTGCAATGAAGAGAAAGAGAAAGGGACTCTTGAATATTTTGTTAAATTGTAAAAAACTGTTATTACATATTATGTATAAATGTGTGTATGAACTATGCGTGGCATTGTGAGTGGTGGCCTGTCTGAGAGACTCTGCTAGTGATACTTGCAACGAACGAATTGACCCTTAGTACAACATGTAACATTATTTAGAATAGAAAAAAGTTTCACCTTTTTATGTTTATAACAAGATATCCATCCATCTCATAAAGATGAGACTGTTGTTTTCGAAAATGGCAAAATTATTTTTCAATGGTTGTATTTTCATATATAATATGAGACCCAAAACACTTTTTTTTTTAGCCAGTCAAAATCTGATAATTCATGATAAATCTATACTTTATTCTGGAATATCAATTTTTTTTTAAATTAAACTGAATTGAATTACATTTGAGTAACTTTAAATCAAAATCTAATATTTTTTTGTCAAACAGATTTCATTACTTAAAAGCTAGAAATAAATAAGAAATCATTTTGACATCAAGGATATAAGGAATGCAAAATAAGATCGGGCGAATTTCGTGTATATGGTTTTCAAAATGAACAAGACAAAATTAATGGCAACTGCACCGAACTATAGGATATTGTCCTGTTTAATCTAATTATCATGAGACAGTGTTTTTGTTTCTTTTTTAATTAATGAGGTAGATTATTATCTAACAACATCTTTAAATTTGTGTTCAATGTGGAGATACAGTACTTTCTCTGTGTCAGTAATGGTTTTAATCAATCACAGTGATTCAAATCAAACTTGAAAGAAAACAGATAATATATACTGTGTCATATATCATACACATTTATTATTAATATTTAAATTGGAACAAAATGAAGGTCTTACTGATGTATTATGTAAAATTTAGATATAGAGCTGGCTGGTTTTGCTGTAATAGTTTAAAAATACACAATGAAAATTGAATAAGTGTTACCATACTTTATTCTGATCAAAGTTATGAAGGTTTGAAATTTTGACAAGATATAGAATATCTTTGATCGTTCAAGTACCAATGCTACGACAATAATAGAGTTTTGATTATCCACTTTAATGTTAAATTATAAAACAACATGTGTTTATCTCTGCCATCTGATGCCCTAGAGAGTTGAGTATGTCTAAATAATTATATTTCCTTTGAAACTAGAAAAAAGACCTGCAATAAGCAGATTTCGTTCTTGCATAATGCCACTTTTTCCTGTTATTACATTTTGTATTGGTCGAGTTGCAAAGATGTGTGCTTGGATGAATGATGATACGTTTGAAAGGTAGTTTGTGGTTCTTTTGTACAGGTTTATTATAATTGAATGATTCTCTGATTTGATTGAATGAAGTTTAAAGAATTATATTATGATATATTAATCAAAGTTAGGTAAGCTTATATCTTATTATGAAAATATAGAATTTAATGTAGAAATAGCTGGCCACTGTTTAAGAACTTTTTATTAATGAATGATTTTTACATAAATGTAGAAAATGTGTTTTGTTGAAAGAATCTAAAACTGCTTTTGTTAGGTCAAATTAAGGGTTTGAATTTAGATTATCTGCTGTAGTATTTTGATGATTGATTAGATATGGTCAAAATGATTAAATTTTTGTTTCTAAAGGTCGAGTGAAAATCAATTTGTTTTGGCTGAGACTGTCAACCACAAAAAAGTATCTTAATATACAAAAGTAAAATTTTAAATATAAACATACACCTGTAGCTATTTGATAAAACTGTTATCTTTTAAAATTGTCACCGTGTAATAGGCACCGAGAGAAACCATTCTCTTCTTTGAATAACTTTTACTCAAGCCTACAATGTAGTTGTATGTGAAGACTTTAACCCTTTGACTATCAAGTTCCTCAACGTTTTGCAGACTGCATACAACAATGTCTGGATATAACCAAATGATTGTTCATATTGTTGACACTACAATTTTCTATCTTGGTTTATCTCCAATATTCCACCTTGTGATTCCCTTTGTTGTTTTCTAAAATTTCAACATCGGGTTGTAAACAAGTGAGGACCGCCAATTGTAATGTGTGCTCTCCAGGTACCATTCCAGACATCCAGCTGCTTGTATTCAAAGGGTTAATGTTCTGGACTAGTTGATATGTATTTTCATAATATAAGCATCTGCATAGAAAGTTTGAGTCTTATTATGTAAAAACCAGCTCATTAAAAAAATAGTTTCTTGATCATGTGGCTTAGATTTATCATGAAAACATAATATTATAAATTTGGTTAGCAGTTGGCTATCAGCAGGGAGAGGATTGTATACTTTAACATTATTACAAATAGGCCTACCATTCAATGTAACTTTCACCAATTTCAACAAATTTCTTTAATACATTATCTCTACCGAGGAATTGGAAAAACAAATTGTTAAAAATCCTTCACCACAAAGACAACAAACCATAATATAATTGATTCAAATTGTTCTGGTTTGTTGTAATATAAAACTGTCGCAATTTTATTTATTTTGTTTTTGAAAATGTGTAATAAGCTTTTGTGAAGCAAGACAAAAAATGTGCTATTTCAAAAAGTAAATCTGAAAAGGTAAATGTTAAAAATTGTGTCATTCCCTGATTAAATTAAGTGAGAAATTTATGTCCTGAATAATCAATTATTCTATGTTTTATTATTATTATTATGTATATGTGTATTGTGTATTAAATCCTATGTGAATACAGATTCTATCTTATTTTTTCAAGCACAATTTTGGGGTCCCACTGCTCTTGCAAATGGACTCTTACGGCTAGCCCACAGTGGCGTAGTGAGTAAAAAGCTGGCTTATTTTTTCAAGCACACTGGGGTCCCACTGCTCTTACAAATGATCTCTTACGGCTAGCCCACAGTGGCTCAGTGAGTAAAAAGCTGGCTCGCTAACCTGCGTTGGTTAAGTGAGAAAATTCATCAGGATTTTCTGGCATGATTCCTCCTTGTCATTGGTGCAAGACTGAGGGCCTGGCAAGGGACAATAACGTATAGTCATTTGGATGGGATGGAAAACCAAGGTCCCATGTACATATTGGCATGCATGTATAAAAAACCCTCTCAGATGGAATTGATATAAGAGTAGACTGTAGCGTCGCTGTCTAGGAAAAAATTCCCTCATGCCACACTGTATGGTGGGTGTATGCTCGTCTTCATTAACACAATTGGAGCAAAGCAGTAGGATGTTAAACCCTATTTCATTAACTTGATCAGATATAGGCCCTACCGGTATGTGTTTCTGTGTAGGCCTATATTGTGTTTGTCCATAGGGTTGCCTTGTGTTATATTTTATTTGTGTTGTTGATCCCATGGGCTTGTACTTACTACTGTATTCAACTAGTAAGACATTTCTATATGAAGGAATTTCCAACACCATATAAATTTTCTGACAAAAACCTATTAGGCATTAGTGAACATTTCTTACTGTACATGTTCTGTTCAGATTGTGTGCCAAGATATAGCTGTTTTAAGATTTGAACTCATTTTCAAGTGGTTTTCTACTACAGTAGTTCATGTGACAAGCATTCCTCTGATAAGACTCAAATAGTGGGTAATTACAGTGTATGTGAGTTGAGGGTTGTTTGGACAATGCAATTCTGTAAAAATTATTATTGAAAGTGATAATGCTTGTTTAAAATTTCAAGATGTCACTTCTCTTACCCATATATAACCCTGTTTGATCTAGAACTGAATACATATTTTCAGTTCGGATAGTGATGACTATCATATATATCTGAAGTAGACAAATAATATAACAATAAAATAACTCTCAAAACGTTATTGGTCTGATTCCAAATGGGTAATTTTAGTTACCTCCCTTCCGTCTCCAATCAATAACCACAAAAACCAATCATGTGAAATAAGTCTTCGCGTCTTGTTTCTGGTCTTCGCCTACGAGTTATTGCTGGACAATAAAGTTAGGACGAAACCGTACTTGACGGTGTTTCTTTTCTCATAATTAGTGGACACAGGGTTTATATGTTCTTAAAATACAGATGTGACGTCATCCTTTGATGTTGGCGTAGGCATAGCATTATTTCAAATTAATCGTTCGAGCAACTTGCCAATTGAACATTATTTATATTAAAATAATAGTGGACTCGCGTGGCGTTTTCATTGTAAATCACGTGCGGAGTGTTTGATTTTAAGATGTATAATGGTCTCGAGCTTAAGACATTGCGTAATTATTTCCTGGGGGTCGGGTGTTCGATCCCTGCATTGGTCGAGAGAATTCATACGGATTTTCCGGCGTGGTTTCCCCCTGTCAGTGATGCAGGACGGAGGGTCTGACAAGGTCAGCTGTCTAGTCGTTCGGATGGGACGGAAAATCGAGGTCCCGTGTACACAGCAGAGCCTTATAATATATATATATATATATAAGGCTCTGGTACACAGTGGCGTTCACGTAAATGAAATTAAATGGGGTTTAACGTCCTACTCTTCTGCACCCAACCTGGGCTAATGGAAGACGGGCATACGCCATACAGTGGGCTATGAGGGATCTTTTACGTGTACGTCAATGTGTACACGGGACCTCGGTTTTTCGTCCCAGCCGAACGACTAGGCAGCTGTCCTTGTCAGGCCCTCCTTCTACATTGGCGTTCACGTAAAAGATCCCATGGCAGTTGGAATTCGATATAAGAGTAGGTTGTAGCGCCGCTGCCCGGGCAAAATTTCCCTCATAACACACTGTAGCGTATGCTCGTCTTCATTAGCCTAGTTTAGGTACAGAGCAGTAGGACTTTAAACCCCATTTCATTTCATTCATCGCTTTACATTGATGTATATAATTTTATAGTCTATATCTCACGCTTAATCTAATTTATCAGTTGTCGCATATTAAATGTTTGCCTGTTTTTATCGATCAATAATAAGCATTGTTATCACGTGTCCCTAGCTTTCACATTCTCTCTAGCTACCTCCACGACTTGTTTGGCTTTTATTGGAATTTTTCTCAACAGTCACTATTATTGTTATAAAAAAGATACCTTGGTCGACATATAAAACAGTAGTCTACTGAATTTCCATTCTCGCCAACCAATTATTACTACAGGCAGTCAATGGTGTATATAAGTGCAAACAATGCATTGTTTTTTTTGGATATATGTGATTTTGTTTAAACGAACATGCTTGCACTCTTTCCCTAATGGGCGCCTTGAATGTAACCTATTAAGATTGCTTTATAACTTGATCTTGAAATAGCTGATATCATTATTAAGTCTTTTAGCTATATTGGAATTTCTTAATTTGACAAACGTGGTACCAGGTTTTCTAGAAAGAGTAAATACTAACCATCCAATGCACAGTGTCTTCACAAATTATACAGTATAGGGAATTGTACAACGTCAGTATTTTAGCTATATTGGAACTTCTTAAATGGAAAGTGGTATCAGGTGTTCTAGAAAGAGTAGCCTAAACATTAATCTCTTATGCGCGATATCGGCACTATAATTACCGCTAAATGACAAATTGTGCATGAGAATTTATTTGTACGTGGGGATGAGAGATGTGGATAGTGTACTGCTGTGGAAGAAAACATATAAATATAAATAAGTTTGGGAAATAAACATCTCGAGACAGCCATTTGATATGAATTTTAAATGTATTTTATTATGTTCATGTTTATATTTCAATTATAAAGAGTAATTGTGTCAGCTATTAACCTTAAATTGATGTTGGCGGATGTTTTATTTGCATTCGATATAAATGCACTGTAAACAGTAAAGATCGTGGTTATCTTTGCTGTCAAATTCAATGGCATATATTTAAATATGAAAGTAAAAGTTTGGAACTGTACTTGATTTAACACTAAAATCATGGCACAAAAAATTAGCTCTTGACCAATGAAAAGGCTCAATTCTTAAAACATTTTACGAGTTTTCTGGGACATGTACCCGTTCTTCTGTTGTAACTGTGAGATAGTGTTATTAGCATATACATTGTATATAATATGGGACTCAAGCACACACCGGATCTTTTTTAACCCAAATGCAATTTACGTAATAAGCGGACGATTCCCTTTAACATTATGTCTGTTTCACGATTAACCCAACTTACAAACTGGTCGCATGGTTTAGTGTGTGCGAAGATGACAAAAGTTGAAGCTTAAACAAGATGAGCGCATTCCTGTCAGTAAGATCAAACAAACCAAAGCAGGTGCCCGATCGATGGAAGGTGTAACCAAACTTACACACCGTCTGATCAGGTATCGGCTAACACTCTTGGTGAAATAGCTATTTCTCTTACAACCCTCTTATTCTATTGATAAAACACCACACATGACGTCACTTGTTGAATATTCATCAGATAAAGAAGGATTGTTTTACGTTTAGTTGTCGAGCTTAGTCTTTGGACGATAAAGTCTAGAGTGTAGCGTTGAGGAGGTGTTGTAAGTTAAGGTTTGAGATAAGCTAGCTTGCGGTGTGGACGTGTTCAGTGATCATGGAGTAAAAGAAGTGGCGGTTGACACTATCGACATATTGGGATGACGAATGTTGATCGAATAATATCGGCGGCCCAGGACGGCTATCTTGATTTGCTACAATCAGGAACTAAAAGGGATTTAAATTCCATCGATGAAGATGGTAGATCGGCGACATTGTGGGCAGCCAATAATGGGAACCTGGAAGCATTGCGATTAATAGTAGGCCGAGGGTGAGTATAATATATACATTAAACGATTATTTCTTGTCCTCATCTGTCGATGATTGTATTTGTTATTAAGAGAATAAAATTGACACAGTGGGTATTTAACTCCGGTTAATACGACTGTTGAGACAATAATTCGTGACATTATACTGTATTAATCTGTTAACTTTGTTGAGCAATTATAAGATCGCACGATAAACCCTGTCCATGTGATAGGGTGTTTAAACAAGTGCCGCGGTTTGTACAGGTACCCAGTTTGAATCGACATTTTCGTTGCAACATAAGAGACCGAAAACATGGCAGTTTATAGTGAAGCCCAGACGTTAAACTGCATATTCCGTGTGAAAATGGGGAACCAAACAGATACGTAACCATGACCAAGGAACAGAACCAACCGAGTGCCTTATCACACCGCAACAACAAGACTGTTCTACGATTTAATGTTCACTGAAATTTAAAGACTGTACAAACTGCATCAGGTCCTCTTTGTCATTAAAAGATGTAACCCTGTAATTTCTTTGACCAACAGCCTTTAAGGCACAGGTGGGGGGATACTATCTACAACCCCTATGCACATCCATAATTTAATACACCACACATATTACAATTTCATTTATATAAAATCATTAATATGAGTTAATAAAGCGCATGTATGATAGACGGGTATTGATGGCAATATAATATTATACAAATGACATATCGTTAGCAGACAGCTCAATCTATATATCTGTATTACTGCTGCAGACACGTCTGGATTAAAATTTAAATGCACTGAAAGCGCGAACTCTGTCCTAGAAAATCAAACGATTATAAAGCTATACTTTTGTTGAGAGATCGATCGTGTGCATGCAATGTTTGTGTCCTAAGTGGTAATGAAAACTGAACCAACTTTCGGTTTAATGGTTTATCGGAGATAATTCAAACAAAACTAGAATCCATACAATCTTAAGTAGAACGACCATACAAAACTAGAATCCATATAATCTTAAGTAGAACGACCATTTTAATACCAAGAACCTTAAAGGGACACCATACCAAACTAAGAGTAAAACTATGAAATTTGAGACCATACACAATGACAAGTATTCTAGGCAGTGTAAATGTTACTGGCATTTCAAGTTTACAGTTCGAAGTTTTATTTAAATATTCCAGCGCCATATTTTTGCGTCTGTATTTATTTCAAATATATTTGATCTATATCCAATTTTCATTTACTAAATTTCAAAACTATTGTTTTATAAATTAAAATTTAGTCAAATATATTTTGGCTCTTTATCAAATTGTAAGCTTTTGAATCGTCAATGTACCTAGTAGTGGTGGTAGATAATAATTTAAGCCCCGGGTTAAAATGAATATAATGGTATTAAACTATTTATGACTCTTTTACTGGTTGTTTAAACAATGTATATTATGTGTTCGATAGATAACGGTAGTTTTATGGTACACGTTCAACCTGGGACATGTGGTTAATATTACAGTTAATATGGTTAATAGTCGTCGATCGTTACGCCCAGTAATGGTAATTTATTAATACTAAATCAACAAGCACAATAAAGATTGCTGGTTGTGTGTTGTTAATTGGGGATTTAACGCCGGCGTCCACTCTGCGTGATATCACAGACGAACCTTTATTTTAGTAAATTCAACGCTTTCACGGGTGTATCAAAGTAAACCCAGAAGGTTGAGAAAGCGCTCCATCTCCAAGAAACCTGAGGTCAGATCTGAGATTGGACCCAAAACGCAAGCCAGTGTTGACCGAGCATTTTAGCACATATGAAAATATATCCGGTGATCTACCAATGTCAAGCTTACCCCACCCATGGTACGATACCATTTATTAGTAATAGCAACAGAATATTTCTATACATAAGAAGTCATATCGGGTAATCGGAAGCGCCGCCGTCCGGTGCAGGTTGCTTGGCGTATGCCCGTCTTCATTGGCCCCGTTGGTGAAGGAAAATAAGGCGTTATACCCCATTTCACAATCAAGGTGGTAATAAACAATCACAGCGGGTTTACGAAGATGGTTTCAGGTGCGCCAATAAACTATGTTAATTTCAACCAATTTAACATGCATTAGAGAATATTATGGGAAACTGTCACACCGGCTTTGTTCTGTTTGTTTTATCGCATAAAATGGTAGAGAAACTGGGCGGATTGACATCCATGTAAAAGTTAAACAATACAGAGCCGAGTAAGATCGATTATAAAGGTGTAGTTGCCAACCACAATCTAACTTGACAATTATCTTAATTCCCTGGAACAAAAAGAGGTAAACAGAACAAATGACAAAAGTCTTTTGTGCAACAACTGGGATAATGAAGACGGACATGCGCCAAACAGTGTCTTGTGGGAAAGATGCAGCATGTAACATACAATATTCAATAGTGTCTCAGTGAGTAAGTCACTAACTGACTAACCAGAAGGTCCCATTGTTATCCGAAAATATATCTCGGGATTTTGCATTGGGTTTCCAGGTGTCAGAGAACAGCAGCTTGTCGTTCGGATGATCCCGTATACACATTGGCAGTTGGTGTGTGACGAAGATCAGGCTGAAATACCGTTGTCCGGGTAAATTTCTGTCATAGCTCGCTGCATGGGTGACGTATGGATGTCTTTTTTGCCCTGAGGCGACGCCCTTAAAAATCGCAAGGCTCTACCAGTTCGAGTATGATCAACATGAAGCTTGTCATTTTGTTCTTTGGACAATATTCAAGATGGCTGTGATGACGTTACGGTTGGTTCCTGGTTCACACACTCGTACTTGTTATCGAAACATTATTATAATGATTTAGCTTGTTTAACTATTTTCCTGGCTTTATTATCTTGTTCAAATATGTCTTCCTTCTAAGCAAATCGATTATAATCAAGGACTTCCCTGTATCATTTCCCTATAGTCTTCCGTATTATTAGAAACAAGTCATTATTCCCGATCCTTGGCGGGAACCGAGATTCGTGTAACAGATTGATCTAAATATTATATGGAAACATTAATACAAAACATTATACCCAATTTTGTAACGCCTGGGGGGTCATTTAGTTGGTCGCCTTTCCCTCGCCCGCTTTGGATTATAAGTTCTGTCATCGAGTCCAGTGGCGTGGTTTCAGTCCTTTCACGGAGTAGAGTGACCAGCTCAACCTCATATGTTTTCTTCGGGTCGTCAAGTTTCCTCGCACTGCTACTAAAACAACTCGATGCGCAAGCAAATTATAATTGAAATAACATTCTACCTTTGTTAGTCTCGAAATCAGCCCCCCCCCTGCAAATTGTCGACCATACGGCGCCCCTTCATTGCTCTGAGCTAGTTACGGCGCTGCCCGAAATGGCCCGGTTTGGTGTCGAGCTGACCTTAACTCAATTGCTTAGAAAGTTTGTTGGTATTTTTGTTGGTTTGAAAGGATTGAAGGAGGAAATATTTATTATATGCGACCTTGGAGTATGAACTATGTTTAAACTCTAAATCAATTATTAATATAATATTAACACTTGAGCTGTCAGAAACAGCACAGATGTTGATCTTAGATAATAGCAGACCTTCTATTTATATCGTTTCTGAGAAAAACGATAATATCTTGACGATATCTCAAATTTTTTGTTCTATTTGATTAGTATTTGTCCTCGGACTATGGACGATTCCCGAAACTAATATTCAGAGTGACAAATCATGCCACATAATTTACAAGATCTGTGGCTATATAGTGGCTTGGTGGGCATGGTGTTGTTTCACTAACCAGGAGGTTCTTGGTATTGGCTGAGAAGGTTCCATTGGATATTCAAGCCTACAGTTCCCGCTCGTCAGTGGTGCCCACTGGGGGACCTAACAGGGAAGGGGAAGTGGTCTTGTTGTTCGGATAGTACCTGACACCTAGGTCCCGTGTAGCGCATAATAGGTTCCCTGACAATTGGAAATCTAAATAATTATCTGGACAAAAGGTTCAGAAACCTTGGCATGTTAAACCCCATTTCATTACTGTAATTGTGTGATCACTCGTCTTCATTAGCCCAGTCGGAGCAGAACAGTAGGACGTTAAACCCCGTTTCAGTGTATGATCACAGGGTATCGATCAGATCGCTTGGCAATACGATGTATGTTTAACGTCCATAAGCCGTTGTTGACTGACTGACTAACTTGGCGTTGAGCTGTAGGAATCCAGGGACACTAAATATTATTAGATTACTAAGTAATGTTAGAAATAATTTTTGATTTGATCAGCAGAAAGAGAGCGTAGATAAAATCACCGTGACCGTTACACTATAAATCTACTGCAATTAAAGAAAAGTTTCCAGGGATGCTACTTTTCTGCTTAACAACGATTGAATTAAAGATTAAAACGATGTGATTTGACAGGTGTAGACTACTAGTTAATGAATAATAGATTAACTTAATCTAATTTAATCACTCAGTGATTAACAGTTGATTTTTTTGTTGTTGATGCTAGGACTGGTGTCTGAGGCTTATTAAGATTGAGCACCTACACCCAACCCCAACTCTTTCATTATAAAGTAAACATTGATTTGCGCAAACTGGATTTTTTTATAGAATCAATTAAACCCATATTTCGCGATTAGCTTTGTGTTTTTTTTGATTTGAGATGGTAACTAAATAATTCATTCATTAATTTAATTCAATCGTCAGCCAAGAGCAGATGTTGTTTGTAATAGGCACGATGACATCATAGTATGTTTTTCAAACGATTCTACCTATTGGTAATTTACAACATATGCTTGAGGCAACTGAAAGTAGAGATTAATTTATATTTTAAATTAAAATCTGTCACTTTATGGAAGTTTTGCGAAGCGAGGCTGATAATATTATTACGAGAGTACCCGTCTGATCACACTGACTACTTCATTAGCTTTTTGTTTTGAATTCATATATCGGGACCGTGATGGGTAGCTTCTAACCCGAACTTGAATCATGCACCAGTTATCAAGTTATTGTCCCATACAGCATGTCGGGGAGAGGAATGGACTTTATTTCATTTGGGGGCGTAGTAGTCGATAGTGAAGTACCCTACGCTGAAAAGAGTCTTGCGATTCTTTTCAAACCGTGGTCTACCCCTGGACACATTGGCGTGCACGTAACTTAAAAAATTATGCAAGTTTGCACCCAACGCTATGGAGGCTATTAGGAGCATATTTTGGAAAGAACATGACTTTTATGCAAAGCCATCAAGAAAACTGAAACTTGGGTGAATGATCGCACACAGTCTGAAGTATAAGGTCACCATGAAACAACTATTTATTGTTACAATCTCGTTGTTGGTCTGTTAAATTGTCTAGTCGGGTCAAATGACCTACATTAAACAATTCCCACAACTTGATTCATCCTGGATGAATGAATGAACGAACGAACGAACGAAATAACGTTACACTTCACTTCATCCATCGGGCTAAAGAAGATGTATCATGCTGTGAGCGACCGGGGGAATTTTGCAACCGTCAAGGGTTCTTTTAATATCTACAAGAGGTACCTTTAAACGGTGAATGCTAGATTCTGTTATATGGTTAACAATCTCGTGATATTTCACATAAATAATTGGATTCAAATTTAAAAAGAATCGTTGCCATTTGTTTCTAAAACTGATCATTCCAGAATTCACTACCAGTCGGTAACATCATATATCACTCACAATAATTAAACGTTAAAATAATATTGTGCCTAAGTTTGATTAGCATCGCTTTACCCATTAATATCAAGTTACATTATTAGTGTTACATTGCTTCACAAAGTATCATGAGCTTGAATATATTAAAAAAAAAACCTGATTAGGCCTATATTAAACTTGTACGAAAACACTGACCATATACAATTACAAGTTCCTTTTATGTCGGATACAATCCTTATCTTATATTTTCGCAGAAATATATCATCTCATGAATATTAATGACATAACGTAATGTACACCGCTAATGGTGTCTTATAAATATCCATAATCCTATATGACTAAGTCTTTAGTTTCATTATTAGTTCAATATAATAGAGTTATATGTTTACATTATGGATATTTAATGTGATTATGATGACACTTTGGATTTTACTGTACACGAACTGTTTAAACAGCATTGTTTTGTTCAGATCGTCTATCGTCGGTTATGTCGCAATGAAAAAATAAATAAATGATGGACTTGGGACCAGAGGGTTGGTTTGGGTGTAAATCCAACAAGCAGCAGTTTTCAAATTGACAGGTGTGTAATTATCCCATGCAAACAGGATTGTTTCGAGGAACTGGATGTGCAAAGAGGGTTGTTCGAGAACTTGTTCACACTTGTCTTCTAATAACAAAGGCGTGGGTAATGAATAGTACCAGAATGCCCACAAGAAGTATCTTATGTCATTACCAGAGCTTGAGTGCATTTTGCTTCATTAAAGTCTTTGAATGTCCTTTCAAATGGCACCGCTTGTTTAGACTGTATCATATTATTATGTTTCAAACTGTCAAAAATGATTATTTGATTGATGATATCATTGTATGTAAACTATAAATTCTAAATTAAATAATTACATAATATATATTAAATATTATTCTTGAATAGAGCTCAAAGAATGATTGTAATAAAATGTCAGATATTTTGAGATGAAACGGGGTTTAACACTGTTCTGTTTCGACTAGACTAACGAAGAATATACACACTCTACATGGAACTGGTTCCGACATGTTGTTCAGAAATGACGCTTTCGCGGCTTACATGGAATGGTAACTCATGGTCCCCTTGACAGTTGAAATCGAATACGACGGAAAAGCAACAGTCAGGGTATTACTCTACCCACCAGTGTTAGTATTGTACACGTATACATAGAAGTTTGTTTTTTTACCAGGTAGTTTAAAAACAATGTATATTGGGCGCCATACAAAACGCATCACTTAGTTTTTCGTATAACAAAATGATCCTGTAAACATATCTTATTTATTTTGCTTCTTATTGTGAACAATATTCAACTGGGAACACATCAATAACAAAACATTTGTACACTTATGGATGTTTAATCTGTAATCAACGGTACAAAGTCAGAGGGGTCAATACCAAAAGTACGAACATATATGGATCTAAACGTATGAGTGTATGATTAAAACTGTTTTAAATTCAATTATTTTTTTTTAAAAAATACATTATGCTTGATGAAAACAGTCTTTGAGTCTGTTTAGTACTTGGCTGTCATGTTCGGTATATCAAATGCAATATGTTATGTTACATTCTACAACCATTTTTAATTACTTTTGGAACCATGAAGCGTCGTGTAACAATTTTTAACTGTTCATTGTATCTTAATTATTTAAAATTATTTCTAATATTACGAGTGATACTGGGTTAAGAGTTTACCCCCTTTAAAAAATAGACCAGGGCCCTGTTTCACGAAATTTTAACTTAAGATAAAATCCAATTTTAGTAGATACTTCGATTTTGATTGGCTAAGCACTAAAATCAATCTAATATTATCCAATCAAATTACTAAAATTGGGATCTTATCTTAGTTAAAATTTCGTGAAATAGGCCCCTAACCAATAAAACTAGATGCCGTATGATTTCTTTATAGATAATAGACTGGCAAACTGATAATTTAAAATGATGATTGTCACATGCTTTGAGATACGTGGTGGCTCGGTGAGGTAAGTCACTGATTCACTTACCAAGGAACAGCACAGCGTCTAATCCCGTGTAGACATTAGACTTTCACTTAAACGAACCCTTGGAAGTTCGGCAAACTTCCCTCGTAGCACACTGCATGACCAGTGTCCATTTCCATTACTCCAGTTCGAGCGGAAACGTCGGACTTTAAACCCCATTTCATTTTGTCACTTTCATCAATAACAAACGTTGCCTTAACAATAATAATATTCTTTTAGTGACCTAACAAATATCACTATTACAAGCTACAATTTAACAGTAGCAGCTGTTTTTGATATATTATCTCCCAACGCCAAAATGACAATAATAAATTTTAAATCAATAATAAAAATATAAATTCATTTCATTAGTCAGTTATATGTTAAGAGTGTGTAATTTATATATGCACAGCTAAAAATAAAATGTTGAAAAGACACTACCAATGCAACATAATATACTGTACTGAGCGCCATAGAAAACGTATCACTTAGTTTTTCGTATAACAAAATGATCAATCAATACAATGATATTTCATCTATTTGACATCACGGCTAAGTTAGGCTTTATTGAGAATCGTATTATGCAGTTTAATCTAGTTCTGGGATTAAATGTTGATTAAAGAATGCCGACCTTACATCATTTTAACTGTCTGTGCTTCTACACGGACGTTGCCAAGATCATTCCAAAACAAAATCCAAGCAACGCTCGTTCTCCAAAAGCTTGACAAAGAGTATAAACAGTCGTTATTCTACATAATTCAATTGAATGACATTTCGCAACAAACGGTGTTTATTCTTTTACGACATGACAGAAATACCAGCTGATAACGGTATATTTAATCACGTGATTTGATTTGACAGTCCTTTGTTGCCAAGCAACGTTGATCGGTATTGGGGTTATTTGGTGGTTTGTTGTGACAAGTCGTGAGTTTATTTAGACACAAGAACGGATTAACAGGGGATTGACCACTGAGTTTTCATCTTATTTGGTCAGTGTAAAGTACGACCAAAATTTTGACCATTATTTCTGTCTTATTTCCCTCGCCATATTGTTTGAACAAAGAACTAGGTCCGCTGGATAAATTGTATTGTGTTTTCCTTTTTTCTGTAGGTAGGCCTATTCGAAATTTAGACAAAAAATAAAGGGAGGCTAAACAATTTAAATAGTTTTATAAGGTTTATAGTTGGGCGAAGTTTGAATCAGGTGTTGAGGTTCTTTGTTTTCAAAATGGCTATGCCTATAGCCCCCCAAACTGATTATTATTGCCCACCACTGACTACACTGCCAGATACGTAACCCATTAGACAAAGAGCTGTCCATTTACCCCGATAATCCACGTATCTTCTGGCAAGAATATATTCGGTCCCATTTTATTCCGATAACTCACAACTCTTTTGACAATAATATATTCAGTTTCAATTTTCTCCTATGACTCACAATTCTTAATAATTGGCTAGATTCCATTTTACTCCGATAACCCACAACTCTTATTCCGATAACCCACAACTCTTATTCAGATAATTCACAAATCTATTAACAGTTGTTTAGATTACATTTTACTCCGATATTTCATAACACTTAACAATTGGAAAGAAGAGATTTTACATGAGAAACTCTATAGTTTTAAATTTAAGTTGAATATTAAGGATGTTACCTTGTTGAAGTTTTAAGACTGTGATCGGTAAGCCTATGTGTTTAATCGATTGCCTAAGAATAATGTGTGTATGCACAAATTCTTAAAAATGGATCAACTCTAGGTCATGATTATCTCAACACTAAATCCCCTTTGCCTGTAGATAGACACAGGTGAAATATCTAAAATAGATGTTCAGATGTCGGGGATTTCTTTAATCTCTGCTGGCAAATCAGATAAAATGACACAAAGAGCAAAAAAACAAAAACAAAAACAAAAAAAATATGAAATATTTATTTAAGTTGATTTGGTTACAGATTAAAACGTGATAGAGTTGGATGCCACTAACCATTTGAATAAATACAAGTAAATGCATAAAATCCCCATTACCGACATTGCTTCCATAAACGGACACAGAATAAGAGAGTACACAAAATATGCCATTTATTCATGGTTTGTTAGAAGTCGACTACAAAGCTTTGTTATCTTTATTCATCGAACGTTAGAACCCAGGGGCCTATTTCACGAAATTTTAACTAAGATAAGATCCCAATTTTAGTAATTTGATTGAATAATATTAGATTGATTTTAGTGCTTAGCCAATCAAAATTGAAGTATCTACTAAAATTGGATTTTATCTTAAGTTAAAATTTCGTGAAACAGGGCCCAGGAATTGATCGCCTGTCTGGCCTAGCGTCTTTCTTTAAAATGCACATGTTAGTCTCGAATAGACCTGGTAGAGGGACTATCGATTCTTCTCATTGCTAAAGACCCGATACACCCAAACGAATAATTGAAATAAATTTGTTACACGTTGGCTGAACGTTACATCTCCCCCTCCCTCTCTCTCTCTGAAAATGGCCATTTATATTGGTAGTTGCTCATGGAAATGCCTATTCTGTTCTACCCGTAACTCTTATTTCCAACACCATGTCTGCACATAGTTTCATGTATTGAGATCAGAAATGTCTTCTGTTTTCTTTGATAATTGACCTGAATATTTTATCAATAAAATAAATAGCCCATGGTATGGTCAAGTGTGCAATGAATATTCATATATACACGAGGTTATGTGAGTCTACCCATAGCCGTAAATCTAACATCACGATATGTGTTGATATCAGATAACATGATTGTTCACAGTGTCATATAATATGAATAAGACGTAAAGTAAATACTCACTTTGTGATGTACCTTTCTTTATGGCCATATATAGCAATAATACATCACACATTAAATGTTTGAAACTATCATAAATTACACAACATAATGCACAATATGGAGGTTTACGTAATATCCCCAGAATTGACTTGACTTAACCCTGTGCATTCTCTTCAAATGTACAGAGCTAAGTCTGGGGATTTGAATTTATTAAAGTGTTGTCGAAAGTCAAATAATATGAAACAAGACTGACAAAATTTACGATCCTAGTTTTTGCCTATTTCGTTTTTAATAAATTCCTGAAAATGTGTTTTTTTTTTTTAGGGGGTAGCCCTTTAAAATCACTTGAAGCAACGTCTGGTATGTGGTTGAGTCTAAAATAGTGACCGTCCAAAGATCAGTGTTCAAATTTAACCCACCCAGCTTGTATAGGCTTATATATATTTATAGAAATTGAAATTTTTATTATCTATGATCAGATTGTAATTTGATAACCTTACATTTCATACTTACATACCCTTTTATCATACACGTGTTAATACAAATCACGTGACGTGACGATCCGCCCACAACAGATTGGAACTTACATACTGAAAAGGCTTCACGTTAAAATATACCGGCATTAATATTTGGATAATCACATTTACCAAATTTTAATTAGAATCAGTAACAGGAATGCATTTTTATGTTATCTTGACCATTCGACGACACTCCTTGTGTGGAGATCAAATTGCTACCAATTTATTATTGTGTAATGTAATTTGTCATTCAAACAACTTGATTTTTAACTCATTTGTAAGAAAATACAAGTAGAATATAAAATAAACTCCTGGAGTAGGGGGCCCCCGCAATGAGTTTGGTTCGACCACGGTATTGGCCGAGAAAGATTTTCTAGGTATAAATTAATGACTAGCATAATGGTACATTATTTTCATGGGTTTAAGCGCATGATAAATCGGGATATTCAGATAAATTTTGATCTATTCTAACTGGAATGATTTATGCCGCGTTTCCGAATAGACCTTAAAAAAAACTTTTGTATATTTCAGTAGACAAACTGACATGTAACGTAATTAGACCACTGTTTCTAAATCTCAATCTCACGATTAAAGTATACTCCATGAGGTTAGCAAGGGCAAGGATAAATAATCCCTGGATTAAGACGACACTTAGAAGGGAAAGGCGATCTTTTCCACATTTAATTTTCCAGAAAAAAGTTTCGATTTGTTTATTATTATCACGTAGATTAGGAGATATATCCTAAAGCACCCGTTTGGCTTATCACATTACATACAAATGAGCAACGGAAAATGTATTATAGTCTTCAAATGTCTTTTTAGTTGGCCTACAGACCAAACTTTATTTCGAATGGCAAATGTTACTGTACATTATCATCTGCTTTGGATCTCTCTGAAATGAAATGTCTCTGCACCGACTGGGCTAATGAATACCGGACGGCGGCGCTACGATCTACTCTTCTATCAAATCCCATCTGATAGTGGTTCTTTTACGTGCACGGAAACGTGTACCGTGGATGACTAGAATCACCATGATACAAGTGTGTCATATTTCAAACGTATTTGAAACATAATCTATTTTCATTACATTTTTAAAAACACGGACATTACTTAAGTGCCTTACAAGTTTTCGGAGAATATGTTAATAGCTTATTATAGGCCTCGTTAATAAGATTTCGGAATCTACATTTAACGTCCGTGTCAGATTGTTTATAGGTGTATGTTTATTCTGAGCACGTGTGTAAGTACAGTAAGTAATTCTTCTAGTTGTGTTTAACTATTAGTCACACGTAAGACAGGGTAAAGATCTGACTTACTTCATTCTATTATAGTATTGTTAAAACACTCCCTTTAATTTATTTTACACCCAACACGCATGTGTCGTCAACCACCTGCATTTAAAGGTGCATTATCTAAGGTTTAGATAAAGTGCTCACAGTTCTCGATGTAATAGTTTAAATACAGATAACGATAAAGGAATATATTAAAAGTTTAAGTCAAATTATATAATCTAAGCGAAGCTATGGATGTTCGAAGTTTTGTTTGATATTGTTACGATAATAAACAAAGTCACGGTTATCCATATTATTTAAATTAAAAATGGCGATTGTGTTTCAATCCATTACAAATCACGACCATCCGTTGGTCTATAGGGTTGATTATGGGCTTTTCGTGTGAATAAATGTCTAATTAAATAATTTAAATAACATTTTCGGCCAAAAGAACAATGTGCAATATGAAGATCTAGCTCTTACATAATGCATTTTAAAAGAGGCGATGGTAAATGACAAATATGATGTTACAATTCTATCAATCGTAATGTAAATCATGGTAATACTCGTCGTACTATCTCTTTAGACAGGGAGTTGGATGACTGAATGTTTAGCGCGTGTGCGTTGTATCCTAAGGTCTTTCATTGAGTCAACTGGTTTCGATTCCCCGGTTGTACCTGACAAGGAGTAGGGTCGCTTGTCCAACTTCGTGGGTTTTCTCCGTGTCCTCCGGTTTCTTCTCCATATTCTAGTCCCGAATTACCTGGTTTGTGTAGAGTGGAATTCGAAATTAAAGTAGAACGTGACGACACTTTCAGGGCAAAATTTCCCTTATAGTAAAACTGCATGGCCGTAATTCTGGGTTACGGTTAGTGTCGGGGTTACACGCTCCTCCTCGCTCCCCACGTCGAAAGTCTATTTCGGCGTGTGTAGATTTCCAGCACACCCCGCCGTTATGTCTTCGGTTCATGACACGACACTTAAAGATTCAAAAACAAAGGATGTAATTATGGACTGTATACAGTCCATGATATAACTGAGTTAATTTGACAAATTCAAAGCGGTCATATACTTTAAAGTCATTTTGCTCAAACACGAAATGTGTGAAACGTAATCGGAAATATCCGTAGAAATTCTACTTTACACTTCCACATTGTGACCTCGCAGACATTAATTGATTGTTAAAAGAAATATCTGGTTGGCTGTCAAAGTAAGTTTCAAACGTAACTATTTTAATGACTGTGAGCCGAGGTTTTAAAGCGTCGAACGAATCTTTAGATCCCGTATTTTCACCCAAGAAATCGTGTGATAGCGATGGTTTGCACGCTGTATACTATTAAGACGTGTGTGACTGTCGACATTGTTTGAGAAGTGACATGAGTATGTTACATGCTTCAACAATCGTTGTTTATTTAAACTCAACCGATCGACGTCATGTACATTATATAAAAAAAGTTAAAGATGCGATGCAACGTTTAAAATAAATTAAACATGTTTTACCAAGCCCCCCTTGCCATTAATTGAGCAAATCTATAATCTCAGTACCTATATTGTTGTGTTCATAATCCGACAGTTTTCTGACCTTTAATAGATATCAGTCAGTTTCAGTCAGGCTAATAACAAAGGATATAAATATGATTCTCTTCCGCCACTCCTGGAACAATAAACTGCATAAGGAAGCCGAAGTGTGTTTCTTTAGATAATCGAAATATGGTCAAATTCCACACGATTAAGTAAGTTTAGATTTAGAGTCTATATCGTTTACTGCCGACCGTGGCTCACTACTTATGTTGCATCCTTACTTACTATAGGAGGTCCCGGGTCCCGGGGTAAGCTGAGAAAGTTTCCACTGGATTTTTTGACTTGGTTATTCCTTGTTCAGGACGGATAAGGTGTCGTTCGAATTATAGAAAAACTTCAGTCGTACCCGTTTACTCATTTGCATGCACGTAAACGTAACCATGGCAGAGCGGGAAGAAGTGTACGACGTTAAATCCTATTTTACTTTTCAAACTGTTGATATGTTCTTTAAATCAACATGACAGGTCCACGTTGTAATACAACTCTATTGTGTGTATACCCCCGTCATATATTCCAAACTCCGTAACTATTTAAACCCATGTTTTTTCTTTTTACAAAAACTAATTCAAACCACGCATCCATTATCATGCCAAAAATTTGTTGAATTTCAAGCAAGAAATGAGAAAAAAAAAATTTTATTACCTGGCTTCTATCATAACAATTAATGATCTTTTCTTTCTCGATGTTTTTATTTTAAATGTTTGATATAAAACAAAATCTCGATGATTGTTAAGCACGTAAAATTCTTCAAATATGCCTAAGCCTTTTTTGTTTCTGGTGAATTTAATAGATCAAGCTGCGTGATTAACGGGTTAGATTTCCCACTTGAATCGTAGACTTTGGTTTGTGAGGTTTGACGTCCTACTCCTATGTACCGACTGAACTAATGAAGACAGGCATACGCCATATTTATAGAGAAATTCTGACCGCACACCGTCGCTATATACGGCCTACTCTTATTTCGAATTCCAACTGACAAGGTAGTTTTATGTGCTCGCCAATGTGTATATGGGACCTGGGTTGTTAGTCTGGCATTTTGTTCATCACTGCCCCTAGATAAGGTATAATCAAGCAAAACATTGTAAGGATTATGGATGCAGTAAGCTCGTCTTACAAATGTAATTGACATTTCTATCAGTGAGTCACATTCTGATTCCGTTTTGGTACCTTAAAATAATAATAGATTGTAAACGCGAAACGTAAATTTAGAGAAAAGTGGAGAACGGGCAAGTGGATGAGATTTGACGAAATTTTGTAATTAGTTGGTTATTGTATATACCGGTACGTGGTAATTGTTTTATAATGGGCCTACCTGAGAAATAAAATTGTTACACGTTGTTTTCTTTTATCACAAATCATTGGCAAAATAAATTTTCCAGTTGGCGAAAAATAAAATATAAGCATTTTTTAAAATAACAAATATGATCCTTTCTGGCTGAAATAATTTGAAAGCTAGTTTCATCCTGGCTGCAACATCAACGTCATAAATTATATTGATGTCCGAAATTGCTGACAACAGTTAGTTTAATATCTAATCATTCGATATAGATATCTGATAATTAATACATATACATAGAACCAGTTGTTTGACTGATATTCCTTTTATAGATTCAACTTTTCCCTCAAATGACGACTAGTAGCGTTAATTAAACCATTGACTAGTTAAATAGTACCACAGTTGATAGCTAAATTATAGTGCTTTTCATTGATAAATAAATAAGTTGTCTGTAAGGGATATCGATATCGCCGATATGATTATGGTAAATAAACAGTTGATATATTTTCTTGTACTACCAGGACGGGTTAGTATCTTGTTTGATGTTTAATATTCGAGACAATTTTATAACATTGACATAAACTTCTGTCCATAAATCTACCTGTTTGTTCTATATTATAAGTAAAGAACTATTGGCTGAACACTATACAATATATACGATTAAACTTCAAACTCAAATAGACCTCTGTTATTATACCGGTAAAGATCATATGGTTAAAACTAGTAGTGAATATTGTTATCAGTAATTTTCCTGTTCTTATAAGTACATAAGCTATGTTCAATACATTCTGAACCACTAACCGACATTTTGTCAGTAAAGCGCCTGCCGTATTATATATCTAGATAGGGGTATTACTGACAACCAAGCTACCGAGACAAGGGTATAAACGTCTGCTGCAATGTCATTTCCATTGATTATATGTAAAAAGTACAATGTACAAAGTCCTAATACCGGTAATGATAAAGTCAAAATACCTCTAAAGCAAGAGTTAAATGCAAAAGTCAAATGTAAACGGCCTACTGTTCTGCTCCAACATGGCTAATGAAGACAGGCATACTCTTATAAGGGATCTTTTACATGCACGCCGATGTGTACACTGGACCTGGCTTTTATGTCCCATCCGAATGACTAGACCCTTCGCCCTGCACCATCCTTTTACAAATGTCCTTACAATTACCTTTATGATGTTACATACGTAGTTTAACACTGTGAAATCGGGTAAATAAACATGGATTTAGTACTGTGCTCGAACCGGATCTATGTTTTTTATGGAAGAATCCAAAGAATGGTGAAAATAGAAGTTCGATTCTTTCTCATTAAAAATTAACGCTTGATGAATTACGACTAGAAAGTGGCGTTGATTAAGATCTCGGGAAATGGCGTGTGTAAATTATTACTTGTACGTTCTTGGGTGATTATTTATTCATTTCATACTTTAACGGTGGGTATTTTACGTTCGACACGAAATCTAAAATTTTTAATTGAAAAAAATCCAACACCCGTCTCGTGTTTAAAATGATTACTGGCGATCTGGGGGTTGATAAATATTTCACATGAAGCCTTCATTACGTTTTTTTTTTTTTATAAATTCAGTCGGTTTGAAGGTCACATTGCACACCGAGAGATACAGTCTTGCAGGTTTTCGTGTTTCGTGGCTAGCTACGCAGTGTTGATATCTGAAGTAGAATTAGCTGATGCGGTGCTGCTATGGTGTTATGAGAAAAAGCTTGCCCTGACTCATTGTCTTGTTAGCATTACAATTGTCAGGGAATCTTCTTCAACGTGCTTCCAATGGTAAATACGAGGTGTTCGCCCCATCCGAAGGAATAGACATCATTCTTTGTCAGGGCCTGCGTCCTGCACAACTCCAAAGGGAAACCAGACTGGAAATTCCAAAGACATTTTCTCAGCGAACACTGGGAACGAACCGGAATCCCCTTGCTTAGTGGCTCTTGAGGTAACTTGAACAACCATTGTTGACATTCAATGATTTATTACAGGGTTATATATATAGTATTTAAACAATCCTGCAATACATCATTCTTATACCAATAACTCTAATACAAATCAATATTATGTTTTATCAATAACTTGTATAGATTAGTCCTTTGTCGGCCACGGTTGTCAGGATTACCTGAACTAGTTTCTTTTGATAATCAATAAATTTATTTATTTATAGAATTCGACATGTTTAATCTTTGATACTGTTTTTTTTTAAGAAGCTCAAATATTGTAGTCAATAGTCCTTGGTATTTCAGCGTATTAATTGTTAATTTTATAATTCGCTTTCGCAGTGGTAGGAAGCAAGTGGACCCGGGAAAAGCCAGATGAGCTTGGATAGGTGACCTTTCTCCGTGTCCCGTCCTTACGAGGAGTTGAAACCACGCCTCTTGACACAATTGACATTCCCTGCTATCTAATACCCCCATTTCACTGAGCTGCGGAAAGCTGCGGTACTCACGGACTTCCGCGAAATGGCTTTTGCCATGCTTTCTATTGATTGATTATAATATATGAGTGCTGTACTATTTGTAAGGTATGCATATTTTCCAGAACTCCCCATGACACTTCCCATTAACCTTAAAGTTTCTATATTTTTGTCGTAATGGCGTCTGCACAGCTGTTGTTTTCTAGAACGCTACAACCCCCTATTAAATCGAGACGTTCTTTTTTTTGCCTTAAATTTGATATCTATATACATTTTTCTATTTATTCAAATCTTACCCTCGTGATAGAGTTAGATAAGATAATAAGATGTTGTCGACTATGTCAAGAATAAAAATTAGATAATCTATTTTTTAAAAAATATATATAATCTCCAATAATTTGCTACTTAAGGACTCATGGAGGTTAGAGAAGGGTTAACCTCCACTATGTCATTTCGAGACTAATATATCATGATGGTTAGATTTTAATTCACATCCGCGTAGAGCCTCTTGCTGTGGGATGAGGTGGGGGCGAACTCGGAGAAAACCCACGACGTTGGGCAATCGAACCCAGTGTCGACTCGAAACGGCCTCTCTTGATTTAATGATAGTCCCTTTGACAGGGCTGGCGGAAGCAATTCTTGATTGTGGGGGGGGGGAGGGCTTCCATCCTAGCTCCTTAAAGGAAACGGTCCAAGGGCCGCAATAACCTGGAGAAATGAGTACTTGCGGCCACATTATTGGGGGACTAAGCCCTAGCCCCCTTCCCCCACTCCACCGGGCCTGTTTGATTTCTATAGTTAAATATCCCGTTAATCACCACTACAGTCCATTAGAAACAATACAGGAAGTCAATTTTTAAACACTCTATTAGTTGCTTAAACATGTTTATTACAGCTGAATAAAAATGAATAAATTATGTGCATACCTTAAATGCAGCTGCATTTCACTATTTGTGAGCGTCTGGAGTATTGCTTCTAATTTTTACTGGTACCCAATTGATGTGTATATAGGTATCTGATATCCATGGGTACAACGGATTATTCAACTCTTTTCTTCAATGCAGTTTATTTGTACGCTATTTATCAGCCTTTGATGACAAGGAATTCGTATTCAGTTTGCATTGTACATATACAAATGAGATCTAAGAACTATAGAAGAGCCATGTGTTAAAATCCAGGATGTTAATCAATATCGTTTGCCAATTTCAATAGGAAATTAAAGGGGGCTTAAAACTCCCTATCTTTATACCAACTGGGATAATGAAGACGGATGTAAGCTATTCAGCGTGCTATGATGATATATATTGTGCCAACCCTGTGTCGAATTGCAATTGCCAAAGCCTCGTTTTACCTGTACCCTAACCTTTACACAAGACTCATTTGGTGGTCCACCCGATCAACTAGACACATGTTTTGCCAGGACGTCTGTCCTGCACCACTGACGAGGAAAAACTCTGTGGAAAATCACGGGAAATTTTCTCGAAACAAAATTTGGATCAAACTCGGGACCTCCGGAAATCCAACGAATAACACACGAATTGATTAAGCCTTCGAATTTCAATCAGATCTTGGGATATTTCCACACGAGCATTACCATCAATACAACCGAATGGAAATTATAAAATATAAACAATGGTTTTGGTGTCAACCTTTATATTACCCCCGACTATTCCGTCCACGACGGTAACTATGCTTAAAACTAGAAAAAACGGCTTTATACATAATGAAATCAAACATATTTTTTTTGGTTACTGTCCCAAAAAGGTTTATTCTCTTTCAAAATAATTTTGAAAAAATGTACGCCGTGATATATCATTAAAAAGGTATTTACCTTGTAGGATATAAAACACACGGTGAGTTGTCATTTCAGATTGTAATATTTATTCTGCGCTCATATTCTCAATTCTTGTTGTCCTCCGGTCAATATTTAGGTTTCAGATCAATATAAACATGCTGAATAAACAAACATATCGACACTTTATCAAGAATTATAACAAACCATAGGGCAATTTCACCACATGGGAAAACCAAAATACACTCAGATTCTGTCGGAGCAAATGACCTTAGACTGCTTGAGTCGATCCTTGAGTCCGTTAACTGCTAGAATTCAGTCCAAGCAAAGATGTCTTGATTGCTTAATTTCTGTCCGGGCTAAGATCTTGTGAATGCTAGTCTTATGTCCGGGTAAAAATCTTTTCATTGATAGAATTCTGTTCGAGTGAAGGGCAAAGATACTTTTACTGCTTGTCCGAGTAAAGATAATTTCATTTCTAGAATTCTGTCCGAGAAAAGATCCCTTGACTGATAGAATTCTGTCTGGGCAAAGATAGAATTCTTGTCTATCAAAGATCATTTACAGTTAGAAGGAAATGACATGAAACGGGGTTTAACGCCCTACTTATTTTTGCACCGACTGCAGGCTAACGAAGACGGACATAATATAGAGTGCAATTAAAGGAAAATTTGCGCTATGGCCTACTCTTAATCCGAATTCAAACTGTCAGGGTATACCCGTGATCTCTGTTTTTCTTCCTACTGCCCTTTGAGTTTAGCATTCGTAGCCACAGGAAATTCAGGCCCCAAGTTCACAAAGCATTCTCAGACTTAAGTTGAGAATTTGCTCAACTTTCAATGACGGTTTATGAGAAATATCTTTGATCCAGAAACATAAAAGTTTGCACATAGTTTCTTATTGATGTATTTGATACATTAAAATAACAACATTATTATAAAGGGCTATATTTTAGTTAAAATAAGGCGAACAATTTTGAGAAAATTCTCAACTTAAGTCTGAGAATGCTTTGTGAACTCAGGGCCAGATCATATAGATGGGAGTTTCTCAGACCACTCACATTGTATGTCTACCACCCGTAAAGTTATTTGTACGACCTATACCCAAAATTTTTTAAAAACTTATGGTATAATTAACCATGAATTTTAAATACAAGCGTATGACAGAAACAATTGATAGCGACGAGGAACCCCCTAAACATCGAAACAAAATTCACACTAGAAAAAACAACAACAACAAGGCAACTAGCTACAGATTATAAACAAAAACAACCGGAAACCCGCTACTACTTCACTATTATAGGGTACTAGTATTTTGATACTTTCTGTTATATCCAAGTCTTTTTTATCCGAATTTCTCTTTCGTTTCTTTGCGTAAGTATTTGTATTAACCTGCGGCATGCTCACAAGGAATTTGAAACTGGCCACCAGACCATATACCACCATAAAGAAATTGTTAGCACAGTCTGAACCACAATTAAATCCAACATTAATTTAAAAGTTTTCCCAATATTCGATATTTTGGATCGAACACAGCGCTCTTTTTTACCATACGGTAGCGTAGCTGATAATATAGAAGCAGATTAAACATAAATACTTTATTCCTTATTCCTAAATGTCATATATTTTTATTCTGAAATATTAATATTTATAAACAATCTTAAACGTAAAATTCACCACATTGCATAAAGACCGACAAGCTATCCGGAATTTTCAGTGGTGCAGGCCGGTAACAACGTCTAGCCGTTCGGATGAGACGAAGCATCGAGGTCCCATGTGCAAGGCTTCGCTTTGTCGTCACTATTACTCTTATACTACACTGCATGGCGTAATAATACCCATATTCCCGAAGCAATCCATCTCTGTCCATTGCTGACTTCTGGAACTTGAGCTTTTGGTAGAGTGTGTCTATTCTTCCCGTTCAATCAAATATATCCCAAGTACAGCAACATGGCAGCCCTTCGTTTAATTTGGGGCCTTTTCTAAAACTTTGGACGGTGATTTAAGGTATTAAAATCGGTGAAAGTCTTGTTCGTTTACATTCTCTCGGTGTTGATAGCCTCGTTTGTCACGTATTGTTTCTGCAATAATCTGCTATGCACTGGTTAATTGAGCATAGTAAAATCGTGCGTCATGACGTAACGTTATGTAAACATAATTTGGTCCAATTGGGAGCCCTGTTTAAAGCGTAATCATATAGTTACGCAGTTAGCTATTGGTTGTTAATCGGGCTATTGGCCAGTCATAATTTGAAACAGAAATTTGCTTCCATACGAGTAGTGTTTAATGGGATTAGCTCTAATCAAACGAAACACTTGGAGGAGTATGAATAATACCCGGCTACATTAGTCCGGTTTGTGCAGAAACGTATGACGTTCAACCTCGTTGCATTGCATTGCACAAAACGAACATTTCAGTAATATTGTTGTGTCAAATTAAGTTTAAGACATGTTTTTCGGCAGGGAAAATATTTTATTCTTTAAGATGCTATTGACAAGAACAAGTCGTTTGTAGTTCTGTCAATAGATATAATTCTTTTTATCTTACAGGTAAAAGGCCACTGAATGTTTATCCATCATGGCTACCTGTAAAGCATTTGCATCAGAACAATCAAACAGTTATCTTGAAAGAAACTGATAACAATGCAATCTATTTGTAGGCTATTTATCGGCCTTTAATATCGAGAAATTTCTATTCAATACACATTGTACATATATCTCAAGTAGACTATTTACTGGTACTCAAGACATGTCGATGTAATTTATAACAGTTATTTAGTACTGACGTTTCTTCTACTTTAAATACATTTTCAATAGGCATTCTTCATTTTGACATTTTTGAAGTAGTAACAAATTTCAAATGATTTATAATTGAAAGTGTTTAAGCTAAATTATACGCGTATGATTCACCCTTTCTCTTCCTTTTATGCTGAATTTGGACCTCAATTGAGTTAATTGCTCAATTGAATATTTGTACACTATTTGCTTTTATATTCGTAGTTTCATGGTTTTGACTCTCGAGAAGAACACAGGAATTCCCCTCTCGACCTGCCCGTCTGGTCGTTCGAATGGGACGCAAAATTGTGTACATGTCATAGTAGAAGCCTTGATATTTAAAATTCTTCGATAAGTTGATGGAAACAACGCTGTCCAGGCAAAATTCTCCCCATGGGATTTAACGTCCTATTGTTCAGGGACCTGTTTCACGAAATTTAAACTAAGATAAAATCCAAATTTTAGTAATTTAATTGGATAATATCAGATTGATTTTAGTGCCTAGCCAATCAAAATTGATGCATCGCCTAAAATTTGGATTTTAGCTTTAGTTAAGATTTTGAGAAACGGGGCCCTGCTCCGGTTGCTGAGCAAATGAAGACAGGCATATGTCATGCATGGCAAATGTGCTCAGAGCGGTGCCGTTATCTACTTTTATTTCATATTCCAGCTGTCAAGGGTTCTTTTAGGTGCACGATAACTAGTACACGGGCCTCCCGCCCTGCAGCAAGGGGAAAGTACACTGGAAAATTCCCAAGAGAACTTTCTCGGTCAACCTCCTGGTTAGTGATTTAGTAAACCACATTGACTGCCATGTATTATATTGCCTTTAGTTAATAGGTTGATAAAGTAACGATAATCAGTGATTGATGATATACAGCTGAGTAAAGATTGAATATTAAAGATATAACAATACCAATACACTTTAAAATGATCATGTTCAACTGAACACGGTTTTATGAAACTTGAAACGAATACATGTATTTATTGAAAACATGCACACACAAAAAAGTAAATATAAAAATAAAATACTGTGAATAATAGGTTAATACATATAAGTTTTATAACTTTAAATCATAAGGACTGTACCGCTTGTTCAGAGTTGAGTTTTTTCTCTCTTGTGACTGATTTTGTATGGCTGCCCAAGCTGCGAAATGCATGATTCTAACGACAGATGTCAGCTACGACTTTCAATCAAAAAAAACAAAACAAAACAACAAAAAAACTGTAACCGCAGGTCATCTTTTGGATAAAAAAAAAATCTATCTAATAAGCACCTTGCTTTATGATAACTATTATTCACCGGAGATTCCATAATCTACGGTACACATTCTGGAGAGTGGAAGTTGACAATCACGTGTTTAAAACTGCACCGACAATATTGCAAACTGTTTACTTTTTTTTTTTATCATGCCTGCCTGTAAAATAAACGACGGTAAAATGATATAGCTCTCACAGGAAATAAAAACATAACAATGTTAATATTGATCTTGGATTAAGTAAAGATGGCCGTGTATGACGTACAGCTCAGATAGGATCAGTATCAAAACTTATAATATAGATTCAATTTATATCGTTTATTTATAACTGTTAACTTTTAATGCGCATTTGTCACAGTGAGGATATACAGATGAAGTTATCCCCAATACGTTTTTGAAATGTAATTTACTATGGAATCATTCAGCGTTATAAATTTCCCCATCACGCGGTGGGTCAGAGGAAGACGATATCTTAGTAACTTGAAGGTCCATGTGTTCGATCCTCTGTGATGACCGAGAACGATCATCCAGATATCTTTCGCCTCGCCCCCTCCCCCTTTGTCTGTGGTTCAGCATGTAGGCCTTGGCAAAGTTTTCCTCATATACCTGTCTTCATTGGCCCAGTTTATATTTCATACCAATAGTAAAGTGATTTATTACCTATAACAAAATATACAGTGATGATGAATGATAAAGAATGATAAATAATCACAAAAAATAACTTAATATAAATCTATTAACAGAAGTGTCGCTTAACATAAGAGGTTTCATTTTGTCATAAATTTATAACCTGACAAAGATTGCGGGATTAAGAAGGAAGTATCGATATGGATTAAATTGATGACATAAAAAACTTTATAATCGATAATAAGAGAATTATGGTGCAATAATTCGATAATAAATCATTATTAAAATGAATGCAAATAAACGGATGTGTTCACGTAAATTTTATTATAAAATATTTACAAAGACGCCGATTCCGCCATGAATAACTGTTCGCCTTGATTAACCAGAGGCTATTGAATATAACTTTTCCACGCACTTTATAGATGTTACCCACACACAGTTGTTATAAATGGCAATGGCCCTTTAAGCCATTTGTCTAGTTTTGAAGTATGGTGGTTGCCGTCACTGAATGGGTTGAAATATCTTAATATTGATTACCATCAACCTGACATAATACACCCTGTCTTGACTAAAAAACAATATTTACATAGAATATTAGTATTACATAAAATATAGGGTAGGCTTTATTCCATAAAGTAATGATATAGCTCCTGAGAAAATATTTGTTGTTACTAAGCAAACAAAAAGCATACTACATGTGTAAGAAAATAGTTTTGTGCATAAACTTGATTATAAAATATGCATAATAGACTATAAAATCCATAGATAAATCTATAAAGATTTCTATGTACGTGTCTTTAAAACACAATTCACGAAAAGAAATTGAAATGATTGATTATAGCATACCTACGGAAATTATTGTTTCACTAGCCCTTCTTCTTTTTTTTACAAAATAATAATTGTATTATATATTTATTAAAGATTCCTGTGGTTTAAGATAAAGAGCTGGCTGCTCTTTTTATAATAGTTTCAAAAATAGAGAATGAAGTCTAATTAAATGGTAATCGTGTTTCAATCCATTTATATCTCTGTCATTCGATGCTCTAGAGAGTTGATTATAGACTGAATAAATGTCTAAATAATAGATTATATAAGATTTGAAGCCAAAATAAAGAAGTGCAATAGGCCGATTTAGCGCTTACATATTTCATCTTTAATATTCGACTATGTTTTTTTCGGTATCTGAACGCAGTTACCCCCCTCCTCAAATAACTTAAATTTAAAGTTGACGAGACTCATAAGCATGACAATCTGAACACTTTATATATCCACCATCAAACCATAGCAATAAACAATGCTATCAAGTTCACATTAGAAATTGTAATTAATTGGCATAATATATTTTTGTCTTTCAAGGGGTGATATAGAGAAAGCAGATTATCTAGGATCTACAGCCCTGCATCTGGCGGCCAGGGGCGGTCACTTGGATGTAGTGTGTTTTCTGGTAAATTGGGGATGCAACCTTTACGCCTTGGACAATGATCAACATACAGCTTTAGATATAGCAGAACTGGTGGATAAACCCGATATAGTAAAATTTTTAGATAATGCAATAGCTCAACAAATGAGAAAAAACCCAAAGGTAAGAAGCAGTTTTGTTTAATTATATAGCCAACCGTTGTTCTCGTGTTTACAAAGTTTGGTGTACCGCGCGTCATAGACAATATATATTCAAGTAAAGTTAAGACTATCCGAAGACGGGTTCTTTGTTCAACCGAAAAGGAATTTGTGACAACATGATGACTAAAGAATAAGAATATGAAAATTCCGAACATAATAGTAGTAACAAGAATTGATAATGTCATATTCACAAGCAAACTCGTAACAGGATTCTCAATTTTTAAATTGCGAGCAACATTGTATTAGTTGTATTCTTAGGCGTAATGTTATCCTAAGGTATGGGCTACTGTCTGTTTCTTTAATCGGATGGTGGTGCTATGTCTATGCACAATGCGCCCTCGAAAAGGAATCGCCGTAACAGTAAAATAACTATTTTTAAAACAGAGTCCAGAGTTCAGTTTTAACATTGATGTATTTTCTAAATAATGTGCGTGATGCTTATAATGGGTGATTATTCTGGGTGATCGTAGCAGCCGATTGATTATTCACGAACCAGCGAACGAAATCTTAGCAGTTGTATTTTTAGATTTAACATTATTCCCAAGAAATGGACTTAATTCTGGTGGTGCTGGCGATGCCAACGCTATGCGCTCCGAAAAGGAATCGTCGTAACGAGAAAAAGAACCCAGAGTTCAATTTAACATTGATGGTGTGGTGCTCATACTGGGTGGAGCTATCTTTATATGACTCTATTTATAACAAAAGATGAAACGCTTGTATCTCAATTGCCCATTCGTCTTTATAAAATGCGAGAAGCTTTGTTAATTGATGTGCTAATGTCTTTCCTGAAAAAAAGTATGCAATTCTTATGATGACTGGAGTCAATGTTATGATTTAGATTTGATAGTGGGTCATACGTTTGAAATGCCAGTATCTATTATACAGCCCCAATTTTCCAATTTACTTACACTCATGTCTTTATAAAATACAGGCGCTTTGTTCTGAGAAAATACGAAACACAATTCTTACTGGCAATGTTAATTATCTTTCTTCTTATTTTTAGAAAGTCTCCAAATTAAAAGAAGACGCCATCAGGGCATCAGACAAGAACCGGAAGTTGTACGAACGTCTTCAGGAGGAAGCTAGGCGAAAAGCGGAGAAAGATCACAGGCGCAGAGAAGCGGAGACTAATAACGAGTTTCGACCTCCAGGAAAACAGTCTTTCATAAAAACATTAACTATGAGAATCAAAGGTAACACGTACAAAGGAAAACAAGGTAGTGTAAGAAATCAAAATTATTCCAATATGGCCGGCGTTGCCAAAAAAGTCTCACAGAGGAAGTCGACAACGTCGACTGAAGATGGATTTAAAGTAAGTGAATTGGATGATAGTGGCAACAGAACACTCCGATCATTGAAAGGTGACCAAGGTATCCGGGGGAAGTCATCGGAAGTTATGTACATGACCAATCGCGAGCACCCTAGTGCTGACGGGTCCTCCAACAGGCCAGCATTACATAACGTGTTCGGAATGAAACCAGGTGCAGCGTGGAAATCTAAAAGTGAGTCCGATCTTTTGTTCGATTCGGGGGTTGAGGATAGCGCATATAGTGACCCAGATGAAGATCGTGACGGGCCCGGGTTATTTAATAGACCAGGGTTCGGAAACACGGCTTTTCTCGGCAACAGCGCGTTTATAAATACCATGATGCATTCTTTTGAGACAGGAAGTGAACCATTTCTAAACGGGAACACAGATTTGGACGACATCGATTCGAATAACTTCGCGCATGGTGAGCGACATAAACACTCCGAAATGAATTATCTCCCTTGGGATCAAGACGAAGTAGAAAATCTAGACGATGACGAGGACGAGACCGAATATTCAGCTTTAGAAACCTTTTTAGTTGCTTCCGGATTACATAGTTACATCCCTTACTTCACGCGAGAAGAAATAGATTTAGATATCCTCATGAAATTAACGGACAATGAATTAAAAGAACTTGGCTTACAATTCGGTCCAAGGAAAAAGCTCCAAGAGGCCATTAGCCGACGTAAACAATACATGGAGGCACCACGGTGTATCTCGGATTCCTACTTATAGAGTATCTGTGATTGAACTTAATGCGAATAGATGATAAAATTTGACAAAGATATAATATTTTTATTTTTTATAAACAATATATAAATCATATGCAATTAATACTGTGAATATGTATGTGACCGATGGACAGATAATTTATAAATATATTGTATTATTATTATAATTATAGATGATAAACACGACACTGATAAGATTTCTACTGATTTTACAAATTGAAACATAAATATGTAATTTATTTACCTCAAATTAAAATAAATCGAATGGGAAATTAATTTGTATGAATCACGGTCAATTTCCAATGGGCAGCCCATTAAAATGCTATGAACAGTTTGCATATCGCAACGGTCATTTTCCTTGTTAAACCATCTTGGCGTGTCCCTAACTCTTTATAGGCCATTGAAGCTATTCTCATTATATCCGAAGCAACACTGCATTAGGCAATACTGTACTGCTCTGTCCCAAAGTTGGAATCGGGCTTGATAGATCACGTCCAACATGGAAAGACATCTACCTCTATCACATCAAATTCTTGGTTTTATCACTTTTCTAATGCGCAAGCCCCAGTCACATGGAGACATACGTCCACGTACAACAGGTTACAATCAACTACGGCTAGAAATCGCAGAGAAGTCCTGCCACAAGTACTTGGTGCCCTTACATTTGTTTGAATAATTCCGTGATTGATTCGGTCCTGGGTATGTTTCGATCATGTCCAGAAATCCGCGAATGTCATGCTACAATATTGAATGGTCTGAAGTTGTCCTGTTCGATTGTCCCCAATCGTCGCGAGTTGTTACTACTTGTCTGGAAGCTTTTTACGCTACTGGTCTTTAGAACCCTCAAGGTAATCCGACCAGTTGTGCTCTCGGTTTCCATGAGCCGCAGAGCAGCCGAAGTAATATTTTCTTTGAGTGGCTGCTTGGCTGACATTGTCGCGAGTAAGCTCGGTTCGATTGTGAATGTACAGCAATGGTATTGTACTGCCATAAAACAGAAGGGATTGGCAGGGAGGTTTCGAAATTCTGTCCCATTTCTGATTTTCTCCTTCACAAGAATTTTCTCTCAACAATGACAACTAACAAAAATCATTGCTACGCTTCTGATGGGAGAGAGAGAGAGGTTTAACGTCCACTCGACAAAAACTAGGTAATTTTGGGACTAACATGGTTTTAATTAATTTCAATAATTCGCTTGTGCGTAGTGGTCTTTGGCACTGTGTGTGTGGGGGGGGGGGGAGACTGGGGGACCCAGGGAAAACCCACGAGGTTGGACAGGTGACCCTACTCCTTGTCTCGTACAATCGAGGATTCGAAAACCGGCCAGTTGATTCAATGACAGGTTTTATGACACAGCGCGCACGAGCTAACCATTCGGCCATCCACCCCCTCCCCCCGCTACTGATAGGGGCTACCAGATGTAGGCCTACTGAATATAATGCTATAGAGAAATAAGCCTTGAATAGACTCGGATATCCCGTCAACAATTTACCATACCCAGTCGCAATGTGCAATGAGCTATTGGACATAACTGTTCCAGTACTGCTGCGTTCTAAGTCTGTGGTAGAGGAACCCAGTCGGTACTAATTGGTTGGTGTTGGGGACGAGTGAATCAGAAATGGTCATCGGTACAAGATTTGGGTGTTCGTGTTTGGTAGATATACACAAAAACCAGGTTTGCTGTACGACCGGGCACATGTCTCAACGTTTCAGAACAGTAGTGCTCATGTCTATATACATGTACACTTGCCATACGCAATCGCATTCAGTTACTTTTGTCGGGCCATGTATTTCATTGAAGTAAGTAAGTTTAGTAAATATATATAGATATACAACTGTGTGTAGTTTTTGTAGTTTTTTTCTTTGATGTCCATAGCAGTTATATCTCATAACAACCTCTCATGACGTCATCATAGGTAGATATTCGGTTCATATTAACCGCTGATGACGTCATGACAGGTTGATATATCATATCAACAGCTGATGACGGAATCCCAGATGGATATATTCGGCTCATATCAACCGCTGATGACGTAGATGATCGAAATAATACAAAGAACACAGAAATAAAATTTTATTCTTTTGACAATAAAAAAAAAATCATTGTTATAGTACAGTTTGTAGCATTCAGTAACGAAATAGACGGCGTACTTATCGGCATATTTAAATCGGTTATCCATGACCAAACTCCATCTAATATATCTTTCAGAATTTTCTTTCCGCCCACATTACTTCTCCACACACTCCAAGTTTTCCTCAGGCTTTGGATAGATCCGCATAATATTTGCATTCACATCAATTCTATCGTCATTATGGTGACTAAAATGGATTGATTATTCGTCTGGCTTCGTTTTACTATCCCTTTTGTTTTTGTTTTCTCCAAAATGGCGACGTTTAAAGAAACATCTGCACATGACAGCTTCGGTAAATTTCGCATTTTGGCGGAAACTGTCGAGCAATTATCCAATCACTGTTGCCTTTTTTAGAAGAGCCCATTGGGTAGGCTAATATCCTATACTTAAAGAGGCGTTGTCAAATGTACCATACAATTCAAATAATAGTATTAATAATAATATCCTGCATTGGGCCACAGTAACTAACAAACCGGGGGGGGGGCAGGTTGGAAAGTTTCTCGAGATTGCCTAGTTTGGTTTCCGATTGTTAGAGAAATAACAAGGAGGGTCTGAGACAAGGAACAGTGTCTAGCTCGGCTGGTCCCGTGTACACATTAATAATTGGCGTGCACGTACATTGGTTGGGCAAACTTTCCATTATAGAACAATGTATAGTATGGTGGCCTATCATTAGAAAAGAACCGAATTTGATTGCATCGGAACGCCCTTTAGGGAGACCATATACAATATGTAAAGATAAAAAAGTTATACACGTGTACCAATTTGCAGAGAGACAATACAAACTATACATACAATATATCGTATATTGAAAATAAAAACAGAACAAAAAAGAAAAAAACCAACATGCACGTATAAAATAGATACGGGTAATATAGTCTAATATTAGGTGGACATATCAATCACAAATTCTGCAACACTTTGGGGCTACGATGCTTGATGGATTGAAGAGATTATTAAGTTGAATGATAACGATAGGCCGACCAACATTTTTTCATTTTACTTTTGCGTGAAAAAAAAGTTGAATGATAACGATAGGCCGACAAATATTTTTCTTTTGCTTTTCACTTTTACTTTTGTTTTACATTTTAAATTACTTTTAAAAATGATTTTAGTTTTCATTTGTGTTTTGATTTTAATTTACATTTTGATTTTACTTTTAATTTGTGTTTTGATTTTAATTTACATTTTGATTTTACTTTTATTTTTGCTTTTGATTTAATTTTAACTTTTGCTTTTGACTTAATTTTAACTTTTGCGTTTGATTTAATATTTACCTTTGGTTATCTTTTGCTTTTGATTTAACTTTTGCTTTTAATTTACTTTTAATTTTGACTTTGCTTTCCATTTTGTTTAGGTTTTTAAAGAAATTTTGTTAAATCCTGAATGATAACGATAGGCCACCATAGAGTATAGCGCATACCCGTTTTTAGTGCCCCAGTTTTTGCAGACATTTCGGAGTTACCTTTTTGCGTCATTTTATCTCTTACCCTATAATTTAAGTTTCAAAATATTGTCATTTTCAAAAAAAGTATAATTCGTCTGAAATTTAATAACGTCAGCGACTTCATTTAAACTGTATATTATCTGTATAGTGAGCTATACTTACCCGCATGACAAATTAATGTTAAAAATAAAACAGGAACGAATAGAATTACCAAGAAGCTACGAGTACACCTTGATCACATACACAAATCACACGGAAGCTATCGATATAAGAATACAACACATGGCTACGCTAGCCAGTGTTTCTCGTCGTGGCAAAATACATAGGCTACAGACGATCTCGGGCAAATTTTAATTACTGACATCGTTATGGACAAACTTGACACCATTTTATTATCTGGAGGAAATCGCAATATGTGTTGACCTTGATATAATCTACACGTATAACAGTTATAAACAGTACAATAAGCATAGCGATTTTCCTTTTTTATTTGGTTATTTATAAAATTAAACTGGGTTTAAAGTCAGTCATAATGTTCCGCGCCTACTGGTCTAAGGAAGACTGGCATGCGCTATACAGTATGCTAGGAGAGATTTTGTCCGAACAGCGACACTACGGCCTACTCCTATTTAGAATTCTGTGTATACGGGACCTCGATTGTTGGCCCCATCCGCCCTGCAACACTGACAAGGAGATACTGTTCCGGAAAATCCCGACGTAGCTGATAAAAGTCCTGCTATTTATTTAGTTATTTATCTTAAGTGAACGATTTTGTTCTATATTACATTATTGGTTTGCATATAACGGGTAATTTGAGGTTAACGTCCCACTTTTACGTACACATGGACGTACAGATATCGGTTTTTCGCACCATCTGAACGACAAGACTATGTTGCCTGTCCGATCCCCCGTCCTACAAAAGAGGACCCTGTTGTGAAACCCCCAGAGAACATTCTCGGTGTATCAGAGCCTTACTTATCGAGCCACAGTGGCTTCATATACCATTAAGTGTCAACAATCGAAGTAAAAAAAGAAAAACTGAAACATTTACTTCAATAAAATTTATAGCTAGTCCTATTACTATCTAAATATCACGCAACCGAGCCATCGCTCTCTTTTCGCCAAAATCAAAGAAATTGTGGTCATTGAAAACTGACGTATAATGCTTTACGTAAGTGTTCTTAATATTTGCTAATGAAAGGTCATGTTGTATTCACCCGGTACTCTGTGTTGATATAGCTAGTGTTCTTTAGCTCGGCGGACGTAGAAGTGTGGGACGTTAAACCATATTCCATTTCTATAAAATATAATGTTAAGACATGATGTAAGATGTGAGTTTGTCAAGCGACCTTTTAGATACACATACTTATACATGTATATCAATAACACTTACAAACACAAACAACTCAGCAATTCTAATATTAGATACTGGACTTTGTCAACTTGTATCAAGATTGAGAGATATGACGGTCACAGAACTGGTCAATTACCGACTGACTTATTGACTTGCTGACATATTTAATAAGCTAGGTCATGTGACGTGTTTCACTATGTTATAACCTGAACGACAGGAAGCTTGAAAACTGACATTTTATTAGCCAACACATAATCAGTAGATGCACAAACATCAGGAACAGGTTAAATTAGTAGCTCCCTTTCGCTTCCATTGGGAAGCTAATCTGTGCATCTTTGATCTTCTAGATTTTTTTGAAGAGCGTCTAATCAGTGTCTGTTTTGAAAGCAGTCTAGTCTGTATCTGTTTTGACGTTCTGGCTGTCTTAAGAAACGTGTAATCTGTTTCTGTTCCAAGGTTCTACTAGTTTTTAAAGACAGCTTGTCTTCATCTGTTTGGAGGAACTGTTTGTTTAAAGAACATCTAATCTGTCTCTTTTTTGAGTTGATGCCTCGTTTCATTTTGCAGAGCGTCTAAACTTTGTTTTGAGGTTCTGCTTGTTTTTAAAGAACTTCAAATCTGTGTCTGTTTTTAGGTTCAAGTTATATTTGCTGAACGTCTAATCTTTGGCTGTCTTGTGGCTGACGTTATCACAATTACTTTAAAATCTCCACTGTGTTTATCATACAACCATGAACCACGATAAGAGCAGGGATAAGAATATGTCGCGGACATTTATTGGAAAACGGGGATGTTGTTCTATATGTGCATTCATATTTATTTCTATGATATTCGCTGTTTATTTAACTTACTTCCGACATCCGCCGGCCGACGAGCTGATTCGTATGAACAACCACAGATTTTCAATGGACTCATCTCATAATGTAAAATCAGAAAGTCCAAATGCCAGACAATCATCTGAATTAGATGCAGAAAAAGATACAAATGTGGACTTACCCGTAGTGGTCGATAAAGAGAGAGTTAAATGGGAAAAATTTCTGAGGGAGAAAAATTATGTTTCAATCGGAGAGGTTTTTGACAGTTGTGGTAAGACACGATTTAATTTAACTTATTACCCTTGACACATCTTTATTTATCACCAAATACGCCAACATTCTGATTTAGTAACTAAGTCTGTGACTCAATATCATCCAATGTCATCGACATTGAAAACACGATTTATTTGTCAATTTAAATCAACATCGATGGGAATAGATGGCTTCTAATATCCAATATTTAAGACAAAATAAACAGTTTACCATTGGTAAACGAATTGTGTACCATAATACGTTTCAGGGACTCGAAGAACGGTTCTAGACATATTCCACGAGTCATGTCAAACGATGACCTCATATTTTTATCTGGAGGTCATGCGCAATAAATACTGTGGATGTAGACTGAATAACCAGACCCTAGAGATTGTCATTTGATTGAGACTTCTGACGTATTTCGCCGAACTTACGTACGATTGGATGGGATGTAAATCATTTTATATAAATTCATATTACATTATTATAATAGTGTTACGACTCATTGTATCAATTTCTAGGTCCTAAATATTACTAATTTAACTCCTTTAAATAACCCACAAATGAAACTTCTCCAAACATTAAACATATATTTCTAATAGCGTCGGGTAGCCAACAAATGAACAAACAAGTCTCGATTATCTATTAATGAATTGTCGCCATCCGTTCTACTTGACATTCTCGCCCGGTCTGTAAGCCGAGGACCAGGTGGCTAACGAAATATCTCTCCAGAGAGTGCATGTGATGTCTGAAGGATGTCTAAGGAAACATAATGGCATTGAGCATTCTGAAATGCAGACTTTAAAGCTAGCACTGTAATTTTTGTTAATAAGATATGACATATTTTGTTATTTGGGGTAATAAACTACAACATTAATCGCCAAACTTAGCCAAAAACATGACAATAAAAGGAGTTGATGACGACAAAAAACGAAATATTTCATTAATGCCTGTATGGATTTTCATCAAATTTGGCATGAAAGTCCAAAAAAGTCATTGGACAATTTTTAGCTATAGGTTGTGGTTTGCTTGATATCCATGGAAAAGCCAATATAGCATTTCTACACCAAAAACGTTGTAAAATATCATCTCAAAGTATTTTAAAATCTTTGTTCATTATTTATCGCCAAACGGGATTTTACGTATTTCGGTAAATTCTGCTATCAATATATTATTTTTCTTTCCGCTTGTACCTCCATTATTACACAACACATGGGCTATGTTACATTTGAACAAGCGTGCAAGGTCTACATAAGATTTATGTTGAAAAGTTAATGCGTATCTTAGACTACCCAACGCCCTGAAAGATGCGTTCCCAGAAAAGTATTTATCGGGTGGTTATTTCCAATAATCCAATACAAGTATGGCAATTTTGGTATATATGGAAAGAAGAAATACACAATCTTACTAGAAAAATACTTGATTCCGTGAATAACCCTCGTGGACAACATATATACCGGACAAAAATATAAGGTTGCACGCGGAGATTGAGCCCTTGATGTACATGTTGATAAACTTTATGAGGAGTTAGACGTATAACACTTTCTGAGATGAAAATCACGGAAAAAGACGCGGGCAGTGGATAATCAGATATTTATAATAAATTGTCAGCGATTTAAGACAACATCGTCTTGTGTATGCAATAAATTCTCCACTGACTTCGCACTCGTTGCTAGGTACCAAGAGAGGTAAGTCACGTGACACTGACATGACCTCTTTAAGTCGATTTTTATAGCAATTACAATGTTTTGAGACGGATTTGAAGCAAAAGTTTGAATATTATATTTTTAATCCAAATATATCATCAAATTACCCACAGAAGCTACCCAGCGTACTCATATGGACACCCAGCAGGAAGGCGGATGTTCACGTCTCTAACGCATGTGGTTGTCATATTTGAACTACCAGAATTTGACGTGTTAGCCTATTTCTTGTTGTAAGGACATCAATACATTAATCGGAGAATCTTTTAGCGAATTTGAATAACTTCTACAGTATATAGACCTCATAGTATAACATGGATAACAATGAATTTATTACAGATGCTAAAAGTAGAAAACTGGTTGGACAGACAATTATGTTGAAAGATGAAAAACGCGGAGGAGTCAAAACGAGAACATTTTTAAATTTTACAACAGGTCAGTTACATATCGGCAGGTATAAAATATTATTTCCCGACAGTGCACTTTCAGAGGTGGATCCAGGATTTTCAGAAAGAGGGGGCGTGCTGCATCCATTTGGGAGTGCGAAGCCCGGAACAGTGATTTTTGAGTGGAAAAAATGCCCACAAGGACTAATTTCATTTATTTATTTATTCTTCAAGTAAAGGTTACAATATGACAACAATAAATTAATGTACATGTACTAAGAACTATGAGATTTTATTGGTTTGTAGAAATTAATTTAAATAGATAGGTAGATATAATAAAGATCGGGCTTGGTCTACTCTTACATCGAATTTCAACTGCCAAGGGAACTTTTACTAGCCAATGTGTACACGGGGCCTCGGCTTTTCGTCCCATCCGAACGACTAGACAGCTGTCCTTGTCAGGCCACCCGTTGTCAATCACTGACAAGGGGAAGCCACGCCGAAAAATCTAGATAAATTTTCTCGGCCAATGCAGGGATTGAACACCCGACCTCCAGGCTAGCGAACCAATGCCTTACCCACGGGATTCCCCCCACCCCCACGGTCATGTACACATATATTTAGTTCAGTGGTATGGCAACTATTACCTTAGGAAATATGGCTACCCAGAACCTAGACAAACGTTTCTGGCTAAATTTCCTAGCTCTCGTAATGAATGAAGAATAGTGAAGCTGTCAGGCACAGTTTTATGGATACACAATTACTGAGTTTGTGTATCCATAAAATTGTACCTTGTGTTAATATGTTCAATTACTAAATGCCAATCAGAAGAATCTGTCAGGTATTTTGTACTACACGATACCTTTAATAGATAGACATAATGATCTAAGCCAAGACGAAATAATTAACTTTAATTTGAATTTTAGTGTCAGATGTAACAGGAGGCGAGTTTTTCATCGATGTTAAATATAACGACAATGATTTATTTGATAATCATTGGGAGTTATGTGGCCTTACGTATTACAATGATGATGGGGAAGAAGAAGTGCTAGCTGATTGTCCTTACCCTAAAGGATTTCACAGTTACACAAAAGATAGAAAAATCCCGGACTATTTACCAAAGGTATGTTTATGTATTTTTTTTATTTATCGATGATATCGTGGCTTCGAAGGAGACAAAATGGGTCTGTGGATGGATACAACATGGATGGGTATGAACTAATCTACCTTCAATTTTTAGATTTTTATTATGATTTCTAATTAGATGCGTTCAGCGAAATATTATATAAAGATGCATTATGCAACAGCTAAAACTGATTATTCCAGATTTTTCTCTCTGCCTTAATGTTAAATGGATTGAAACATGATCGTCATTTAATAACCTCATTTAAACAAATGTAAACATGAAAATCAATTCTTGTCTATATTCTTATCAAAACTTTAAACTTCGCTCAGAATAAAGGAATTTGACTGGAATTTATAATATCTTCCCTTTTCACTATTTGTAAACTAATATAGCTAGAACTTTCAGCTCTTTATTTAAATCTTACATAATGCATCTTTATTGCGATTGATCAGGTCCTGATTAATGTTTTTAACCGCAGCACAAAATTCTAAAGGCTTCGTGGGCATCTACACACGGTTCATGGTTTGACTGTTAAAGCTTGGAATTTTTAAAAAACCTTGTTCCATTTTGTGATTAAATATCTTTCGTCGACAGTTTAAATCAGGATGGCCCACAATTCACCATCACAATAATATTTCTTTTTATTCTCCAGGGCAAATTTGAAACGAATATATGGATTACAGATCAAAACGAGGACGCTATACTATGTGGACGATCAATCTTTGTTTTATGAGCATTTAAAAATATAATTAAACAATTTAAAATCATATTTCCAGTTTGATTACATGATGATATGATGTGATATATTAATGGTGTTTATTTATTATCAAAGCTGTTAAATACGTTGAGTACGTTAGGAATAACTTTCAGTTGTTCTTTGGACTTTCTACATGCTTCATTTTATATGTACTATAAACGAGACATTCCCAACTCTAACTTGGTTCGGTGAGAAATACGTTGGCTCGCTAACCTGGAAGTCCGATGCTCGATCCCTGCGTTGGCCGAGACGGTTCCATCGTTTTTTTTGTGTGTGGGGTTATGTCAATGGAAAACGTATACTCCCTTTGCAGCTGGAATTCGATATAAGAGTATGCCAAGGCGCCGCTTTCCGGGTATGACCGTCCTCGTTAGCCCAGTTGGATCTGGGCCCTGTTTCACGAAATTTTAACTTAAGATAAAATCCAATTTTAGTAGATACTTCAATTTTGATTGGCTAAGCACTAAAATCAATCTAATATTATCCAATCAAATTACTAAAATTGGGATCTTATCTTAGTTAAAATTTCGTGAAATAGGCCCAAGACCTGTAGGACGTTAATCCCCATTTCATATCATTTTAGTTTCAAAGCAAAGCTAAAAGTTAAACCGAACGAAGCGACACACAACATGATTGATGGAATTTATTGACCACACCCGATTGGCACATTTTAAATCATGATCGCATTGCAAAGAGAACGCAAATATATAGTATGTAAGTATCGCAAGACACTGTTCAAAACAAAGGTCATAAGTCATTTCAACTGATTATAGAACTGATATAGGGAAAAACACCAGGGCAAGGCCGTGAAATGTCCAGCCTAGACAAAATCTTGAAGCACATTACACAAATTGGTAGTATACATAAAATATCTTCAACTGTGATCCGTATAACCAGCGCGATGAAATCTTTTCCCTCCAACACCAGTTTGAATGTGGGATCTCGGTTTTGTGTCCAAATCGAAGGACTAGACACAACATCACATTTTGTTTTTTTGTGAATGCAAACGCCGTTAGACTAGAGGCCAGTTATATATGCTATTATGGCGATTTAAATATACATTAGTTAAGATTAACACCAACATATTCTCGATTATCAAGTAACACTCTTGATGGCTACAGTACCCTCGCTTGGCAGTCGCCGGTAGTGACGTCACTGATTAACGGTACACGTTACCCGGGTTAGCCATTTTCTAATTTAATTTTAAATGGACGACTGTTTAAAACTAAGCTGTATCAACGTTATGCATCCTCTTAATTTTGAAATCGATGCAAGTTCTTGTTTAACATCAGAGTAGCAAAAAATTATATCGTTATTTGTTGGTCTTAATAGTTCTGATTTCAACACGACATGGGATCTAGTATATTTGACGGAACGGTTAGACAGTGGGATTTGTGAACAGTTGGTGACCAAGAACTAAATTGTACGCAGACTTCTTGGGTCGTTACATACGAGGCTTCCTCCAGATGTTACATTCTGTACCAGTAGGGTGGTGTATGCAATTACAAAGGAAACGTTGCGTGCTGTGCGGCTGTGAACGTGGACCCTTACGATTCAATCTACTAATGAGCAGGGTCAGAAATTGTTCTGATTTTGACAGAACTATAGGTAATTTTGGAACATTCCATCGCGTTCAAAAGTGTTCAGGGGGCCACTGTGGCTAATTGAGTAAGACGCTGGTTCGCTAGTCTTGAGGTTTCATCGGGATTTTCTGGAGTAGTTTCGCCTTGTCAGTGGTGCAGGACGGAGGGCGACTTTAGGTCATAACCTAGGGCGCGTGCACACATTGACAGTTTGAATTCGAAGTAGGTGTAGATCACAGTGCCACTGCCCGGGCAACTGTAAGGCGTATACACAATGCTTCACACCAAATTAAAAAAAAAATAATATAATAAAAGCTATAACCTCTATCGCGTTCACAGTGTATTCGTCTAAAGGGCACAATGCTGGACGAATGGTCACGGAATGCTGATTATTATTTATCTCGTGACACTAAAGTTTCGCGCCATACCGCGTTCACAGGGGTTTCGAAAGTGTGGGGTGGGACGAATTAGATAATCACCACCTTCTAATAACAAGTCCATAGCTTGGTTTAAAATCAATAATCTTAAACTGAATTAGTACAAAAATTAATTAAGTGAACACAGTGAAATATTTTGATAATTTATCTATGATAATTGTTAGAGTAAACGACACTTCTATTTTGTCAACTGCAAATGCGCAAGATATTACTAGCATTTCATTCTTTGTATGGATCAAGCATGTGTAAGCTGCCAATTTGGAAGAAAAGAAAAAAAATCATCAGAGCTGAAATTGTCATGACCATACAGACACATTCTTTTAATTGATAAATTTTTAATTTTGTTTACTATTATTCAATGATTATTTTGTTTTGGTACTATAGTTTATGGACAAAGGGAGGTAATCAGGCTTTATATGTACGGACTCTTTCCCCATTGACTTCAGCGTGAGCTCCATTTTCCGCTACGGGTAGGTATAGATAAGTAGTTGTATTGCTCGATGCTTTACAAAAAGATGACACCAGCTTTACACTTGGCTTTTTGTAATTTGTTAAGTTTTGATCATTTTGTATTTGCGCCAGTAGAATATACATACTTGATGATAATATAAGTACAATATCTCCTACGAGTCTTTTTTGGTATCAAAAAATATCAACACAAGTCTTTAAGTAAAAAAAAAAACAACCCCGGAGCTCATTCGAGTTTTGTTTTATATCGACGCGTGTTGATATCTTTGATGTTAAAAAGACGAGTAGTATTGTATTTATCACTCAATCCTTTCTTACATGCACTAATAAATAAATATAATTCTTTTCTACAGATTTAACTTTCATTGAACCTGCTTACATCATTTTTTTGACAGCAAATAAAATGTCAATTAAATAAAACTAGTTCATTTTTAATAATAATAAAGAAGTTAATTTTAATAGTAAACAAATGCATATCGCAGTAGATTATGCAATTTATCACACCAGCGATTATCTACGAGAACGTAACTTAAAAAACGTTGAGGTATACTAATGTGCTTGTTTTTAGCACGATTGGATCCCTTCAGTTCCAAGTGGCAAACACAGCCTAATCTACAGAAACACCATTCATTTATCAGCAAATATTGACAATAACATAAATCAAGCGTTGCGTTTTTTTCTTATCAAAATGTTTTCGGACATTGATAATTACGGCGTTTTAAAATTACGGAAAAGCAATCTACTATCGCTTTAATTTGAAAAGAGAGTATGTGTACCTGTGTCCGGTACACTGTTAAAAATATTTTGGTTATTTTACCCTAAACTACGGGCAGCAAAAGTTGCTCCTAAAACATAGGTAAAATTACATCATTAGTTATTTAACGTTTTACTGTAGAAATACATATATGTTAATTTACATTTCTTGTAAAAGTACACCACAATGTTAATTTACATTTTTTGTAAAAATACATCGCAATGTTAATTTACATTTCCTGTAAAAATACATCACACTGTTAATTTACACTTTTGTAAAAATACTAAGTAAATGTTGTGGTAATTTTACATGCAGGATACGAACAACTTTTGCTGAGAGTTAGCAACCGGAAGTTAAAATATTTATTTATTTATATCGAATATAAATAATCTTGTTTGGTAGCCGAGAGTGTGGTTCCAGGCTTTCAGTTGCAAGCTCGTGGTACTATCTATTTTTGCAGGCATTATAACCCTGTTTTTCAGACAGTCCAGTACAACTAACACTGCCAATCGGTTACATTAACCGTCTTCAAGCGAACTTGAAAAAGAGAAAATACAACGGCAAGAAAGTCAAAACATTTTTTTATAAATGTTTAAGAAAATACTTACAAACTGATTAACGCACGATAAATATCAATACACTTTATAAATCTTATAAATGGTGGAAACTAGATATATATGCCATGCAATATACCCAAATTTACAAAATGTGATTGTCCATATTATGGTTAATAATTTGAAATGAATACTATAAAAGATAATTATTAGGAAAGTTTCGTTGCAATGTGGAATACTAAAATAAAATAAGAGATGGTAAATTTACCGATTACGATAAGTAAATTTACAAAATAACGCGAATAAACGTAAATCGGTAAAATTACACAGTGGCTATGTTATTTTACGTTCACTATTGAAATATTACTTAATAAGCATGTATTATTTTCATCGAATTTTGAATATTGATAAATATTCCTAACATTTTCAGGTAAAAACAAACATTTTAACTGCTGTTATTTTACGTATATTTCTTACATAAAAATAAATTACATAATCGTGAATTTCAGTTCAGTTTTACTACATTATATGTAAGAATGTATTTTTACCGGATGTCTTTTATTTCATCGATAAACATACACGAAACATAGTAACAATACATCAGACTTGGTAAAATGAGTATATTATGTTGTACAATATACCTACAATTGAGGTACAAAAACCACTTGTACTACTGTTATTTTACATAACATTGAGGTGGGGAACAACCTCTTGTACTACTGTAATTTTACATAACTTTCTGGCAGTGTACCTGATGGTTGTCGTAACACCATTTTACATGTGTAAAATAACGTACAACTACGTAAATATTTTACCACATTTTTATGTTAAATTAACATTTATTTCTAACATTACTGTATTTTGACGTTACATTTGTAAAATGAATTATTTCAGGGTAAAATTACCTGTGTTATATGGGTGTTTTTTTACTATTTGTACTATCACTCCTAATTTAGTGCAATAAAACATACAAATGTAAAATAACATACAACTACGTAAATATTTTACACATTTTTATGGTGAATTAACATTTATGTAGGATTTTCTGCTTAATTGTAGTTGGATGTGGCAGAAATGTTATAAATAACAATAATCAATCGTTGTTTTGATGAAAAATATTGTCAATTTTGTTCACTTATAGCGAGTGTGATTCGCGTTCGGCTTTGCCACGTGGAACTATATACGACCAACTATTATCTCGAAACACGGAGGACGGAGAGATGAGGTTTGTTATCTAACAAGTGTTATCCATTGTAGAATGTATTATTGGGTGATAAAACCTCTGACCTTATATTCAGATAATTGTATATTGACTACTGGACATTGTTATCTTGACTGAGAGATACAATGGTGATATTGGTGGTCATAATTGAGATGCTAGATCATATATTTAAAGGTCCATTTGACTTATTTAACTATATGGTTATAAACTGAATGGATGATGTACTGACTGTAAACTGACAGGAAAGAAAATAATGACTTAAGTGTGCGGTCTTTTTACAGTTGTTCCAGTTTCCACATGCCTGATTTGGGTTGATTTTCCAAAGAACGTCTCAAGGGTGTCTGGTCTGTTGGTTTAAAAGCGGTTATCACAGTTACCCGTGTTCTCCACAGTGAAACGAGACCGGGATAGGATTATGCTGTGGACATTTATTAGAAAACGGGGATGTTGTTCTGTATGTGCCTTCATAATTATTTTCCTGATTTTTTCTATTTATTTAACTTATTTTCGACATCCGCCGGCTGACGTGTTGCTTCGTATGAATAACCACAGATTTTCAATGGATTCACCTTATAATGTAACATCTAAAAGTTTAAATGGCAGAAAGTCATCTCAGTTAGATGCACAAAAAGATACAAATGTGGATTTACCAGCAGCGGTTAATAAAGAGACAGCAAAATGGGAAAACTTTCTCAGAGAGAAAAATTATGTTTCAATCGGAGAGGTTTTTGACAGTTGTGGTAAGGCACGATTTAATTTAATTTATTCCACTGTGACAGTATTGGTTCTGTAAAACAACTTCTTTGTGACAACACTGGTATATAACTTCAAATAATACTTTTATTCTGCTTCTTAAATATTAGGTACAAACATCGTAATGTAAACGACCGTAGAACTAACTCATATGGAGGGAGTCATGTCTTAGCTTGGCTTAGCACGAGAGTGCTAACTCCAGAAGCTGTCGTCTCGTCTCCGACTCCTAGACCCTGACTAGTTCCCATAAGGTACCTTAAGCTAGGCGCCCGCCTACCCTGGCCATCGGGACCTAACTGACGATTCGTTTCTGTTCTGAGTTTATAAAAGTATTCTAAACAAAGGAGCCCATAAGACACCTGTCTAATGTATCATGCATCATATCAGGTTTAACATTCAGTACAGTTTATCAGACAAAGAAAGTTAGATAAAAATGCCAAAGTTACACAATGACATAAAGAATGCTACCAAGATCTCCAGTCGGGTGTTGATGTTACAATCACTTAAATGTTTTTAACATGACATCTGGCATTGTGTAATAGAAAATACAGGCGTGATTAGGGGCGTATTTCAGTCGTAACGCTATATGACATAAAATTATTTCAGATGGTGAAAATAGAAAAATGGTTGGACAGACAGTTATTGTTGAGGATAAAATAAACGGAGGTGTCAAAACCACAACATTTGTAAATTTTACAACAGGTCAGTTACTTATCGTGTATATAGTATACTAGTCTTACTCTTAGTCCACTTGGAAGCTGCACGGGTAAAAAGTAGTAGAACTCCGAAACCGGAAGTGGTAGTCCAACGCCATATAGCTCTCATTACCCCTTAACAACGAAACGAGGGGTACCCGAGATACCTAAATATACATCGTCAATTTAATTTTACAGAACATAGTATTACCGGAGGCGAGTTATATATCGATATAAAATACAACGACAAGGATTTATATGACAATCACTGGGAAGTCTGTGACATTACCTATTACAAAGATGGCATCGCAGAAGAAGAACACTTTATTGATTGTCCTTATCCTATAGGATTTCACAGTTTTACCAGAGATATAAAGATCCACAACTACTTGCCGAAGGTATTACTTATGTCATGTTACTTAGTATTGAAGCATGTTATTTTTTCTAATTTGTTGTCACCTCAGCAATCAATAACTAACAAACAGCTTGATTACTAATTCGTAGCAGTCAAATAAATAGATATTTATATAGTATATGAAGATTTTAAATAACCAATAACTACATTAATATATATGACCAACAGTCTCGGGATAATGTAGGCACAAACAAACATTAAGCCCCGAATTGAGGATTCGCCGCACTCCGATACAACCAACAGGAGGAATGAATTTGTTTTGTATCCCATTTCTTCTCCTATTTATATATGACTGATCAGAACAATCGTACATGGTACGCCGAACTCGTTTTCTTTTTCATCACATATCTAATTGTGACCTATATCCTTCAAAATGAATCACTGAAAATCTGATTTTAAATTGATATGTCTTGATTTTATATCACGATTTTAATCAAACATAACGGACATTAAAGGGACAATAATACTCTTGCTGACTTGGCAGCCCCAGAAAATGAATAATAGCCTTATTCTAAGTACTAGATGTTTAAGTGTCCTACCTGTTGTGTAAATTATCCATTTCATCCTATTTTACTTGTCCAGCGGGCTCGAAAATATTTTAAAATCCAATTCACATTTATAAAGGTTTACGTTAGGCTTTTCAAATCATATAATTGAATTTTTCGAATTTTTAAAATTAGATGTGTTAAGATGACAATTGTATCAACAATTAATTGGAATATTGTAAAAAAATACAATTTGTTGACCAGAATAAAGATTGGGGCATATTATTCAGTTACAACAAGAGTGGTATTGAGGATGACTTTGCAGCAGGTCGTCGAATAAGGGGATATAATAATCGCCTGTTAATTTTGTTATTTTCATTGTCATTTCAGGGCAAATATGAAATTAATATATTGGTGACAGATCAAACCAAGGAAGCTATGCTGTGTAGCCGAACAATCTTCTTTTTATGAAGATTGTTTTGATATTTTAATACTATTTTCAGTTTAATTAAAAAATGATATTAATGGCCCCGATCAGCCTCGGAAATTATTTTTGATATCTAATATGTTGTAATTTGATTATCACTTGACATGCTGGATGGAAATTCCAATGTCAGCATGTATTTATAGTTAGATGTTGTCCATTTACCAAGTTTGTTTTCCACAGTTTAATCGCACAGTCTACTGGACGTAAAATATCCGTACAACCCTTAGCCAGGAGCGCCGGAACCCGTGTACCAGGGAATACAGATGGTACTCTGCCCTGTTCCGGGGTATACATGTATACCCATTCCCTAATAATGAAAGTTTTCAAACGTTTTACTAGTCTATTCATTTATAAATGATAGATATGTAATTGCTCTCTGGTCGGTCGCAAACCGACTCTTGCACTCCCATTATCGCGTATTTTAAAGGGTTTTATGGTGGAATTTGGAATGCTAGAGACGCTCAATACAGCGTTCTCGGAATTGACAAATTTCAAAATATTTTAGAGGCCGGGGGTTAAGAACCCCTCATATCTTTCGGTACCCTGGCCCCTGCCGTAAGCCATATGAAGCAGCCATTACTTCATTCGTAGACACAGATTGTTATACGATTGTGTGTCTCTGCTTTCCATCGATTCCAAAATTACCATACTTGTATTGTAAATAGCTATCAGATAAATACTTTTGTGGGAATGTATCTTGAACTTCAATTTTCAATTTGCAGGCGAGTAACTGCGGTTAGTTTTTATATTCAATATTATATCATGTAACATTTATTTACCTTTAAAAGCATTTTAACTTTTAATATGATATTTCCTGTGTTATTCTGATCCATACGCGGTTGATCTTACACAAAAATTATAGCAGTGTTAACTATTAATTAATAGAATTAACCTTCCATGTAAACGTGACTTTTCATTATTTTCACCTCTCAGTAAGGGGTATTTCAGTAAGAGAGGGGGTACCAGATACGACATTTGGCCGTGGGTTTACCTATGGAAAAGCTGTTACGACCATAACGTGCTCTATATGGTTACGCTAGATGCTGAGGTGTAGCGACGACTGGTGTGTACGAAATATAGGACAGAACAAGTGCCAGCTAATGACGGACGGTGGGGAACAACTCCATCCCCTTTGGGAGTTACTTCATTTCCTTACCAAGCCGAGATCTTGGCCAACTGGCTTCCACATTCCCACCCTGTAGCACATCTGGCAGAATCACTGACCCATTATTGATCTCCTTTATTTAGCTTGACCATGTACGGGATCCCTGTTAGGACTATTATCATAGGACGACTCTAGCCCGTTACCGGAATGAAACAGATTTCTCACTTCACCAGCCATGAACGGTCATGCATCACCACACATCGAACTACACGAAAACCAGATGTTAATCCTGGCGATGTCCGAAATGAGTAAGTCAAAATAAGTGCAGGTTCCGTTCCGTTTGGTGTCCCACGTCAGCCTTACGACCACATAACCAAAGAACTCTTAATCTACTAGCGTTGTATCGCCACAGTGCGACCCCCTATTTACTGCAACCATTAACAAATGCGACGTGACCATGTCTAGCCAAGGCGAGAAGATAACGGCCCCACGCTTTAGATCGTCTCCGTTTGATTCAGTACCATACTTAGTGACTAAACCCACGACGAATTGTCTCCCTTGTTTTTGTTGACCTGAATAAAGCGTACCAATACATGTTATATCTCACCAAAATAATTGTCTTTATATACATTTAATTGAAGGGATCGAGTCGTTTTATTCGTAATCGCTTTACAGAAAAATGTATGTCATCTATGCAAGTGTCCTAGTTAAAAGTCGTTGGGTCACTGCTAAAATATATTGTGCGCCAGTCCGGAAGTTAAGTAATTTGTCTAACAATGAAGCAGGTGATGAAATATAATTAAAGTAAAGATATAGCACAGCTTTCACCAACAATATCGTACCCTTTGGCACTTTTTGTCAATTTCAAAACCTGTGATACTATGGAGATGGCCAGTTCAATGCCAAATATTACAACCCTTTCACAATTTCCAAAATGTCAGCCCAATCTTTGAAACTGACCACTAGCACACCCAGCTGTTTCTTAAAATTCGTCAGCCTTCCCAGAAACGTACTACACATTTACTGATTTAGGCAGTTTTTTTTATATAAAATTATAAATTAAACCCAGGAAGTCCCCCCCCCCCCTGTAGGAGACACCCCTCCTCAGATATAATGTAGCTTCTGACAAGGTAGACTATAGTTTACAGGATATATCTGGGCTGTAAGAAGGGTTCTTTCAGCAGGGGAAACAATTCTTAGTTTCTGGTTACATTATTGAGCGTTTAGATGCCCGAATGAAGGAGAAAAGTAGCACACTAAACTCCATTTGATTTCATATAGTTTATGTTCAATACTTATATTAATATTAGATTTTGTTATTTGCTGCAGAGATTATTTTACACACATAATCTTTAACAAATTTTGATCATCATTTCGTATATGGGAACTAGACTCACGATTAGGATGTCACGAATTGGAATCCCCCTGTAGAACCCACTGGGCCGATAAAGTAAAGTTGTACCTTATATCGTGATAATTCGAATGAGACGAAGAATTTCGAAACACCGCTTTCAGGGCAAACTGTTTCACGGTGGTAAAGGTATACGCATGGCGTCACCTCATATGACCTCGATAACACGTGCTTTGTTTATATCGGATGTAGTAATATAAAGTGGTCCAGGCAATATTCAGCCCTTTACCCATTTCTGTACCCATTTACAATAAAAAGGAAATATTTTTTTTTTATTCTTATATACTTCAAAAACGTTTATTTATTTTCTAATAATTTAAAACAATGTTTTAGAAGTCAGTTTGCACGAGAAAAAAAGTTACTATTGACAGCTGATTTACTTGCCCCGATGTCACTCCTAGTCGGAGGGCCTGACAAAGAAGCTGTCTAGTCGTTCGGATAGGACGAAAACCGAGATCCAAGGTACACATGGTGTGCACGTAAAAGATCCCTTGGCCATTGGAATTCGATATAATAGGACGCCGTAGTCGCTGCTGCCGGGGCAAAATTTCCATCACAGCAAATTGTATGGGGTATGCCCGTCTTCATTATCAAAACAGCGGAACAGTAGGACGTTAAACCCCATTTCATTTTATTGTCACCCCTTGTATCAGTGATATTGAGAGTCAAACGAATATTTATTGATGACTAATTTGCTGTCCGGGCTAGAGCTTTTATTCCCTTTGTATAATCTAATTAAGTAATAAGATAGTGGATATTTGAACACAGTATTATATTACTTTGTTGACAGGGGTGTGTGTCATCGATAAGATCTTTTTCACGTGACCATTTTAAGATAAAATACCTGTAACACTGAGTTAATATTGGATAGATTTTTTCAAAGGTTCTTTCAATTTATAAACGTTTTAATTTGTAACAATGAATCGTTTTATGAAGTTTGTGATTTTGATGCTGATGGGAATAAACATCGTCAATTCTTACACAGATACAGGTGAGTCTAGCGTGTGTCTATGATGGGCTATGTTAGTTTTGTCAAATTGTAAAACTATGTACTTTATGGGAGTGGAAGATAACAGAACAAAAATGGTGGTTGTTTCGGTAATATTGTTGATAACCTAAATATTGTAAAATAATAATCTATCTTTAGATTTCATCCAATAATAATAAAAATTAAAATGAAAATGAAAAGAAAAGATCTGTTTGGTATTACACATTTTTCCTTTTAAAGGTACACAAAGTGTATTTCCACCAACAATATAATGAGTCACAAAGTAATTGCGTAATCCACAAAAAATACACCCTAAGGTTACTTTACATTCCAGCTTTAAAATTACCTAAATTTTGATCCGCTGCCTTAGATACCACTTTCCGTTCACTGAATTTATAAATACAAATGAATAAAAGACAAAATGTATATATAATGTGTTATAAATATTTATGTTTCAGGATAGGTAAGCAATGTCTTATTACCGACAAAACAAAGGGCTGAATATCAAAAAATTTCATTTGGCTTTATTCTATGGTGTGTGATATGCTGTTATTGTGTAAAACAAAAACCCAATCAAAACTCAATTTTAATCTAATTTTACTTATTTATTTCCCGTTTTTTGATTTCTTTTATTTCAGAATACATGAACACAAACTGTGGGGAAACCGTTTATGTATCTGATGCTAAAATCATCAAACTGCAGCCATATATGATCGGGTACATGGATGACGATTGTAAAGTTACCGTAGAAGCTCTTCTTTCATCGAAAATCCAGTTATCTTTTCTAGATTTTGACGTCCCTTGTGATGAGGGATCAGTGGTAATCGGTGGATACAGTTATGGTGACGGTAAGAATATATGTTTAATTAAACAGAGCCTAGATGTAATGTTCATTATCGTACTTAGTCAAGATATTGATGTAATAAAACTATACACCCAGTTTCATCACCCTCACTTAATCAGAACTAATGTTATCATGTCCCTAAGCATCAACCAATCAAATTGCTTATCCCTGATATCCTAAGCGGAAAATTTTCATCTTCGATCTCAATTAAGGCATTAACCTAATAAATACAACACCAAGTTTGAAAATTTTAACTCAAATCGAAGGAGAGTTATTGTGTTCCAAAGTTTTGACCAATCAAATAGCTTATCGCTCTGCTTATTGTGGGCATAAAATGATTATTATCGAACATAGTCAAGGTATTGATTTTATGAAACTACATGTATATACCAAGTGGTAGAGATTTCTGCTGGTTGTATAGGGTTCTACAAGACTTTTTTTTATATAAGATGGAGCTTGGCCGTTTAACGCTTTGAAGACGAAAAGGAGTAGCTTGAGCTTAATTATTTGTTGAATGGGGAACCAATGTAAAATATTCAGATAGTAGGAGGCGGCCACCCCAAATTGCGCCAGGACATGAGAAGGAAAGATTTATAGTCGTTCGGATAGGACGAACAACTGAGTTCCATAAAGGAGGTTCAATGGTGTGTTGGCGTTACGGCTTACAAGTAGGCGGGAACGCCGCGGCTGTCCATGCACAATTTACCATATATCATTGCTATTTGTCATTAACGTAAAATAACCAGTTACGCCTGGAATTCAATTAAAAGAACGCCATTGGCTAGACTGGGGAATAATAGCGGTACGTTAATTCCCAGTTCATTTGATTTTCACAAATGAGTAGTAATTTCTGGAAACAGTTTTTTATATTCACACCCATTATCTTTGATTTCAGTGTCGACAGAAACGTGTAGTCGGACAAAACCTACACAGACGTACAAATCGACTGGAGATTCTTTAACCATCAAATTTAAGAAAGAAGATCACATTACTTCCCCGGTGTCTCATTTTCGAATTCTGGCGACTGAGATGCACACTGGTAAGATAACATTCCCATTTGTTTTATAATAGACTATACTACCAAGGCAAGTTTCCTGTTTGTTTTATTGTGGTCTATACTACCAAAACGAGTTCCCTATTGTTTTATCATACGGCCTACCACGGTTGTACGTGGCAAGGAGTAGTATCGCCCGTCCAGCTTCGTGGGTTTTCTCTGGGTACGCCGGTTTTCCCCCACTGCTAAAGACCCATACAGGCAAGCGAATTATTGAAATAAAATTAAACCATATGTTAGTCCCAAAATGACCTAGTTTGTGTCGAGTGGACGTTAAACCTTATTTCTCTCTCCCTCTCCTATTTGTTTTATTATAGACTAAACTATAATGTCACGATAACTTTTATTAAAGCGACATTATGGAAGATTATATAAAGAGCTGACAATTCTCACCATAGTAGTTTTAAAAAATAGACAATTTAGAGGGTGTATGCTGACAATTTCCCTCAAATTATTTGACTTTCACTGTTAACATGCCGTGTTTTGGTTGTGCACTGTTAGCATCGAATGAAATCACAGCTGTGCCTCTAACGAAATCTTGCCGTCAACTATCTGACACCGATCAAATAGTTCTTATAGATCTTATGAGCGGAAACAAGACCAAAACTATAATTACTAAACGAAATAGAGATATATAGAGAATCTTTTTTGATATCAAAAAATATCAACACAAGTTGATAAAGTGAAAAAAACTCGAGGCTCCGAGTGTTGATATTTTTTGATATCAAAAAAGACCACTTGGAGACTTTATTTATCACCCAATTCTACCTTAAATGCACAAATAAATAAATGTAATTCTTTGGTATAGGTTTCAATTTTACTGATTACATTACTGCGTAGCGATACATCAGTTTTTGACAGCAATATACCTATTGCAAGGTCCTATATATTGACCAAGTGTTTTCTTCAAGGTCATTTAAAAAAAAAACGGTTTCATTTAACAAAAAAGAAGTTCCTTTTATAGACCAATCAAATTCATGTAAAGCGATATGTAATTTTTCACACAAGCGATATCTACTTTCGAAATATAAATCTACATAATATATGAAATAAATATTATAAATTGGCTGTTTATAATGTATATCTTCAGGATTTTGTGCCAGTTATGAGTTTGAGTGTAATAATTATAATTGCATAGACCAATACGATCTAGTATGTGATGGTTACGATAACTGCGGGGACAACTCGGATGAAGTTAAAGGTTGTGTTTTACAACCCGGTGCTATAGCTGGGATAGTAATAGGATCATTTGCCTTCGTATTTTTGGTCTTCATCATATCAGTCGCCATATGCAGAAAGAAGCGATACGGATCTGTTTTATATGTAAGTTGTACTTCCCTTGTAGAGGCCTACACTGCACCCATCATGCCGAGTTTTCGTCACAGACATTGTGCCGGCCGGTGTAGGCCTATGTTACTAAAATTAAAAAAAATAATGTATGTACTTTTTTCATTCACAACGACAACACACAAGATCGTGCCATTTTTAATTATTTTTCCTGCTTGTGTTACTCATCAATGACATATTATCGGGTACGGAGATTTTTGAATTTGTCTTGGTGGGAGATCTCATGGAACACCCATCAAAGGCTCAAAATAGCCACGAAATTAAGAAATAAGGCTGTACAATACACGGTAAACTATATCCAAAGATGCACCATGAAAGATTTAGTTAAAGAGCAGGCAGTTCTCATTATTCTAGTTTAATAAAAAACAAGTGTAGCCAAAATTGTCATTGCTACCGTTGTTACGATAATAAGTTGCATTTGTCCATTTTGTAATTAATCGTCAATCGTGTTGAAATGATTCGAAAATCAAAACCACCCGATGAGCTAGAGAGTTCATTATGGACTTGGCATTTGAATACATTTCTTATTAATCATAACATTTGAGGTCAAACGAAAGATCTGCATTAGCCAGATTTAAGTTACATAATGCTCCTTTAATGAGCTTTGCATTTTTATTAAAAAAATATTCTTTATTTTAATTGCAGACTAACAGGACAACAGGAGCTGTCCATGTCAACACGAATCAAGGGATCGCCCAGCCTTACTTCATCCAACCGCCTACATCATACCCCATGTCCCCTCCTCAGTACACCCAGCAACCCCCACAATATCCACAGGAAGTCCCACAATACAGCACACAACCTACACCGCCGTCCACAACACAATACCCACCACCAGCTTATGAACTTTCTGGATGTCCCACTAAAAACTAAAGTTATCCTGTTTGTAAGGAAATATACCCGTGTTGCTCATGATTACGCCTGAAAATGCATATTAAACATATGAAACAATTAAACATTACGAGATTACAGTCATCTGTATTGTTTTAGAACCACTTGTTATTTGTATTATATACTAATTAGCAACCAAACAACATTAAATTAGAAATTAACAAAATATTGTGCATACGAGTAATTAAACATCAGCCGTCTTTGTACTCCCTCGTAGACGAAATAGGCCATGGGAAATATTAACACTTGACTGAATTAAAAAAGTAAGTGCGTTGCTGCTTACTGCAGAAAACCGAACATAGATTTAAACCATAGCTACGATGCCATCCTTTGCTCTTTTAATCCATTATAATGAGGTCTGGAGTTTTGTCTAAAACAAGCAGCCCTTTATTAATGAAAACAGTCCATTATTAATAAAAACAGTCCATTATTTTTTTTAGACAGTGTCTATTATTAATGAAAAATACATTAATAACAAAGTGTAATCATTATATATTAAGCAACTGGAAATAAATCTGCCTGTCCATTTCCCTTTTATTTCTCTTTCAACAACAAAATTTATAATACCGAAGATTGGGTGTTAATTTCCCAGGAATGAATGGACACTTTTGAATTATTTTGTCTTGGACTTGGTACTTAAGTCTGATAGTTGATTATCGCTTGTCCTTTTATATGCACTTGAACGATGTCCATTTTTTTTTTACAATGAGCTGTTCATCTACTGCAGCAAACAAATGTGTAGCCGCGATGCGTTTTATTGTCTGCTGTAATAAATGAATTCCAATAGGCGAGTCGCCATACCATACATTAGAATCTAGTAGCTTTCTTGCAATGAAAAGTTGATTTTACGACCCATTTAATCATAGGCCAATCAAAATGCTTCTGAATTTAGAATAATTGTAATGGGTACATATTCATCAAATGATTTTAGACTGGGTATAAAGATAGATATTAACAACCATATAGTAGTAGACTACCTTTTCACAAAGACGTATGGGTCATCGGGGCATCTTGGTGGATTTTGCCGGTTTTGATACGCTCTTGTGAAGGTTGTATTTTGCGTTGGTTCAATCCACCCCGATCGGTTTATGACACATTTTCACAATATTGTATGTATTTCCTCCCCCTCACTGTCCGTGTTAATTGAGAGTTGAGAATATTGGCCAACAGTACGTAAGCTCCTATGCTCCTGTCCACTCGTTTCTGCTTGGGCACATAATCCATCGTTAACTAACTTTTGTAGCTCCAATTGTTGCAACGGTTCAGCCAATCTGGAATTACTATGATTATTATGGGCTTTATGTTCCACTTTATGGAGCCAGGTTTTGTATCCACACCCAATATATCAGAATGAATATTTTACCCTATATTAGACTTTGGATGTTCAATCCTTAGTTAGGTATGCATTCTCCTCCATATCCAATATGTCACTTCATACATAGTCAGTGTCATTGTTCTTGTCATAACTAGGTACAATTTTTGACTGGGTAATAAATATATCCTCTCCATTGGAAGACATGACTGTATTGATATCCTTCTTCTGTTTGTACTAATTGTTAACAAATCAGTCAGTGGCAGTCACATGACATGCAGTGGTAGTTTAAACTGTCCAATATTGTTATTTTAGACAAAGAGTGGATATGGTATATACAAAGAAAAACTTCGGGGCTAACGCCCCTCAGTTGTTCTTTTTATTTACATAATGGAAATCTTCGGCCATTATCCATCACATATTAAGGTGGGATTTAAGTAGTTCTCGATGCGCGGACGATTTTTTCTGTTGGTTGGTATATAAGCGGGTGCAGATTTTATTTTATTTTGTACGGTCTACTACAGTGTGCAACCAATTAAATTAGCACTATGCCTTTATTTACATGTATTTTCAATAAAAACTAGTTTTAATCACCCTGGCAGTTTTATTTATTTATGTATTTGTTTTAAAGAGGTGAACTTCGTTAAGAAACGAATTCAAGGGCCGTTTCCAGTGATCGGAGACCAGACTCCGGATCAGAAATAATAAAGTATAATGAAACTGCATCCAGATTGGGTGCGCCCACACTAGATCCTAATTTACGAATTAAAACATGTGATCTGAAACATTAGCCCCTTTCTCCAATGAGAAAGATATAAATGAATAAATTTTAATAAATAACAAAATTTATTTAAATCAGATTTTTGCCATTGCAATAAGACCACCATTGGATAAATCACAATATCCAATACAAAAGTGGCGTTATTTGTTGTACTTGATCATACTGGAATAAACTGTCATGTGTAAAAATGGTCAAATTCCAGCCAACTAAATTTCAGTCTTTCTAACCGTATTGCCTCGGCCTAACAACAAGGAACAATTCTGTGTGAAATGAAATGAAATGGTCTAATGAAGATAGGCATACGCCAAAAATGTGCTATAAGGGGAATTTTTGCCCGGGTAACAGCACTATAGCCCACTTTTATATCTAATTCCAACTGCCAAGGAATCTTTTACGAGCATGCTAATGTATTTTCGTCCCATCTGAACAACTAAGCAGCTGTCATTGTCAAGCCCTCCGCCCTGCCCCAATGACGAGCGGAGACCAACTAGGTATGTCTTGATGAACGTTTTCGGCCAATGCACGGATCGAACTTAGAGTAAAAACGGAAATCATTGAATGTAATTCAGTTTATATACATTCATACTACAGTATTATATGCGTTGCGACCCATTTGTGTCAATTTCTAGGACCCAAATGTTAGCGATTTAGCTCCTTTAAAATTTACTAAACCGATCAAAATATTTCCGGACAACGGAGTTAGATGAGATGAGTACACATCCGTTAAAGCGTCAACTTGGCACACTTAATGTCAAATATAGATCCTCGGGGTCAGAAGTACTCGTACTGCTCAACGTGGTCGACTGGTAAGTTAAATAATTTATTAACACATTATCTTGGTGCGTATTTGCAGGTTTGTTAATTTCGTTTGATTTTAGTGAATATGTTTGAATCCCACAACTTGCTAAAACAATAGTTAATATCATATAATGCCATCTTTAATGTAACGAGCAAAAATTCTACTAAATACAACAGGCTGTACAAAACCTTACGGCCTACTGTCCTCGTTATCCCCCATGAGATATTTCCACTGCCTTATATAAATTAATAAACTATCGATAAATAAGAGTTATGAATTATCTATTTAATAGAACTATAAACACCGAATTATCAATTTACCAAAATTACTACCGAATTATCAATTTATATTTTACCTATTTACATCTGAATCATCTATTTAGGGTTTAAATTTTGAATCTATTTGCTATTGTTTTCAAACGTTCTCTTTCTCTCCACTGGCAACGTCTTCTCTATCATTTACAGAATTGATGATCGGACCCCTACAATCGTAATGTCGGAGAAGCAAGGTGGCATTTAACATCATCCATTTACATGTATTGGACCTAATGAGTTTCTATATCATTTCAGGTGACTTAGTTGTTGTAAATATGAAAACCACGCTGTTGTTGTTAGTATACCTGGTAACGGTTTGTAAAGCAACAGGTGAATATAGAATTAAAATACAGGAATAATTTAAAGAAAAACATGTTATAATCATTTGTATACCTCCATATTTAGCAAGACTATACTTTGCACTCCTGTCCTGTCAGTTCAAGCTTTCTGTTATATATTTTTCGTAGAACATAGTCCTGATTTAAAGGGCCAATCCCGATAACTTTTTGGGGAATAAAACTGCTTAATTTTGTGTTAAAATCCCTTATAAGGCATTATCTAATGCCGACCAACTAACCCGATATTTGTGATATGCTTGTAAATAACTTAAACCTGACAGTCTTCATCTGGAAATGGAGACCGTTGTATTATACAGTGTCTGGATAAAACCAGACTTTTTTCTATAAAAATGATATGTAGGTGAAATTTACCTTTTGTTATCAGTACAGTACATGGGTCATTCACTGTATAGACCTCTCAAGAAACGGGAATCGATTATCAGGTCACCCAATCAAAAAATTGACCCGAAATCTTAAAAGGGTTACGTGTCCGGATAAGCAGTGTTGACGTTAACGTCAAAACGACTCAATATTTTGAACTGAAACTTTGAGCCAAGGTATATACACCATGCCTCTATATTTTGGTCCATAAATTTCATAAATGCTCGGACTTTAATTTTTGAGACTCTGTTCTTATCGGGATTGTCCCTTTAATTTATCCTGGCCCCTCAATTAGCCGGAGAACGGTTGGTAGACCGGTTTAGCGAGACTAATTTTAAACTGATATTACCTATTTTACACTAAAATGCCCGCGGATGTAATGGTGCACATGATCTGTGACATATTACTACAATTGGTTTCTGATAATATACCACAGTGTCGTTATTTTCAAAATCAAAGTAATAACCAAAAAAATGTTATTTGTTATTTAATCTTAATCTATTGAAACTAGAGATTATAACAAAGTATACCCCACCTCCTTTCGATCTATCTAAACCATCGTTTTTTTCATGTATGTGAACATGATAGAGAACAGATTTCGGAAAGGCATAAATGATCCTTAAAACTTTGCCCAGCATCCACGTTTTCTTCCAGATAAGCTCCTTTTAAAGTTTATTTTTATTGCAGAAATGCCGTGTGATATTAAAAATGGTGGTTGCAACCAGAAATGTGTGAATGTAAATTCAACAAATCATAGGTGTGAATGCCGAAGAGGTTTTGAATTTGTTTCGAATTCCACAACATATTGCCAGGATATAGATGAATGCATGTCAGTCGGGTCCTGTTCTCAGTTATGTACAAACCTTGAAGGGGGTTACTCGTGTCATTGTTCAAAAGGTTATACACTTGTTCGCAGAAACCACTGTAGGGCTAATGGTGGCAGTACTGAACTTCTGTTATTAAGGAGCTTTACTATTGGTTGGATCAACATGGAGAATGGGGCAAAACCTAATACTTTTATACCGTTAATTGAGAACCAGGGCCGCAATACTGTTTTCATGGATTATGATATTCGTGATAATAAGCTTTATTGGACTACTTTGACACAGATTCGAAGGTAAGATGCTCTTCAGATTATTACGAAGTGAATCGCCTGATTAAAAACTAATTCATGTTTCCATGTTGTTAATGTGCAACATATCATCAGAAGGTATATGTTGTCCACATTTTTTCAGATTTGTATTTGATACTTTCTTTGGCTATTCAAAACCAGAATTTCGCATCGATATTTCGCGGATAAATTACTCCTGTGTACTGATCAAAAAGCGGTGAAATTGTTATCAGAGATATTTGGACCCGCACTGTTAAAAGTATTATGTATTTTTACCCTTTTTTAACTGGCAGATATATTGCCATCGTTATAACTGTATTTTAACGTTGGATGTTATTTCACAGTCTGTAATGTAACTTTACGTCTAGCTATTGTTCATCCAAGGTAAAATTACATATCTGTAAATGGAGTACAATACCATTTGAAGCAAAATATTATTGTGTATTTTGACAGAGTTTATGTATTACTACTATCTCATAACTATTTTAGAATTACATATTATTTGCCAAGGTAACATTACTAAAAGGAATGTGTTTGTCTCCGCTTGGCTAATTAGTCCTAGGTTCGATCATGGCGAACACAGCATGTTTTGCGGAACTTTCAGCCGAACATGTAACACAACATTCGATAATGTAGAGAAATTTAATGAAATGGGGGTTTAATATGCTACTGTTATGTGCCTTACAATGGAAAGAGTAGGTGGCATGACACCACCAAAGCCAAATGTCCACACAGTGCATGACATATGTCCGTCTTTATAAGCCAGTTCGGTGCATTCAGATTATGAAATACCTATTTCTCTGAAATGAACAAAACTAACACAACAGTAAATATTTCGCACAAAATTCGATATGTAGTCAAAGGGAGATTAACCGACAATATATTTACAATTGTCTGTAAAACCAACATTTCAAACGGCATTTCTGTTAACATACAGCTCACATATTGTAAACTGACATATGGGTGTATTACTACATTAAATTTGAAGTAATCTTACATAGGCCTTTTATTCATATGCATCTACATCGTTTTAAATGTAAGTGAACAAACCATATGATTTTACAAATCCTGCACTGTATTTTTATTTTTACTATATTTGTAAACATACATAATATAATCTTAACATTACGGAACTGGAACCCAAACGTTGCCTATCGTGCTGTTCGTGGTTGCGACGCTCTTCCATGACGGTATGGTCGGTTCCTGGTCCATAATATAGTACTATTCGTAGAGGGAGAGAGAGAGAGAGAGGGGGGGGGGGGGTAACGTCCACTCGACACAAACTAGGTCATTTCGCGGGACTAACATGGTTTTTAATTTTTTATTTCAATAATTTGCTTGCTCGTAGGGTATTTAGCAGTGGGGTGGGGGCGAAGACCCGGAGAAAACCAACGAGAATGGACAGGAGACCATACTCCATGTAACGTACAACCGGGGATTTGAAATCACGCCAGTTGACTCAACTACAGGTTGTATAAAACAGCGAGCACGTGCTAACCATTCGGTCATCCACCTCCCAGGTATAAAAATATCAATATTTATATTTGGTGATTCTGGACATGTTTTTTTCAGTGTTGATTTCAATGATACGAAGAATGTTATAGTTATAACTAACACCTCTGTTAGTGAAGGTATTGCAGTCGATTGGATCCACAAACATTTATACTGGACTGACAGCAAGCTAAAACAAATCGTAGTTTCCTCACTTGACGGCCAAATGAAACGTGCGTTAATTACCAGCAATTTAGATCAACCAAGGAGTATAGTGGTTGTACCACAGACTGGGTAAGCGTTTCATTTAAAATAAATTTTGTAGCCAATAGACGATAAACCATTATTATTATTATATTATGATGCTTAAAGGGACAATAGCACTCTTGCTGGCTTGACATCTCCAGAAAATAAATAATAGCGTTATTCTAAGTACTGGATGTTTAAGTGTCCTACCTGTTGTGTAAATTATCCATTACATCCTATTTTACTTGTCCAGAGGGTTGGAAAATATTTTAAAATCCAAGACTCATTTGAAAAGGTTTACGTTAGGTTTTTCAAATCATTTAGTTGAATTTTTCATTTTTTTGAATTAGGTGTGCTAAGATTTAATTTGTATCATCAATTAATTGGAATATTGTAAAATAATACAATTTGTTGACCAGAATTAAGATTGGGACATATTATTCAGTTACAACAAGAGTGGTATTTAGCCTTTAAATACTTTTCCCAGCAGTGAAAGAGACCATTTGATTAATTCATAAAATATATCCTCACACTGTTGTTTCGTGCTGATGTAATATTTGATGATAGAGAGACTAAATCAAAATGTAAAATACAATTTTAGTTTTTAAATTAAATCAAAAAGTTCTCTTCATTGTAGTATATTGAAATTTGAATTGCAGATGGAAAAGAACTTCGATAAAAGCACCAGTCTGATTAAAATACATATCTCTATTTCGTTTCGTTTTTTAGAGTTTAAATTTCGTTGTATTTATCTTTACTACACTAGGACCTGGAAGAGTGAGAGATTAGCGAGCTTTAGGCGTGTGATGCACAGAACTGTGGGTAATGCACTAGAAACATCAATGCTGATTGGTCAAATGTCTGACGTCATAGAGCAAAAGCCGCTCGTACCGGTCCGATCTAGCCCATCGAAAGTATAAAAGACGAAACGAAATATAGACTGATAAAAGCACCATACAATCTTGTAGCTTTATCAATACTGTATGAAGATTAATTTTACTATGTTTTATTTTGTTTCCAGGTACATGTACTGGGCTGATTGGGGTAAAACTCCTAGAATAGAAAAATGCGGACTGGATGGAACCATGCGCAAAAGCATTGTGCAGACAGAGATAAAATGGCCAAATTCAATCACAGTTGGTGAGTACATCTTGTGAATAGACATTATCCCCTTTTAATAACCAGGATGTATAGTTCCAATCAGTATTCAATAACCACAATTCGCAACCTATGGGCACACGATGGGGGCTGTATGGCAGAAACCTTTCAGAAGAAGGTAAAATACGATTAAATCAGGTGCCTCACCGTTTGCAGGAAATTTAACGGGAAAATCGACGTGGGGTTTATGTTACCCCCACTTTGGTGTCTATCTAATTTGTTCCTAGGATTTGCTTTCATCCTCTTGGGAAAGTTTTTTTTTACTCTTTAGCATATGTTATCTTCGCTAAATGGCAGTTTTGTATTTACGCTGAAATTATTATTGTTTGCAACGGCTATTCCACGCTTTGAAGTTTAGGGTCCTTCTACCGAAGCAAGGTTTTTGTTTTTACCTGTATCATAATCGTAAGATGACATATTGGATCTATAGATGTATTTGTGTAAAGGGCACTAAATCGCTATTCTTTGTCAATTGGAAATGGACATACATGTAACGCTATAATATCTAGAACTGCGATGCTGTAATGAGGGGTTTCACAGGAGCCACGTTGATGTTTATCTCATGTCACTTCCGATGCCACTCTACCCTTGAACTTATTTAACTTCCGGACCCAATAAAACCGTGGAAAAGATTTCCACATAAGCATAGCGCACGTGTTCTGAAACAGACACGCCCAAATGGAAGTTTTGGGCAAATTACGTCACTTCCGATTGACCCTTATACTGAAATTAGAATGCGAAAAATCTTGAAAAGTAATCCTGACAAAATTGGTTATTTCTCGGCAAGGGAAGAATTTAGAAACAATTTGGTGACATCAATATATGATTGTACTGATTAATGCTATTTGTCCATAGGAATCAAATATCATAATTGTATACGAATAATGAATATCGCTTACTTCAAACAAGTATTTGTTTTAGAGGCTAAAATTACAGTTTTTGCCAAAATGACGTTACTTCTGGAGATACTTAAAATCTTAAATTACTTGTATGAAATCATAACTGGTATAAGGTATCACACAGTCAAATATTTATGAAAATCACATAATAATTTACACGTTTATGGACCGAAAACCTTGAAAAGTGACCTGTTGAAAATGACCTATTTCTCCACAACTGAATAAGTTGGAAACAATTTTTAAATGTCTATATGGTCGTTTGAGTGCAAATACAAAACCGAAATCCCCCCCCCCCCCAAAAAAAAGCGAGTCCGAGATTTTTGTTTGCCTTTTGTTGGGTTCATTTATCTACCAAATTTGCACAAATTAAGATTTACTAGCAAAAAGATGTTCCGTCTCGTCAAAATTGGAGTTTTTAGTAAAATTACGTCACTTTTGATGCCGATAGAAAACTTTACGTGTAATAAAAAAATTGAGAATTTGCACCGTGGAGCATATGAACTTTGTTTTATAAAAATCGGGCAATAGATAATTAACCTATAACCGTAGAACTGAATTGGCCAATAGCGGCGAAGAAAAAAATTCACATTTTTGCTTAAATCAGACGACCCTTTAACCCTTGACTCCTTATATCTGCGAAGATACGTCGAAAATCAAATACATGTAGCTAAAGAACTGCATCCATCTGCCTTGACACTGGCTATGTCAAAATGTATCAAATGTTAAAATCCAAAGATTATTGTGAATATTACGGCAATATTTCAAAAAACGACAACTTCAGCGATTTCGGACTTTTCGCATTGTCGCAGATCGTTCATCGTTCAAAATAGCTTCAATCTCTTAAGTCACACCCATTTTTCCAGGATATGCTCATGTGGAAAAAAAATAATAACTAGAACTGCGATGTAGTAATGATTTGTTTCACCGGTGCCACGCTTCCCTTGAACTTATGTCACTTCCGGTACCATTGAAACCGTTAAACAGGTTTCCAGCATTGCACACATGAAATAAAATGGACACAGAAACAACCAAATCCATCAATCAATTCATTTTATACATTTTTTACATGTAAATGATCCTGACAAAATTACATTACTACCGGTGATAATGAAAATGTGAAATTAGTTTTATGAAATCTGAAATAGCATCATCACACAGTGTAAATTTTATGTAAATCGAATAATAATTGACACTTTTATAGACCAAAAATCGTGAAAAGTGACTTGTAGACCATTTTGTGGTATCTGTATGATCGTATGTGTTCATTCTATTTGTTGATTTTAATCAAATATCATGATTTTAAAAACATTACAAATCCAACTCATTTGAATAGAATATCTGTTTTGAAGGCTAAAAATTTATTTTTTTGCCAAAATGACTTTACTTTCGGTGATATTAAAAATGTTAAATTATTTTTATAACATCGTCTATGACATTTGGCATCACATAGTGAACCTTTTTGAAAATCGAATGATAATTGACACATTTTTATGGACAAAAAAACATTCCAAAGTGACTTGTAGAAAACCGTCTATTTCTCCGCAACCGAACAAGTTAGAAACAATTTCATGATATCAATATGACGTTGTGCAATTTATTATTATGTGAATTTAAACCAATAGTTAAAGCTATTAAATATTTCTTGGTTGAAAAAATATGGTTTTGACTAAATGGCGTCTCTTCCGGTGTCAATTTTAAATTGTAATAAACTTGATATGACGCATACTTGTTTTATGAATAAAATTTTTCACTTTTATGAAAATCCAATAAAAATCGACTATTTTAGAGGCAAAATAACGAAAACAGTGACTTATGCCAAACTGCCCATTTCTAGGCAACTGTTTATATTACAAGCCAATTTTAATATACATTTTATTGATATTGATTATAGCTAAAAGTTATAAAAGTTACGTAGAAATATTTTGAAAACTAAAAAGGCTGAATTGGTCGTAGGTAAATGAGTCAATTTTAGACCTTTTTCACCTCTTAATCGAATTTGTTTGAAAATGAAATCGAAATTAAAAAAAATTGAGCCACAATTTTTTGCGCCTTTAAAGGTCACACTCTTTTAGTTATCAATTTAAAAAAAAATGATATTAGCTTTCGAAAATTGTCAAAATTGTAGTTTTTGATAACATTATGTCACTTCCGGTGCCGACAAATAACTCTAACAAAAACAAAAGGACAATTGAGACAACAGAGCATATGAACTTTGTTTTACACAAATCGAACAATAAATAATTAATCTAGGACTGAAAAATTAAATTAGCAAATGGCGGCCAACGAAAATTTTTGCGACTTGGAGTTGCTGATCTAATCAAAATGGAAAAAAAAACTTAATAATAACTAGATCTGCGTCTGTCCCATGTAGATATGGAGGCTTTTATATTTACCGTCTTGTGTCATCGATTATATCACTTATCTCAAGAGAAACAACAAGAAAAAATAATCATCAAAATCGGTCAAAACCTCACAAAGTATCAAGTCTAAATATAGTGAGAAACATTGCACTCGGGCAAAAAAAATCTGAAAACTAAAGGGAAATAACTGAAACTTGAATTGCTGTAATCGGAATGACGTTCTGTTCCAGAAGTTTCGGAAAAATGAATCAAGCAGTTTAAAAATGGGACGAATGAGAAAATGAAATGGTAATGGCAGGAAAGAACTAAAAAAGAAAGGAAAATATCGAAAAATAAATGAGATAACGTTTGAATCAAATTGATCTCAGATTAAATTTGAAAATTTTGAAAATCAAAGACATACGTTGTCCTGTAAACAATATTGTCGCGACGTAAAAGGTCAAAGGCGAAATTCGAAATTTTGATATTTTCAAACAACAAAAACTTGACCCTGATCCCGACTAAATCCTGAAATGTATTAATTTCAGAAATTGGAGTCGCAGAGAACATATTACGGCCTATTGTGTTTATTTTCACGTCCGTTTAATTGGATTTTTCACCGTTTTTCATATTCAATTCTTAATGGAGACCATCATTTGACCAAAATCAAAATTATTATTGTGCTCTGTCTGTAAATGAAATATCGCAAAAGCCTGAGGGATTTTTCACATCAGATTGTTGCACTTCCGGTTCGAACGGTAGACTTCATATTTAGTGTACGCATCAGTAATGTCTTAGCTAGTACAGAAAACAATTCAAGGCAATCTGACCCATATTTCGTCGATCTTTTTTGAAAAATTTGGTCCTTTTTTTCCAAGGGGAGATAACATAGAAATTTTCTAATGATATCGATGGCGTTGGATCAACCAGATCTACTGACATTCCTAATTTCATGAAAATTGTACTAATATTCAAGAAGCTGCCATGTTCGTTTTACTTCTGGGATGAGATGTCAATGACACAATATTCGAATTTCGAAAATCGGAAATAGCAGATTTAAAATAAATGTTTAAAGGTACTCAAAAAAGAAAGAATTAGTAAAATAAACCAAAAAGTGACAAAGTTACAGCTATAGGTCAATTTGTTCATCAGTATATCTATTGATTCAAAAGCCGCGGTCCATACTTGGAACGAGGCTAACCATAAATGTATTAATTTCCCAAATATGAGACGAAATCACGAAACTGCAGCCTATTTGATTATTTTTAAGCTGTTAATCGGAATTTTTCACTCGAAAACAACTTTGTCGGCACGGAGAACGTCAAAGGCGAAATACCAAATTTTGAAATGTTCAAAAACCAAGAATTCGACCATGAGCCAGACTATCCCGAAATGTATTAATTTCAGTAATAGCAAACGAATTCAATAAACTATGGTTTATTCTGTTTATTTACATGGCCGTTCACTGTTTTTCATATTCAATTCAAAATGGTGACGTTCAGTTGACCTAAATAAAAATTCTACTCTGGACGTTTTTGAGGCATTCCTGTGAGTAACACATCTAAAAAGCCTTATGGATATTTCACATTTCAAGATGGTGGCACTTCCGGATTGAACTACAAACTTCAATTTTTGTGTAAGAATCAGTAGTCTAAAGTGATCTGACCTATATTTCATTGATGTTTCTTGAAAACTTTGAACCTTAATTTTAAGGGGTGGATAAGTTAAAAAAAAAGTTTCTAATGACATATTTCAAGTCGGGTCGGTATGATCTATTTACATTCCAAATTTCATGTAAATCGTGCATCTTTTAAATAAGTTGTCAAATTGGTCTTAACTTCCAGAACGAAATCACAGCGACGAATTTTTGAAATAGGTGAACATGGCTTTCGTCAAGGTGCTCAAAGAAAAAGGAATTATTAATATAGGTAAAGAAATAACAAAGTTACGACTACGCATTGTTAGTTTTTCCGTTGGTAAAATTCGGTGATTACGAATTCTTGAAACTTTTGAAAATATATTTAAGCAATACTCACCACCCATTTTTGTGTGTGGGGGGGGGGCGAGGGGAAACACACACACACACAAAATATAATCGTAACAAAAACGCAGTGTGAAACCCTAAATAGAAGAATAATCTCAACAGAAACAATAGTGTTTCACACAAACTACGCAGTGTGAAACCCTAAAATTTTTTTACATAAACTGATTTACATTCAATCGTTTCTGTTTTTACTGTAATTTATATGTTCGATGAAATACGCGAAGTTTCTGAATCAAATAGCAGTCTTTGGCGTCTGCTTATTCCAGTCTACGCCGGCAGTATGGTTAACCTCGTTCATCAATGCAATCGGCGATCGACAGCATTTTGACACACGATTCATGTTCCTATGTGTCTGGAATATTGGATAACAGCGTCAATGTTGAATTAAATTGACTAATAAGTCGTGTTTGCAATGTCAAAGACTGTGGGTGATATTGAGTTAAAAACTTGGCTACATTAAACAATTTATTGTCTTTTCTATGACAGACTTGGTGGATGAACGTTTATATTGGGTTGATGCAAGACTTGATCACATCGCTACTGCTGATTTTGATGGTGGGGATCTTCGAGTAGTAGCTCAGTCGAGCGCTCACCCATTTGGGATTGATATATTTGAGGTATAGTATTTTATATAGTATTGGGTTTGCTCTAGATTAATTATGCTATCTACAACAATTATACCTGCTTTCCACTAATCTGATTAGAATGAAAGGTATTTGCATCGTTCCGTTGGCCTGGTTTCATTATAGCTGTTTATCTGAAACATACTATAGCACAAAAGCTTCTATAGGATTATCAAACTCCCTGAATACATGAACTAATAAATGCTAATTTGAATTTATTTACTTTTGTAGGATTTCGTGTATTGGACCGATTGGAAAACCCGGTCTGTTTACAGATGGAGCAAATCCGGAGGAGAGCCTGTTGTAATTTTCTCAAATAAACATCAACTATTATGGGGAATACGGGTCTTCCATGAATCAAAGCAACCTTTATGTAAGTAAACAATTCTTGATCTTATGGCTCAGTAACGTAGATGGTGAAATTCTTTGTATCCCCAGTGGAATCGTTCCTTTCTAGAGTAACGTAACAATACTACTTGGGATGCCGAGGATGATGATGATAGAAAAAGACCGTTAAAGTAATTGTTTTGTTAGACCAAAATTCGTCGTCGATAATATGCCACGATCAAAATGTTTTTCTAGGATGTGCACAGTGAGTGGCGATATATATATATATGTGTGCCTTTTATTACAGCTAAAAATGAATGTGGTACCGATAATGGTGGCTGTTCGCATTTCTGTCTTCCTTCCCCGGAAAGCAACGATGGCCGTGAGTACAGCTGCGTGTGTTCAGACAATTTTTCACTTTCCAATGATGAAAAGTCGTGCATAGAATCAGGTTTGTGGATTCCATTGCTTCTACGTTCTGGATGATGTGGGAATTAGCCAACAAAACCGTCTGTTATGTGAGTTTTTGGCGTGAGATGCGCGGAACTTTGGATAGACCACTAGAAACATCAACGCTGATTGATTAATCAATGTCTGATGTCATAGGGTCAAACGTCACTCGTATAACATCTGACACGACCTTCCACCACAACTGGCCAGATCTTCATGTAGTGTAGGCCGTCGAAAGTACAAACGCAATAAACGAAATGAATAAGATTGTTTATTCTGATTCTAACCTAAAGCAACACCTATCGTTACCAATATAAGGTCGCTGATTCAAAGTGTTGATAAAGTTTGTGGTCATCAATGCATATATACACGTCCATTACATACACGTGAATAATTTCCACATGTAGTGACAACGCTCGTCAATAAATGTAATTCGCATAGTCAGCTATATTAAGGTCTATACACCTCGGTGTTGGAGATTTAGAGATGAGCAGACGAGAACGGAGACGGACGTATAGATTCACCCGAGTTCAGTCGCTGCCGTGGGCCGTGGCAGAAGGGCGAAATGGTTGTCTTAAAGTAGCAATGTACCGTCTTTATAATCTTATTTATGTCCCTGTTGTATTTATGTTGCTGTTTAATATTCTGTTCCCGACGTAAATAAATCATATAATATTAAAGGTATTTATCACAGTTGTTTCGATCTTTAATGTTTATGAAATGTATACCCAGTTTAGCAAGTCGTCGCTTATATTCCACAGTTTAAACAGTTTTAACCCCGCGTTGGGCCGTTGTAAATACAGCCATCAATATGCCCCAAGTAATCTGTTTTAAAGTCTTACTTAATTCATTATACGACAGAAAGTATGAGTGCTCGTTCATACCACTAATCAACTCCCCCTATTATTTAAACTTAAAGGCCCAATACCACTCTTGTTGTAACTGAATAATATGTCCCAATCTTTATTCTGGTCAACAAATTGTATTATTTTACAATATTCCAATTAATTGATGATACAAATTTCATCTTAATACACCTAATTTAAAAAACTGGAAAAATTTAACTACATGATTTGAAACGGTTAACGTAAACCTTTTCAAATGTGGCTTGGATTTTAAAATATTTTCGAACCCCCTGGACAAATAAAATAGGATGTAATGGATAATTTACACAAGTAGGACACTTAAACACCTAGTACTTAGAAAAGGGCTATTATTTATTTTCTGGAGCTGCCAAGCCAACTAGAGTGTTATTGTCCCTTTAATTCACTCTTAATTAGATGGTTTGTTTTTCAATACAAAACATGTGCACAAGACTTTAAGTGAGATAGCGGATTCGAGGCGTCTATTAAGCCAGAAAATGAACAGTATCTCTGATTTGATAGACGCTTTTGGTACTCTATCCATTACATACAGGCCTCGAGATAGCGGATTCGAGGCGTCTATTAAGCCAGAAAATGAACAGTATCTCTGACTTAATAGACGCTTGTGGTACTCTATCCATTACATACAGGCAGGCATTACTTTTATAGATTCCTAGCATAACAAAGTTATTTCCAAAACCATGAATCAGTAACAGTAAATCTTAAGTTATTGTGTAATAAATAATTAAAACAAAAATAAATTTTTAATATGACTATTCATATCATACTCATAAAATATTGTATTAACTTTGTGTGTATTTTTTTTAATATCAATGTGTATTTGCACCAGATGACAGTGGTAAACTTTTGCTATCTAATACTGACAATATTGGGTTGGTCCATATTGAGAATGGGACACAACTGAATAATTTTGAGATTTTGCTTGAGAAGAAGGATGTTGGTCTTGCTGTTTTCCTGGATTATGATATTCGTGATAATAAGTTTTATTGGACTGACACGATGCGCGAACAGATTCTAAGGTAAGTACACTTCATATTACAGTGCATCTTGACCCACGAACTCCATTTCGCTCCTGGTGCTGACCCAGAAAATTCCTCGTATTTTTCCGGCGGGATTTCCCCTTCTTCAGTGGTGGGATGAAACTTTGAAGTCCCATGTACATATTGGCGTTCATATATGCCAACTTTATTAGCCCAGTTGATACGGAAAAGTAAGGCGTTAAATCCAATTCTCCCGTAATCTGGAAAAACCTAGTAACACTGTTGAATGTAGTTTTGGGTAAACAAAGGAAAACTGTTTTGTTAAGCTACTGAATATGTAACCAATTTTATTTTGTCTTTTTAGATGAAGATAATTAGAAGTTCTTTCGGTGAAGGAGGAAAAAAAACCAATTACTATATACATATGTACTAAGTCCAAATATGGGTCTAACTCAATTTACACCAAATTTTGACTTGTTAGGTTTTTCCAGATTACGGGAGAATTTCATTTACATAATTAATGTCCTGATTAAAAATGATAAGGTACCAGAGTTTCGCCAATTGTTTTTCCGTCGGGTATAGAACGAAAGCTTTTGAGATTGAAACGTTGAATATGAGATTTTAAAATAAATATATTTTGTGATTGTGTACATATTTTCCAGTGCTGATTTTAACGATACGGAGAACATAGTGGTGATAGCTGAGAATATTGGTAGTATTGGTATTGCAGTTAATTGGATTCACAAACATTTGTATTGGACTGACAAGGATTTACAACAAATCGCAGTGTCCATGCTTGACGGCCAAATGAGAAGAGCATTAATTACGACAGATGTGGACAACCCAAGAGCTATAGCGGTTGAACCAAACAGTGGGTAGGCATTTTATATTCGGTTGTCAAAAACAGTTTTATAGACGGATATTTGTGTACTACTAGAATTTATTTCCAACGATTTCCCCACCTGTTAAATGGAACACAGAATCGATTATTTCTTTACGTTAATTTTATCTACAGACTTGATTGTTTCAGCAAAGACTAATTGCCACCCATAACAAATCAGTATGCTGACTTGAAAAAATTGAAAATTGCATGTTTGACTGAAAGACATCTAGTCTTTTGAGCATTATAAACATTGGGGCTTCAAAAGACAAATAGATTTTAATAATTAGGCACCACGCAATAGCCAAATATAATTGTCAACGATATAGGAATACAGTATTATGGCAGTGTGTTTCTTTTATCTTCAGGTATATGTACTGGACGGACTTGGGTAAAAATCCTAGAATAGAAAAATGTGGATTGGATGGGACTTTGCGTAAAGTCATCGTACATACTGATATTGCATCGCCAAATGGACTCGCTTTGGGTGAGTGTCTCTTTATCCGATCTTTCCTGCAGTTAATTTCTATAGACAACCCCACCGCCGCCCCGTATTTCACATTGCTTTCTGGGGTTTAAAATGGATAAACTCAGAGAACAATTCAACAATTAGGTTATCATGTAAGAGGGTTAGGGTTAGGTTAGGGATTTTGGATTATTTTCTGGTTGGAACATTTCAAAAGATGATCCAAATAAAGCAGCTGTTACCAGAATTGGGCATAATATTGTTTATAGTTAAGTTACTAGATATGAACTAGTGAGGTTTCTAATTGACCGCTGGTAAAAAGGGATATTTGGTTTGTCAGGACTCATGATCACTTCTAATACTGAATTTATTTTGGTGAAAAAAATACGTCTATAGAAAGTGCATTAACTATTGCATATAGAAATTCTGGAAGATGTGAGGGATGAAACGGTCTGTTCCGTCAAGCTTCTGGTATGAAGTGTATGGAACTGTGTGTGATCAAATAGACACGCCAATGCTGATTGAATAATCAATGTCTGACGTCATCGGGTCAAAAGTCTCGTATGACCTCTGACGCGACTTCCCAAAACAACTGGCCAGATCTATATTTAAATCAGATTGGTTATTCCATATAACAATTATATAGTAGGCGTGTGCATACACTTATATAGTTGGACCCGCAACGACTGATAAATTATTTTACTCGTGAGAGTCATAAGATATGCGGAATGGGCAGCGGATACAGAAATAGCTTCAAAACCTAATGCGGTACATCTTCATCCCCACTTTTAGGTCTCAAATGTCTGCAAAATGCAAATGACGATCAGCGGCTTTCACGTGAAATATAATCCATATATGGAGCAGTAGGTGTGCTATTGGTTAAGCTGATTTGTCTTCTTTTTTACAACAGATTTTGTTGATGAACGTTTATACTGGGTTGACACAGAACTTGATTATATTGCTAGTGTTGATTTTGATGGTGGAGATCGTCGAACAGTCCATCAAGATCAGTCACACTCTCATCCATTTGGGATTACTATATTTGGGGTAGGGTAGTTACATATATTTATACGTGTGTTAAAGTAGATAAAATATAAGTACTTCTTCTATGTTTAAAGTAATAATAAAAAAATACGCCTAAGGACAAAAACCACCACTTTACTTATTTACGATATACACCAAATCATATGCTAGCTCTCTGCATTCTATAGGTGTCTTCTGATATTATTGTTGTATAAAAAAAACCCTAAAATTGAGTCATACATATATACGTGAATACCATGCCCCCGCCCGCCCCCACACACTTATAATAGATGTTTAGCCACAATACAACATAGTACCATCAATTCAAAAGTTGTTTAAAATAAATGTACACACTTTGTTGAATTATTGTATATAAGCCTGGCCTCAGATTTCAATCCAATTAAAATTTACAATACCTGTTTAGCTGAAATGCAATATTAGAATTACAAGTCCATAAAGGAAAATAAATTAACAAATTAATTCGTTAATTAACTATTTAACGTTGTAGGATTTCATGTATTGGACGGATTGGAGAACTTTTTCTGTTTACAAAAGCAATAAATACGGCGGAGACGTCCCATTGGTTGTTTTTTCTAGTTCACGTCAAACAAAAGGTATCCAGGTCATCCATGAATCCAGACAGCCTTTATGTAAGTGAATCATTCTTAATATTATGTTCCAGCAGCTGGGAGGGGGTGGGATGGCTGAATGGTTAGCACGTGCGCGCTGTATCATAAGGTCTGCCATTGAGTCAACTGGCGTGGTTTCGATTCTTCGGTTGCATATGACAAGGAATGTGGTCGCCTACCAAACCTCGTGGGTTTTCTCCAGGTCCTCGGGTGTCCTCCCATTGTTAATAGACCCCTAAGCGAATTATTGAAATAAAATTGAACCGTAGTATAGTCTCGAAATGACCTAGTATGTGTCGAGTGGATGTTAAACAACAATCTCTCTCTCTCTCTCTCTCTCTCTCTCTCTCTCCCTCTCAACTGATTAAAATAAATTGCATCTGCAATAAGACAAAGCAGTTTATTATTTATGTATGATTTATTTCAGCTAAAAATGAATGTGGTACTGATAATGGTGGCTGTTCTGATTTATGTCTTCCCTCCCCTGTGATCAACAAAGGGCGTAAATACAGATGCGTTTGTCGAGACAATTTTACTCTTACTTATGATGAAAAGTCGTGCGTAGAATCAGGTTTGTGGTTTCGACAATTTCTAATTCTATAATTGGGTTCCTTGAATGGATTTTGGGTATGTAATAGTTGACACTTCCGAAAAACATACCAAATCCTCCAATAATCTTTAATCGGAATGTCCATAAATGATTTTTAACATGTAACTCGTCCTTGTTTCATAACCAGTGTAGAACCAGCATAACAAATATAAACCTTGCATCGACACCTTATCCTAAACTAGGACGTATCGGGTACCAATAAAACAGATGAATGTTTATGTTGTTAATTAAGTAATGTTATCCAAAGAAAAAGTAAAGTAAAGTCATTATATAGTGTTTATTTCCCGCCAGTATCTGATATTGCGAATGTTATCGCCAGATATAATGGATTCTTACCTTCAAAGTGCTATATCCCGAAAGGAACAAAACAATTTCTCCCAAATGTAAATTATGACTGAAAAATATTCTAATGGAATCTAAAATTATTACACCCATTTTCGTATTTTCTTTAAATGAAGGAAATGAAATTTGGTTTAACGTCCTTATGAAGACGGACATACGTCATACGGTGAGCTTTAAGGAAAATTTTACCGGGACAACGGTACTATATCGAATTCCATCTGCCAAGGGATCTTTTACCCTTAGTTTTTCGTCCCATCCCAACGACTAGACAACTGTCTTTGCGATTATACAACTGGTCCCGTTTCCCTTTTGCGATTATAAACAATTTTGTACAAAGGAATTCACCAGATGACCACCGTATCATATCAGATTTGACATTCGATACATATTACTTATAAGACCAAGGATAGTCATAAGTTTATATTATGGTAATGACTAATGAATACCATCAAGACCCCCACGGGTGTCAATCACCGCGATAAGAATAATATTTTAATCTATTCTGCTTCCAGTTGTCACGATGGCAAGAAGCGTCTATAGCATCTGTTATTATGTAACATAATTCATAACAATATTTGTTCAGTATGATGACATCAAACCAACGTAGTCGGCAACCAAAACGCGGACATAAAAATTGAAAATAGGTTTGAATAATTTGTAATCTTTACCAATGAAACGTATCAATTCAATAGATGTTACAGTTACATCGGTTTTTGTGGAAAGCACATAGCAGCCTGTGACACTATGGGACAATGACGTCTAGGGTTTTTCTTCGGACTTCACGTTGTGGCACTGTGACACTCTTAAGGACACGTACTCTGTGTCCGTACGGCCAAATCTTCTGTGTCACACTGTCGTTTGTCTAGGTAGGACTTGACGTTGTGATCAATAAGAATTCAACTCTTTTCTGTACTCTTGAGATATTCTTTATATGCTACAATAATATATTCTACAGCATAGAAACAACTATTGTTCTTTAGGTATACAAAACATTAACCACGATTAAAACCTATTTCGCCCAGCCGTCTCCCTCGGAACTTCTATAATGTCTTGTCTAAGCCAGGCCAGCTCCCGGTTTGTACTTCCCCGTGGATCTCTCAAATGTTGTCTGCGTCCGACCTGTAAGCCGGGCTAGCTCCCGGGGTGAAATTCCCCTTGGCTCTCTCGAATGTTGTCTGAGGTTAAATCAGACGAGTTTTCTCCTATAAATAAAGTCTAATGCGTCATCTATTAGGGCGGGACAATTGCCATTTATGGGTAAGTGTTTCGTAAAGGCACCGTTTTACGTCAACACTATTCTAGTAAATTGTACTAATCTGTGCACGTGAGGACTGGACGATAGTAACCTACTTTCAAGAAATGGATATTGACATATCTGTCTGCGAGTTAGTCTATAGATAGTAGTAGAATAATGCAAGCTACTTCATTACCCTAGTTTTCGTCATACATCATGTAGGTAAAGAATTCTATATTAAGCAGGACACCCCTCTTAGTACTAAGGTACCCCCATATTGTTACACTAAGCCCTTAGGATATTAACAAAGTGAGGATGGACGGATTGTCAACAATTAAGCTAACATGTTACACGCGTTCACTGTGACAGTTTTGAAAGTGTTCATCAATAAGGATCACTCAAATGTTGAAAGATACAATATCATACGTAACACACAATTTTATACGGTCTGTAATGCAAGACAAATTACGTTATGTCAGTTCCGAATGGCAAACAATGCGCGGCGGGAATGGCATATAACGACGGGGAACAGTTATAACTAGTGAAATCGCCGCTAGAAGCCCAGATCAATCATTGAGTTGAGTTTCACAGAGAAGGTTGTGGGATAGTCCAGTCTCCGCTCTCACGCGGCTAGATCTATTATCGCGAAACTTTCATCTGAAATTGTTTCTCTTTTTGCTGAGCCTTGACTGTACGGCGTGTGTCTGTATTCATAAGCCTGGCTGCTGCTGTAAACTAGATCGTCAACCCGGATTTCTTTCATTTTCACGCTATTGAAGAAAGTCTCCTTCTCGAGGTAATAACGGTTTGTAAATCGCATCCGGATTGTGTTAGGAAGAGCTAAGGCCATTTTGGATCATGTTAGTCGAGTTGAGAGCGTGTTTGGGTTTTATTTGAACGTATAGACATTGTGTAGTCAACGCGGTTTGTGGATTCCAGAGACTGGTTGAAGTAATTTCATCAAATTTGTACCGCGATTATACGCGACCTTTTAGAAATTAATAAGCCAGGCTGACACTTGCACGACTTTTGGCTACGATTTTGTCGTGGCAAGGTCGTGCCATTTTGGGGCACGAACTGGGAGGATCCCGCACTGTTCACGACCAGTTCACGCATAATTCACGACAAGTTCATGAATGCGTGCCCATCAGTGTCCACATTGACACGAACTGGCACGACGAATTCACGCATAGTTTGCGCACGTCCCGCATTGGCACGACGAGTTTGCGCAATTCGGAAGGTGCCCTGCCGACTTGGGCACGCCATTTAAAAAGGGGTCTCCCCAACCCCTGGTCAGTTTTGGATTGGCTGTGGAAGAGACAACATGCTGAATGTCGGAGACACAATCATTGCAGGGAAGACAGTCGGGGCATGGCGCGCACTGCTACGCACTGGCACGCATCCTCCCGCATCGTCCCGATGAGTTCACGACCCCGTCGCTAAATTTTGTCGTGACCAAAATTTTGACCATTTCAAAATTCCCGTCCCGACATGGCACCCAGTCACGACGGATTTGCGCACACTTCACGCCAGTTTAAGACTAGTTTACGCACTGGCACGACTCGAGTCGTGCCAATGCGTGCCACGGAATCGTGCAAGTGTCAGTCTTGCTATAGTCTACTTGGATAGCCAAACTTTTTAGATCTGAACTACACTTTGCTCAGAACCCCGAAGCAGTTAACATACAAACTGTGGTGGGCGTGTGGTAGTTTGTTTTGAAATGGCTCATTGGGTTACATTTGTTTTATTGGGATATCTTTGAATCAGTCATTTGTAATGAAATTATTTCAATTGTAGACAAACCTTGTGATGGTAACTGTTGGACTAACGGTGATAGTGCTAAACTTCTAATCTCTAACCGTTCTAATATTGGGTGGATCTCCATTAACGAGGAAACGAAGACTAATACTTTTGAGTTTGTTATTGACAAGGACCATGCTATTGAACTGGATTATGATATTCGTGATAATAAGTTGTATTGGACTAACGCGTTGCAGAAACAGATCCTGAGGTACAGCATCCTTTAGAATATTACTGATCTAAATGTAGCGTTTTGATAAATTGTATTTTATTGCCACAGGTCCTAATTGCTTACATGTGTTCGGGGGAATATGCACCCAGTGTGACCTGGCGATATATTGTCTACATACCTCTCCAAGAGTGTATTTTTGTCAATTTTATCACGCCCGATATATTGCAATAAGTGACCACATACACATAATATGCTAAATTTAAAATTTCATTTTATTTTTAACTAAATGTGCAATGTTACTAATTACGGACACGGCGGTTATTTGTATTGTTTGTCCAATTCATTTTTGGTAATTATGTAAAGAGTATTCCTATCTTGTATCTAATGTCAGTCACGTTTTACAATGCATAGGATGCTATTGACCAAATAAAGCTCTTGTAGGTCCCTGTTGGTGATTAGTAGGATCTTTAAATGCCGGTAGCGTATACATATATTCCAGTGTTGATTTTAACGATACGAAGAACATAATGGTGATAGCTGAAAATATTCGTAGTACTGGTATTGCAGTTGATTGGATTCACAAACATTTGTATTGGACTGACCAGGATTTACATCAAATCTCAGTGTCCACGCTTGACGGCCAAATGAGAAGAACATTAATTACAGAAGATGTAGGCAAACCAAGAGCTATAGTAGTTGAACCAAACAGTGGGTAGGTTGTTAAAAGAGTGGTTGGCATATTATATGTTGGTGACTTATACTTGAATATTGAGTCATATAGATCGAAGCAGGGGGCGTTTTATTTGGAAATTGTGAACAGTTTTAGCACTCAAATAAAGCACTTTTACGGAACAGTAAATTTTTGTCTGAAGAATTATAGACAGTTCTATCCATAATTAAATAGAGAGTGTAGTTTTGACAAGAGCTAAGATGTTATTGAATTATTTCGCGGATGTGCTGTTTCTATTACTAATGAATTAAGCTAATTGTGATTAAGAGAAATCGGCCTTGTGGCTTGTGGCTTGTGGCTTGTGGAACATTAAATCGGTTAAATCGTTTCAGTGGCTTTAGACTGATTGCCATTCCTCTTAGCCAATCTAAATGTGATATACAATGAAATTGACATTCTTATATTTTTGACCCAATTCAAAGCGGTCTAGTCATTTCAGCATAAACAGAAATTGAAGCATGGGAAAATAAATCAATTATATAAGCTTGGTTATTATTGATATAAGCAACACATTATTCGGATCCGCTTTTTATGAGTTTTTCATTTGTCTTCAGGTATATGTATTGGAGTGACGTGGGTAAAAATCCTAGAATAGAAAAATGTGGACTGGATGGAACTATGTGCGAAATCATCGTGCAGAACGATATAATATGGCCAAATGCAATCACAGTGGGTGAGTACATCTGGTAAAAAGATTTTTCATGTTTATTAGAATCTGCAACCACTTCCTGAATCCGGCAAATATATTGAGCGATTAGATGAAAGATCCTAAAAGGAGTTATTGCAGGGGCGGATCCAAGAATTTTTGCAGGGCTGGGTTTGCCAGGTTTCTGTTACGGAAATCTGCCATCATCGTGACCAAATTTTTTCCCAAACAGCTATGCAATGGCCTACTTTTATTTGGATTTCCTACTACCAGGAGATCTTTTACAGCCCTCCGTCCTGCACCAATGTCAAGGGGAGGCCAGGCTGGAAATCCTAAAAACTGAGCTTTTTAAAACAGAGAAATCATATTTATACTGATGAAGGATCACTTTGTGATGTAATTTCATTGATGCAAGGCATTATTTTTTTTCATGTTGCTGAGCAGGTCCCCCCCCCCTCTGTTTTTGTCTGTACAAACATTTATTTTATTTGTCACGATCGCTTCCTGTAATATGTTTAGAAGCAGGCTAGGGTATTTTCTTTAAAGAAATAAAGACATATACATAAAGTACCTTACTTATATTAATTTGTTAAGAGAGGTAGAGATTAAGTCAACATACGTGATTGGGTTTCAATATTAAGGGAATGTCATACACAAAATGATGAACGTCCATTTCTAATCTACATGTGTATAATGGACGGAAACCAGTGGATATTGGGTGAAGATTATCAATATTTATCCGTGGAAGCTCAGTGAGTAAGATGCTGTTTCGCTCTCGGTGTTGGCCGGAAATGACAAGAAACAGTGCCTAAACATTGGGATGAGACCTAAAACTCGGGTTCTGTTTACTTTTTTCGTAAACTAATGCTCGGTCGTAGTGTAGGTCGTAATAAGTGTAGGTCGTATTGCCGATATCTAGACACAATTTCGCTCGAAGCAAACACTGTGTGGCGGATACCGGTCATGATAACCCCAGTCAGAGCAGAAAAGTAGGACGTTGAACCCCCTTTTATTTTCTTCATTTCACATTTTGATTTGATATTCACTAATATCTATAGGAAGAACGAAGAGCCCAACAGGGTAGTCGAAGTGCGGTATTTTAAAAATAAGAAATTCATCAAACAATTATTCTTATTATGCTAACAGGTCAATTCTTAAATTACGAAAAATGACATTAACAGTTAACGCATACGCCTGATATGAAATATTTATGGAAGTGGTTCAGCGTATTTGGGACCATGAATGATCAGTTCACCAAGTCACAAAATCTGTCATTGCTCCAAATGTAACGTAAATTATATTGTTTGTCTGTTAATCCCCCTGAGTCATTTTTCTGGAATTTTATATCAAACTTAAAAATGATTTACTACAGTTTCCTAACTGTAGCTAAATATGCATTATGTAAGATTTAGAAAAAGAGCTGACCGTTCTGGACATAATAGTTCTAAATAAGATTATGCACAATGCATATATGGAAAGTGGCATTTAAATTACTTTATCAGAGTTTTGAGAAGATGTTATACAGGTTGCATATTATCGTAGCTTAACGGTACTTGTGATTCAAGACTAAGCACCGATCCACCAATTTTAAATTAAATATTTAAACGACGACCGTGTTTCAATCCGTTTAAATCTCCGCCACCCGTGTGGATTGTAGAATATCATCTGAATAAATGTCTAAATAAAGACTTCTTCTTTTGTTTTATAGATTTTGTCGAGGAACGTTTATATTGGATTGACGCAAAACTAGATTACATTGCTAGTGTTGATTTTGATGGTAGAAATCGTCGAACAGTCCTTCAAGCACCGCCCACAACTCATTCGTTTGGAATTACTATGTTTGAGGTAGGATATTTATATAGCCGCATAAGTGTATGCTATGTAACACTGGCTCCACGGTTAGCATGCTTAGAATTCAATTGTCTTACACTAGATGTTTTAACAAAAGTACAATAGTGTGCCCTGGGTTCTTAAGGGCAGAAATATAAAGTAACAATCTGATTTCTGTAATTCTACAACTGACAATATAGACCATCTTTTCATTCAATTTACCTTTTTCCTCTAAACTTGGAAATTTGGCTGCTAACTAGAGAGCTTTTAAACGGGTATGAACTAACTGTAAAGTAGCCAGTGGCCTGAATCAGAAGGAAATAGGCCAACATACTGCTATCCTCCTTACTGCTTAGGACCGGAAAGCCTCAACATCTACGATAGTTTGACTTTTGATCATGATAATCGAAGAAATAACGTATATTCTATTGTTGAGAAGTTTGAAACATTTTGTCTTGGCGAGACAAATGAAACTTACGAAAGATTTTGCTTCAATAAACGGGACCAAGAGTCTGACAATGTGGATACATATGTCACTCTCTAGCAAAAACTTTTAACTATGTTGCCCTTGAAGACAACCTTATTCGAGATAGAATTGTTCTTGGAATAAGAGACAATCACACTTGTAAGAAACTTTTGCAAACTGCTAAATTAACGGTACGTGCCTGTATCGATATTACGGGAGCGAATGAGACTACAGCTGCTCAAGTGAAAAACATCGCTGGTGTTGAAGAAATAAAAGATGTTAGTAAATCATCTCGCGATGTGAAAGTAAACAGAAGACCTGTAATAGCTCCTCCTTCTCTACAGTCAAGTTCTCCCAGAATAGATTGTAAATTATGTACTGCTCAACATTCCATGAGAAAAGAACTTTGTCCTGCATGGGGAAAGTCTTTTTGTGTTTGTAAGAAACGTAATCATTTTGCTGCTAAATACCCTGACAAGTCATTGAAGAGTCGTGGTTTTAAGAAAAAGCCCATGTACAACATTAACCTCGTTGAATGATCTGACTCGTCTGATAGTTAGGTTATGATGATTGACTGTGTAAACTCTGTTGAAATTCGACAAGAAGTGGCGAGAAATCCGCTTACCTGAAGAGGATTAATGCTGTTGCTGATGAATTGGTACAATTTCAGCTTGACAATGAGTCAACTATTAATATACTTCCTAGCAAAGTATATGATAAGCATTGTAGTAACTCTACACTTACTCCTACATCTACGACTTTGTACATGTATAAGTCACATTGATAAGAGCTCTATTAAACTAACCAACCCCACGAATGGGTACAGCTACATTTTGTATTTCATAAACGTTGATGCTGATGTAAAGCCTATACTTGGTTCGTGTGCTATACAGCGTATGGAACTTATAACGGTCAATGTTGAAAATTTTGAAGTCAACTCTAGAAACCGTTCGTACGGAATTCAATGGTGTGTTTACAGGTAATGGTTGTTTTGATGGTAAACTTAGCCTGGAGTTACATAAAGACATTAACCCTGTACTGATTCCGACTTCAAAAGTTTTTGTAGCTCTGAAATAACAGATCAAGCATGAGTTAGATAGACTTACTCAACGAGGCATAATTGAATCCGTATCTCTCCCTACTGATTGGATCTCATCAATGGTAGCCGTCGCTAAGCCAAATGGAAAACTTCGTCTTTGTATAGACCTCAAACCACTCAATGTAGCCTTAACGGGGAATCATTATCCCACACCGACTACTGATGACCGGCTCCCAGAGTTGTCTAAAGCTAGAATTTTCTCGGTGGTAGATGCTAATAAAAGTTTTTGCATGTTGTATTGGACGAGGAAAGTAGTTTCCTGACGACTTTTTGTACTCCTTGGGGGAAGATTCCGACGGAAACGTCACCCATTCGGAATATCTGTAGCTCCTGAAAAATTTTAGCGGAGAGTATATCTTGCTCTAGAAGGTCTACGAGTTGTTAAAGGAATACATTGCGACATCATCATTTATGGTACTAGAAACTCTGATGAATAAGCCTTTAGAAATCATGATCGTAACTTTATTAAATTGGTGAAACGATGTCAACTTAAAGGTTTGAAGATAAATAAAGCCAAAGTAAAGTTTCATGTGGATGAAGTAACCGTTTTTTGAGTATGGTAAATTATGTTCAAAAGTTTGTGCCTACTGTGTCACAAATCACTACTCCTCTTCGAGATCTGTTGAAGAATGGAACTCTGTTCCATTTAGACGACGATGTTCGCGGCAACTCTTAAAAGGATCCTCTTCGAGGCTCCCGTGTTAAGCTCCTTTGACACTACTAAATCAACTGTGCTCCAGTGATGCCTCAGAATCGGGGTTAGGCACTTGTCTGCTGCAAGATGGACACCCGATTGTGTATGCTTCTCGTTCTCTGACCTCAACTGAGATACACTACGCTCCGATCGAGAAAGACCTACTTGTTGTCGTGTTTGAATTAGAACGTTTTGAATAGTATGTCTATGGCCGTAAAGTACACGTTGACTCTGACCACAAGCCTCTAGAAATCATTACTAAGAAGAGTCTACTTAGTGCTCCCAAACGTTTACAACGAATGCTCTTACGTCTTCAACGTTTTGACTATGTTATGTAACTATAAGCTTGTTTCAGAAATATACATAGCTGACATGTTAAGTAGAGCATACTAAGACAGAAATCAACGGAAATCAACGCAACTATTCTAGCTGTTAATACCAGATCTTCTATAGAAGTTGGAATAGAACAGAGTAATGTTAACACATTTACCTATTACTGAGGAATCCTTGAGAAGAATTCAACAATCTACTGAATCTGAGGTTACCATTACTAAGTTGAAAGAACTTATTGTTACAGTTTGGACAGATAAGAAAGGCAGTGTACCTGAAGCTGTTCAATTGTACTATACATTTAGAGATGAATTGTCGGTACAAAATGGTGTTCTCTTCAATTCTGATCGTGTTATAATACCATTTTCTCTTAGAGATTATGCTACATCTAAGATGCATTCTAGTCATATTGGTATCAAAGAATGTTTAAGACGTGCTCGTGAAAGCGTCTATTGGCCTAATATGAATCGTGATATAGAGACATACATTAAAAAGTGTGATGAAAGAACCTATGATTAGTCATCAAATATTCCTTGCAAACCATGGCAATTTGTGGGAACAGCTTTGTTTGAGTTCGATGAGAAAACCTACCCCATTACTGTGGGCTGTTTTTCTAACTACTTTGGGGTTGATTATCTTAAAGATAAAACAGTCATACAGAGTTCACTTTGCGCGACATGGGTTGCCTTAACGTGTAATATCTGATAACAACGGACTTCCTTACAATAGTGCTGATTTTGTTAGATTCTCTAAAGAATATGAGTTTGATCACACAAGCTATCCGACCTATCCAACTGAAAATCTGAAAATGCTGTGAAGACTGCAAAACAGATCATGCGTTAAGCCCTTGAAGATAAAGCTGATGCTTACCTAGCACTCTTAGATTGGAGAAACACACTTAGTGGAGGTTTGAAATTGTCTCCCTGTCAACGTTTATTTGGACGTCGTTGTAGAACACTTCTTCCAAATTGTACTTCATTACTTGAACCTTAGTTAGTTACTGATGTTAAGGCTAAGCTTGAAAAAAGAAAGGAAATCTCCTGCAGACTACTTATCATGATAGATCAAGTAAAGACTCTGCTTATTGAAACAGGGGATATTGTGCGGGTAAAACCTGTTGGTAGTGATAAATGATGGGTAAAAGCTCAAGTTGAAAATCAAGTGGATATTTGTACTGAAGATGAGAGAACTTACAGAGAAATCGTCGTCACTTGCGCTAGACTAGTGATCTGCCTTGTGTATTGCGTTCACCTGTGAAATCTAAGATCTCTACTGTTGAACAAACTGAAGGCGTTGGTCCCAAACCTACAACTAGAGTTAGTGGAAGAATAGTTGAAAACCCAATTACTTAAAAGATGACATTACAAATTGACATTTGTGTTGATATCAAGTTCGCTTTAACATAGTTTAAAGTAATCTTTTGAATTGAAATGTTAATGTTCAATCTACTTAATAGCCTAGGTGGTTGTATCTCTTTCAGTTGTAGTATAAATATTTTGTTTACATTACATGTATGTCTGAAGGGGGGTGTAACGATACTGCATTGTAGAGTACCCTCCCTTTAACTGTTTTTGCGTAATAGCTGGATAGAGGATGACATAATGTTGGAGAATTAAATATGGCAGTTACTTGTTACTCATCTTTGCCTACAATATGATACTAAACTGGACACGCGGTAACGAAACAATTGAGTTAAGCATAGCCTACATTAATGCAAGAGCTAAAGCTGCCTATTGCCGGTCTTTCTTTAGGCCTGAAATGTTATCTAAATTATAAGTTAGACATTAATTAACTTATCCAGATCAGAATCAACACTCGCTGCTATCGCTAGCTTGCAACATTTAGCGGAATGGAAAACATTTTTTGAAAAATAATTATAGGTAAAAATGGATTATCAAGACTTTGTTTTTGATCGTATCTCGGTTCAGTGTGAATCAATGTGACTGAAAGTATCAGCATATTCTATCTAATCTCCCATAATGCCATTTTAATTATTTGACGTTACAGGATAACATATATTGGACGGATTGGATGACTACGTTTGTTTACAAAATGAATAAATACGGATCATCAGAACCAGTGGCTGTTTTTTCTAATTTACGTGAACCGATGGGTGTTCAGATCATCCATGAATCCAGGCAACCATTATGTAAGTTAACAATTCTTGAGAATAGAAAAGTCAGTTCATTTGCAACATGACAAAGGAAACCTCTTCATATCTGTAAGGAATGTGTTCTGTGACTTGTGTTATATGATGTGTATGCTTTATTACAGCCAAGAACAAGTGCGGGACTAATAATGGTGGTTGTTCTGATCTGTGTCTTCCCTCCCCAGTATCCAAAAACGGTCGTCAATACCGTTGCGTGTGTCGGGACAATTTTACATTTTCTTATGATGAAATGTCGTGTGTACCTTCAGGTTTGTGGATTCTTTAATTCATCGTTCTGTTAGTTATTGTGTAACTAGTTCTTTGGAATTGTCTTGGATAGTGTACAATGCCTTTTGGGCTGACTTTCAAAATTTAACCCACCATTGGTTCTCGGTGGATCAGTGGGAAAGGTGCTGGATCCCAAACAAGATAATGACTAAAAAGTTGGAATGCACGTAAAAGAATCCTTGACAGTTGTGATTTGAAACAAAGAGTAGGCCGGATCGCCACCTGCCGCCCAAAATGTGTGCGTCTTCATTAACCCATTCGCTGGAAAGCAGCAGGGCGTTAAACGCGATTTCGTTACCTTTCTTAACCTATTGTTGCACTGCCGGCATGACAAATTTTAATCTTCTATATAATTATGTAATCTGTATGGTGCCAATTTGCCAGGAAAAGTCTGTGTTAGTAGCTCTTAATAGTAAGTGTAAGGGATGGGTGGGGTGGGGTGCACCACACATAATTTACACAAAAACAAATATATACTGAGCGCCATAACAAAATGATCCTGTAAACATATTTTATTTATTTTGCTTCTTATTGTGAACAATATTCCAATTCAAATGGGAATAACAACACATTTGTTGGACAAAAAACAATACACACAAAAATCAGAAACAAACGAAGAATTCAGATAACGTAAATGGATCCGGGGGAGCGGGGGGGGGGAGCCTAAAGTAAAAGGTAAAGTAAACCCGTTATATTATAATATGTATTTAGTGATAATATTCCGAGATTATTGTCAAATATAGTTAATGCTGAAGATTATTACTCTGGACGAAATTGTTTTAAACGATTAAAGATCATAGTTACCGTTTTCATATGGTCAGCAACCTATTACAAATTGAATATCCTTACATTTTTTTGATTGTAGGCATGTCCATAATTTTGAAAGAGCAGTTTATACTTTATAAACGATGTTTATTTGAACTTTCAGGAGATATTGAAACGTCCAGAAAATCATCAAACATGAAAAGCTATACGACAGCAAGAAGAACACCCACACTTGCTGCAAGCAAGCGGACAGGCAGTAAGATTTGTGTATAATACGTTTCCATCTACTCTACTAATTTTAACTTTCAATGAATATATTACAGTCACCAATAGGAGGGACTGGCAAGTATCTATAGTCGCTAGAGGCTTCCTCCTGTCAGTGGTGTCGTTTGAAAGAGATACTGACTAGGCCAGTAGTTAGTCGTTCGGATGGGACGAAACATAAGTCTCATGTACACATTGGCGTGCACGCAACATAAAACCATTGACCGCGGATTTCTAAATATATATATGAGTAGGTTGTAGCACTGACGTCTGCGCAAAGTGCACCTTTATGGTGCACTCTCGGCTTCATTAGCCCAGTTAGAGGGATAAAGGAGGACGTTGCAATAAAGGTCATTTCATCTAAAAATGACACTGACCCCAATAACGCATGTATATAGAAAATGATATGTATGTTATTGAAAAGATATGTTTCGAACATGGATGTTTAATAATTATTTGATGTAATTAAAGATGAGACTGTAGTTTTCGAAAATTTTAAATTTCACAAGAAAACGTATTTGTAGGTTTCAAAAAGGAAGTATTACTAGACTTAAAAACAGTAAAAGAAAATCAAAAGGAAAGTCTCGCCCTGTTGAGAGAACTTGTAAATGAACAAGATGGTGGACAGGTTTTAGACAAGACAATTATTAATAAAACAGACTTACTTGTAGAAAATAACCGTAAGTATATACATATATTGAACTATATGTAGGCTATTTTAACACCAATCCTATTCTGGTTTTACGGGCTTGATATAGAAAAATAACGTTGGCATTATTTTAATATTCACGCTGCATGCATATAGAATTTAATGGTGGTCTGCCTCTTCTGCCGACCTTGATCTCAATAATAATAATAATAATAATAATAATGAAAATAATAACTTTATTTAAGAAGTTTAGAGGATGAGGCTGTAGAAGTCTTTCTACCATCCTGCCCTTCGTGAAAAAACATAATATTATTCGTTGACAGTAAGATATTTAAAAGGTTGTTTCTTGAAAGAATTTAAGTTAGTGGTCAGTTTTAAATTAGATGGTAAACAATTCCATAGGCTTGAGCCTTTAAAACGCGTGCTTTTTTTTACAATATTAAGCTTTGGTCGCAGAGTGATTAGTTTGTTATTAATGTTGGTGTAGGGAGTTTCGTAAAAAGACAAAAGATTGAATAGATAAACAGGACATTATTAGATACAATTTTGGAAATGAAGGTATTTATTGTTGGGTACAGAGTTCAGCAGTATGGTCGACATTAAGCAGTCGTTTAAAAGCCATGATTTGTCGTCTGTAAAGACATTCAAGGGATTTGGAGTCACAGGAGTCCCGGATTGACGAACAGTAATCAAAAAGTGTATGAATATGAGCATTATAAAAAAGAGTGCGGTGGGAGGGACGGAGATCTTGTTTAATCCTACGGAAAGTTTCTGATTTAATGTTTTAGAGATATATTGAATGTGGTTATTCCAAGTTAAGTTATGATTTAAAACGACGCCTTATAGTTTGAAGGATGAGACAACTTCATTTGATTGATTGTCAAGTTATATCAAGAGTATTCGGGAGAAAATTTCTTTTTTGATGGATTGTAAAGAGCATTGCTTTGGTTTTTGATATATTAAGTCCCATTCCGCTTTGGTAACACCAGGCTTGTATTCTGTCGTATCACCAGCAAAGTGATCAGTTTTGGAAGAGAGATTTAATGGCAAGTCATTCATGAAAATATTGAATAAAAGAGGTCCTAGTATCGATCCTTGAGGTACGCCATAGTGAGTAGGCTTCATAGAAGATAGTTCACCATTGACTAAAGTACACTGGTTTCTGTTTTTTAAGTAAGATTCTAGGAATTGTAACGCATTTTGAGAAAATTTAAAATATCTGCATTTCGTCAATAAAATATCATAATTCATCAGATCAAATGCTTTGTTTTCAAGTCCAAAAAAATTTGTACCACAGAGAAGATTATTATTGATAGCATCATATATATTTTCCATAATGTGAGTTAGGGCTGTAAGGCAAGAGTTTGATGTTCTGAAACCCGACTGATTCATATACAAGGGGTGATATTTATTTAAATACCTACTAAGATGTCCGTGAATATGTATTTCAAGGATTTTTGATACATTTTGGAGAATAGATATAGGCCTTTAGCTCCAGTTTTGTGAATTGGAATAACTTTAGCTTGTTTAAATGGCGAAGGATAGGTACTGTAATTTATTGATAGGTTGAAGACATGGGTTAAACTTTCGGAAAGATGATCTGCGCCAACAGAAGAAAAAGTGGATTTACTAAATCCAAGCCTACTGCTTTTGACACGTCAAGTGATTGAAGAGACTACTTCACAAATGATACTTTGATAAAGGGAATACGGAACGATACATTTGTCGGTAAGATGGTGAATTTGCCACGTCATCATTATTTGCGTAAAGTATTTTATCGGGGATTTCGGAGAAAAGGTTGTTACGGGTATTTCTATTCATTGGAATAGTTGAAGTATTTCATACTCGTTTGGGATTTTTACCATCACCGGCGAAATTTTGAAGATATTTCGATTTAGTTTTTCTAATCATGGCTTTTAAACTGTTGTGACATCTTTTAAATTCAGCTTCATTTTTTGTTTCTCATATGAAAATGGCGCTCTTTCATTAATCTTAATATTTCATTTGTTAGCCATTGTGGTTTTACAGCTGTTTTAACCCGCCTAGTTCTTATGGGGGCGTGTTGATTAATTATTGGAGTAACAAGATTATATCAAGTTGTAAGAGCGTCTTGAGGGTTATTTGCAGAATAGACTTCTTCGAAATTAATTTGACTTATATCGCGAATATAGTTTTCGTCACTGAAATTTCCGAAAGATCTATACGACACGTAAATATGGTCAGTTTTATGAAATTTTACACCTTTCTTTGACCATGTAATACATGTAGGGAAATGGTCTGAGACTGAATAATGCGTGACTACAGTTTCTATGATATGGTTTGGAGAAGATACTATAACATGATCAATCAAAGTTAAAGAAGAATTAGTTACTAGAGTAGGAGAGGAAATGATTTGAGTTAAATTATATACATTTAATGTGTCCGTCCATGAAGGAGTTTTGTTGTGTGTAAAAGGTCAATGTTGATGTCGCCAAATATAACTATTTCATTATTGTGTAACTAGTTCTTTAGAATTGTCTTAGATGGTGTACAATGCCTTTCAGACTGATTTTCAAAATTTAACACACCATTGGTTCTCTATGGATCATTGGGAAAGATGCTGGCTAGCAAACAAGGTTATCGGCTGACAATGTTGGAATCCTTGACAGTCGGGATTCGAAAATAAGTGTAGGCCGTAGCTCCACCTGCCGCGCAAAATGAGTCCGTCTTCATTAACACATCCGCTTGAAAGTAGCAGGGCGTTAAACGCCATTTCGTTACATTTCTTACCCTATTGTTGCATCGCCGGCATATGTCTCCCATATAATCATATTTGTGTTCCTGGAAAAGTCTGTGTTAGTAGCTCTTATTAATAGTAAGTTTAAGGTGTGTGTGGGGGGGGGGGGGGGTGCACCACACATAATTTACACAAAAACAAATATATTGACAAGACACAATACGCAGAAATCATAAACAAACAACAATTCAAATTTAGTGAATGGATCCGGGGGAGAGGGGGGGGGCTAGCCTAAAGTAAAAGGTAAGGTAAGGTAAAACTGTTATATTATAATATGTATTTAGTGATAATATTCCAAGTTTATTGTCAAATACAGTTAATGCTGAAGATTATAAGGAAATTGTTTTTAACGATTAATAACCATAGCTATCGCTTTCATATGCTCAGAAACTTATTACAAATTGAATATCCTTACATTTTGTTGATTGTATGCATGGCTACAGTTTTGAAAGAGCAGTTTATAATTTATAAACGATGTTTATTTGAACTTTCAGGAGTTATTGAAACGTCCAGAATACCACCAACCAAGAAACGCTCTAATACAGCATTCAAAACACCAACACTAAATATTGCAGCAAGCAAGCGGACAGCCAGTAAGATTTTCATTGCCGTTGTGTTGTAAATTTATAAATGTGATGTCTTCTACAACAATGATTATTAACGCCCCGGATCATAACCCTACCCGTATGCGTTTGGGATATGGGAGACATGGTCGCTAAGTGGTTAAGACCTTGCATTGGCAAACAAAGTTCATTGGATTTTCCAACGTGTTTTCAGTGGTGCAGATCTCGTGTACATGTACATTGGCAATTGGAGTTTGATATAAGAGTAGGTCATAATGCCGCTGCCCGAGCAAAAATATCCGTCATAGCACACTGGTATGGCGTGTGTCCGACTTCATTAGCTCAGTTGGAGCTGAACAGTAGGACGTTAAACCCCATTTCATTTCATTTTATTTCTTATTGGGATAGATTATAACAATAATATTGAATTTCATTAAACTTCGTGTATAATATGTTCCCATCTTACAGACTAATTTGAAGTTTTAATGAATATATTATTGCATTCACCAATAGGAGGAACTGGCAAGGAATAGTATCTAGAGTCGCTGGAGGATTGCCTGTCAGTGGACTGGCAGTAGCTAGTCGTTCAGATGGGACGAAACACAAGTCTCATGGTGTGCTCGCAACATAAAACCCTTGATGTGGATTTCTAAATTCGAGTAGGCTGTAGGACTGTGGCCCAAGTAGTGTAGAAAAGGAAGACGTTGCGTTAAATCCCATTTCATTTCATTTCACTCTGCTTCATCTAAAAGTGACACTGACCCCAATAACCCCTCTATATTGCAAATGATATGTATGTGATTGATAAGATATGTTTCAAACATGGATGTTTAATAATTATTTGATGAAATAAAGATAAGTCGAAAATGTTTAATTTCACAAGCAAACATATTTGTAGGTTTCCGAAAGGAAGTGTTACTAAACTTAAAAACAGTCAAAGAAAATCAAAAGGAAAGTCTCGCCCTGTTGAGAGAACTTGTAAATGAACAAGATGGTAGAAAGGTTTTAGACAAGACAATTATTGATAAAGCAGACTTACTTCTAGAAAATGACTGTAAGTATAGAAATATATTGAACTATATATATATAGGCCTACTTTAACACCAATCCTATTCCAGTTTTACGGGGTTGGTATATTTTAATATTCACAATCGTTAATGCATGCATACACAATTTAATGGTGGTCTGCATCCACAACGATGGAACAGGGTTCGTATTCAAAGGTTTTCTAAAAGTTAAGTAAAACTACTTAATTTTCCACTTAACTGACTGTATTACCTTTGCCTTATAAGTCAGACTGGATAAATCATTCGGTGTTGTTTATAAATCTAACATTTAAAAATTAGGAATTTGGAAAAAAAACCGAAACGCACGGTTATTTTTTTTTAACGGTTCGGTTTTCGGTTTATTTGTAAAAACCGATACCGTACGGTTAAACCGAAAATCCGCACATCACTAATCACAAATGGATTCAACTTTAATATATGTCAGTCGTGGAAACATGATTAAGTAATATGAACATGATGAATGACCGAAAAAATGTCATTAACTATATCGGTGGTAATAGCCTTATACCTCATTATGGCACTACAATATCAATGTTGACGACGAAAAAAAACCCATTTAAAATCACCCATTACGGTACTACCACGACAGCGTTAAAAGAAGTCATTATAATCTCACTTAACTTTAAGGTACCTCACATAGGTCACTTAAAGTTAAGCGGATATTTCTCACTTAAACTGGCCTTTGAATACCATTAAAGACTAAACACTTAAAAGTTAAGGCAGCTTAACTTTAAGGAAAAAATTGATACTTAACACTGCCTTTGAATACCACTTGCCCTTAACTCACAGGAATTTACGTATATTTAAGTGAAAGATAATAGTTAAGTGACTATCTTAGACTTAAGATATCCTTTGAATACGGACCCAGAATACTGCCCCTTCTACTGACCTCGACCTTCTAGACTGAACGTGTATTTAATTCCTTATTCAAATGAGGTTCTCTCAATTTCCATATATATAAGTTATTTTACTCAAAAGTTACTAATACAAAAAAATCTAGGCCTACTGTATTTTGCATTATTGAAAAATGTATTTTGTATTTGTGCACTGGCTGTGAACATTGAAATAATAAGGGCACCGTTATAGCCATATTTTAGTTGGCCCCAGTTGTAAGAACGCTCATGCCGACTGCAACTAGTTTCTAAATCTATTATAGGATTCCATCGTGACGTATTAAATATTATTTTGTTAATCATGTTTTCTTCTGCAGGGAATCGCAATTAACACACCAAAGACAGAAACAGATTGGGGTAGTGGTGTATATCCTTAGAAGAAACAAACAAGACAGCGACCGTAACAAAATTATTTTGAGTGACATAGATAGGCCTTATTTAATAAAGAGTGTGAAACCTTGCTTTTTCGTTCAGAACATAACATAAAACAGAGAGCACATAGTGAGACGTTTTTAAGAATCAACGGTATTTTTGTCTCGGGGGTGGGGTGGGCCCCGTGGTGGGGAATCATTTTAATTGAGTAAGATAGATATAGGTCTTATTGGCCTTTTCGAATATCGTAGGTAAATTCGTAAAACGTCGTTTGAGTCAGATCTTGTCACTTAAGGTGACAATTCTCAATAGTTTCTGCTATTCAGAATACCATAAAACTACCAAAATCGAGAGATCGGGTTCCCCGATACGCATTTTTTCCATTGAGGGCTGCTAGTAAATCTAGATCTTGATATATCGGGGGTGGGGTGGTCCTATAGACCATGTCTGTTCCCTAATTAAGATGAAAATCTGAATAGATTAGTATTTACATAAAATATAACACATAGAAAAGCAGAATTTAATTGACAAGTGCAGCTGTGACTGGTAATCTTATCTTCGTCGACATATTTTCACTTTAAAGGGCCAATCCCGATAACTTTTTGGGGAATAAAACTGCTTAATTTTGTGTTAAAATCCCTTATATCCCATTACCTAAGGCCGACCAACTAACCCGATATTTGTGATATGCTTGTAAATAAATTAAACCTGACAGTCTTCATCTGGAAACGGAGACCGTTGTATTATACAGTATCTGGATAAAACCAGACTTTTTTCTATAAAAATGATATGTAGATGAAATTTACCTTTTGTTATCAAGTACAGTACATGGGTCATTCACTGTATAGACCTCTCAAGAAACGGGAATCGACTATTAGGTCACCCAATCAAAAATTTGACCAAAAATCTTAAAAGGGTTACGTGTCCGGATAAGCAGTGTTGACGTTAACGTCAAAACGACTCAATATTTTGAGCTGGAACTTTGAGCTAAGGTAAATACACCATGCCTCTATATTTTGGTCCATAAATTTCATAAAGGCTCGGATTTTAATTTTTGAGACTCTGTTCTTATCGGGATTGTCCCTTTAAAGTAAGACTCCACGCCCATTTAGTTCTTTTTCTCTTGGGTGAATCACCTGGATCCCCATCATCCGAAGTTTTAGAAGGAAATGAAATAATTTTGCGGTTTCAAATCGATGGGGCCAAGGTTAATGTTTGTTGGAAGACTTTTTGACAAAGAATAAACCCGTGTGGCCTCATCAGCAGTGTTAGCTCGTCTATGTCGCGTGCCAAAACTTGTTTAGTTGTAAACCTAGGACAGAGTAGATTTTTTTTAGGATCGGGTTATTGCGGATCATCTTCGGATCACGATACGATGAATGCGATAGATTGGAGTTTAAGGTCGTAAACGTACCAATATTCTAATGTTTATGATCAAGTGTGTAATAGTCTGGAGACTCTGTGCGAGGGGTTGTCCATCAATTGGGCACAAAATCAGACCCAACTTTTTAAATAACGTAGAATACGATACCGAGTGATAATCATTCCGCTATTGGGACATTTTCCAGATATCCCTCACCCCGAACTGAACTTCCGGTCTGCAAAGAAGACGAATCTGGCTGGAACCTGCACTATTTTACATACAAGTTAAAAAATTAGCTTCATTTAAATACGTTGTTGAATGAATTTGGTCAATGTGATGTGCTATTTCGATTGGCGATGGAACTAGAACTCCATCATTTAATTGTGATACCGAGTTATAAGACGGAACCCAGTTTGTTTGGTTGCTATAATAGTTTAAAATAGATGATCACTAATAGTGAGCACTATTCTTGAATGGCTGCCCTATAGTGTGCTCTGTGGTTTTGTACTATTTATTCAAGTATCCTGATCAATTTATGCTAGAATTTGTGTTATGCATGTGTACAATGTTGTGGTGAATCTGTGGATGTGAAATTTATGAAATATTTTTGGATTACTTTGGAGAAATATACACTTTTTGTATCCTTTGTAACAAATAGTGTTCAATGAAGTATGACAGTCAGACTTTTCTAAAACAAACTGAACTGAGTTCTTTAGCCTTTTGTCTTATTCTGATTATGTTCACTACACTATCAAGTTTTAAACAAGGTGTAATCACACTAACTAAAGATAAACTTCTTAGTAAATCACACTGTGATATTTTATTATCTGAACAGAAAACATTTCTTAAAACATCTACTGATTACATAATAAACTAGACCTGCATGCAGGAATGACGGGTTTCACTGGTGCCACGTTACCCTTTAACATGTCACGTACAGTGCCACGTTACCCTTGAACATATGTCATTTCCGGTACCAATGAAACCATTAAACAGGTTTCCCCATAAGCATTGCACACATCAAATAAATTGGACGCAGAATCAACCAAATCCAGCAAATATCAATTCATTTTAAACATTTGTTACTTGTAAGTGATCCTGACAAAAATTACATTACTTCCGGTGATAATGAAAATGTTCAATTAGTTTTATGAAATCCGAAATGCCATATGACATCATATAGTGAAAATTTTATGTAAATAGAATAATAATTGCCACTTTTATAGAGCAAAAACCTTGAAAAGTGACTTGTAGACAATCGACTATTTCTCTGCAACCGCACGAGTTAGAAACCATTTTATGGTGTCTGTATGATCGTACGGGTTCAATCTATTTGTTGAATGGAATCAAATATCATAATTTTGAAAACATTACAAATCAGACTCATTTGAATAAAATATCTGTTTTGCAGGCTAAAAATTCAGTTTTTGACAAAATGACATCACTTCCGGTGATACTAAAACAGTTAAATTAGTTCTATGAAATCGTAAATGGCATAAGACATCATATGGTGAAAATTTTATGAAAATCGAATAATAACTGATTCTTTTAGAGCCAAAATAAAGTAAAAAGTGATTTGTGGAAAATCGTCCATTTCTCTGCAACCATTTTGTGGTATCTATATGATCGTATGGGTTCATTCTATTTGTTGATGGGAACCAAATTTCATAATTCTAAAAATATTACAAATAATACTCATTTGAATAAAAAATTATTTTTAAGGCTGAAAGTTCAGTTATTGCCTAAATGACGTCCCTTCCGGTAACAGTGAAAGTATTAAAATGATTTGGAATAGTCGACTGTGGTAATAGGCAACATACAGTGAAAGAAAATTGAAAATCGAATAATAATTGATTCTTTTACAGCCAAAATAACGTGAAAAGTGACTCATGCCAATTGTTCATTTCTCGGCAACTGCTTATATTACAAACTAAATTTCACATACATTCTCTTTGTATGGATTATTGCTACAAGTTTATGAAAGTATCGAAGAAATATTTTGATATATGAAGACACTGGATGGGTTGTAAATAGCTTATTTTTACCCCTTGTTTTACCTTTTAACCGAAATGGCCCGAAAACAAAATCGAAATTAAAAAAGATTTTGTGCAGGGCGCATCTTTTGAGTAAGATCAGATTAGTAGAAAATAGTATTTTCTTTCAAAAAGTGGTACCGAAATGTCAATATTGTAGTTTTTGCTGAATTTATGCCACTTCCGGTGCCTACAGGAAACTTTACCGGTAACAAAACAATGACACTTTGAACCACGGAACATATGAACATGGTTTTATACAAATCGAACAATAAATAATTAATGTAGGACTGAAAAACTGAATTAGCCAATGGCGGCCAGGGAAAATTACGGAAACAAAAAATGTTGACATTTTTGTTCAAATCAGATGACTCTTTAACCTTGGTTAAAATGTCATATAAAAATATTAATAAATAAAAAAGGTTTTTGTAAAAATTTAAATTTTCAAAATGTGGCGCCTAATATCTTCCAAGATTCGTCGAAAATCAAAAGTAACATAGCTATGTCCCCTGTTTCTGGCTATGTCAAAATGCATCATATGCTAAAATCCAATGATTATTGTTAATATTACGGCAATAATTCAAAAAACGACATTTTCGGTGATTTCGGACATTTCGCAATGTCGCAGAATGTCGGGAATAGCTTTAATCTCTAAGTCACACCCACTTTTCCAGTAAAACTGAAGACATTGTATCGATCCGACAAGAAGTTGCTGAGATATAAGCAAATTGGAAAAAAAAATAATAATAATAAGAAGAAGAATAATAAGAATAATTTTAACAAAAACAATAGTGTTTCACACATGCTACAATAGTGTTTCAAACCCACAAGACGTGGATGTGCATCTGGAACCAAAAAGAATCATGAGATAAATAACACCCCCGTAAATACACAAATTACACATGAGGAAAATGTGCATGTTCACAAACTAAAATCTGCCTATCAACCTAAATGTTTCAAAGTAGAACTTTGGAACACACAATCATGCCGTAATAAGAGTACAGAAATCTTTGATCTAATTATTGAAAATAGCCCAGATATTCTTGTTATCACAGAATCATGGCTTAGGCCATATGGGGATGAATCTCATATTGCTGCCATGACACCTCTGTCTTATACATGTACCCACCTTGCAAGATCCAACACAACTGGTGGGGGAATAGCCGTTATTCATAAACGTTCTATCAAAGTTCAGACTACAAAGGACAGAGTCCAAGCCAAAACATTTGAACAACTATCTTTGAGAATCACCACAACAACCAAATGTTTTACGCTCATCTGTATTTATAGACCACCACCTTCATTTAGAAATAAACTTTCTACGTCAGATTTCCACACAGAATTCTCTTCTCTGTTGTCTGTACATTCTAAAATAAATACATTGATACTTGGCGAGTTTAATGTTCAACTCAATAATTTAAACAAGCTTGATTCAAAAAAGGTGTTATCTCTGCTTGATCATACAGGATATAATCAACACGTAGACCAAGCAACCCACAAGTCGGGAAACACTTTGGACTGGGTAATTACTCCTTGTGATTCCTCTTTGGTGCAAGATATACAAGTTAAAGATAGGCAAATATCCGACCACTTCCTAATTACTGTTAATTTAATTTTGTGTAAACCTCGTAATCCACAAAGAAGTATTATTTGTAGGAATATTAAAGGGATTAACTGGGATATTTTGAAAAATGATTTGTGAAGATCTAAGCTTGTGTTGGAACCCTTGACTGATGTTGATGAACAAGTTGACCTCTACAATAACGCTCTCCTTGAATTGCTTGATAAACATGCACCTGCTGTCTCTAAAACAATTACCATACGAAACAGTATGGTATAACAGTGATGTCCAACTGTCAAAACGTATACGTAGACGAGCGGAACGCAAATGGCGTAAGACAAATCTAGAAATTCATCGTCAAATTTATCATGAGTCGAAATTGAACTCATTGAAAGCCATCCAGCACGCTAAGCGATTGCATTGTCAAACATACATTCAGAACTGCTACAAGGATCCTCGAAAAATACACCATTTTTTAAAAGTCACTTCTGGGTTGCCCCAAAGAATCTAAACTTCCAAATACAGATTCTAACATAAATCTTGCAAATAGATTTAATAGCTTCTTCGTCGATAAGATAGAGAAAACTCGTCATGGGCTTAAATCATCCACAAATAACACAGATAATGAGTCGGAATTCAAGTTCTTCAGCGGTCAGCAGTTAGACTGTTTCGGGCCTTTCAGTGAAAAGGAAATAAGAGAAATCATCAAGTCATCTAAACCTACAACTTGTCTTACAGATCCAATTCCTACTCCTTTAATATTTCAACTTCTGGATCAACACATACCCTTCATCACTCAGTTGATAAATAACAGTTTAACTAACAGTGTATTTCCAGCAAAATTCAAATCAGCTGTGGTTTTTCCGCTTCTTAAAAATGAAAACCTGGATCAGGTTGTGCTCAAGAATTTCCGCCCTGTGTCCAATCTTCCTTTTCTATCCAAGGTTCTAGAGAAGGCTGTAAGCATAAGGTTAAAGGAACATTTGGCTACAAATTCATTACTTGATAAATTTCAATCTGCCTATCGCTAAAATCATAGTACCGAAACTGCCTTGCTCAGGGTGGTTAACGACTTGCGTGGAGCTGTTGACAGTGGTAATATTGCCTCACTAGTAATGCTGGATCTGTCGGCAGCATTTGACACTATAGATCACAAGAGACTTCTTGAAAATCTATCCAAATGCTACGGGGTTGTAGACATGCCCATAAACTGGTTTAGATCGTATCTACAAGATCGGACCCAGTCCGTTCTAATTGGTGATGAGCTGTCGGACAAAACTTCCTTGAACTGTGGTGTCCCCCAGGGATCGATGCTCGGTCCTATTCTCTTTGTGCTCTACGCCAGCCAACTAGCATCTATAATTGAAAATCACAATCTTTCGCACCTTTCGTATGCTGATGATACACAAGTCATAGATGATTTTCCACCAGAGAGTAAAACAGATTCCTTTCTTAAAACAGAAAAATGCACACAGCAAATCAAAACCTGGATGACAGCAAGCATGCTTAAATTAAATGATGACAAAACGGAAGTAATGATCGTGAGTACAAGACATAATCTTCAGAAACTTGATTCATCAACATTAATTATTGCCGACTCTGAAACAAAAACTCAAGATAAGGTTAAAAATCTCGGTGTATTTTTAGGCTCAAGCCAAACAATGGAAGCTCATGTAACCAATCTGTGCAAAATTTGTTATTTTCATTTGAAATCCATAAGTAATATCAGACACCTGCTAACAAAAGATGCTACTCACACACTTGTCCGATCTTTAGTGTTTTCGCGATTGGACTACTACAATAGTATCCTTATCGGTCTAAAACAAAGTTTACTCTCTAAACTTCAAGTTATCCAAAACAATGCTGCCAGGATAGTTAGTCAATCATCCCGACGATCTCACATTTAAACCCATACTGAAGGAACTGCACTGGTTACCAGTTCACTCAAGAATCGACTACAAACTTCTTTGTGTTGTTTATAGATGTCTTCATGGTTCCAGTCCTGCATATCTATCAGAGCTAATAAATCATTACGTACCATCCCGTAACTTAAGATCCCAAGATATGTGCATATTACGCATTCCAAAGTACAATCTACAAACTTTCGGCTCAAGAACATTCCAGTACAGTGCACTTTTTTGTGGAATTCCTTACCCCATTATCTTAAAACAGCTCCATCCCTTGAATCTTTTAAAACGAAATTAAAAACTCATCTATTTACCACCGCATTTTAGGTGAAGTGGATCAGGATTTTTGTGTAAATAGTGACCACAGAATACATAGTACGCGCCTAGTGCATGCATTTGTGGATGAATTGGCGCTTTTATTCTGACCGAAGTTATGAATATTTGCAGGTTTGGCACGAGTAGTGTAGTTTCACTTGCCATTAGTTCATAAACCGATTGAATGATCAAAATTGAATGTTTCAGTCATTTTTTTATTCTGAACGTCCTATTTTTGTCATTGGTTCGTTAACCGATTGAATAGCGCGGGTGGGTTTATCCAAGTAACATCCACCTCCACCCCACCACATGTTCTGGAGAGTTGATTATGGGTTTGTAATGTCAATAAATGTCACCATATCTTAATATCTTAACCCACTCCTCGTAATACGTTATGGAACCCGTAATTTATAGTAAATTGTTACATGTAAGAGAATAAGAATAGTTTATTCTGTAATATAGGTCCAAGACCAAAAGTTACAAATATAACATATATACAACAATATTTACGTCATAAATCATGAATTGGTGACATTGCTATTAGATTACATATATAATTGATAATAAATCATGTAAAATGTTAGGTCTGTTAGAGCAAACTTTTACGATAATTTGTAACCTTAAAGATATGCATAGAAATTGAGGACAAAATATGAGGATCACGGGTATTTGACAAGCTTAAATAATTATGTCGATTTACATAAAATGGTTTATTCCCGCGAAGGCGCAGTTATTGACCGTAACGGATTAAAAGAGGTCGTTTTCGACGACTTTGCGGGAATCCAGCTCCTAGGATTAAAATGGATTAAAATGGATTAAAAACGTAACAATGGTGTTATAGATTGTTATGATAAGAATTTACATTTTCATAATCCCCACTGTAACTAATTAACCAACATTTTAGCATCATTCTAAATACTCGATTAAATTCAATTCTTCTTCCTCGTGTCTTCCTGTTAATTCCTGGAGCTGGCTTTGGATTGGGGTATATTTATGCCTCTTCCTTGATGGTTCCTGTCCCCCTGCATACTGGACGATTATTTTGTTCTTGTTGCAATAATGCGATCATTTCAAACACATGAGGATGGGCTTTTCCAACCAGTTTCTTGACTCTTGAATGCCATCCTTCCAGATTGTTGTTGGTTCTGTGCTCCTCGGTGTCGTAGTGGTTCCATTGACGAATTGAAAATTCACCTTCGAACCATTAATTTGTTATGTAGTCGGTCAAATCGGTTACCTGCACGTAAAATAAACTTGGTAAATAAATTTGATAACAAATACAAAAGTGACGATCAGAGTGGTCAAAACGTTCCACGTTTACCCCAATAAGAAAAATCGAAGATCAATACATCAAGACATAATATAATACACCTACCCTTTCTACCGGTACCAACGGTAGAGCTTGCAAATCTCCGTACCATCTTTGTCTTCTCTATATTGCACTTGTAGTGAACATAAATTCATAAAATCGTTTTCATCAATTTAATCATTAGTTGCCAATTGGCGAATAAAATTCAGAGTGAACATAAATTCATAAAATCTTTAACACCGTTAATTGGGTTCAAATAACAACATGTCTCTCTTCAAACGAAAGCCGACAAGTCGATATCTGCGCCTTCGCGGGAAGGATTAATTTTGGTCACGCTCTGTAACTGCGCCTTCGCGAGAATACACCCATAAAATAGATTATTAGTATCGAAAGAAACCTATCTTATATCTTTCGTTTTACAACATTCAAACATAAAATGGAATAAATCTTCTTCACATTGGTGAATCGACAGCTAGATTTTTCTTCAAAAGAAATGATTTTGTGGGTAAAAGATTGAATCTAATCTTTGTAATGTTACGTTTATGTTTAAAGGGAATATTACTTGATAAATAGTTCTCCTGGCTCAAACTGGTTTTAAAGTTAGAGTACTCCCTTAAACTTACAATTTCTACTAATTTTGCTGACCATTCTTGTAAATTAATATCTATTAATCTTACTTTAATTTGACTTAAAAACAAGTTTTTATTTCCAATACATTCACTGTCAAACACAAAACCAAATCCTATAGAGTTTAAAATAGTTCTAACTTTGGATACCCAGTTTGTTCTTCCAGCGTGGTCTAATTGTCTTAACATAAGGTACATGTATATCCCTTACGTGGCTCTGGGCCGGAGAAGATCTTTGAAATAATGGAAATCTACAGTTTTTTTATAAACAATGTATAAAGGAACAAAATGGGTGTATATACACAATTAAAATGGCAAACACATACATATACATATATAAGTATAAATACATATATAATGAGATGGTTGGATGTACAATATATACCATAGGTTCCGTAAATTTGAATTAATATTGTAAATTAAACTGCTAATGAGAAAGATTAAAATCTATTTGACATAACAATAAACTTCTGGATTTGATTAAAGATATTGCCATTTACATCGATACCGTGGGTTGAGGACCCGAACAGGAGACTGTTAATGTATTGTAATTTGTCAATGGTTTCTATTCGTGCATTTGAATATAAAGAGCGTCGCGAGAGGTAGTGATCAGGATCTTCAAAAATGTGACCACAAAAGCATGCGGGACTGTCTGAGATATTTATGGCCCTGTAGGTCAGAACATCGGAGTCTAGGTTTGCTATGGATTAACTGGGGTTTTCCGCTGACCGTTATAGTAAAAAGGTGGGATGATAGTGCGTCAAGCTGGATGGATTGGTAGGTACTCTATGCATCCGTCCCAAATAACATCGGCATAGTCAGAGTGCGGCAAAATGAATGAGGAATATAAAGTATGGTATGAAAGCGTGGCCGCAGAGGGTCTTATATTCTTCCTCAAACTTTAAGTTTCACAAAATTAAACATATTTATATTGTATATATCTTGCCGTATTCTTTTTCTTTGTCATTTTCTATTTACAATTTACTAACCTTGTCAAAATATTTCCGGACACCGGACTTACTTAGTTGAGATAAGTACACATCCATTAGAGCTCCAACATTGAACACTTAATGTCAAATATATATTCTCTAGTTCAGAAGTACTCTTACTGTTCAACTTGGTCGACGTTTAAGTTAAAACATTAGCAGGATATATCTCAGGGACGTATTGACGGGTTTGTTAATTTGTATACACACTATTTTGGTCACAACCAATGTACACGGTGTAGCAATAATCACATTAGCTCGGAACAATTATTCTGATCGACTGGCGAAGCTCTGATCTACGAAATACTGTAATGCACTCCAAGAATCTGTGCTTATAATTATTGGTATGTGGTAAGTGTTCATATGAAATTTTATATAACCCAGATATATTGTGTGTTTATGCCTTTAATAGAGGCCTTGATGTGCGTTATATATTAATCAATTATATTGTTCTGCAAGTTTTTGATGGAGATCACAAAGTTTAGTTTGGTAGCAACTGATAAAACTTAATAATTAAAACAGTGTTTTAGTTTTGTAGTAATTCCGCAATTAATAAAACCATGTTTATTTTTGTAGTAATTCTTCAAATAATAAAGCAATGTTTAGTTTTGTGTTAAAAATAGTTCAGTGTTTCTCCATTGAACATCATCCATTTTACATGTATCGGACCTAGCGAGCGCGTCTCTATATCGTTTCAGGTGACTTAGTTGTTGTAAATATGAAAACCAAGGTGTTGTTGTTGTTATTAGTTTCCCTGGTGACGGTTTGTAAAACTACAGGTAAATATAGAATTAAAATACAAGAAGAATTTATAGAAAAGTTACACCCATTTGTATACCTCAATACTTTGCACTCCTGTCAGTTTCAGCGCTGTCTCTTTCGTAGTTTGATTATACAGGCTGGCCAATCAGTCGGATAACTGTAGGTAGACCGGATTAGCGCGACTAATTTTAAACCGATATTACCTATTTTACATAACAAATGCTCGGATGTAATGGTACACCACGAGTTGTGACATATTACTACAATTTGTCACATATTCCTGTGATTTGGTTTCTGATAATAATACAGCATCGTTATGTTCAAAATCAATGAGCTATTTGTCAGTAAGAAAAATAATAACCAATACAATGTTATGTATTATTTAATCCTAATCTACTAAAACTAGGGATTATAACAACCCCACCTCTCTGGGCGCTATCTAAACCATCGTTTTAACAAGTTTTTCAAGTGTGTGAACACGATAGAGAACAGATTTCGAGAAGGCATAATTGGTCCTTAAAAATGTGCCCAGTATCCACGTTTTCTTCCGGATAAGCAGCTTTTTAAGTTTATTTCTATTGCAGAAATGCCGTGTGATGTTAAAAATGGTGGTTGCAACCAAAAATGTGTGAATGTAAATTCAACAAATCATAGGTGTGAATGCCGAAAAGGTTTTGAATTTGTTTCGAATTCCACAACATATTGCCAGGATATAGATGAATGCATGTCAGTCGGGTCCTGTTCTCAGTTATGTACAAACCTTGAAGGGGATTACTCGTGTCATTGTTCAGAGGGTTATACACTTGTTCGCAGAAAACACTGTAGGGCCAGCGGTAGCAGTACTGAACTTCTGGTATCCCGGAGCTTTAATATAGGATGGATCGACATTGATAATAGGACAAAGGGTAGTGATTTTATACGGTTAATCGCGAGGAAGAACGTAGGCCTTGCTGCTGTTTTCTTGGATTATGACATTCGTGGTAATAAGTTTTATTGGACTGCCTTGAAACAGATTCGAAGGTAAGATACTCTTCAGATAATTACAAACTAAGTGGATCCACTGATTGAAAACTAATTCACGTTTCCATAATATTTTATCCTTGTTTATGTACAGAATGTGATAAGACGGTATATGTTGTCCACACATTTTTTTCAGATTTGTATTTCACACTTTCTTTGAATATTCAAAAGAACTCCTGTGTACTGATCCAAACGCGTTGAAATTGTTCAACCAGTTATCAGAGATGTTTGGACCTGGAACTGGAACCCAATCGCTACCCACCCTGCTGTTGGTGGTACTGATCCAAACGCGCTGAAACTGTTCAACCAGTTATCAGATATGTCTGGACCCGGAACGCGAACCCAAACGCTGTCCATCGTGCTGTTCGTAGTTGCGACGCTTGTCCATAAAAAAGCTGAGGCTCGGTATTGATTTGGTGGTCGGTGCCTGGTCCATAGGCGTTTAGTACTATTCGTAGGTATAAAAATATCAATATTTATATTTGGTTATTCTGGACATGTTTTTTTCAGTGTTGATTTTAATGATACGGAGAAAATTATAGTTATAGCTAACACCACTGGTAGTGAAGGCATTGCAGTCGATTGGATCCACAAACATTTATACTGGACTGACAACAAGCTAAAACAAATCGTAGTTTCTTCACTTGACGGCCAAATGAAACGTGCGTTAATTACCAGCAATTTAGATCAACCAAGAAGTATAGTGGTTGTACCAAAGACTGGGTAAGCATTTCATTAAAATATAATTTTTGAGTAATTTGAGTAATTCATGAAATATAACCAAATATGTATGAATAATATACAAGAATAATTTTATAAGCGAACGGGACAAGTTTTAAGGAGACGTTTCTGAATGTTCATTGGAATATCATTTTGTATTTATTTATTTATAAGTATATTACTTAGTATCTTACCTTTGCTGGGATATGTTGTAATAACATTGTTTATAGAAAGCACCCCCTGTCAACATTTCATCAGTCAATAGTAAAAGCTTAGCGTAAGCAAATGGGTTTATTGGTGAACTGGATTATCCTTAAGTGATGTTTCGGATGATCAAATTTAAGTGGGTTAGCTGAGTCGACTATAAGACACTAATTTGATGATAGAGACTGATTGTCATGCAGCTAAATAAAAATCAAAATGCAAGAAAAAAAAATAGTCTTCGTTTTAGCATATTGAAATTTGAATTGAAGATGGAAAAGAGCTTTGGTAAAAGCAACAATTCTGTTTTACGTGTCTTTACTACATTAGGACCTGGAAGAGTTGTTATTATTGACGTGTTCTGGATAATGTGGGAAATTAGTCAATGAAACGGTCTGTTGGGGCGAGCTTTAGTTATATCAATATTGTGTGAAGATTTATTTTTTCTGCAGGTACATGTACTGGACTGATTGGGGTAAAAATCCTAGAATAGAAAAATGCGGACTGGATGGAACCATGCGCAAAAGCATTGTGCAGACCGAGATAAAATGGCCAAATTCAATCACAGCTGGTGAGTACATCTGGTGAATAGACATTATCCCCATTTAATAACTAGGAAGTATAGTTCCAATCAGTATTCAATAACCACAATTCGCAACCCATAGACACACGACGTTGGGTTTATGTTAGGCCAAAACATATAATTTTTAGTTCTTCGAGGTTTAGATCAATAAATTTTTGGAACTGAAAGCTTCCCCGAATTTTGGCAGTTGAGATATACATATTATATTGAAGGGCAATGTGCATTTAAATTCATAATGCTCTTATTCGGATGCCATTGGTCACTCGAACGCCATATTGTACATTATTGGAAAGCCCAACTTCATGGCCAATACTCCATGTTTCCACCATGCTGGCATCGAAATGATTCCACCTCGCTTTAATCTCAAAGCGTTCGTCATGGATAGTGGCACTCTTATTGAATTCGGACATCCACTCTTATTGAATTCGGCTTAGTAATAAAATGCTACAGACCCCTACGCGCAAGTGGATTATTGAAATAAAATTGAACCTTTATTTTATAACGAAATGACAGTTTGTGTCGAGTGGAGTTATCCCCCTCTCTCTCTCTTTCTCTCTCTCTCTCTCGCTAGAAAAACCGCCTTCTAAGGTATGCTACAAAACCATTTGATGTGTGTTTGTTGGGGGAGGGGGGGTCTTGCTGAAACCAATGTTCAATTCGATCTATCCCTTGGTGCCGTCTCACTGATGTCCAAAACCCTCTCAGCACTGCCACATAGCGCGCCGTATTCACCGTTGCAGCTTTTTCATTTTCGTCTTCGAACCAATATGGGACGATGACATGTTTCGAGATTTAGAGATTACTACCCATTCTTGCACTACAGTTCATGGTTGGTGAAATTGGCCTTCAGGCAAAATGACTTTTCCTTGGTTCAGTCTTCGGTGCAAGAAGTCGACTTGTATACCCCGAAATAGGAAAGATGAAAACCTAAAATTAACAGTTTTATTTAAAGATATTATGTAGTTTTGCTTTCAATTTTTTGGGAAAGATTTTTTTTATTACTCTTTTGAATATATTATCTTGGCCAAATGGCAGTTTTATATTTACGCTGTCATTATTATTGTTTGAATTTTGTAACGGCTGTTCCACGCTTTCACGTTTAGGGTCCTTCTACCGAAGCAAGGTATTTTACGTTTCACCTTTATCCTTCATGATCGGTTAGCTGATATTGGATCTATAGATGCGCTAGCGTTAAAGGCGCTAAATGGCTATTCTTTGGTACCTGGACGGACTTCAATGGGTCTCAACGTATATAATAATATACATAAACTGATTTACATTCTATCGTAATTTCTATGTTCGGCGAAATACGCAAAGAATCTGAATTCAATTGTGGCGTATGCTGATTCCAGTCTACTCCGGCATTGTGTTTAGCCTTGTTCATCGACGCAACAGCGTTTGAAAGCATTTTGACACACAATTCGTGTCCCTTTTTTGTCTGGAATATAACATCGTAAGATAACAACGTCAATGTTGAATAAAATTGACTAATATGTCGTGTTTGCAATGTCAAAGACTGTGGGTGATATTGAGTTAAAGACTTGGCTGCTTTAAACATTTTATTGTCTTTTGTATGACAGACTTGGTGGATGAACGTTTATATTGGGTTGATGCAGGGCTTGATTACATCGCTACTGTTGATTTTGATGGTGGAGATCGTCGAGTAGTAGCTCAGTTGAGCGCTCACCCATTTGGGATTGATATATTTGAGGTATAGTATTTTGTATATCATTGGGCTTGCTCTAGTTTAATTATATTGTCTACAACAAATAATTATACCTGCTTTCCACTAATCTGATTGGAATGAAAGGTATTTGCATCGTTTCGTTGGCCTGGTTTCATTATAGCTGTTTATCTGAAAAACACTATAGCACAAAAGCGTCTATAGGATTATCAAACTTCCTCAAATGCTAATTTGAATTTATTTAATTTGATAGGATTTTTTGTATTGGAGCGATTGGACAACCCGGTCTGTTTACAGAATGAGTAAATCCGGAGGAGAGCCCGTTGTAATTTTTTCAACTAAACCTCGGCTATTAAGGGGCCTACGGGTCTTCCACGAATCCAGGCAACCTTTATGTAAGTAAACAATTCTTGAGATGGTGACATCCTTTTCATCCCCAGTGGTATAGTTCCTTTCTAGTGTTACCTAACGATACTACTTGGGATGTCGAAGATGATGATGACAGACAAAGCCCGTTAAAGTAAATGTTTTTGTTAGTCATGGTCGATCACCATGTCAAAAGAAACGATTTAAATGTTTTTCTAAGATGAGCACAGTGACTGGCCATATATATGTGTGCCTTTTATTGCAGCTAAAAATAAATGTGGTACCGATAATGGTGGCTGTTCGCATTTATGTCTTCCTTCCCCGGAAAACAACGATGGTCGTGAGTACAGCTGCGTGTGTTCCGACAAATTTTCACTTTCCAATGATGAAAAGACGTGCGTAGAATCAGGTTTGTGGATTCCATTGCTTCTAATGTTCTAATCAGAAATAATTGCTATAGTATAATTAGCTTTTCATGGAAATACTGAACATGTATATTAATCGAAGCTGTCCATAAGACATGTAATTACATACTCTGTCTCTAGTTATATATACAAGTTCATTAGGATTTAAAAGGTAAGAGGAGATACAAAGTTGGAATGGTCTTTGAGGATGTTCCGAAAAATATAATCAGAGCAAATGCGTCATATATTCCGTATGAAAAATACAATTAGACTGGCAGATTTGTTACGTGTAATTTATTCTAACAATCTGATTAAAACATAGATTATAGTCCAAAATTTCATTTTACTTGTCTTTACTACACTAGGATCTGGGAGAGATATTATATAACCCTCGTTCTGGAAGACGTGAGGGATTAGCCAACGAAACGGTCTTTTAAGGCGAGGTTTCGGCGCAAGGCGCCTTTAACTTTAGATAGACCACTGGAAACACCAACGCTGATTGATTAAGATCAGACGTCCCTCGTATATCATCTGACACGCCCTTCCCCCCACGACTGGTCAGATCTCCATGTAGTGCAGGTCGTCGAAAGTACAAACAAAATAAACGAAACGAAATTTAAATCTGTATTTTAGTCAGATTGTTTATTCTGATTCTAACCTAATAGTAAGGGGACCACACTACACGCAAAACAAAAATCTACAAGATTAACCTACGGACAAGACAGAAAACAGACATTGCAAAAAAATAAACAAATATCAAATCAAGTGAATGAATCCGTTGGCCAGCCGTAAGCATCCACTAGCAGTAACAGTAAATCTTAAGTTATTGTGTGATCAAATAATGAAAACAAAAAAATACATTTTTAATATGACTATTCATATCATATCATAAAATATTGTATTAATTTTGTGTGTATTTTTGTAATATCAATTTTTATTTGCACCAGATGACAGTGGTAAACTTTTACTATCTAATACTGACAATATTGGATTGGTCCATATTGAGAATGGGACACAACTGAATAATTTTGAGATTTTGCTTGAGAAGAAGGATGTTAGTCTTGCTGTTTTCCTGGATTATGATATTCGTGAAAATAAGTTTTATTGGACTGACATGGCGCGCGACCAGATTCTGAGGTACAGTACTCTTCATCTTATATGACATCTTTATTGTGCGCAGGGCCCACGAACTCCGGTTCGCTCCTGGGGCAGTTTCACAAAAGTTCGTAATTTTAAGAAAAAAGTTACTTTAAGAGAAACTTACGAAAAAGATACGAATTTATTATTTAAGCCGTTTTCACAAATAAAAGGCCGGCGTAAGTTTTTCCTTATTTTTTTCTCCTATCTTTTTTCTTAAATACGTCACGAATGATCGTGACGTCATGTTACGCCACTTCATTCAAACTTCTGTAAACGTTCCCACGATCTGAATGTTGACAAATTCGGCATTATAGCCGTCATGTTTGGTTTTATCTCAACCTTTTGAAACATAAACTACGAACTGATATATTCCTTACATATACGGTAAGATGTAACTGTGTATTTATGAATAAAAAGCAATTTTCATTCCTTTTGTTTACTTGTATTTATTTGCTACTTCATAGCGCGTGATATAGTAGCCTACCTCGTCCCAAACGGTTTCACAGAAAATTACTTACGAATTATCTCTGTCACAGATGACTGTCTACAACACGTACATTGACTTCACGTGGTGTCAGTCATTGGCTCAACGGCTCGTGCATTGTTTGCACAACACCTAACTACTTCGGGCAAAATGATGCATTTTACTCATTTTAATTTCCATTTACACTAAATAGGAAATAATTTTAACTACAAATACTTCAAACGTCTTCATTTATTTTTCTTATACTTCAAAAAAAATGTTTGAGAAGTTGATTTAAAGTTAATATGCTTATCAGTGACTGTAGCGGCCAAGCGAATACTAACTGCAGGATCAGTTTGACGTCGTCCGTCAGTCTGCTATTTGGGGAAACCTTTCTTTGTAAAATTGATATCTTCCGTGTTATTGCTCGTGAAACACGATAAATTACTCTAGACACCGACACATGGTACACTAACCCCATGTGCATCAGCAATGAGTTTTTGGAAGCTACCTGTGGCATAGTTCGGTAATGACAAAGATTTCGATTGGTAAGCTGTGGTTTCGATATCATCGTTAATAGTAATACTAATACAGTTAAAAACATGTAATATACAGGTCCGATCAAGTCTGTACCGTGAAACTAAAGCTGCATTTCCTGTAGTACCGGTCCGGTTGCGGATACGGAAAAAAATCACATTCATAGAATTTTAGTAAGAGTATTTCCTTATGTGCGGGTGCGGATACTGTTCTCTATGTGGCGTCCGGTGCGGTTGTTCGAAACGGATCATGTCGCGTTTGGTACGGAAATGCATGCGGAACCGTGTCCGTAAACGCACATAAGGAAACACAGTTGTTAAAATTAGGTAGGGAAATTTTCGCCCTTTCTTAGACACGTGCCATGTTGAAAAGAGAGCCCCTCAGCTTGAATAACCGCATATAAGGATACACAACCTGCCGTGTGCCATGTCTGCTCCCGGATCCGTTCTAAATGAAATACAGCTTAACGCATCTTCCGTATGGGGGGATCACGTGGCTAAGTGGGTAAGACGCTGGAACGCTAGCCTGGGGGTCGGGTGTTCGATCCCTGCATTGGTCGAGAAAGTTCATCAAGATTATCCGGCGTGGTTTCGCCATGTCAGTGATGCAGGACTGAGGGCCTGACAAGGACAGCTGTCTAGTCGTTCGGAAAGGGACGAAAAGCCGAGGTCCGTGTACACATTGGCGTACACGTAAAAGATCCCTTGGCAGTCGATTTGAGTAGGCCGTAGCGCCGCTGCCCGGGCAAAATCACCCTCATAGTACACTACTGTATGGCATATGCCCGCCTTCATTAGCCCAGGCTACGAGCAGAACAGTAAGACGTTAAACTCCATTTCATTTCCTTCACGTATTGGTGTCGAAAAATTCCAACTTACGACTGGGTGAGAGTTGCCGTAGACTTTACGATAAAAGTTACGAATTCAGCAAGTTAAGAATTTTAGTGAAACGCGATTTATTCGTAAGTTTACGGTACGATAAACGTAGCAAAATTTTCACCTTAAGTTGCTTTGTGAATTTGACCCCTGATGTTGACCCAGAAAGTTCCTCGTAATTTTTCCGCAGGATTTTCCCCTTTTCCGTGGTGTTCATACTTGTCGACTTTATTAGACCAGTTGGTACGGAAAAGTAGTGCGTTAAATGCGATTTCATTTACATTCCCTGATTAAAAAATGATAAGGTATTTCATTAAAAAATACCCCAGAGTTTCGCGAATGTTTTGCCGGTGTGTATAGATCGAAAGCTTTTGAGATTGTAACGTTGGATATGACATTTTAAAATATATATATTTTGTGATTGTGTACGATTTTCCATTTTAAAATATATTATATATTTTGTGATGTGTACGTATTTTCCAGTGTTGATTTTAACGATACGAAGAACATAAAGGTGATAGCTGAAAATATTAGTAGTGTTGGTATTGCAGTTGATTGGATTCACAAACATTTGTATTGGACTGACAAGGATTTACAACAAATCGCAGTGTCCACGCTTGACGGCCAAATGAGAAGTGCATTAATTACGACAGACGTGGACAACCCAAGAGCTATAGTGGTTGAACCAAACAGTGGGTAGGCGTTTTATATTCGGGTATCAAAAACAGTTTTGTAGACGGATAATTTTGAAGGAGGCAGAAAGTGTCACATTTCTTAGTTATGAAGCTACTAATTTTCTTTTTCGTGTTGTTGTTGCTCGTCTATAAACTGTCTAAGGGACCGTCGATTAAGATGGCGGTGATGAAGTCATGCTTGTTTCCTGGTCCATATAGAACGATCATAATTGTTAGTATTATCAATTTTTATACGCCCACATTTTCATGTGGACGTATTATGTCGTCGCCCCTGTCCGTCCGGACGTCCGTCCGTCCGTCCGTCCACAATTTGGTTGTGGACTCTCTACAGGTCACAATTCTTATCCGATTTTAACGAAACTTGTAATATAGGTTTATCCCCATAAGATCTCGGTTCCTTTCGATATTGGCATGTATCGGATCGGAACTTCATGGATTATGGCCCCTGATTGTACAATATATCATGTTTTTAGCTTGTGGACCCTATAGAGGTCGCAATTTTGAACCGATTGTGATGAAACTTGACATGCATGTTTATAATCCCAAAATCTTGGTTCCTTTCGATATTTGCGCCCATCGGATCGTAACTTCCTGAATTATGGCCCCTGATTGTCCGAAAAATTGCCCTTTTTAGCTTGTGGTCCCTCTGGAGGTCAAAATTATTATCCGATTTAAAAAAAAACGTTTGATTATATCACCGTTACATGGTAATGAAGGCTGAGTTCGAATTTCGTGAAAATCGGACGAAAATTGACAGACAAAATGGCCGCCGTTTGTACGCGATTAGTGTGAAAATATGTTATATCAAGGTTGTGGACCCTATAGAGGTCAAAATTTTGAACCGATTTTGATGAAACTTGACATGCATGTTTATAACCCAAAGATCTTGGTTCTTTTTGATATTTGCGCCCATTGGATCGTAACTTCCTGAATTATGGTCCCTGATTGTCCGAAAAATGACCTTTTTTTAGCTTGTGGTCCCTCTGGACATCGTAATGAAGGTTGAGGTCGAATTTCGTGAAAATCGGACCAAAACTGACTGAAAAAATGGCTGCCGCTTGTACGCGAAGAGTGTAAAAATATGGTATATCAAGGTTGTGAACCCTGTAGAGGTCACAATCTTCATTCAATTTTGATGAAACTTGAAACACATGTTTACAACTTAACAATCTTAGTTCCTTTCGATATTTGTGCATATCGGATTGTAACTTCCTGAATTATGGCCCCTGATTGTATGAAAAATGACCCTTTTTTTAGCTTGTGGAACCTCTGGGGTCAGAATTATTATCCCATTTAAAAAACGTTTGATTATATCACCGTTACATCGTGATGAAGGTTGAGGTCGAATTTCGTGAAAATTGCACCAAAATTGACAGCTGTTCTTGTCAGGCCATCCATCCTTTATCACGAACAACGATGAACACATTAACACAAAAACTACAACAATTTTAAATTTATGACATAAACTACATTGCATGCGTTAAACCTTTTTTATTCAGGTTATAATAAAGTATTCAAATGGGTTTATCTCAAAGCTATTTTGATAAATAATATAGTAATCGTCCAATGGTGAAAATTGACTCTTTATTATTTTCGGCGTTACTTATCTATATCAAAATTGTTAAAGGTGGCCCCTGATTGTCCGAAAAATGACCTTTTTAGCTTGTGGTCCCTCTGGACATCGTAATGAAGGTTGAGGTCGAATTTCGTGAAAATCGGACCAAAACTGACTGAAAAAATGGCTGCCGCTTGTACGCGAAGAGTGTAAAAATATGGTATATCAAGGTTGTGAACCCTGTAGAGGTCACAATCTTCATTCAATTTTGATGAAACTTGAAACACATGTTTACAACTTAACAATCTTAGTTCCTTTCGATATTTGTGCATATCGGATTGTAACTTCCTGAATTATGGCCCCTGATTGTACGAAAAATGACCTTTTTTTTAGCTTGTGGAACCTCTGGGGTCAGAATTATTATCCCATTTAAAAAACGTTTGATTATATCACCGTTACATCGTAATGAAGGTTGAGGTCGAATTTCGTGAAAATTGCACCAAAATTGACAGCTGTTCTTGACAGGCCATCCATCCTTTATCACGAACAACGATGAACACATTAACACAAAAACTACAACAATTTTAAATTTATGACATAAACTACATTGCATGCGTTAAACCTTTTTTATTCAGGTTATAATAAAGTATTCAAATGGGTTTATCTCAAAGCTATTTTGATAAATAATATAGTAATCGTCCAATGGTGAAAATTGACTCTTTATTATTTTCGGCGTTACTTATCTATATCAAAATTGTTAAAGGTGGCCCCTGATTGTCCGAAAAATGACCTTTTTAGCTTGTGGTCCCTCTGGACATCGTAATGAAGGTTGAGGTCGAATTTCGTGAAAATCGGACCAAAACTGACTGAAAAAATGGCTGCCGCTTGTACGCGAAGAGTGTAAAAATATGGTATATCAAGGTTGTGAACCCTGTAGAGGTCACAATCTTCATTCAATTTTGATGAAACTTGAAACACATGTTTACAACTTAACAATCTTAGTTCCTTTCGATATTTGTGCATATCGGATTGTAACTTCCTGAATTATGGCCCCTGATTGTACGAAAAATGACCTTTTTTTTAGCTTGTGGAACCTCTGGGGTCAGAATTATTATCCCATTTAAAAAACGTTTGATTATATCACCGTTACATCGTAATGAAGGTTGAGGTCGAATTTCGTGAAAATTGCACCAAAATTGACAGCTGTTCTTGACAGGCCATCCATCCTTTATCACGAACAACGATGAACACATTAACACAAAAACTACAACAATTTTAAATTTATGACATAAACTACATTGCATGCGTTAAACCTTTTTTATTCAGGTTATAATAAAGTATTCAAATGGGTTTATCTCAAAGCTATTTTGATAAATAATATAGTAATCGTCCAATGGTGAAAATTGACTCTTTATTATTTTCGGCGTTACTTATCTATATCAAAATTGTTAAAGGTGGCCCCTAGATGCTAAAATATGGATGTAAAGTGAATTACCCTTTAAATGAAACAGTTTCCCTTTGTTTTCTCTAAAAGAAGGAAAGAAAGATGATTTACTAGGTTTTGCTAAATGTTTATTTCCAACGATTCCCCCATTTGTGTAAGTGGAAGACAGAATCGGTTATTTCTTTACATTGGTTGTATCGACAGACTGTTTTGTTTCAGCAAAGAGCAAAGACTAATTACCACCCATAACAAATCAGTATGCTGACTTGATAAAATTGACAATATTGTATGTTTGACTGAAAGACATCTAGTCTTTTGAGCATTATAAACATTGGGGCTTCAAAAGACAAATAGATTTTAATAATTAGTACCACGCAATAGCCAAATATAATTGTCAACGATATAGGAATACAGTATTATGGCAGTGTTTTTCTTTTATCTTCAGGTATATGTACTGGACGGACATAGGTAAAAATCCTAGAATAGAAAAATGTGGATTGGATGGGACTTTGCGTAAAGTCATCGTGCATACCGATATTGCATCGCCAAATGGACTCGCTTTGGGTGAGTGTCTCTAGATGCGATCTTTCCTGCAGCCAATTTCTATAGACAACCCCACCCACCACCCCGCATTTAATATTGCTTCCTTGGGTTTAAAATGGATAAACTGAGAAACAGTCCATAATGGGGTTATCATGAAAGATAAATACTGACATGGTGTTTTTGATTATTTTCTGGTGGTAAGAACCATTTCAGAAGATGATACAAAAAAGCAGCTGTTACCAGAACCGCGCATATTGTTTATAGTCAAAGTACTAGATGACATCGCGCCTGGTACGTTCGTGCATTTTTTATGCGCGAACTCTTAGTTTTTCTATTACTGGCACGCGCACGGGCACTATTTTTTTTGTTTTACATGTACCAAAATCTGGGATTTCGCGCGTAGGTACTTTTGAGTTATTATTCTGTGAAGCATAACACTTGCCAATGTACCTGGATATCGCTAATTATAAACCGAATGTCTGAAGACCGTTCATATTTATTACGCAAAAAATTTTCAGTACAGAGTTGATGCGCGCTTCATTTGTTGCAAAGCAAACCAACGGTATTATTTTCTCAACAGTGTATGAATTTATTCATAGCGATAATATCCTTACACCGAGAGAAATTATCTAGTCTCGGTGAATAGAACCATGGTTGTCTGGTAGAAAATTACTTTTGTATTTTTTGGAACGGAGAACAGCGATTTTAGAAGCAAACTAACCTGCCGCACATGATACGAGAAGGCGAGAACTCTTTTTGCAGCGGAAGCTTATCACTGAGTAATAGGTCAAGGTTTTATACGTTTGCCGTATAAAAATCTAGCAAACAAGGTAAATACCTACGAATGTCTTCGTCAGCTAGTTTCAAAATGTCGTACAACCAGTGCAAGTGGGAAAAGACGACAATAAAATCAGAAATATGTTATTTATTATTGTCGCACTTATGCCATCACTCCTGTCTAACAAATCATAAAGCTGTGGTGTTACGGTGGCGGCATAGTATTTCACCGTAACACCACAGCCACTCTAACCATTCATAATACATCTAACCATCACTCCCTACACTCCCTCGTCTACTTTCCCAAACGTCAACAACACATCTCGTACATCCATTTCGCTGATTAACCCTTGTACCATATCTACTGGATATGAACTGGTGAGGTTTCCAGTTGAACGCTAGTAAAAAGAGATAATTGGTTTGTCAGAACTAACGATCACTTTTAATTTATTTTGGTGAAATAAATACGTCTATAGAAAGTGTATTATTTAACTATTACCTAGAGAAATTCTGGAAGAGTTGTTATCATTTACGTGTTCTGGATGATGTGAGGAATTAACCAATGAAACGTTCTGTTCCGTCGAGCTTTTGTTGTAGTGCACGTAACTGTATGTAATCCAATAGACACATCAATGCTGACTGGATAATCAAATGTCTGCCGTCATATGACCCCTGACGCGACATCCGAAAACAACTAGTCAGATCTTCATGTATAGTAGGCTGTCGAAAGTATAAAGAAAGGAAACGAAATAGTGTGTGCATATTTTTAAGTTATATACATATATAGTTGGACACGCAACGATTGATAAATTATAATTATACACGTTATAGAATATGCGGAATGGGCGGCGGATACAAAAATAGATTCCAAACCAAATTGTGTACAGTTTCTTACCCACATTAGGTTTTAAAATGCAAATGGCTACCAGCGGCTTAAAGCCCCAATAACACTCTTGTTGTAACTGAATAATATGTCCCAATCTTCATTCTGATTAACAAATCGTATTATTTTAGAGTATTCCACTTAAATGATGATATAAATTTCATCTTAACACACCTATTTTGAAAAATTGGAAAAATTCAACCAATTGATTTGAAAAGTCTAACGTAAAGCTTTTTAAATGTGACTTGGATTTTAAAATAATTTCGAACCCTCTGGACAAGTGAAATAGGTTGTAATGGATAATTTACACAACAGGTAGGACACTTAAACATCTAGTACTTAGAATAAGGGTATTATTTATTTTCTGGAGCTACCAAGCCAGCAAGAATGTTATTGTCCCTTTAAATGTGGAATATGATCCTTCATCCGTGTATGGGTATTAAACTTGAATATAAGCAGTAGGTGCACTATTGGTTAAGCTGATTTGTTTTGTTTTTTTAAAACAGATTTTGTGACTGAACGGTTATATTGGGTTGACGCACAACTTGATTACATTGCTAGCGTTGATTTTGATGGTGGAAATCGTCGAACAGTCTATCAAGATCAGTCAAGATCTCATTCATTTGGGATTACTATATTTGGGGTAGGGTATTTATATATTTGTATATTAAAGCAGATAAAGGATAAGTACGTCTATGTTTACTTTAGATAAATGTAAATAAATACCCAGGTAAAAAAATCACCACTTTACTTTAGCGTTCTTCATTTATCGAATTATTGTATGAAAGGCTGGCCCCAGATTTAGCTTGTTTTCTACAATCCAGTTAGAATTTACAATAGCTGTTTATCAGAAATGCAATATTATAACATGTATCTGGAGAGTTTTAGAATTACAAGTCCATAAAGGATGATGAACCAACGAATTAATCCGTCGTCTAATCGAATGATTAACTATTTAACGTTGTAGGATTTCTTGTATTGGACAGACTGGAAAACCTTTTCTGTTTACAAATACAGTAAATACGGTGGAGACGTCCCATTGGTTGTTTTTACTAGTTTACGTCAACCAAAGGGTATCCAGGCCATCCATGAATCCAGACAGCCTTTATGTAAGTGAATCATCCTTAATATTATGTTCCAGTTACTAAGAGGGGGGCTGGACGACCGAATGATTAGCACGTGCGCGCCTTATCAGACCATCAGACCGGGGTTGCGTCCTTACAGCGCTTCTACTGTGACCGAAATGGTCTCAGAGCGAGTCAAGATCGCCATAAGCGTGGTAAAAGCGTGGTGGAAACGCTAGATATCGTGCTGTGGTCTCCACCATGGTCGCCAATGATCGCCGAGCCACGAATTTTGTTTTGAACATGTTCATATGATCTGGAAAGCTGCAAGAATGTGATGGGGTCGCAAAGGTCCCCACTGCGCTGCTACGGCGACAAAAATGGTTTCAGAGCGTGCCAAGATCACCATAAGCGTGGTGAAAACGCGAGATACCGTGCTGTGGTCTCCATGGTCGCCAATGATCGCTGAGTCATGGCGTTTGCTTTGAGTATGTTCAAAGCAAACGCCAAGATTCTGCCATATAACCTGGAACGCTGAGAGAATGTGGTGGGTCGCGCAGATCGCAAGATAAGCGTGGTAACATCTCTATGAACGTAGTACACGCGCAGTACACACGTGGCAAAGGCGTTGCGAAAATTGTAACATTTGCAACGGTGCCTTCGTGGCGTCTTCACCACAACCCCCAGGTATCGGCCGCGACCCCATCAAGCGCTCCGAGTCCTTATGGCGTTGTCATCGCGATGTTACGATGATTCCATCACTGTTGCGCCATTGCATCACGTTCTCATGGGGCTATCTCTAAGCATATGGCGATGTTATGAGGTTCCCACTACGCGTGTGGAGTTCTTAATGCGACCCGGGCACAGTTACCAGGCTTGCATTACTCGACTATGGCGACCGTGCTTTTCATGTACGACTTGCTTTGAAAACGGGCGATTGAAAGGTCATCTTGAAATTTCGAAAAAAAATCTAATCAGCTTATATAGTCGCCGTGATCACATGGAGGAAACGCATGTTTAGTCCAGATAAGACGTGTGGTTGAGCGAGGCGGGTTCGCGATGACCACCGTTGCCAATCTTATAGATCTCAATAGAAACGCCATAAGCACGGAGAGATCGTGACGAGATTGTTGTATAAACGCACCGGTCGCAATGAGAATGCGACTTCTTTAACTTCGTAATTTTGGGACACTTTTCCGCGTTGTGTTCACGCTTGCCGACGCCCTTGCGCAGTAGGGTCACCACTCCGGTCTGACGGGGTCATCTCTCTCCCTCTCCCTCCTCTCTATCTCTCTCTCTCTGTCAACTGATTACAACAAATTACACCGGCAATAAGACCATGCAATGTATGTTCTATTTCAGCTAAAAATGAATGTGGTACTGATAATGGTGGCTGTTCTGATTTATGTCTTCCCTCCCCTATGATGAACAAAGGTCGTAAATATAGATGCGTTTGTCGAGACAATTTTACTCTTTCTTATGATGAAAAGTCGTGCGTAGAATCAGGTTTGTGGTTTCGACAATTTCTAATTTTCTATATTACATAGATAAAATATTAAAGTCAGTCAAATAAATATAAAACTTACCAATTGATATTATGTGCTCTTTCTTATAACAAAGTTAAGATGGAAGTGAGGTTTGAAATAGAAGCTGAGATGTGATTAGTTTAGTGAGTTAAAAGTGAGTTGAGTTTAGACTTGCTATTAAAAGCGACCAGCTTAAAGATGTACTATTAAAGGGACAATACAACAAAGACCAAATATACTATAAATTATAACAATTGTATTAAAATTAAAGAGACAATAATACAACAAATACTCAATATACAATAAATACAAATATACAAAAATATACACTACCACAGAATCTAAAATTATTTCACTTTTTTTTATTTTCTTTAAATGAATAAAGTAAAATGTTTTTTTACGACTCGTGAATTTCGCACCACGTTTCGTAGTGCAGGGCGGATGACGTGACACGTACCCACAACCTAGGCTTCGGGTACGCATTGGCCGTTGAAATTCGAAGTAATAGTAGGTCAGTGTCGCTGTCCGGACAACGTTTCCCCGTAGCACACTGTACGGCATATGTCCGTCTTCATTAGCACAGACAGTTGCTACAGTAAAGTAGATCGTTAACCTTGATTTTCTATCATTTTCATGCTGTAGAAGAAAGTCCCCGTCTCGAGGTTATACCTGTAAATCTTCGGCAAGGTAGACAGCATAATGTATGTTTTAATGATTATCTAATGACACGTTGAGGTTGACGGGGCCTTTTAATCTTTTAAGAATATATTTGTAGATTTCGAAAGAAACGTGTTAACAGACTTGAATACGGTAATAGAAAATCAAAAGGAAGGTCTGGTCTTGTTGAGAGAACTTGTAAATAAAGACGGTGATGAACGGGTTTTAAACAAGACAATAACTAATACAACTGGAACACTTATAGAAAACCCTAAACATAATACTCGTGAGTATCTAAACAAATGTTGTCATTACTGAAAATGGTATGCCCCCATCTTGGCGACTGTGTAAACTTAGCCTATATCAGTATTGTTGTAATCCCAGTCGATGATGGTACATAAAGCACTTACTGTTTTAAAATATTTTACATCACCTTTGTGTTTTATCTTTAACTCCGGAAAGTGGTTATTGATCTTGACTTCATGTTTCTATTTAAGCAATCATGATTTATAGCAATGTACTTCGGTGACCATTTCGATCCCGTTGAACTTGTAAAGCGATGAAACTCTAAGGGTCAGATATTTCATTCTTTTGAATGGTTGAATGATTCATTGACTTTCTCAATTCGAACAAATGGCTTGAAAACCGATTTTTGGTGATATATAAGGGATATTACTACCCACGTGCAATAATACAACATGTTTGGTATTAGATGTCGTTTGTCAGCTATTTGGAAAGATTTTCTGAGTGAAACCTTACTACACGGCTGTAAGAATGCGTGTGATAAAGACCCCTATCACATCAAAACACATCCCAACGTGTTGTAAAACTGGAGGTCTTATTGCATCGTGATGGTCACCGTTAGGTCTTACTGTATCTGGAGCAGGTTTTGTTGAAAATGCATCAATGCGATCTCTTCCCAATGAGTGACCGTGGCGGTTCAGGGCATGGGAAAGTCAGATATGTTTCGAGCCTGAAGAGGAGCGTGTTGGTGTGTTAGCGTCGTGTACGTCGTGTTCGGGGTGAGTTGGGTCGTGACAGAAGCGTATCATTCCCAACACAACAAATTCGCTTTTGTCCAGATGCTGTTCAGATTATGTCCAGATCCATCACGACCTCTGCAGAATAAGATAAAAATATGATCAGAAATACACTAGTACACTTTGTAATTGATACCATAAGACCAGCAATCAATCTTAAACATAATCAATATTTGTACCACACGAACGGACCTCACAGAAAAATGTGGATTAAGGTAGGATTCTGAGGATCTGATAAACATTAAATTGTTCTTAGGTGGGTCTTGTTGAATCTCACCAGGATTGTGTTAGGTCGGGCTAAGGTCTTTCTGGATCGCGTTGGTCATGTTGAGAGTGTTTTGGTGTCTTAGTTGATCGTATCGACATCAGTCCCAGAAGCTGGTTGAAGTAATTTCATCAAATCTGTACCGCAATTATACGAGATCTTCTAGAAATTTTTTGTCTCCTTGGATCGTCATTCTTTTTAGATCTGAACTACACTGTGCTGTGGTCTGAAGGGTCTGTGAAAAGAATGCTGTGTTTTTTGTGCTTTGGTATAATGCTTAGAACCCCGGCGTACACGAAGCAGTTACAAAATGTGATGAGCGTAGGGTAGTTTGTTTTGCAATGCTTAATTGGGTAACATTTGTTTTATTAGGATATCCTCGAATCAGTCATTTGGGATGAAATTATTTCAATTGTAGACGAACCTTGTGATGGTAACTGTTGGTCTAAAGGTGATGGTGCTAAACTTCTAATCTCTAACATTTCTAATATTGGATGGATCTCTATTATGAATGAGACGAAGACTAATAATTTTGAGTTGGTTATTGAGAAGGGCCGTGCGGTTCTCTTGGATTATGATATGCGTGATAATAAGTTGTATTGGACTAACCCGTTTCGTGACCAGATTCTGAGGTACAGTACTCTTTAGAATACTATAGAACTAAATGTATCGTTTTGATAACTTGTATTTCAATGATACAGCTCGGGGTGGGGGGTTGTTCACAGTGTTTTTTTATTTTTTTTTATTTGTCTTGTGTCCATTTTGTTTTTAGAAATGATGTGAAAGAGTATCTTGTATCTAGTATCGGTCATGTTTTACAAACGTATACATATTTTCCAGTGTTGATTTTAACGATACAAAGAACATTATGGTGATGGCTGAGAATATTGGTAGTATTGGTATTGCAGTTGATTGGATTCACAAACATTTATATTGGACTGACCAGGATTTACGGCAAATCGCAGTGTCCACGCTTGACGGCCACATGAGAAGAACATTAATTACCAAAGATGTAGGCAAACCAAGAGCAATAGTAGTTGAACCAAACAGTGGGTAGGTTGATAAAAGAGTGGTTGGATTATTATATGTTGGATTATTATATGTTGGTTACTACCAACTGTATTTACATTTAAATATTGAATCAGATAGATCGAAGCAGGGGGTGTTTGTCTTTTTAAATTGTGAACAGTTTTGTCACTCAAATAAAGCACTTTTAGGGAATATTAAATTGATGTCTGAAAAATTATGGACAGTTTTATCCATAAGTAAATAGAGAGGGAGGTTTTGGCTAGAGGTAAACTGTTATTGAATTATCTCGCGGATAAAATAAGAAGTATCCAACGGTGTTCTAGTAATTGGTTCTTAGGCAATCCTTACTATCAAACAGTATCATGTGTGTGTAGTGTGTGCGTGGGCGTATTTTGTCATGGTTAATTTAATGATTCTCATAAACATCATACTTCAAGGAACTACATTTATTTCATCATGCTCTTTATAGGAATGTATGATTATCCAGTATCATCCATGTTTGTCAGTAACATCTATCACAGCTACTGTAATCAGGATAAAACAATTACGTGCAGTAATAAATGTGATAATTGTTTTTTTATGTAATAAAAACGGAAGTGCGACCCTTTTGAAGTGATACAGGATAATCTTAGAAGCAGAATGTTTTTATATGACATGACAATATAAAGAACGTAAATGATAAATACATTAATACAATGCGAAAGTGCTTGTGACAACATATTCGCGATTTTGGTATAAGAAAAAGAAATCACTGCCAGGGATTGATCTTGTGTGCTCTTTCTATTACTGATGGAGTAAGTTCCATATGATCAAGAGAAATTGGTTAAATCGTTACAGTGGCTTTAGATTGTCATCCCACCAAGCCAATCAATATGTGATATACAATGAAATTGACAATCTTATTTTGGTCTAGTCATTTCAGCATAATAACAATTGAAGTATGGGAAAAGAAATAAGCAATTATATGTGATATAAGCAACACACGATTCGGATTCGCTTTTAATGAGTTTTTCTTTGGTCTTCAGGTACATGTATTGGACTGACTGGGGTAAAAATCCTAGAATAGAAAAATGTGGCTTGGATGGAACTATGCGAGAAATCATCGTGCAGAACGATATGGAATGGCCAAATGGAATCACAGTTGGTGAGTACATCTAGTAAAGAGATCTTTCATGTTAATTTTAATTTGCAACATCTTCTTAAATCCGGAACAATATTTTCTTCTGAACGATCCCAAAAGGGGTTTTATTCTGTACAAACATTAATTTTATTTGCCAGGAGCGGTTCCTATGATATATTTAGCAGCAGGCCAGGCTGTTTTTTTTAGAAATAGATACATGTTTAGAAAGTACATTGATTATACTAATTTGTAAAGCGATACAGAGATTAAATCAACATACTCGACTGGTTTTCAATATTAAAGAAAAGCCATACACATTTAATGGTGGGCCGGGGCGTCCATTTTTACACTATATTTAAATTACTTTATCACAGTTTGAGAAGATGTTATATAGATTATTCATTATCGTAGCAGCGGTACTTGTTATTCAAGACTAAGTCCCGACCCACCATTTTTAAATTAAATATTTAAATGACGACCGTGTTTCAATCCGTTTAAATCTCCATTACCCGATGGTGGGGATTGTAGGCTATCATCTTAATAAATTTCTGAATAAAGACTCATTCTTTTGTTTTACAGATTTTGACGAGGAACGTTTATATTGGGTGGAAGCAAGACTTGATTACATTGCTAGCGTTGATTATGATGGTGGAAATCGTCGAACAGTCTATCAATCACCGTCCAACTTTCATCCGCTTGGAATTACTATGTTTGGGGTAGGGTATTTATATAGCCGCATAATTATATGCTATGTAAGGCTGGCTTCACGGTTATCACACATTCCAATTAGAATTCAATTATCTTACAATAGCTGTTAAAGCAAAAATACAATATTATACATAATGGGCTATATAAAGAAACATACAACAAGTCCATACAGTAACAATCTAATATCTGTAATTCTACAACTGAAAATATAGACCATCTTTTCATTCATTGTGAGTATTAAATATTACTTTATAATTAGGTTTAATTACACGTGGGAATTTAAAAAATGAAAAAGAATTTTTTTTTATTAACTTACTTACATTGTTATCAAAATATTATAGTTATTCATGTAAGATTAAGGAACATGTTTTAAATGCCAGAAGTTATATTTCATGCATCGAAAAGGAAACTAAAATAATATATAACACTGTAGATGGATACATCATCATGAAAATTAAACTTGAAATTAGTTAATATATACAGATTTATTAATACTATGGTCATTGCAAGACCGCTTTATTGATGGTCATAGAGTTCTAATGACATTGATTTATGTTTGATATATATAATGAATAACTTGACTTTATTATGTATGTATCGTATGGTTTTTCATTGGTAAATAAACTGGTTTAAGACCCCCTTCCCCTTGCACAAATGGTTAAACATACATTATGCAAGAGCTAAATCTGTCTGTTGCAGGTCTTTCGTTAGGCCTGAAATGTTATTATCATTATTATTTAGACATTAATTAACTTATCCAGACCAAAATCAAAACTCGCTGCCATCGCTAGCTAGCGATATTTAGAGGCAGGGAAAACGTTTTTTTGAAAAATAATTAAAGGTAAAAATGGATAATCGAGACTTTGTTTTTGATCGTATCTCGTTTCAGAGTGAAGCAATTTGACTAACATTTTCAGTATATTCTATGTACGCTATCTATTTTTAAATATTATAGCGAGAACTGACAACTCTTGATCTAATCTCCTATAATGTCCCTTTAATTATTTGACGTTATAGGATACCATATATTGGACGGATTGGATAACCGATTCTGTTTACAAAATGAATAAATACGGATCATCAGAACCAGTAGCTGTTTTTTCTAATTTACGTGAACCGATGGGTGTTCAGATCATCCATGAATCCAGGCAACCATTATGTAAGTTAACAATTCTTGATATTATGTTCTATTACCTGGGGGGGGGGGGGGTAGTGGTCTAGAGTGCCGCGCTTCGACCTATAGCTGGCCGGTCACCTCTTACTTGCGGCTGTGGTTTCGATCCCTGGTGTGAGCGTATGTGGCATGAAGATAGGGGCGCCTTCTCAACCACGTGGGTTTCTCCCGGGCACTCCGGTTTCCTCCCACTGCTAAAGACCCCTACGCGCAAGCACATTATTGAAATAAAATTGAAAACATATGTTAGTCCCAAAATGACCTAGTTTGTGTCGAGTGGACGTTAACCCCCCCCCCCCTCCCTGTCTCTCTCTCTCCATCACCTGAGGGGGCAAGGTGCCTAAGTGGGTAAGACACTGGCTCGCTAGCCTGGGGGTCGGGTGTTCGTTCCCGGCATTGGTCGAAAAGTTTATTCAGATTTTCCGGCGAGGTACCCCCTTGTCGGTGATGCAGGACCGAATGCCTGACAAGGACAGCTGTCACGTCGTTCCGATGGGACGAAAAATCGAGGTCCCGGATACACATTGGCGTGCACGTAAAAAGATCCCTTGACAGTTGGAATTCGATATAAGAGTACGTCGTGGTGCCGCTGTCCGGGCAAAATTTCCCTCATAGCACACTGTATGGCATATATCCGTCTTCATTAGCCCAGTTTGGTACAGAACATTGGAACGTTAAACCCATTTCGTTTCAGTTCAGTTTATTACCGGAGATAGTGATAGACTGGCCCGTCACTGATTTCTAGAAAAATCATTTCATTTTCAACATAGCAAAGGAAACCTTTTGAAATCTGTAAGGAATGTGTTTTGTGACGTGCGATATATGATGTATATGCTTTATTACAGCCAAGAATAAGTGCGGGACTGATAATGGTGGTTGTTCTGATTTTTGTCTTCCCTCCCCAATAACCAATAACGGTCGTCAGTATAGTTGCGTGTGTCGGGACAATTTTACACTTTCTTATGATGAAATGTCGTGTGTAGCTCCAGGTTTGTGGTTTCCATAATTTATTGTTCTATTTGCTATTGTATAACTAGTTCCTTGAAATTGTCTTGAATTGGTATGGCAATGGGTGATTTTCAAAATGTAACCCACCATTGGTTCTCAGTGGATCAGTAGGAAATGTGCTTGCTCACAAACAAGGTTATGACTAAAAAAGTACCCCTGGATTTTCCATGGTGGTTTCCCCTTTTCCGTGGTGCGGAATGGGATGGGTGGGGATCCCAACGTGTTGTAAAACTTGAGGTCTTATTGGATCGTGATGGTCACCGTCAGGTCTTACTGTATCTGGAGCAGGTTTTGTTGAAAATGCATCAATGCGATCTCTTCCCAGTGAGTGACCGTGGCGGTTCAGGGCATGGGAAATTCAGATATGTTTCGAGTCTGAAGAGGAGCGTGTTGGTGTGTTAGCGTCATGTACGTCGTGTACGTCGTGTTCAAGTTGAGTTGGGTCGTGACAGAAGCGTATCATCCCCAACACAACACATTCGCTTTTGTCCAGATGCTGTTCAGATTATGTCGAGATCCATCACGACCTCTGCAGAATAAGATACAAATATGATCAGAAATACACTAGTACACTTTGTAATTGATACCATAAGACCAGCAATCAATCTTAAACATAATCAATATTTGTACCACACGCACGGACCTCATAGAAAAATGTGGATTAAGGTAGGATTCTGAGGATCTGATAAACATTAAATTGTTCTTAGGTGGGTCTTGTTGAATCTCACCAGGATTGTGTTAGGTCGGGCTAAGGTCTTTTTCGATCGCGTTGGTCATGTTGAGAGTGTTTTGGTGTCTTAGTTGATCGTATCGACATCGGTCCCAGGGGCTGGTTGAAGTAATTTCATCAAATCTGTACCGCAATTATACGAGATCTTCTAGAAATTATTTGTCTCCTTGGATCGTCATTCTTTTTAGATCTGAACTACACTGTGCTGTGGTCTGAAGGGCCTGTGAAAAGAATGCTGTGGTTTTTGTGCTTTGGTATAATGCCTAGAACCCCGGTGTACACGAGGCTGTTAACATACAAAATGTGATGAGCGTAGGGTAGTTTGTTTTACAATGCTTAATTGGGTAACATTTGTTTTATTAGGATATCCTCGAATCAGTCATTTGGGATGAAATTATTTCAGTTGTAGACAAACCTTGTGATGGTAACTGTTGGTCTAAAGGTGATGGTGCTAAACTTCTAATCTCTAACATTTCTAATATTGGATGGATCTCTATTATGAATGAGACGAAGACTAATAAATTTGAGTTGTTTATTGAGACGGACCATGCGGTTCTCGTGGATTATGATATGCGTGATAATAAGTTGTATTGGACAAACCCGTTGCGTGACCAGATTCTGAGGTACAGTACCCTTTAGAATACTATAGAACTAAATGTGTCGTTTTGATAACTTGTATTTCAATGATACAGCTCGGGGTGGGGGGTGTACCCAGTGTGTACATGTGATCCGGAGATATTGTCTACACACCTCTCCGAGGGCGTGTTTTTGTCAATTTTATCTCCCCTGAAATATTGCAAAAAATGACCCACAAGGAAATATGATATATTATATGATATGCATATTATACACATAATATGCTAAATTTAAAATTTCACAATCCTTTTTAAACTAAAGGTGAATTGTTACTAATGGCGGACAATGGGGTTGTTAATTTTTTTTTAAAATTTGTCTCGTGTCCAATTCATTTTTGGAAATGATGTGAAAAAGTATTTTGTATCAAGTATCGGTCATGTTTTACAAACGTATACATTTTTTCCAGTTTTGATTTTAACGATACGAAGAACATTATGGTGATAGCTGAGAATATTGATAGTATTGGTATTGCAGTTGATTGGATTCACAAACATTTATATTGGACTGACCAGGATTTACGGCAAATCGTAGTGTCCACGCTTGACGGCCAAATGAGAAGAACATTAATTACCAAAGATGTGGGCAAACCAAGAGCAATAGTAGTTGAACCAAACAGTGGGTAGGTTGATAAAAGAGTGGTTGGATTATTATATGTTGGATTATTATATGTTGGTTACTACCAACCGTATTTACATTTAAATATTGAATCAGATAGATCGAAGCAGGGGGTGTTTGTTTTTTTAAATTGTGAACAGTTTTGTCACTCAAATAAAGGACTTTTATGGAATATTAAATTGATGTCTGAAAAGTTATGGACAGTTTTATCCATAAGTAAATAGAGAGGGAGGTTTTGGCTAGAGGTAAACTGTTATTGAATTATCTCGCGGATAAAATAAGAAGTATCCAACGGTGTTCTAGTAATTGGTTCTCAGGCAATCCTTACCATCAAACAGTATCATGTGTGTGTAGTGTGTGGGTGGGCGTATTTTGTCATGGTTAATTTAATGGTGCAGTAATAAATGTGATAATTGTTTTTCTATGTAATAAAAACGGAAGTGCGACCCTTTTGAAGTGATACAGGATAATCTTAGAAGCAGAATGTTTTTTTATATGGCCTGACAATATAAAGAACGTAAATGATAAATACATTAACACAATTCGAAAGTGCTTGTGACAACATATCCGCGATTTTGGTAAAAGAAAAAGAAATCACTGCCAGGGATTGATCTTGTGTGCTCTTTGTATTACTGATGGAGTAAGTTCCATATGATCAAGAGAAATCGGTTAAATCGTAACAGTGGCTTTAGATTGTCACCCCACCAAGCCAATAAATATGTGATATACAATGAAATTGACAATCTTATTCGACCCAACTCAAAACGGTCTAGTCATTTCAGCATAATAACAATTGAAGCATGGGAAAAGAAATAAGCAATTATATGTGATATAATTGTAACATGCTTCAGGGTAAACCCTGCGTTTTGATTGGTCAATTAGACACTGTCTATTGGACAATAACACCCCTCTGTTTTAGTAATGTCTTTTAAAATCCTAAAAAAACACGTTACAATGTCGATAAACACTTCCTGTTTCGCATTGAGAGGGTTGTTATTGTCCAATGGACATGTCCTGAGATTTTACATTAGAACCCTCGACGCGTCCTAATGATCTCAGGACATGTCTATTGGACAATAACACCCCTCTAAATGCGAAACAGGGAGTGTTTATCTCCTAAGCAACACACGATTCGGATTCGCTTTTAATGAGTTTTTCATTTGTATTCAGGTATATATATTGGACTGACTGGGGTAAAAATCCTAGAATAGAAAAATGTGGACTGGATGGAACTATGCGAGAAATCATCGTGCAGAACGATATGGAATGGCCAAATGGAATCACAGTTGGTGAGTACATCTAGTAAAGAGATCTTTCATGTTAATTTTAATTTGCAACATCTTCTTAAATCCGGAACAATATTTTCTTCTGAAAGATCACAATAGGGTTTTTTATTCTGTACAAACATTAATGTTATTTGCCAGGAGCGGTTCCTATGATATATTTTGTCAGCAGGCCAGATACATGTTTAGAAAGTACATTGATTATACTAATTTGTTAAGAGATACAGAGATTAAATCAACATACTCGACTGGTTTTCAATATTAAAGAAAAGCCATACACATTTAATGGTGGATCGGGACGTCCATTTTTACACTATATTGAAAATGTAATTTGAATTACTTTATCACAGTTTGAGAAGATGTTATATAGATTATTTATTATCGTAGCAGCGGTACTTGTTATTCGAGACTAATTCCCGACCCACCATTTTTAAATTAAATATTTAAATGACAACCGTGTTTCAATTCGTTTAAATCTCCATCACCCGATGGTGGGGATTGTGGGCTATCATCTGAATAAATTTCTGAATAACGACTCCTTTTATTTTACAGATTTTGACGAGGAACGTTTATTTTGGGTGGAAGCAAGACTTGATTACATTGCTAGCGTTGATTATGATGGTGGAAATCGTCGAACAGTCTATCAAGCACCGTATAACACTCATCCGCTTGGAATTACTATGTTTGGGGTAGGGTATTTATATAGCCGCATAATTATATGCTATGTCATGCTGGCTTCACGGCTATCATACATTCCAATTAGAATTCAATTATCTTACAATAGCTGTTAAAGCAAAAATACAATATTATACTTAATGGGCTATATAAAGAAACATACAACAAGTCCATACAGTAACAATCTAATATCTGTAATTCTACAACTGAAAATATAGACCATCTTTTCATTCATTGTGAGTATTAAATATTACTTTATAATTAGGTTTAATTACACGTGAGAATTTAAAAAAAATGAAAAAGAATTTTTTTTTTATTAACTTACATACATTGTTATCAAAATATTATAGCTATTCATGTAAGATTAAGGAACATGCTTTAAATGCCAGAAGTTATATTTCATGCATCGAAAAGGAAACTAAAATAATATATAACACTGTAGATGGATACATCATCATGAAAATTAGAGTGAAGCAATTTGACTGAAATTTTCAGTATATTCTATGTACGCTATCTATTTTTAAATATTATAGCGAGAACTGACAACTCTTGATCTAATCTCCCATAATGTCCCTTTAATTATTTGACGTTATAGGATACCATATATTGGACGGATTGGATAACTGATTCTGTTTACAAAATGAATAAATACGGATCATCAGAACCAGTAGCTGTTTTTTCTAATTTACGTGAACCGATGGGTGTTCAGATCATCCATGAATCCAGGCAACCATTATGTAAGTTAACAATTCCTGATATTATGTTCCATTACCTCGGGGGGGGGGGGGGCTAGTGGTCTAGAGTGCCGCGCTTCCACCTCTAGCTGGCCGGTCACCTTGCGGCTGTGGTTTCGATCCCTGGTGTGAGCGTATGTGGCATGGAGATAGGGGTGCCTTCTCATACACGTGGGTTTCCACCGGGCACTCCGGTTTCCTCCCACTGCTAAAGACCCCTACGCGCAAGCACATTATTGAAATAAAATTGAAAACATATGTTAGTCCCAAAATGACATAGTTTGTGTCGAGTGGACGTTAAACCCCATCTCTCTCTCTCTCTCTCTCTCTCTCTCTATTATCTGAGGGGGATCAAGGTGCCTAAGTGGGTAAGACACTGGCTTGCTAGCCTGGGGGTCGGGTGTTCGTTCCCGGCAACGGTCGAAAAGTTTATTCGGGTTTTCCAGCGAGGTTCCCCCTTGTCGGTGATGCATGACCGAATGCCAGACAAGGACAGCTGTCACGTCGTTCCGATGGGACGAAAAATCGAGGTCCCGGATACACATTGGCGTGCACGTAAAAGATCCCTTGACAGTTGGAATTCGATATAAGAGTACGTCGTAGTGCCGCTGTCCGGGCAAAATGTCCCTCATAGCACACTGTATGGCATATGCCCGTCTCCATTAGCCCAGTTCGGAACATAGGACGTTAAACCCATTTCGTTTCATTTCAGTTTATTACCGGAGATAGTGATAGACTACGCCCGTCACTGATTTCTAGAAAAGTCATTTCATTTTCAACATAGCAAAGGAAACCTTTTGAAATCTGCAAGGAATGTGTTTTGTGACGTGCGATATATGATGTATATGCTTTATTACAGCCAAGAATAAGTGCGGGACTGATAATGGTGGTTGTTCTGATTTTTGTCTTCCCTCCCCAATAACCAATAACGGTCGTCAGTATAGTTGCGTGTGTCGGGACAATTTTACACTTTCTTATGATGAAATGTCGTGTGAAGCTGCAGGTTTGTGGATTCCATAATTTATTGTTCTATTTGCTATTGTATAACTAGTTCCTTGGAATTGTCTTGAATTGGTATGGCAATGGGTGATTTTCAAAATGTAACCCACCATTGGTTCTCAGTGGATCAGTAGGAAATGTGCTGGCTCACAAACAAGGTTATGACTAAAAAAGTACCCTGGATTTCTTCTTGTCCGTGGTGCGGAATGGGGTGGGGATGGGGGTGGCAATTACAGTATCTAGTCGTTCGGGAAGGACGGAAGCAGAGGCCCCATGTACACGTTAGAATATACGAAAACGCAGCTTCCTGCCCAAAATATGACCGCCTGTCTTCTTTAGACCCAATCGGTAGAAAGCAGTAGGGTGTTAAACGTAATTTCATTACATTTCTTAATCTATTGGTGTGTCGCCTGCATGACAGATTTTAATCTTACATATAATCCGCCCGGTACCAATTTGCCAAGAAAAGTCTTTTTGGTTGGTCTAATTAAGTGAGCTATTAAAATGATGTATTTTTTAAAGTAAAAGATAAAGTAAACCCGTAATATTATTATATGTATTTCGTGTTAATTTCCCGAGTTTATTGTCAGAAATAGCAAATGCTGAAGATTATTACTCTTGAACATAATTGTTTTAAACGATTAGAATCATAGTTATCGTTTTCATATACTCAGAAACTTGAATATCCTTATATTTTGTTGATTGTAATCATGGCTATATTTTTGAAAGAGCAGTTTATAATTAATTTTTGAAAGATGTTTATTTGAACTTTCAGGAGCTATTGAAACGTCAAGAAAACCATCAACCACAGCAAGAACAACACCCATAGTTAATATTGCTCCCAGTAAGCAGGGAGACAGTAAGATTTGTATTGCCATTGTACTTCAACTATCGTTAATGTTTATTAACGTTCCGAATCATATACCCACCTGTATGCTAAGTGGTTAACATCCTGCTTTGGCCGACAAAGTTAATCCGATTTTCCGACGTGTTTTCAGTGGTGCAGCGCGGAATGCCTGACAAGGGCGAAAAACCGAGGTCCCATGTACATTGGCGTGTATGTTAAAGATCCCTTGGCAATTGGAGTTTGATATGAGAGTAGCACATAATGTTGCTGCCTGGGCAAAAAATATCCTCCATGGCACACTGACATGGCGTATTTCCGTCTTCATTAGCTCAATCTAAACAGAAAAGGGCTGGCGAAGACACATTGGCGTGCACGCAAAATAAACCCCTTGATTTCTAAATACAAGTAGGCTGTAGCACCGCGATCAAAGGAAAGTGTCCCTCGTGGCGTACGTTCGACTTCATAAGCCCAGTTAGTGTAGAAAAGGAGGACGTTCCGTTAAATCCCATTTCATTTCATTTCACTCTGCTTTATCTAAAATTGACACTGACCCCAATAACCCCCCTATATAGCAAATAATATGTATGTGCGATTGATAAAATATCAGGCAGTTTTCGAAAATTTTAAATTTCATAAGCTAACATATTTCTAGGTTTCGAAAAGGAAGTGTTACTTGACTTAAAAACAGTAAAAGAAAATCAAAAGGAAAGTCTCATCCTGTTGAGAGAACTTGTAAATGAACAAGATGGCGGAAATGTTTTAGACAAGACAATTATTGATAAAGCAGACTTACTTCTAGAAAATAACCGTAAGTATAGAAATATACTGAACTATATGTAGGCCTATTTTAACACAAATCCTATTCTGGTTTTACGGTATGGAAGAATAACGTTGACATTATTTTGATATTCGCAATCGTTCATGCATGCATATAAAATGTAATGGTGGTCTATTTCCACAACCAGAGAAGAGAGTACCGCCCCTTCTACTGACCTTGACCTTGTAGACTGAATGCGTATTTTATTAATTTCCGGCCTATAGTCAGCACTGTTTTCCTTATTCATATGATGTTCTGTCAATTTCCATATAAGTTACCTGTTATATTACGCACAAGTCCCAAATACATAAAATGGAGGAAAGTGTAATTTGCAAACTAACTGATAAGCCCACACGACCGTAAAGGCCTACTGCATTTTGCATTATTGAAAAGTGTCTTCTGTATTTTAACACTGTCTGTGAACATAGAAATAATAAGGACACCGTTATGCTTCCATATTTTAGGATTCTGGGAAGGGGCTTTTATCACGTTAGGTTATTTCCATTTAAACAAGTTGTAAGAACACTCATGCCGACTGGAACTAGTTACTAAATCAATTATAGGATTTTATCGTGACGTATTAAATATTATTTTGTTAATCATGTTTTCTTCTGCAGAGGATGGTAATTAACAAACCAAAGACAGAAACAGATCGCGGTAGTGGTGTATATCCTTAGAAGAAATAGAAAAGATAGCAACCGTGACGGTCTATCCCGTGTTCAGGCAGATCACCGTAAATGTGGAGGCTACAGTCAGGGGCCCAAATATTGGTTTCAAAAATTGTATCAAAATGTCATGTTTTCTTTTCTATGCGTTTGCATCAAATAAATATATCTATTTACCACATGAACACATACAGATTGCATTTATATGATTGTGGCAGACAATAACCAAAATATAACCCATTTTTACTGTTGGCGGAAGGGTTCAAGTGACATTTTTAGCTCGGATCCCCGTAGATAATCATACTAATTTCAAATTAAAAGAATAAAATTGTAATAATTTGTCGCTATACTTTGCTTTCTAGCGTAATATACGATTTGTGGTGCGACAATGGGAATGCGCAAACACAATCGTTACTTTTTCAAATGAGAACTAATGTTGATGTTGTATCGCATACCTGTGTTATTTTCTGAGGGATGTAGTAGCCTATAAATATGTACATGACCGAATTAGTGGGTTTAAACCCAAAACTAGGCGCCATATTTGCTTTGTCGATGGCACAGGGCCGAGGAATTTGGAATTAGAGTAGGCGGTACCGCGATGTTTGACGTCTCGTTCCATTTTATTTTTAATACATTGACGTGCAATTATTTTAAGCAACCAATACTTCGGTAACAGCTTGTCGGTACCTAGCCTTTGTATCATGTAATATTAAATATTAGAAGTATAACACGTAGAGAGGATATCGCGATGTTATTAAGTGACACTTAAACACATTCTTCTTCCCCTAATCGTGTCTAATTATGTTCTTTAGTAAATCGTTTTTGCTGCCAGCTATTATTAAGGTGATGTGGGATAATCAAGATATTAATAAGTGGCGCTTAAACACATTCATCACCCAGTGATAGCGTCTAATGTGAATGACCTTTTGTATATAGTTTTTTTTTCTGCCAGCTGTTATTAAGATCTTCACATCAGAGACCCAGACTATTAACCTATAAATCACAATTAGTCAGGATGTACATACTGTAATAGGAAGCGAAATAGGCAAATTATAAGTGGGCTGGATTATAAAGCTGTGTATTATGATCAAATTAAGGACGGCACCACCGCGAATTCTATTTAGAGTCGATGCACTAATGAACTAATAAATTGAAAGAGATTACAAATATTTTCTATAATGACACGGCGGTGAAATAATACTCCCACCCTTAAATGTCATACTCCGCGCAGCGTTTCGTTTGATTAGAGGTAATCCGACTACACACTGCTATTATGAGTGAATATTGTTGTTTTAAATTTTGATTGGTCAGTAGTCCGTCTACCAACCAATCACTAGCTGCCCTACAAAAGCTTTACATTTCAAACGCGTGCCAATATTGGACCAAATATGTTTACATAACGTTACGTCATGGCTCACGATTTTATTATGCCCAATTAACCCGTGCATAGCAGAATACTGCAGTAAAACTAATTGCGTGACAAACGAGGCCATCAAGTTGAATGAAATGTAAACAATACTGTTTGGAAACGAACATACTTTCACCGTTTTTAACACCTTAAATCACTGTCCAAAGTTTTAGAGAAGGCCCATATTAAACGAAGGACTGTCATGTTGCTGTACTTAAGTGATAGCTTTCATTGAACGGAAAGAATAGACACACTCCCGCATAAGTTCAAGAAACAGACGCTATTCCAGCAATTGCCAGAGAGGGATTTCTCCGGCCATTGCTCCAGGAATATGTAAAATGTGGGCATATACAGAATTAGCCATTCGTAGAACCCGCGCCCCTATTAAATGTGAATCCAGGTTTCGACAGGGGACCCTACTCCTCGTCACGTAAAACAGGGGATTCGAAAACACGCCAGTTGACCACATGACAGGCTTTATGATACAGTTCCCCATTTCTTTTTTTTTAAACAGGGGGGAATTGGATGGCCGAATTGTCTCATAAAGCCTGTCATGTGGTCAACTGGCGTGTTTTCGAATCCCCTGTTATACGTGATGAGAAGTAGGGTACCCTGTCCAACCTCGTGGTTTTTTAGGGTCCTCCACTTTCCTCCCACTGCTAAAGATATATACGTACAAGCGAATTCTTGAAATAAAATAAATTAAACCATATGTTAGTCCCGAAATGACCTAGTTTGTCTCGAGTGGACGTTAAACCCCACTTCTCTTTCCTCCCCTCTCTCTCTCTCTCTCTCAAAAGATAAAACACAAAAAAACACGATCCCGTATTAGTTCATTGTTAAGGCAAATGTTATATACGCATGCTAAAACCGATTACTCGTGTTTTTACGGCAATGACCTAAATTAAGTGTGTAAGTTATAAATGAAGAAATATGTATTTCAATTTTGAGAAGAATTTCCCCAAAATTACTTGTCTGAAAACTCACGACAGAGTATAGGTCTGAATGAGACCCGGCGGAGGCCCGTTCCTCAGACCTCATTATGGGAATACTCAGTATTTACATTTTCTTGTAGGCTAATTGCAATGTTTTGAATCCATGTATAACCATTTTTAGTTTGATTCCATGGTCACAAAATAGTAAAATCTGGTTTCTCGTACGAAATCCGTGTCGTTTACAAGTGACAATCGAAAGTCCACATGCCGTGGATTCTGCAGATAATACATCATAAAAATGTTGTTTATATGTCCGGAGTTTGTACTTTTATTCAAAACATCAACATCGGTTCCATGAACAACACCATCCTAGCAAAAGAACCAAATACTTCTTGAACACAACACATTTATGAATATGATCGGATAGTGCTAGTATGATTAATATTGTCGCGTTTCTAGCGAACCGACGAATCGGATATATTTAAGTATTGAGAATTATGCTTTTAAAATTTCCATTAAATAATAACATTTATGTAAGTGGCATTCGGTGTAAATGAAGTAAACTAGGCAATGTAAACCCAATTATGTTATTTGCACATATACTAGAAAACTAGCCTACGCCAGGAGCGAACCCGTGACCAGCGACCTCGTGGTTGCCTATCCAACATCTTACTCACAGAGTTAGCGTGGCTCCCCAGAAGGGGTGTTTCCACTTTGCCGGCAGGCTTTGATGTCAAATTTTGCCGCTAACCCAGAGTTAATCCTATGACAATGGTGTTATAAACTATAGTCCATTTTAAAGAATAAAATTGTATTGATTTTAACAAATTTAACTTTTATTGGATAACATTAAACAATTTACACATATAAAAATGGATTGATTTTAACAAATAAAACATGCACCCTTTAACATCAGAATTAAATACAATCTTTGCGGCATTTTGTGCTTCTGTCTCGAAATCGGTAAATATCGTAGATTTTCGTCTGTTGTTAATATGCACATACATGTATATCTGTTTGAAAAAAGCAGAAACTGGTCACCATTAGCTGTAAGAACCTCATTCTTAAATTCGGCCACTTCGATTATTGGAGAATGGAAATAAAGCGAATATTAACCTGAACGTTTGCCATTTTCAAATAAATATAAGTTCGACACAGATCGACTATCTGTTGTAGGGTGCAATTTCCGGATTAAGAAAAAGACACAAGGGTTCGGGTTCTCGCATAAATCGGTTTATTAATAATAACCACAATAAAAACCCTGAAATACATAAATACGTACTATAAATAAAACATAACATTTACACCAATTCATTAAAACATTACAATCACAAATATCACAGATAAACAACTATACATAATATTCTACGACTCCATAGATCTAATTTATAATATAATAATGAATGATTTGAAATAATACTTAAAATATATATATATTAATTACTAACTTATAATATATATATATATTATATAACTTAATTACTAATATAATTGACTGGCTAAGTGCTTACCCTATAAAGGGGTTTTCCAACCACTTGGAATCCAAGAGATGGTGGCAAGCACTTCCAATAAACCTGTAAAGTTATACACATCTATAAATATGTGAATGGTAAATAATATTGAAGTGAAAGACTTCAATGGTAATATAGGATAACGTACTAACCCAGGATACTTTGTAACTTCAAGATATTTAATTTAAATGAAACATTTAAATATTACTTTTACTAAAATTCAAAATGGCTGCCAATCTATAAACTACTATTACTATTACTGGTTAAAATATATTGGTACCTAATTTAAAACAATTATTAACTTAAACATTACACATACCTGCTGTTGAATCTGTAATTCCTATTTAATTCATCTGTAACCTTATTAAACACTATACTATATCAAACTAAAGCTAATTATAGAAATTGGAATATTGATGAAATACCAAAATCCCGCCAAAACTAACTAACTAGTAGATACCTGGAGAAAATCAGAAGGTGATCTTTCTCCAACAAAATCTAAAGTAAGAATGTCAAAATAGTCAGGTGACCAATGAATGTTCAGATAAGCGAGAACATGCACATGGTGAGTTGAACACTACTCACCAGTCCACAAGAAAACTATAGAGACAGACAAGGGTGATAAAGATGTTATAGCAATACTTGGTGTGTAAGGTTAAATGTGCTCACTGTGTTAAAACATGCATAAAAGGACACTGTGCAAAAAGAACACTATACAATAAAATAGCATATATTATACAAATAGATTAAAATAAATCTTCACTCTGTCACATATCTAATTATATTAATATAGTAAATTTAGTTCATGTTTATAGGCATAACGCCGGCATGTACTGTGTTCAAAATATCATTAATTAGATGGTTAATAGATTTTATTAAGAGGGATTAAGAGCTCATTAATGCTAAACACTAGTGAACAGTTCTTGGGTGACTAATTTTAAACAGAATATAGTTTTAAGATCAATTAAAGGATTATCAGTCTGCCGGCAAAATGGGAACACACCCCCAGAAGCCACATGAAATTGATTAACAATAATATAGATTTAATATTATGTAGATGTAATCTTTTTGTGTTTATTTTGTAGCTATTATTCAAATTGCAGACATATCACATAATTGTGTTGACGATCTCTTGATCTATTTAAATGTAATAATATCCGTATTTATCTTAGTCGTGTGGATTGTCGGGAAAGGAAATTTATTACATGTGAATGAACCATTATAATCTGTGACCAGGGTTGTATTGTGATGAATTTTATATTCAAGCGGTGATTTAAACTCATCCTGGTATGATGTTCAGAAGAGTCGTCAATAGTGTTAAAATCCTGTTCAATAAACAAGAATTCAGCTTTTCAATCAATTTAATTGACTTAATCAAAGATATATACCCTCGACGGCCGTGTTCTTAATGCATTCTTCCCATGAGCTTAAGTATGTGCAATCTACTAGGAAAATAAAAGCATTGCCAATACCTTTCCAAAGATGCTCTCCGACCTGTATGTCATGTTGACAGAGACGGCTGCACGGTTCCCCATTTTTAGGGGTTTGTCACTGACAGTTAGAGAGAGAGAGAAATGGGGTTTAACGTCCACTCAACACAAACTAGGTCATTTCGGGACTAACATATGGTTCATTTTTTATTTCAATAATTCGCTTGTGCGTAGGGGTCTTTAGCAGTGGGAGGAAACCGGAGTGCCCGGAGGAAACTCACGAGGTTGAGAAGACGCCCCTATCTCCATGCCACATACGCTCACACCAGGGCTCGAAACCACAGCCGCAAGCCAGAGGTGACCGGCCAGTTAGAGGTCGAAGCGCGGCACTCTAGACCACTAGGCCATCCCAACCCCCTATCACTGACAATTAGAATTCGAGCAATATTTCTATCATGTCACATTGTATGGGGTATGACCATTATTCATTATTACGATTGTGGTAGAAGAATGGGGCGTTAAACCCCATTTCACTTTATTTCACGGCTAATTTAACCCTATGTGTGTACAAAACAATTTTGATCTACCATGTGTCGATGTTTACGTGTTGCTTCGTCGAAAGGTAAGCAATAACACGTTGTTTTATTATTGTATGAAGATTGGATTTGAGACTACATGATCACTGAAAATTATGAAGTATTTGAATAGAAATATAGGATGCATAGCGTCGTTCAGTTGTTTTCTCTTAAGTATATAAATCACAAACGTTGCGTGTTTTTGGGCTATCAAAAGTTCGTTTCAAGTGCTCATAAAAGATCATGGCGCGAGGTTCATTTCACAGCAAGCAGAACCGATGATTACCTTGATCAGGCAATCAGTTCAAACTATCTTGTTTCGTGCAAAATATATTTCTTATTTAGAGTTAATAGGTATATAGAATAGTACGCGGAGGCGTAAAGGGCGCTAGGTAAGTGTGCCCGCACCAGTTTGCACTTCTACGCCCGATGTAAACAACGTAATGTTTATTAAAGAAGCTACATCAAATAATCAACCGAGGTTTGCCAATTGGGTCTCATAGTCTTCATTACCAATCCCGGAAAACTAAATAGAAATTGTTTTTAAAAATTAACAGTTCAAAATCATACATTAAATCATGATATTATAAAAAAAGATCAAAAATATAAATTTAACTAACAAAATACGAACGCTTCCGTATTCAAAATAGACATTTAAATAAAAAAAAAACAAATTGTAAAAATAGAAATTAAAATTTAAAAAAAAAAAAAAATTAAAATTTAAAAATAGACATTAAATTAAAATTTAAAAATAGACATTAAATTAAAATTTGAAAATAGACATTAAATTAAAATTTAAAAATAGACATTAAATTAAAATTTAAAAAATGGAAATTAAATAAATATTTGAAAATGAAAATCAAATTTAAAAATATAAATCAATTTAAAATTTAAAAAATAGAAATTAAATTAAGATTTAAAAATAGAAAATAAATTGAAATTTAAAAATAGAAATTAAATTGAAATTCAAAATTAGAAATTGTACGTCCATCACTATCTATCACTGACTGGTCCTCTTTGATTAGATTCAAATGCATTCAGGCTTATAGTATTTCCACGAGGTTCACTGCTTTCAATTTCGATAATTGGAGTGGTTTTGTATATCTTTGGTTCAAAGATCAAGCTGGTGACGTAAGATCTTTCTCGACATATTGAAATAAAGACTTATATTGACATTTTCACGGGTATCGTCAACCAAATCTGAAAAAAATATTGTAAATATACAAAACCCATTTCAATCAATAATTGTCTCAATTTAAAATGACAAATCTATTAAATTGGTTATGACACAAAAACAAGACATCCTGTAATGTATTAAAAAACCCATCAAACTTCTCAATCAAAATGAAATTGGCAATTTCAATTTAAAAAAAAATAATATATTCTATTGCGCATCATTTTATTTGGATGTAACACTTCGGTGGGATTGGTCGTTAGTTTTTTTATTATTTTTCTTGTCAGTTCTTTTTCCTTTCTGATGCGCGTTTCAATTGTTTACCAATATGGTGCGCGGTCCTCTGTACTTCACAATCGATTGTATTTCAATTCAAGGTAACGTGACACTGTATTAGAAGTTTTGAGTCAATCTGGAACATCATATTTCAATTCAAATTTACCCAAAATACGAAATTGTACAATCACTCTCTCAAACCAAGGGAATGTTTAAACCCCGATATGTGAAACCTCTGGTTGTCTGAGAAAACTAGAATTACTGCTCACCTGCTTGTCTCTTAACTATTATTCTCGTAGTTGCCAAGAAAACTACGCGGCTATTGCAGTCGATCAGCTGGGAGTCTGGAGCAACATTTCAACTTGGGAAAAGCGTTATGTAATCTTAATAATGTAGAATAAGAGAAAAGACTTAACACCACCTGCCTTAACTATTATCAACATCTATTTTGCAGTTACCGAGAAAACCAGCTGAAAAATCAACAGAAATATCTCTAATATACAACGGAACATAACTTGAACCGAGAAAAGTGTTATTTATCTTGAATGATTTAGTTTAATACTATTGTTTAAGGGAGTTTAATATTGCTGTTGAAGGGGGTTTAATACGTCTGTTCAAGGAGGTTGAAACTACTGTTTAAGGAGATTTAATATTGTTGTTTAATACTTTTTTAGGGTTTTAATACGACTGTTTAACATTGCGGTTTAAGGAGATTTAATACCTCTGTTTAACGAAGTTTAATAGTCCGATCCTTAATGTAAATCCGTCGGTCGGCATTTCGGGTAGAAATCATGGAATAAGCTTTATTTTGTAGGTTTTGATGTTTGATTTCTAAAAACAAATGTTGACATTTTTTTCTGAGTAGGCCTTCATAGTATCGGAAACCATTATTTAAGGTTAGCCATTTTTGCGATAATATTTTAATTTATTTTTACCTTATTTACAATGTTACCGACATATAAACTTGGTCTGGCAATGTAATGATATTGGCAGGGTTCATGACTATATTTCAGATTGTTTCCGTCATTTCATGATGATATTTCCAAGATGGCGGCTATTTTTGGCGGTAAAATCAGGCGATGTGCTGATTTCGAATGAGTAGTAGTGTTTGGTGCCAATATATATGTTTTCGGGGTCACATATTCCATTCAGTCCCGACCTTTACAATCTTGTTAATTGACCACATGTTCATATACCAAGCATATTTCCAATATGGCGTTCATTTTTTGGAAGGGAAATAGGACGATGTGCTGATATTGATTAAATAGTCGTCGTTTGTGTCAATATATATGTTTTCACGGCCACAGATTCCATTTCGGTCGGTAACAACTGTGTGAAATGATTGTAAGTAAACCCATTGTTGATATTTACAATATGACGGTCATTTTTGGCGGGAAAATTGAACGATGTATTCGTCTATGGTACCAGGATATGTTTTTCGGGGCGGGAAAATGGGACGGTGTGCTGATTTTGATTACGTAATGACTTGTTTGTGTCATTTTCGAGGGCGCAGATTCGAATTTTGCCATTAACAACTGCATACAATGATGATATGTTCACACATTCAGCACATTTCTGTTTGTGTCAGGGCGTTTTCTAAACACATTAATGTAAAGATTTCTGAATCCAATTCTGCTATGTATAAGCTTATAGCATATTCTTGGAAGCCCGTGTTTTACCCATTAGGTATATTATTCAACAATGAAAATATGTCATCCCAGTTGACCACTGAGCTATTATCGATTTTGCAGGAAAATAGCACATTTACCTGGTCGATCGCTATGTAGTAATTGAACTCCAGTCTGATTTTAAGACTGCCAGTTATGTTTAACTATGGTTAAACATATGAGAATTACAACTTTCCAAAAGGTAATAAATAAATAAAAAAAAGTAGAACAGAAATGTATGATATTAAATATAAAGTGGCATACAGAGAAATAAAAACAAAGACTGCAAAGGAAATAGTAATACTTTGCAAGTATTACATTAATAGCCATGAACGTAGTTTAAGCGCTTTGTTTGTCCGAGGCAGGAGCATATAGTGGACACATGGCGTGAGCACCGCGATGCCGCTACGCTGTCTTTGCCTTCATGCCAGGAATATGCTTTTCTGTCACAGTAAAATCGATGAGCTCAGTGATCGAACTCTACAATGGCTGTTTAAGCAGGTTTGACACTGCTATTTAAGGTTTGATACTGCTGTGTAAGGATAAACGGCTTTATTGATTTAAACAAAGACCCACCGCCATGGGGTTAAATTACTTCATACGAGGTTTTTCTAGTCAAGTTGGGATGAGTGATTCATTTTGCAGACGTGGCTTCAACGAGATGCAATGTCAGCAAAGGTTTCCTTCGGGTTTTTAATGTAGCATTAATAAATTCTTCCAAATTTAACGAATTAAATATGTAGAGTATTTTCCAAGGGAATGTTTATTTGATTCACAATAAAACTATACCTTTTGAGATTCAGTGCTGAAACAGCAATCGTAGTGATATATTTTGAATCGATGGATTTTCCCTTCTTCTTGTAGACTATAAAATGATTTTTTTCCTATTCATTACAATGTTTGACATTATGAAAATTAGTATAATTAATTTTTCTGTGTTTAGGCTAATAACATATATTAATCCATCAGTTTGAATATCAAGTTATTAGTTTACTTTTGTTCGTACAGGATAATACTTATAATTGAACCTCTCCAGATGTGTCCAAATGGATATGGCTTAGATTTGGCTTGTATTAAGATTTGAACGAATTTTTAGGTAAGGAGTGTTGAATGACTTTCACTATCCTTGCGTGGTGTGTGGGTAGGTGTGTGTTTTTAGATGTTTGCATTGTTACAAAATAAAGAAACACAATAAAGGCATAATTAGAAATTATCGTCATTCCTTACGGTTTGGGATCTGTTTAACATATTTTAACAGTTGTTAACTTAGAGGTTCTAAGTCTTATGCGCCCACATGTCACAACATTACGCCCTATATGCATTCATATGTGACATTATTACCTCTGAAATTCATATTGGTTCTTTATCTTAGTAAAACGATGGTCCAATGTGTGCTCTTTAACTTATTGTGGTGGGGTTTTGATTACCAGCTTGAACATGACTTGGAAGAGTTCGGCTGTTCAGCATTGTGACTTCGAGCAGATCAAACGTAGGACATTTAATGGCGGAGAGCTGTTATCATCAAGTTCCCAATATCTGAACATGAACATAAATAGCAACAACCAACTAAACAATATAAGAACACGGAAACTAAGCATAGACTAGAACTTCTAGTTCTCACAAAGGGTACCTACCAAATGTTATTCGATACATTTCGATAACGAAGAGGGATAAGGAGCCCGATTGAACGGGCATAACCCCCAAAAACATGAAGTGGTCGAGTGAGTGTCAATGGGATTCATAGGCATCAAGGGGCCAAACTTATTTGGCGGTGTGTGCGGGAGCTCAGACTATTTGCTCGAAAAGTTTCTTTGTTACCCGAACTAAAACTAATTTGCCACAAAACAGTGATGGTTGTTTATTTTTAATTAATTACACAACAATATAAATTTACAATATGTTAAGCCAAAAACAACCTAATCCTATGATCAGCGTATTAGTCTGTGAGATAAATATTCCTGTCGTACGTCTAGCAGTTTCCGAATTTTCATTTTTCTAAATTCTTTTACCGTACTAAATAAAATAATGACAGCCTAATTGCTTCTGACTGTTATAAATTGTGAAATATAATCCGATTGCGGATGCTGAATCCCGAAATAAAATAACAAACCCCTTAAAATATCATCACGTATTAAATAGGGGTTATGGCCATAAATTGTTGTCATCTGCAAACTTTTCTAAGTGCACACCAAATTCCACAGGCAGAGAACATTGGATACAATCACCAGCAGCGTTGATCAATCCCCTGTAGCAAAGAGCCATCGATGCTGCATCTGGCTAGAACATGGATAGGACCACACTGATCAGCAGTGAATATTCGTTAGGCCGCTACAATCACTGATAAGGATGACATCGACGCGACTTAATTAGACCCCCATATTAACTTTTTTCTTTTACACAAATAAAATTCTAAAACATTTTTTGTATATATTAGAAAAATCAGTAAAGACGTTTGAAGTATTTGTAGTTAAAAAGTATTTTCTATTTAGTGTAAATGGGTATTAAAACGAGTAAAAGGCATCATTTTGCCCGGAGCAGTTATATGTTATGTAAACAATGCACGAGACATTGAGCCAATGATTAAAGCCGCGTGGTGTCAGTGCACGTGTTTAAGACAGTCATCTGTGACAGAGATAATTCGTAAGTAATTCTCTGTGAAACAGATTGGGGTAGGACAGTAGGAAACGAGGGCACACTATTATCATTAAGGCAATATGAATACGAAGACAATAACATGAGTATTTGAAGTAACTCTTTTGAAATTCAATGGTACTTTTTCTGATGGGAGTGGGGGATTGGAGCATTATCAACCATTTACGATCTAATTCTAACCGACCAGCACGCATCAGATTTTGGAACGTAGGCGATGAGTTAGATTTATATTGAAATACGGATAAGGAAGTAATTTTTCATCTATTTTTTGTTATCCAAATGGAAAATATATTACCTACCACCTTGAGAAAAGTGTTATCTCTTAAAGGTATAGACACGGAAGTAACACTTTTCACGGAAGTAACATGTCTGTGTTTTACTATTATTTTTTTTTCACCAGGAGAAAACCGTTAAGTACTTTTATCACTTCCAACGTAACTCGTGTAAGAATAAGATGCCGTTGCTATGTAAGATTCTTCATGATTTTCCAATAGGGAAAATCGATAAAACTTGAAATGAAGATTTACTGTCATAATTTAGTATGTTACACTCATGCTGACAAAAGCTAAGTTTTAAAAATAATGTTTTTCTTGGACAAGATCATTACATAGCTGTAGGGAACTTACATTGGGGAAATGAACAATGATTTAACACTAATATTCTCTTGTCTATTGTGTGTTACAAGTTTATTCACATATATAACTCACAACAGACCTTAATGTTGTAAGACACAATATTTCAATTATGGTCATGATTATAAAACCTCTTTACTGTGTAATACAAGTGTATTTCCTGAAAAAAATCAATGTGAATTCACAACCTCCACACTGCAGTAAATAAGAAATTGAGTTTTTATGCGCATCAAAATCAAAATCATTCAAGACCTTTTCAGCCTGAATTAAAATTGTAATTTTTATATTTTACATTGTGTGTAAAAAACAAAGGTTCGATAGCACTAATAAGTGAAGATCATTCGATCGATAACATATATGGCCATTTTCTTCTGAAACGAAGAAACGTTGTGGTATCAGATTTTGCATAAGATTCAGAGGGTACGTTTGCAGCACGAAGATCCGATCTAATGCACACCAAAATCGACATATCCAAGATTATTTTGATCCACAGCATATGGGTTAAGTTGCATATGAATCGGTATTGTAGCCTCTAAAGTCTCCATAACCTTAATATGTACACTACATGATTGTCACGGTTGCCAATATGACATGAGGTTTTAATTCGGTTATCACTATATATTCGAACTCACGGTATTTAATAATTGCGACCTCTAGATTACCCACATGCCAAAATGGCAATTTTTCGTACACTTTAGGGGCAGAAATCAACAAACTGACGTTCAGATACGTGCCAATATCGAACACGACCGAGATCTTTGGAATGTAAACATATTTATTAAGTTCCTTCAAACACTCGACGGACGGACAAGGTCGACAACATAATGCATCCACAAGAAACCAACGAGCTGACGTTCAGATACGTGCCAATATTGGTCACACTTTTTTGCCTATACCGTTTTCTTAGGCTTCGAATTTTGTTTAATTCAGTGGTCCTCAACTTTTTTTGCCAACGGCACACCGTGGAACACATGAAAAAATAGCGGCACACCTGGCTAAATATAAAGAAAAAATATTTAAATTTTGCAAAATAAAAACATGGCAAGTATTATAGTAAAAAGTCTTATTAGTGCCAAACAAAAATAAAAATATGTCTGGTTCAAATGAGACATATTTTTTTTTTGTTTGGAACAAATATGGCTTCGTAGACAAAACTCCGTTAAGTAAATTGTGGCTAAGATGATATATGTCCTTATTTTCAGTAAACTGTAGCTATCTTCAAACGTTTGAACTTGAAGTTGAAAATGACATTTTTGCCATTTTCTCAACTGGCAATAGTGAATTATAGGATTAAAAGGGTTATTCTTTAACACGATGGGACTGTTTGTAGTTACCATCTTTATTTTAATATAATTTACAAATATGAAATTACTGCTTTAAACAAATCAGCCACTATTTGCTCTGATTAAATCCGACATGGTCAGTTTATGGAAATGTAAACAGCTCGGATTGAGATTACTATTTTAATGTTTTGTAAAGTACATGTAATTCTATTTCTGTGTTGTCATCGATTACTCATTAGTGAACAAGGGATATTAGCCTACATAAAAATCGACATGATTATTTCGTACACTTTTAATGTTTGTTGTAGGGGTATTGTCTCATTCTTATTATGCGAGTAATAAAGTAAACATATCTTTTCAGGGATGTGGTTTCACTTTGTCAATGGGGCATCTTTATACCGACCATTTGGTGGAACCACAGCAAAAAAGTGAATAAGTCAAAGAGTTAGCCGTATAACCAGGAGGTCTTAAGTTTGACCCCGCTGGTGACTGGTAAACATCTACAACGAGATTTTTCCATGTTAGTAGTCTAGTCTATCGGACGTGACGAATAAGCAAGGTCTCGTGTAAATCAGGTTAGCCGCGTATAATAACGTCTTGTCTTCCGGATACAGTAGAAAGTAAGAAGTTAAGATGCATTTCATTACAGATTGAAATTTCTATTTTAACGGTTTTTATACGCCCACATTTCATGTAGACGTTTATTGTCGTCGCCCCTGCCCGTCCGTCACAATTTTTATCCGATTCCAATGATGCTTGAAATGTAGGTTTATCAAGATCCCGGTTCCTTTCGATATTGGTATGTATCGGACTGTAACTTCATGGATTATGGCCTGATTGTACAAAATCACGTTTTTAGCATGTGAACGCGGTAGAGGTCATAAAATTGAACTGATTTTGATGGAACTTGAAACGCTTGTTTTTTAGATTTTGGTTCCTTTCGTTATTTGCGCATATCGGATCTTGATTTCTTAAATCATGGCCTCTGAATGTACGAAAAATCGCCTTTTTAGCATGTGGTTCCTCTGGAGGTAACAACTATTATCCTATATAAAATACGGTCTGATTATATCAATTTTACACCAAAATTAAAGGTTGAGTTCAAATTTCGTGAAAATTGGACCACAACTGCCGGAGAAAAATATGGTATATCAAGGTTGTGGACCCTGTAGAGGTAACAATTTTAATCCAATTTTGATGCAACTTGAAATGCATTTTAATAACCCAACGATCTTGGTTCCTTTCGTTATATCGGATCGTAACTTCTTGAATTATGACCCCTGATTAATCGCCTCTTTCAACTTTTGGTAGCTTTAGAGGTCACAATTATTATCCGATTTTTAAAATCCGTTTGATTATATCACTGTTACACCGTATTGAAAGTTGAGTTTGAAATTCGTGAAAATCGAATCAAAGCTGGCGGACGAAATGGCCGCCGCCTGTAAAAAGATGGTATATCAAGATTGTGGACCTCGTAAAGGTAACAATTTAAATCCGATTTTGATGAAACTTAAAATGCATGTTTATAACCCAAAGATCTTGGTTCCGTTCGATATTTGCGCATGTCTGATCTTAACTTCCTGAATTATGACCCCTGAATATCTGGTTATCGTTCCATCGAACCGGCACCACTGACAAGTAGACACCATGTCGGAATATGACGATAACCATGTCGGACAATGCCGATGAACCTTTTCGACCAAAGCAGGAATCAAACACGCTCTCCAGTGCCCCCCTTTCCCGACCTTTCAGTATTCGAATCGATTCTATGTGATTGAATTTGTAATTATATCTTTTGTTTACTCTAATCGATTCAGTATGAGTGAATTTGTATTCATTTATTATTTACCTTATGAATAACTGGATACAACTGATAATGTTATCTGATAATGTCTTATTACCATAATTTCTGGTATCAAATGAACATCCGTTTCAAGGATTCAAACGTAATATTATTCTAATTGTCTGTTTATGTTGATAATTTGATTGATTTTTTTTCTTTTCTTGCATATTGCTATAGCTGCTTATTTAGATTAATTTGATAAAATATTGTTGTTCTCATTGCACTCAAGATCTTAGGGAATCCCCAGTATTAACCATCGGACATTCGCAATTTTGTTCAATTGCATGTAAAAAAAAACACTTTCATCTTCCTCTAGCCGTGATGGTGACTTCACACGTGGAATAGCTTAGGGGTTCTCTTCATCTTAATCCGACACTGATCGGTCTGAAAACAGATATTCTATCCAACCAAATTGGTAGGTATATTGTTTTGTTAGAGAGTTTTTATGTCACAGTTTATTTGAATCTTGTGTAAACTACAATCTTTGGAATTAATCTTAATGTGGTAATTAGTGTTTGAGAAACACGGGAATTTTTTTTATGGGGAAACATTTATTTTACTTGTTTATTTTAATAAGCACGATGATTTTAGGTTGAATCTCTATTAAGAGCAATATCTGTAACATTCACGGACTTTTTTTTAAAATGAAAATCGGTTTGGACCAGTCCAGTAGATTATCCATAGGTCATGATATTTTCTTCATTATGTGATCAAGGTACGTGCATTCTAGGTTGATGTGAACATTTCTTCATTTTCGAACAATCAAATAACGATCAGCAACTTTAATATAATGAAAACCTAACCTAACCTTTGGCTTTATTGTTTGGACCAGTGGACCAGGAATTGGTCTAACCGATACTTATCTTGTTCTTCTTGTTCTTAGGATGACGCTCTTGAAAAAAAAAGCCCAAGGCTCCATCAATTCAGGTACGATCGACATGAAAATTGGAATGCTTTTTCTTTAAACAATTCTGCATCGATTTGGTGAATTTTAGTTTTGAACGTTATCCAACAACAGGCCCTGACTTACTATTTTGATACACATTATCGATGTATATGTGGGGTAAAATGACGTGTAAACTAATACCATAGGTTATAGATAATCACTAGTTGCTTCTCATAATCCGAACCCAGTGTGAGCAGAACAGTGGGATGTTAACCGCTAATTCATTTCAATTGTCATAATCCATTACTAAAAACAGGATAAATAACAGTTCACATGAATTTATATTTTATTTTATTGAAAACAAGAAGAAGTCCCCCAACATCCACATGTTGTACATACAAACATGCAAACGAAAGTAGAAGCCGAGACATCTGAATAGAAACCAAGGGGTACTTATAGCAAATCAAAATGATCGTATATACACGACATAGTACCACTTCAGTTCCGTCGCAAGGGATTTTAATGCTCTTTGTTTAATAAACATTAAATATGATGTACACTTTACAAGGGCCAAAACATACAGTTGTCAATTATATAAACCTTCAAAATGTAATCGTATAGAGTTCTTATTTTTGCCAAATATTCGCCTAGTCTAACTAATTCAACAAATATGAATATATTGTATGGAGCAGGAACCCTACATGACAACATCGCAGCCACGCAGCCACCTTGATATTTTAAACATCGAAGTCCGCCAATCGATGTTCAACTTTCCAAGGAAAATGCATACCAAGTTTTATATAGATCTACTTGATTTGATTGTCAAAGGCCATCGCCCAAACAAGAACGACAAGATGGATAGTACCCGGGATCAGGTCCAAAAACGTATGTTTTAATAGCTGTCGCACAACGTTTAAAACGATTGCTTTTATATATTATATGAATACTTATAATTGCATATCCTTGCGAATCTAGTGACAGTGAACTATTACCATGATTCCAGATTTATACTTTTGAATAAAACTGACAATAATATATTATCATTCAGTATACAGAACTATAGATACATATAACACTGAACATATATTTATACAGAGAGGTTGTTCAAACTATAATAAAGAATTTGCTGTATAATATATTGATGTATATATTTATTTACTCATTGAAGTCATCGAATAATATAATACTGTAGATCAATAATAAATAAGTAACCATTGTATTTACATATAATTGTTTGGTGTACATACTTTATATAACAGGATAAATAAACATGTGTATTGGTATCTACATTAATTACATAGTTGAATTTAGCTTTATAAAACGTGTAGATTGTATATTGATAAAATTGTAAATTGATCGCAAATGCTAATAATAATTAGGCCTATAATTAAAGGGAGCATTGAAAACACAAATTATTTGTCGATTTATATCAACATTGATGTTCTGGTCATACCGTGAAAAGATGGCCTTCTGATATCCAATATTCAAGACAAAATAAAATTTTTAAATTGGCATACGTATCGCGTGCCAGCATGCTTTGTGACTCGATGAACGATGCTAAACATATTCCACTGGAGAATACTACATGTGCAGCATGGAATAACCTAACACCAAAGAACATAACTGATTTGAAATTAGAGAAAAAAAATGATTGAAAGTAAATCAATGTAAATACATTCATACATTACATCATCATATGCGTTGCAACCCATTTGTGTCCATACCTAGTTCCTCAAGAACAGTGATTGAGCTTCTCTAAATAAAATAGCTCTTCAAGGTTTATTGTCGTCACTCCTGTCTGCATGATAGGTCGGACTTTTTAAAAAGATATTTTAGAAAAATTAATGAGATTGTTCGTAGTGGAAACACTATGATGTCATATATATTTTCATGTACATGTTGTATTCATTACGTTTATCCGGCAGTGACAAAACACTCACGCTTATTATCAAGATGATCTTGAGAATATTGTCGTTGCTTTATTCTTACTAAGGGCTTATCTCTGTACATATCTATGTCGATGAATAAACTGTAAAATGTTTGTGGTATCAGTGATATAGGAATCAAGTTTTTGTCGTAACTGGTTACAACCCGTTTTGCCTCACCAGAACTGTCTGCCTGTCTGTGGTTCTAAAATTAATTAGTAATAATTCCTTGACAACAGCAATGTAGTATTTAGTAATTAAACTAATTACAATGCTAGACGGACGTAATTAGTATTTAATGAATGAGCATAACAAACAGCATGTTTTCGAATGGAGTCGAGCGTGGGTATCCTTACAAATTCCATTGTGGATTCAACAAGATGGAAGTTCTCTTTATGGAGTCACAGCAAATAATGAGAACACTATTGTAAAAAATTTAGACATGGTTCAAACAAAAGCGGGAGTAGAAGCTGTAAATAGGAAGAGGGGAATCATCCACACTTCCACCCCACAATTAATCTCAACAAAATACGTAATAATATGCACCGGTCGTATTTGCTGATCGACAGCGCAACAGCAAGCCAATATGATAGGTGGCTGGTGTCGCGGTGTGTTAATTTTCTAATTTTCGAGTTTCATCTTGGCTTAGTATGCGTGTAGAAAGTTGGCAACACGCGATACAAGTCAAAATGCTAGTCGAAATGTAGATTTTGGCTTGTATAACGTGCCATCGCCCCGGTCAAGTTCGACATTATGTATTACCGTCGATGGTCTGTTTTAAATAGTTTGTCGCGTATATTGTCAATGGAGTGGATAAGCGAAATAAGTGAAGGAAATGGGGTTTAGCATCCTACTTTGCTTCACCAAGAACTGAATCGCAGTACTTCATAGGTCGTTGTTCTAATAACAGCTGTTGACAATTTGGACTCTTTAACACACTGTGAATACCATTATATGAAAAGTGCTTTCTAGTCTCGTTATTGTTTTCCCACTTCCAGTAGATCGTTAATATTTAAAACAATTACGTACATGCATGTAATCACTGTTGTTACTTCTCTGTTGTATTACTTCGAACTCAATGATTGACCCGTGCAGATAATAGAATTCTTTCCCTGGTTGTCTCAGACTGTAAGGGTATGCCCCCGACCATTGTCTCAAAACACTCAGACGAGACTCATTCATATATTTGCACATTAATCGGTTGATGAAGCATCTAGATCATATTACTTATAACCCAAGCAGAAAGTACTCGAATGATGCACTGAAACTAACATGTTGCAGAATCAGAATTAACGTCTTCCAGGGCATTGCAATCAAATTGCTTAAGCAGGAAAGAAAATGCTGATGATCAAACTTAGTCACGGCTTCGATGTAATGAAACTATACACCATGTTTCAACACTCTGGTTCAATCAGAGTCAGTATTATTCCAGAACATTGCCAAACCAAATTGTTTTATCTGCTTGGCCTAATGGCCATCATCGAACTTCCTCACACTTTACATTGTTTCACAACTTTCACTTACAGATAAATTATGGGAAATTAGATAACGAGTTGGCAGTTCTCACTACAATAGTTAAAAACTAGCTAATGTAAAGGCGATTTGCTGAAAATTTCAGTCAAATTCATCCACTACTAACTTAGAACTAAGCGAATGAAAGTTTCGCTTAGCCTTGGCCATCATTACTAAAGTCGGTAAGACAATACCAGTAGTCTCGGTTACTCATTTTTATTGATAAATCACAACGAAAATATTTCAGCGAATCGAACTACAACCCAACAAAAATTCTCACGATAGCCTTGACATCGAGAGTTGATTATGTTGTGAATAAGTAAAATAATGTCTAATTAATAGTTTTTATAACATTTCAGGCCTAAAGAAAGACCTACACTAGGCAGATTTTGCTCTTGCATAATGTATGTTTAATTAGAGTCAGACTTATTGTGTTTCAAAGCATCGACAATAATTCAGGAACTTACAATCTTATATGCGCGAATATCGAGAGGAACCAGGATCTTTGGGTTATAAACAGATATTACAAAATCGGATCAAAATTGTGACCTCTACATTATTTCACAACCCTGATATACCACATTTTTACACTATTCTTGTTCAAGCGGTGGTCATTTTGTCCGGCCGTTTTGTTTGGTTCGATTTTCACGAAATTCAAACTCAACCTTCATTACGGTGTAACAGTGATATAATCCAACGGTTTTTAAAATGGAATAATAAGTGTGACCTCCAAAGGAACCACGAGCTAAAAAGGCGATTTGATTTTTCGTAAAATTATTCAGGAAGTTACGATTCGATATGCGCAAAGATCTTTGGGTTATAAACATGCATTTTAAGTTTTATCAAAATCGGATTAAAACTGACCTCTAGAGTGTTCACAAGCTAAAAACGCGATTTTTCGTACAATCAGAGGCCATATTCCACGAAGTTACAGTCCGATACATGCCAATATCGAAAGGAACCGAGATCTTAGGGAGTTAAACCTATATTTCCTGTTTCGTTAAATCGTATAACAGTTGCGACCTGTAGAGTATCCACAAATAAATTGTGAAAGGATGGACGGACAGGGGCGACAATATAAAAATGAAACATAAAATTGCTTCCCTCTGCTTAGCGTAAGCCGAAAACGACCACCACACGCCATCAATTTGATGATGCATTTAGGGTGTGTAAGTTGGGATATAACTAAATGGAAGCGGTTTTACAAACATGATTTTCGTATTGATTTCGGATATCAAACCTAACTAGTCCGCATGGTTTATTTCCTTCCTTTAGTACTATGTACATATTTGTTCCGGATATTTTGTCCTAACCCATTTTAATTGACCCCCTACTGTCATCTGCGACAATAATATCAAGACAATTATTGCTGGTTATGCCAGTTGGGTTGCTCTTGTTTCATTTTCGTTTGATGGCTTCGGTTATATTACTGAATACACTTTCTCTTTATTTATAAATTTATCCGCCATAAATATGGGTCCCTTACCAAATATTTTATTAAAAGACAGTCTGGATGAAACTATTCACCTTATCACAAATGTAATAAAGTGTTGTATTAATGAGTCTGATTTCCATATATTTCACTCAGCAACCGTTATCACGGTTATTAGCAAAATGTGTTACTGGGCAACTGAACAACCATTTATATATTTACAACAGGATAAGTGTTTCAAAACTGTAGATATTGAATATATCATAGCAATAAAAACACGTGCTAAAGTTCGTTTTGACGCCTTTTATTAATTCTGTTAGCCGGTTTATAGCATTCGATAAAAGCCGACCACACAATCATTTCGCCTTTTTGACAGGTGTTTTTGACTTTGAAATTATTGGCTCAGCACTTGATATTTTATTGTCCCCCGCCTTTCGAAGAAAGTTGGGTGACTATTAAAATGGGTTCGTCCGTCTGTCTGTCTGTCTGTCTGTCCGTCACACTTTTTGGGACACAATAACTCTCTTCCTAATTGAGCTAGAATGTTCAAACTTGGTGTATGTGTTTATTAGGCCAATGCCTTGATGGAGTTCGAAGATGAGCATTTTCCGCTTAGGGTAAGCAGAGATAAGCAATTTGATTGGTTGATGCTTTGGGACACGATAACTTTAGTTCTAATTAAGTGAGAGTGATGAAACTTGGTGTATAGTTTCATTACAGTAATACCGTGACTAAGTTCGATAATGAGCATTTTCCGCTCAGGGTAAGCAGAGCAATTTGATTAGTCGAGACTTTGGAACACAATAACTCTCCTTCTAATTGAGTTAAAATTTTCAAACTTGGTGTATATGCTTATTAGGTCAATGCCTTGATGGAGTTCGAAGATGAGCATTTTCCGCTTAGGGTAAGCAGAGCGATATGCAATTTGATTGGTCGAGAATTTGGAACACAATAACTCTCCTTCTAATTGAACTAAAATGTTCAAACTTGGTGTATATGCTTATTAGGTCAATGCCTTGATGGAGTTCAGAGATGAGCATTTCCCGCTTAGGGTAAGCAGAGATAAACAATTTGATTGGTTGATGCTTTGGGACACGATAACTTTAGTTCTAATTAAGTAAGTGTGATGAAACTTGGTGTATAGTTTCATTACAGTAATACCTTGACTAAGTTCGATGATGAGCATTTTCTGCTCAGGGTAAGCAGAGCGATACGCAATTTGATTGGTCGAGACTTTGGAACACAATAACTCTTCTTCTAATTGAGTAAAAATGTTCAAACTTGGTGTATATGCTTATAAGGTCAATGCCTTGATGGAGTTCGAAGATGAGCATTTTCCACTTAGGGTTAGCAGAGATAAGCCTTTTGTCTGCCTTTAGGGTCCCCCTAACTAGGGTACATTTTCATTTTTTGGATGACACTTCGTGTACAGTTTGATTGCTCGATACATTGAAAAAAATAAATGTGCGATTAATTAATATGTGTCTTCTATTTATTTTGGGATTTCGGCGGGGGACATCAGCCTCACTGTTGGCTTGTTATTATTAAAGTTATCCTTGCGTGGGTAGACATGGGCGGAATATTTTCCGTTGATGTTCGTTCAAAAGAATTCGCTTTATTCTGTAAAATATCTTGGTTTGTGCGTAAAATATTACTTGACAGTTGAAATTCGATATAAGAAAGGGTTGTAGCCCCGCTGACCGGGCAATATTTCCCTCGTTGCACACTCTATTTCAATTCAATAGACATAGTGTTAGATTAATGGAGGCCGTTCAAATAAAGGAACATCAACCAGAACTAAACATAGATAGTGGTATATATATCCCCAGAGCCTATGATGAATTAATCACAAAAAGACCAAAACCAGGATCTAAACATATACGTTACTCCTCATGTCCATAGTACCATTTACCCCACAAGTATTATTACTTATTTCAAGCAATTTAGTTTAATGTATCACACAAATCAAAATATCATTGTTACATTTAATATGCAGCACACAAGAATTATTGATGTTATCATCTTTTGATGGTATACATATAGGACATTATATAGGACATTTATTATGTGGTTTCTGTAAACACATAAATATTCGTATGTTGTACGACCCGGTATTATTATCTAACAAGAGTTAATCACGTGTTGTCGCGATATTGTCCATTGTTAAGGTAACATATTATACATCCTGGTTTATAACACCACATTAATTATTCCATATATGTGTACATTCCGATTAGATGTTTATTCTATTTCATTTGGTTTCATTATCATGATCAAGAGTCACATTACTCCTAATTTATGACCTAGTTTGTGTTGAGTGGACGTTAAACCCCATTTCTCTCTCTGTCTCTCTTTAATGTGCGTTCAATTACTAAATGTCATTCAAACAGCAGAATCCATGGTCTTTAATATTACATGTACTACAGATGGCACACAGTTATATCATTGCTTTCATACTGTCGACTTCAGATGATTCAATTTAAATTCTAAGAATATTTTGATGTCAAGAATGTCACATGTTTTCTTTTCATGTTTAAGTGGACATAAACTTGAATTCTTGGATCTAATATTTTTTTTTAAAAAAAAACCCCATAAATCAGATCGTGTCATTTCCACGCACGATACATATAATTTGTAAATACTTAGTGAGGTCTTTAAATCACTGCCTCACACGTATATCACCCTATTCTAAATTATAAACTCATTAATAAATTGCGGGTATTGCAAATTCAAAAGTTACTATTTCTACACGTGAGCCTATATTGTTTGTTGGCTAAATACAATAGTTGTCTAATGTTTCAACGCGTGGGTTTTATTTACTTACATTTCATTGAAAGTATACATGCCATTATCTGACAATTATAGAGAGGTCTAGATGTTCTGAAGCCTAGCTCTCGCTTGCGATTTGAAGCAGACCTTCGGTTGAATCTCCAGAGAAAGATGCATTTGGGAAGGACTTATGAAGGCTAATTTCACCTAGACCCATGAAAGTTAATTATCAAAACACTTGATGGAACGGTTCATCATACGGCGAAATTAATTAAATTCGAAGTTATTGATCCTGACCCTGAAAGTGAAACCCATCCTTTACATCGCTGATAATGAATGTAAATTCCTAGCTTGACAATCAACTCATTTATAACTGAAATTACACTTGCTTTGGTTTTTTCGCTGAACCTTGGCTTCAGCTAAGTAAATCAACACTTTAATGGTAAGTAAAATCATTTTTATGATTTCCATAAATGTCCTGTGTCTCTAATATATATTTCATGGCGGAGAGAGAGAGGGGGGGGGGTTAACGTCCACTCGACACAAACTACGGTTTAATTTTATTTCAATAATTCGCCTGTGCGTATGGGTCTTTAGCAGTGGGAGGGAACCGGAGGACCCGGAGAAAACCCACGAGGTTCGACAGTAAATGGCGTAGACTTCGCGGTTTGATTTGGGAACCTGTGTGGAAGATTTTTCTTACCTATTCTCCAAAATTTACCTTTAAAGTTTACGGTTATTATCCGGTTGCATGAGCGATTTTAATGGATAACCGGATGATGGCCACACTATCGGGCATCGCAGTTCTAGTTTTAAATTCGACTTCTGATATAGTGTATCTTTGTGATCGCTATTTCATCGATCAGGTGAGTCGACTTTACCAATATCATTAAGCCTAGCGCAAATCACACTTGCTAGATATATGTAGCCATGGAAGGGATGTTAAGGGCAGAAATAGCTTGGACACCTTCGCTGAGATAATAAACCAAATATCTGTTTGTAAGGCTTATTATGGCACCGGCTTTAAACACTCAGAGACACTTAGGTATTTTCTTTTTTTTAAAACTTGCTGGTAGGAATCCTATAGATATTGTGCAGCCGTGTGATCGAAATCTTGTTAATGTTCTACAGTTCCACTCTTTATGTTCAGTTAACTCCCGAAGGGTGAACCAGAATATCGAAAATTAGAGTTATTAATACATAAACAAACCACGGTTATTGTACAGTGTAAACGACTTACAGTGTCAAAGCTTTTCGAAACTTTCTGGAATTATTGAAATATATTCAAAAGGATGAACTTTGTTGACACTGAAAGCAACTGGGTATAATTGCTGCGCGACTGTGTATTTCAGTAGAAATTTCCCTCCGGATCATCTGATCAGTATTAGCACCTGTAACGCGTTTAAACGATTGTTGTGTTATAACTTCAGAATCAAAGACCCTGAATACAAGGTAGAGAGATAATTATATAACACAATCTTCAAGCCGTGATTGGCGCAATTAAAGAAAGAGGGGTTATAGCCTTTAATTTGATAATACTGTTGTACAACAAGATCTCGCTATAGTGGTCTCAAAAGTGTGTGAATTGTTACACGTCGAGTGGAACTCAATTGCTGCTCCATCCCATGCGTATATGTACTTTTATGTTGTCTATAATGTAAATACACTTTGTAGATTCCATTTCAATAACCAGCTATAATAATAATAAAAAAATATATATATAAGTGAATTCAACAAAATAATGTTATTTCAACAATTTTATTTCAACAAAATAATATGTAATTTCCAAAGAAAAAAAAGTGATTTCTGTGATTTCAACCAATAATATTTGTAATTTCAGCATAATACGTGATTTCAACAGAATAATGTGTGATTTCGACAAAAAAAAATATAAGTATATATATGATTTCATGATAAAACAAAATAATATGTGATTTCCACAAAATAAGATATAGCAATAACAATTTGTATAACTGAATGACGTTAATTTTATGTATTAACCCATAAGCCTAGTATCTACAGATAGGATGAAAAACTCATGAGCTCTTCAAATTATATATCACTTGGGTATAACCATTACAATATTTTGAGCAATTCATAATCCAGTGTACCAAATTAATTCAAAGGCGCATAATTTTGAATTTCATTGTTTGGCGTAATCGGAAAACAAACAAACCCTACTATATTGCTCATTTGCATGTTGTCGGAGTTCCTTAAGATTTTTCTGTCGACACTGTAGTCAGCGAAAATACAAATTCCATAACGCAATCAATAATAATTGTGCTATACAAACCTGTATGCAAATTACATAAACGATTTTTAGATATATAATGGTTTCAAATATTAGATTATATCTCAGTTTCATTGAGTGCGGCTGATTTTTATAACCAAGGCCACAATGTTTATCACTATATAGGCCATATACATTTTTTTTACCAACATATGGATATATAATTATGAATAGCCGAAATAGCAATATGGTTATGAACTAAAATAATAATATGGATTTTTTTATGGTAATATATAAAAGCAAGTAGTAATATCGATGCGCAGTGAAGGTCATTCATTTCCAAGATGGATGCGCCAGACATTCGTATTGGTGGTCTTATGTTGCTTATATTTGATTTCCTGAGGTAAGCAACGCTACATCAGCGACACGGTGCCTAAAACCTTCGACACCTGTCCTTATGATGCAGGGCTTGGCACGATTTCGTTAGCGCCAAAATCAAATACGAATGAGGATGAATACTCTTTTTGTTGCGTTTGCTATAGCTTAACAAGTATGTACACGTATTTCACGAAGATACATTTCATAAATGGAATCTAATGAAATGTGGTCGCATATTTTCATCGGACCCGTCCGTATTTAAGGTCATGGATGAAGAAACCAATTGATTTTGAACGATTTACGATAATTACTGCCAGACTTATGGCCCATGCTATTTATGCACAGTGTTTAAGGTGATGAATGAAGAAGCCAATTGATTTTGAATGATTTACGAAAATTCAATGTTAGTATGTTGCAGACCTCGTAATCAGAATTTAGTGTGTTGTAAATGTTTGCATTACTGCGAAGAGGAAAAGTATGCCACAACGCTTGTTGATTGCTCGGAGTACTTAACTGCTGAGGGGTATATTTCGTTGCCTGACAACCTAACTTTTAGCTGGTTATGTTACCACAGTATTTGTTTCAGTGACGAAAGGCTACAGGTATGTAGGTTACAGAATATTGGTCCGGGGCGTAATCCCCGTCGCCTTTGGGTAAAATATCGTCTTTGGAATTATTGGTACGAAATGTATCATGCCGAACTTTGAGGAGAAAGCAATTGGCGAGAGGACCTCAACAGTTTGATCCGAATCAAGCGTGTCACACTCAGATCTTGACTGCGAATAACCCGGTGCGGAATATACGGATTCGTTAATACAGATTCAGATCGGTTTTTATCAAATTGAGTTTGGAATAAGACCTTATTCTGAATTCAATTCAGAGTAAAGCCCCAGTGTGAACGCAGCTTAAGGCTACTTGGTGAATCGAATTCGTTGCGATTCGACAAAGAAATCAAAAAATCGAAGAGAATTTGGAGTAGCAACGAAACAGTTACAAATGAAGGTTTTCAAAAGAGTGGGTAATCAAGGAAAAGAATATCTGTACATGCCAAATTGTTCACGAATATGGCGAATTCAGATAAGAATACACTACGCCCTCCATGGGTGATATTTGGCACTATTAATCAAAGAATAGAGTGCAGCTGTAACAAAAGATAGGTTTACGAACAATACGAATGTCTAAGAACCAAATAAGAATCACTCGCGAATTTCAAAAACCGTCTACAATTTATCTACGAATCGGAAAAAGTTTGGATTCGGAACGATTTGTGGCCCACGTTAAATAGAAGCATTAGGTGTCACACTCAATTCGCTAAAGTCCGAATTTAATTTTAAACCGAAATGTTCACTACTACGTTCGTTTTATCGATTCGTTTGAAGTGAGCGTATTTCCCAGACCAATATTCTGCAAATCAAAAAAAATAATATTGCAAACACAGATCAGGGCCCTGTTTCACGAAATTTTAACTTAAGATAAAATCCAATTTTAGTAGATACTTCAATTTTGATTGGCTAAGCACTAAAATCAATCTAATATTATCCAATCAAATTACTAAAATTGGGATCTTATCTTAGTTAAAATTTCATGAAATAGGCCCCAGATCAGTTGGCGTATAGCCTATCAAGCCGTAGCCCTACGTCATTTAAACATGTACTGCGGTAACATAACCAGTTAAAATCCAGAAACACAGATATGGTGTTTTCAGATCGCGTCTAATAATTTAAGGCCAGCTCCTGAAGTCTTGAGTCTAGTATAAAATTGACAACAGCATGTATTGCTTTGCATTATGTATGTTTAATGCTGAAAAGATTTTAATTACGAAATATATCTTCTAGTCGAGAGGGAAGTGCATATTACGTAATTATTTTTCATTATACCAATATCGTATTGATATTTGTAAGTTTTAAATAATGCCATAAAAACAAAATACAATGTATTCAAAGTATGTATATAAGATTTCTATATAGTTAATAAATCATGTCACTTTAAAAAAAGAATAATATGCGAAGACGCATAAAGCCATGACTATAGTTATGTAAAAGCTCTTAAATGATCTACGTGTTCTATAAATATTTCCGAGAATACGCCACAAAAACGTATCATTATGTTTTAATGATTTAGATTATGTGGGCAATGTATTAACACTTGTAAAATTTACTGTAAATTTTGACTGTAAGTCTGCAATAAAGTCAAAAAGACACCCTATCTATGACCAATACCTTTTGGGAATATAAATACGAATTTCGCTTACAGAAATTTAAAAGAAAACATTGATTTTAGACTAAATGTAACTTAAAGTATTCCTTCGATATTATATGGTGACATTGTCTCTATCAAGGAACCAACGGACACCCCACCTATGGTACCATGGCCGACTCTGTTCTGGTCTTAAAGATTATCGTCAATATGGAGAGACTTGGTAATGAAGTTGTACAATACCCTTCACTTAAAAGTTACATAAAGTTTAGCATATTTTAATCTCAGGCATTTCGACTTTGGACTATCCGGAACGACTTAAACTGCCCTTTTCTACAATACGATCTATTTATTTTAAAGAATATTTTTCATGTATGTATTTCAAATCATAATTTGTAGCTGGAGGAGTTGGAATTGTGGATAATCCATAGGATCTTTGAAGATAGATCAGACCGAGTCCTTCACTGAAAAATCCAACGCGATATATTGATCAAAAATGCTGCATTGTTCAATTGGTGAATCCATGACCCCCCCCCCCCCCTTTTAGATAGCCTGAATGAGATAGTGTTCATAAAAATAACCTAAAACTTTCTACGACTCGTATAATTGAAATTTTTGTATGTAACAATACCCACAAACTGCTATAGGTGGTACGCTTATTTTTTGTTGGGGCATTGGTGATTGAATGGTGCGGGATAGCGCCAGAAATATGTCCGCCATATGTTCATTAAACGTTAATAACTTCGCTCCGAATAAAGTAATTTCGACTGAAACTTTCAATATAATTATTTTTTCATTACCATTTATCTACACCATTAGTGATTTTTAATAATAAAAATAATAATAATTTATATAATTAAAATAAATAATATCAATAGTAATAATAATCAAACGCATAGACAACAAGGCACACAAACTTACAATTCTTTTTAATGTTGCATTATTCTTGTGAGTTTAACTTTCTGCCTTAACAAATATTGTCCTATAAATTTTCGTGGGTTTCAGAATCATCCGTTTAAAATTAACCTTACTATAGCATTGACTTATTTTATTTTCAAAATTGACCGAAAAGTAAGGACCTTATCATTTGTTGTAACTATCATACATAATTATTTTTTATAGGTAACACGATTTCTGAACATAATTGGTGTAGGACTGGCATTATCAAAAATGTGGATACTGCGTTTTGGGAATCCGTTCTTCATACCAAAAAAGTACTAAGAAGTTGTTATTAATTTTTTTATTTACAATGGAACTACCGTTTACGAAGAAGTTCGTTTAATATCATTTATCCACGAAAGTCTTAAAAGATCGTTTAATATTATTTATCCACGAATGTCTTGAAAGGTGTCAACTGATTTATGCGCAAAGTATACACTGAAATGTGGGGGGCTAACGTGAATGTAAATATTATATCCCCACAACCCTCTCCATCTCTTATAAAGTACTGGTTGTTTGTCACTTCGATATATATAATGTAAATAACAACAACCAATAGAATCGACACAACATCCATTGATAACAATCCCCGAATACACTGCGATGTTACTACTCCAGGATGTGATATAGGTTTCCCATCTCTTCCTCAAGACATTGAATTTAATCATATATCACTAAGGTTCCAAACGTTACGGATGACTAATGAGGGTCAATCAAATTCTGATTATCGTGTAATTACAAGATACGGAGAAGATCATGAGTAATTTATTTCAAGGACGCCATACACTGATTTATCGAATACTTTATCGATTTATTTACGCTTAATTAGCGAAATAAGCGTTGAAATTTGTGCCCTTTACCATAACATATTTTTGTGATATGAAAGTTTATACAAATACATCAAGAGACTAAATAGCCTGACCTTTTAATTTATTAATAAATCAATTGTGTACATTCTAGCCTAGATTAACAAAATTTACTGAAAAATTTGAATGGCTTTCTATGGCGTTAATGAGAGGATGAAGCAGTGAGAGTATGAATTTGGTGGGACTATAAAGTTAACGAGAGTGTGAACTTAATGAATGTTTTTTTAATGAGGACATGAAATAAAGAATGAAATTAACTGGAGTATGGACTGAATGTGCCGATCCCATAATAACCAGCGGTTGCCAGGCAAGATACGCCCACTGGAAGAGATGGATTGAGAACAAGCTACAAAAGGCGATTTTTCCTACAATCAAGGGTCATAATCCAGGAAATTATTCTCTGAAATGCGCGACGAATATAAATAGGACTGAGATATCTGGCATATAATGACATATTTTAAGTCTCATCAAAATCTGAAAAAAATTGTGACCACCATTTTTGGACGAGGGGCGACTATTTCGTCCTGCAGTTTAAGTCCGATTTCCACGAAATTCGAACTCAACCAATCTTAAGGTGTAACGGCGATATATTCAATCGGATAAAACTTGTTACCTCTAAATGGACCAAACTAAAAACGCGACTTTTCGTACAATCAAGGGCCATAATTCAGGCAGTTATGATCCGATATGCGATCAAAATTGTGTTCCCTTGGGTGTCCTAAAGCTAAAACGTAATTATTCGTACAAGCAGGGGCAATAATCCATGAAGTTTCGATCCGATACATGCCAATATCAAACGGCATCGAAATCGCCTGGAGTCAAAATCGGATAAAAAATGTGACCTGTGGTGTCCATTGATAAAATGTGGACGGACGGACAGAGGCAACGACAGTATACGTCGACATGAAAATGTGGGCATATACAAAAGTATTTCGTTGGCCTAACTATCCGATACATCAGTGCACGGCACCTTGAAATATATTAGTTAGAACACTTTGTTCCCTGTGATTGAAACTAATGGGCGTTTCCGTATCTTGTTATTACAAGATAGCCATTTTGCAATTACAAGGTATCTACCGGGATTTTCGTAAAACTTAATATAGCACTATTAATGTGACAGTCTCCAGTGTGCGCCAGACATCCTCATATCGGATCTGAGCGTTGATAGTAAACAGGTATTAATAACCAATCATGACGTAGCACGTATATTACAATTTCATTGGTTGATTTCCAAAATGTTCACCCGTTTTACACAGTGATGCATGGTAGATATTAGACAGTGCCAAGTTGCGTCTGGAAAAACTTGACGGACAGGAAGAGCATAAACTCATTTGAAATTTGGGGTGACTCATAGCATACAGGATTGGATTAACAGCTGTGGATGTCTTCGCTAAAACGCCTGGTAAAATCGAGGTTAAAGGCGTTACCAATGCTGTGTTCCCAAAGGCACCTATTAAGGCAACTACCGAGAATGGTAACCACGATAAACAAAAACTGCTAATAATGACTAAAACAAGTTTTGTTACTTTGAGTTCTAATTTCAGTTTCTTCCTCGACGCTCGATCAGCTTTCATAAAATGGCTGCTAATAAACATTCTCTCGTGCCGACAAATAAACACCAACATGCTGCTATAACAGTACAGGATAATGATGAACTGTATAACGAAACAAAATATAAACAAACAGATAATAAAAGCGATGTTTGCTGTATCGCGTGACAAGTAATCGAAACAACATGAACTTCGTGAACCCGCGAGAACGTAGCGCCCCCATCCTAGAACGGGTATGAATGCCCAGACTACCGAGTAGATCCAGATAGCGGTGATGATAAGAGAGTGTGATCCTTTGGACGCGTGGGAATTTATACAGTTATTACGGTAGATAACTTGGTACCGGTCTACGGCCATGGCTGTTAAAGTATTCATTGATACTAATCCAGTGATGGATCCTATCACACCATACACTTGACACCCTGTAAATATACAAAACAAAATGACATTAATTAATGCGCGCTAATTATCGCTTACTGCAGTTTCTAAATTACACATCAATGTTTCATTCCAGAAAGATGTCCAAAATCATTTAAAAGAATACTTTAACCTTGAACAAAATGTTTATAAGTTTTTTGTATAAAGAGAAATGAAATGGGGTTTAACGTCCTACTATTCGACTCAGATTGGGTTAATGACGACAGACATATAGTAAGCTATTAGGGAAAGTTGACCCGGATAGCGGCTACGGCCTACTCTTATTTCTAATACCAACCGTCAAGGGTTCTTTTATGTGCACGCCAATAGGTACACCGGAACTCGTTTTTTGTCACCTCCGAACGAATATACATTGTCCTTTGCCAGACCCTCCCTCCTGCATCACTGTCAAGAGGGGACCGGTTACCCCAGTTCCCCCCCCCAACAAAAGACCCCTACAAATTGAACCATATATTAGTTCCAAAATTACCTAGTTTGTTTCGAGTGGACGTTAAACCCGATCGCTCTCTCTCTCTCTCTCGAGTGGAAACCGCATATTTAAACAATGACTATTCTTGTACTCATAATAATATCTTCAATTTTTGAATAATTATTAGGGCATTACGTCTTGTCTGGTCTAGGGTTCTTGTGTATAACATGTCTGTTATAAATCTCTGCTGTCATGGAATGTTAGTCATGAATCTAGAAGAATATCTTTTCTGGTTATTCATCGTTTACGTTGTTTTGACATTTTGGATGTCATATCTGACCATAACAATTATTTTTCATCGGTTCCTGTCATATTTTGAAAGAGGTTCTGGGATAAGTAGGTTCGGGTGTCCTTGGCTATATAAGAGACTATAAATATTGGTATGAAAAGAACAAGTTATGGTCAAAATGGCAATCGGTTATCGGGTCAACCAACGTATAAAATAACCCGAAATCCTGAAAGGGTTACGTGTCCAGATAAGCAGTTTTGATGTTCACGTCCAAACGACTCGGTATTTTGAGTTGAAATTTTGAGACAAGGTACTTACACCGTTCCTCTATAATAATATGTTGGCACATAAATTCCATACGAACTCGGACTTTTATGTGTCAATGGAAGGCGCAATCATTTAACCTTTCAGTTTTATTCAAGTTGATATAAAATGAAATGAAATGAAATGGTGTTTAACGCCTTACTCTTCTGCACCTAACGTAGGCTAATGAAAGACGGGCATACGCCATTCAGTGTGCTATGGGGGAAATTTTGCTACGGCCCACTATTATATCGAATTCCAACTGCCCAAGGATCTTTTACGTGTACGCCAATGTGTACACGGGACCTCGGTTTTTCGTCCCATCCGAATGACTAGACAGCTATCCTTGTCAGGCCCTCCGTTCTGCATCACTGACAAGGGGGAAACAACGCCGGAAAATCGAGATGAACTTTCTCGGCCAATGCAGGGATCGAGCACCCGACCTCCAGGCTAGCGAGCCAGCGCCTTACCCACTTAACCACCGTGATTCGTAAGTTGATATAAAGTACATGGCATATGATGACTGTTATTGTTTAGTTTCTGTAAGATAATCTACCATAATATATATTTTTTGTAATCATTTTGCAATATACGGTTTCGGAAAACGGGCAACAAAAGTTTTATCGACTGCCATCAAAATAGATATTTGAACAGTACCTTTTTGATGGAAGGAGACGGACATAAAATCACCGAAGCCATCTTGGAATTGTCATATGAAAGATCACTTCTGTCAATTGCCCAAAGAACAAACATAGTAAATATCGCATCGATCGTATTGTATTGGCCGAGTCTGCTTTCTTTAAAGATCGTCGCCCGAGCAACAAGACGACAACAACTCATTCAAATTTCCGGTTTCAAAAAGGCTAAGGAAAGAGACGGATGTTTTGGAAAACTATATGAAAATAGGTTGCCAGGCAACGAAACATACGCCCACACAGCAGCCAAATCGTCCGGGCAGTCAACAAGAGTTGTTGCATTTTAAGTAATCACCAGAAAATCATAATTCTAACTCACCCATAACTACGGTGTAACTGTGATATAATCAACCCTTTTTTTTAAATCAGATAATAATTGTGACCTCCAGAGGGACCACAAGCTAAAAAGGGTGATTTTTCGTACAATCAGGGGCCATGATTCAGGAAGTTACGATCCGATATGGGCAAATATGCAATGGAACCAAGATCATTAGGTTATAAACATGTATTTCAAGTTTCATCAAAGTCAGTTCAAAATTGTGACCTCTATAGGGTCCACAACCTTGATATAACATATAATTACACAATTCGCGTATAGACAGCGGCCATTTTCTCCGTCAACTCTGGTCCGATTTTCACAAAATTCAAATTCTCTCTTCATTACCATGAAACCGTGATATAATCAAACGTTTTTTTAAATCGGATAATAATTTTGACCTCCAGAGGGACCACAAGCTAACAAAAGCGATTTTTCGGACAATCAGGGGACATAATTCACGAAGTTATGATTCGATGGGTGCAAATATCGAAAGGAACCAAGATCTTTGGGTTATAAACATACATGTCAAGTTTCATCAAAATCGGTTCAAAATTGTGACCTCTATAAAAGGTCCACAACCTTGATATAACATATTTTCACACCATTCGCGTACAAACAAACGCCATATTGTCCGTCAATTTTGGTCCGATTTTCACGAAATACGAACTCAACCTTCATAAACATGGAACGGTGATATACTCTAACGGTTTTTTAAATCGGATAACAATTTTGACTTCCAGGGGAACCACAAGTTAAAAAGGGCGATTTTTCGGACAACCAGGGGCCATAAATCAGAAAGTTATGGTCGATGGGCGCAAATATCGAAAGGAACCAAGATCTTTGGGTTATAAACATACATGTCAAGTTTCATCAAAATCGGTTCAAAATTGTGACCTCTATAAAAGGTCCACAACCTTGATATAACATATTTTCACACCATTCGCGTACAAACAAACGCCATATTGTCCGTCAATTTTGGTCCGATTTTCACGAAATACGAACTCAACCTTCATAAACATGGAACGGTGATATACTCTAACGGTTTTTTAAATCGGATAACAATTTTGACTTCCAGGGGAACCACAAGCTAAAAAGGGCGATTTTTCGGACAACCAGGGGCCATAATTCAGGAAGTTATGATCCGATGGGCGCAAATATCGAAAGGAACCAAGATCTTTGGGTTATAAACATGCATTTCAAGTTTCATCCAAATCGGTTCAAAATTGTGACCTGTACACTGTTCACAAGCTAAAAAACGTGATTTTTCATACAATCAGGGGCCATAACCCATGACGTTACGGTCCGATACATGCCAATATCGAAAGGAACTCAGATCTTAGGGTGATAAACCTATATTTAACGTTTCATTGAAATCGGATAAAAATTGTGACCTGTAGACTGTTCACAAACAATTGTGGACGGACGGACGTCCGGACGGACGGACGAACAGGGGCGACGACAATATACATCCACATAAAAATGTGGGCGTATTAAAATGAAGTAGACCACACGTTTAATCTTTTAGTTAACTACGTGAAATTAATATAGTATGACGTGATCGCACCCATGTGGCTTACTATCAAATGTCGAATCTACCGTGGATGCCGAGAGTCCTCGAAACAAGCATGTCGGGTGTCCTGTCAATCGTACTTAAATGTCCGGAGCCTTAAACTCAACGCAAGAGGTCCAGTTCCTGATCCAATTATCTAATTGATTCTATAGAAATATCACAAATTGTTCATAATTAATAAATTAATGTAGTACATTTGTCAATTATTAATATGTGAAGTTCGACCAAAGTCACTGAGTTTATTCAACCATCGGTGCCTCATATATTATGTAAAACCAGTTTATTCCACCCTTTGATTTATAGTGAACATATCCCCTTTGACATCAGGGATTATAATCATTAATTTATGGATTAAAACCATATATGTAGGAAATTATAGTGATATATTCTGTCAGATTAAAGAAGGTAACACTCTTTGATTCAGGTCAATGCCTTTTATTAAGGTTGATTTAATGCGCCATTTTGAGTAATATCAATCCCTTCTATTGGCTGAGGTGGGGGGACGAAGGGTTAGCACATGCGCGCTGTATCATAAAACCTGTCATTGAGTCAACTGGCATGGTTTCGAATCACCGGTTGTACGTGACAAGGAGTTGGGTCGATTGTCCAACCCAGAGGGTTTTATCCTGGTCCTCCGGTTCCCTCTACTGCTAAAAACCCCTTCGCGCAAGCGCATTATTGAAAGAAAATTAATCCATATTATGTTAGTCCCGAAATGACCCAGTTTGTGTCGAGTGGACGTTAATCCCCCCCCCCTCTTTCTATTGTCTGACATAATGAGAGGAAAACCTAAGAAAAAAACGATTGGTATATCTTACTGAAACTTAACTTAGCAATTACAATAATCTACATATAGACGTTGTAGAATTCCTTCTATACAACCTTGAGTCCAGCAGGGCTACATAGAAACTTTTTAATAGATGCTATGTGTTCATGGAAATCATATACGAGGACTGTCTAAAGTTCTAAGCGTGAAAAGGGATAAATCGACTGGATTGAAACAAACTTAAAGTATTAGATGAATCAGAGACATTAAACATGCAACTGTGGTGTTATTTTTGTCTTCATGCCATATCACCTCGTAAACAATTCCACTGAAATCACAATATATGGACAAACTGGATATAGGGAAGCTATCAAGTACCTGCAAATGAACGACAAACCCCAACACAACAACATGCCAATATGGGCTCTTTTTCAACGGATGGCGCCCCCTTCTTTATCCACAGTAATCAAATGGACTGTGGAATTGCCTTAACAATTAATCGCGTCGTGGAATGCCATGAACTCCAGCCATTCAACAGACCGTTTTTTGTTTAGAATAAAAAGGAATTGGTCGTTCGTCATTTTCCTGGTAGAGATGCCGCCACAGATGGCGGCAGAAGAACATTTCTTCTCAACCGGTACCCAAGCTTTGCAGCAGTGTACACCACGAAGGGGGCTATGTAGAAAGGAATGCAAACCATTGACTTTGGACAGGTCATTCACATGTAGGCTTATATTTTTCAGCCAGCCCTGATAAATCTTTGAACTACTTGTAACATTGCCAATCGTCTTTCTCATTACACCATCTGTAAACAATGATAATATTTCATAACAAACAGTGGCCCGGTTCTTCGAACGGTCGCGATCAGATGGTGTTTTCTGGAATTGTGTCGCAATAAACAAAAGGCTGGGAACCACTGATATACAAGTTTCACATTTATAACATCCATTAATCTCAAATCTTAATGAGAAACATACACCAAACAGACCGTGATGCATTAACCTGATCTACGAAAGCGTGGCTATACTAATATAGTACTTCCCACAATATTCAATTCAGAATTTTTAAAGACAGGTGGTTCCGTGATTACTCTGCCTATTTATCAACAACGGGCTCTCAATTGGGAAGTAAAACTAAGTAGAAAATCTCATGAGAGAAACCAATGTGTATTTGTATTAATCAATCTCTGCGCCAATTTGACTGACACTATATATCAATAAAACCACTTCCAGGCTTTTTAATGTGAGTACATACAGACGCAGAAACCTTGAAATGCGTGGTATAGGTGGGTGGGTTAATGGATGGATGGGAAGAAGGTGTGGATGCATTGTTGACAATACTTTCTTTGAGTATTGAACCAAATACATCCATATGTTTCGCAAGAAGAAAAGAACTATATTATATTTCCATTTATGATTCTTACTTTACATTATTATTGTACAAATCTGTTCGTTGGTGTTATGAATTCTAAGGTTATTCAATATTGAATGACATGAATCTGTTATTAAAATTGTTAAAACCATCAATTTGTATCCTCTGGGGCCATCAGTGTCGTGGTGATGAATGTATTAGATAATTTCAGTTCTTTATTACTGATTTACCGCTAAAACTGTTAAACAAGATTCAAGGAGAAGAAATGTATTGCTCGCAGACTGGCAATTAAAACTGGAACATACGATGAATTTATTGCCGATTATCCCTGATCTAAAACTATCAAATATTTGATATCTAAGCGACTAGACGTTGTTTCCTTGTCAGCATTATGCACCACTCAACTCAAACTATATCATCGGTATATCTTTATTTCAATGATTTTATTGAGCGCAGGTATCTTTAAAAATGGTTGAAAGCTCGGACAAATCCCCTCTCAGACCTTAAGTTGGCGACTCTTCTACATGTCACGTACAATCGTCCTCATTTCATTTAAAGGTGAAATGGGCTGCACATCAGGTTCTGTATCCATGGAACCAGTGAGATACTAGATAATACGCAAACTTTATATATTCCGCAACGGGCGGACTAAACATGTTTGGGTTTTATTAAAATTTTTCGGTTGGGCAGGTAAAAGGAATGTTAATAGGATTCTCCTTTAAAGTAATACGCAATTAATTGGCTAATAACGGCGCTAACTGTCCTCATTGTAGCTGAACCGCACGGACAGACATGTGCACACAGCGAATTATTCGTCGTTGTTTGCCCATCGATCATCCATTACATCAATAACTTTGTAGTAGAGCAAGTTATACGAAATGTTCTTTAAATTATTTCGGTACTGACCTTTCGATATAGTCTAGCCTTGTCTCGATTAGGCTCACTCAGGTTGTCCTCGTTTTTATGGTATCTTTAGACGGATAATGCATTATAACTTCTAGAAATGCTTGAACTTGAAATTAAGACTTAGTTATATATAAAAACTGCCAGGAAACTATCAATGTTTGTACCTTAACATTCGGTACCTTGCAGAGCACAGTCTTGTATTGACTGTTTTATCTCGCTTGGTTTACTGAGGACTCCAGAAATGGTAAAAATTGATATTTCACTGGATTATATATTAAAAACGCATAACATTAATCATACTGGATACCTTGACATTTAGTACCTTGTCCGGCTTTGTTTATCGAGTTTAGCTGTTCAATAGATGACGTGATCTCGCTTTAGCTATGACATCTCATCAAGGCCTTCGTGTAATAAATGGCTGTTAATGTATATATACTACTTTATATATTTGTTAAAACACCGAAAAGTTTGGGAATTTTAAACTAATCTACCAAAGACTTACGGAAGGATATCGCTGCCAATATTAAATGCTCTGCGACACTGTCGTTTCCATTGATTATATGTATAAAGTACAATGTACTAAGTTCTAATACCGGTAATGATAAAGTAAAAATACATCCAAGGCAAGAATTAAATGCAATATGTCGAGTAATGTTAAGTGTCAAATGCAAATATTTTGTTAAAAAATGCTTTTATTGGCGTGTCTACATTTTACATTTTCTCATTACATTTTACATTTAAGCTCTGTCACATCTCATGTGTCCTTCACGCTTTCTACATAGCATCTTTCGCACAGCATCAACCTTCATATGCAAATGTCGGGTATAACTTAAATGTCGGATATCACGTGTCTTATTAACATATATTATGGAAACCTGGCACACTACAAACCAGCACACTATGGAGGATATTCACCGCATGATAACTTCAGTAAATCAATCTGGCACACTTTAAGAAACTAACTAGACGACCGTCCGTAATGCTGAATGTACCGGAAAATAATTGATAGATTCAATGAGCAAAAGTAACATATTGTCCAATAATTTATAACACAATAACTGGAATTTCGCATTAATACCGGTATATTCATTGGCTTTCTATAAACATAGTTGAGTACAACCTAATTAACTTTGTTCCATTAACGAACAAAACAACAATTATAAGCATTGTGTCCAACAAATAAATAATAATATATTAAAAGAGGGGAATGACTACAGTAATTTTTTAAGTATGGACATAGAGAATTTTTGATTCGGTATATTTTAGCCCTAGGCAAATTAGTAACTACATGTAGGCAAACTAATTAATCCACCAGACCATAATTATTGGATTTGAATTATGAAAATACGATTGTACTAAGACCAAATAGAAATGAACGTGCTTTTTACTAATATGTAACATGATACCTGGAATTTCGTATTTGGACAATGACAGGTTTTCCTACAAATCATTTGTCATTTGACACTTAACATTTGACGTTTTATATTTAAATCTTGCCTTAGATGTATTTTGACTTTATCATTACCGGCATTAGGACTTTGAACGTTGTACTTTTAACATAATCAATGGAAAGGGTATTGTAGCAGAGCGTTTATTCTTGGCAACGATACCCTTCCATAACGACTAGATGAATTAAATCTCATAGTCGTTGCTTTAGGAACATGGGCATACTGAATTTATCCTCCTTTTTAGACGAATAATCAATCTAGCTCTAGGAACCGTAACTTGACCTTTTTTTTATCGAGTATAGCTGGGGTTGACGTGAGTTTTATATCTTTAGACGAATAATCAATCAGAATTTCTAGGATTCCAGAGATGGCAACACTAGATATCTGACTGGATTATACAAAGCAAAGCCCGTTAAAATTTTAATAGGATAGAAACTAATGCCATTTTCGTGTTGTATAGGGTGTTAAAGTTAATGACACAATAAATTACAAAATAAATATTATAAATCCTACCCAGTATGTCAAAAGTCACGGCACATGTTAAATACAGAGAGTTCTATACAGATTGTGAAATGATGTCATCAACAGGTAGAAAATATTGATTGTTATACAGAAAAAATAGGCTTCCGAAGATAGATTTTATACAGACTTGTATGTTTTTAACATGACAGTCGCTGATCGTCCATTTCGAATTTTCACCAATTAATTCAAGTTAAAAATGAACTCAAATTTTCAGTTCAACTCTTCTTTGCAAACACTGAGGCCTTTCCTTTCACAGATAATAATGACATTCAGAGATTTTAGGGATGGGGAGGTGGGTAAGTTTTTTGACAATGTAATTATGCTCTTAAAACTCTTACTCAATATTATCTAGTCTTCGACATCAGAAAAAACGAAATATTGTTTCATCCCAGTCAATAGTGATACTGGTATCTTACCGGGAAATATCGGCTCCTGATAGACACTACGCGCCGAGGTATTTTCGAGTGCCATTTGTAATGAGGCGCCGTTGTGAATTTGCACCACTCACGTATTTCGACAAACATAACTGATTAGATAAACTGTTTTAAAAAGATTGTATATCAGTTTATATACACCCACGTTATATGTTTTTCTACATGTGTTTTGGGGGTCAATTTCGTCCACTTGAGATACAGTGAATATAGATAGGGCAGTTCATTAAGATATTGACACTATACCCTATCATGTCTGGTTTATATCCTACCTGGGGGCCAAGGTGACTCAGTAAGTAAGATACTGACTCGCTAACCTCAATGTCTCTTGTTCGATTTCTGCGTGCTTCGAATAAGTTCATCGGAATTTTCTGTCTTGGTACCCTCTGGCCAGTGGTGCAGGACAGCGGTGTGACAGGGGACAACGTATAGTCGTTCGGTTGGAAGGAAAAGCTGAGGTCCCGTGTACACATTGGCGTGCACGTAAAAGATGCCGTGGCAGTTTGGCAAAATTTCACTCATAGCACAATCGGAAGAGAACAGTAGCACGTTATTCCCCATTTCATTTCATTTTTCCATATCCAACCCCAAACGATATCAAATATTATAGTATTTCAAAACAATATTATACACGCTTATGTATTACGATGAGTTAATTCGGCGTTTTGAAAATTATCTCAAATAGTTATTTCAAAAATGTATCCAGAAGCTTAAGGCAACATACTTACATATATTATTTAAAGGCCAGGAACCATTTAGACATGCCCATATCAAAATGGGGAAATTAACAAGGCACATAATTAGCTCCGTACTGGCCAAATTGACTACATACATGTTAGCGGCTGTCTGTAACTTCTTATCTCTGAAAATAAAACAAAATTATTTTATGATCAGTAGTGGAATACCGCGTTTTATCAGTGAAATAAAAGTGTTATTCCACTGGCGGACAAAGTAGTCCATGTTGTTTTACCTAAAATGATTGTAAAATCATAAAATATATAGAACATTTGTCGTTTTATCGTGAATAACATATTTTATTTCATCTCTAAGCAAGAAAACTTATATTTTCACGCAACGCATTCGTGAAAATATAAGTTTTCTTGCTTCTCGATGAAATAAAATATGTTATTCACTCTAAAACGACAAATATCCTCTATGTATATTTAAATATTTATTCCAATAATTAAAGGGACATCGGGTAAAATTAGATAAAATACTAATGAATATATTGACAATTTCAGACAGTTATTTTATTCGGAGCGAAGTTAGCAATAATAGTATCGATTGTCAAGTATTATTGCTACATTAATAAACAAAGTACCTATTATAAATTTCTACGTTAATTTATTTAAGCGCGCAGCTGAACTATCCAATGGCCTTATGAGTTTATTATCGGCTTGGTAAGTGAGTAAATGTCTAAATACGATTTAGCCCCCCAAAAAAAAGCTCACGCAGTTGGCAGAATTTGCGCATTTATAATGCATCCACAAGTAAAATTTGATATTTAATTTTTGCTACGTAAGCTACTCTGAAGCCATAGCAACGAAATGGTTTTAACAGTCTACTTACTGCCATCGAGTGGGGTAATGTAGAAGGGCATGCGTCATGCTGTGTGTTATGAGTTACATTATCGTCAGGACAGCGGCACTACGGCCTAAATTAATTTGAATTCCAACTGTCAAAGTTTCTTTAAGATGTACACCAATGTGTACACAGGACCTCGGTTATTCTTCCCATCCGAGCGGCTATACAATTCCCTTGCTATGCCCCCTATTGTGCACCACTGGCGGGTGGGGGGGGGGGGGTCGCAAGCCGGAAAATGCGAATGAACTTTTATCTGTCAATCCATTGATCCAACACGTGATCTACAGGTTAGCTAGTCAACGTCCTACCCACTAAGCATTCTATCTATCTTCAATAGTTCATTGAAAACGCTAACAATGTTTACCATCCACACAAAAGTTTACCAATTACATCTTAACATCGATTTTACGATTCATTTTCAATTCATTTGTGAACCTGTGTGCTGTATTTATTATTCATGTTAAGAAAGGAAATGGTTGCATTCCATTACACAATAAAATCGTTGTATAAACATAATTAAGTATGTTATTCCACAGTTCATCTTTTATTAGACAAAAATTTTGTGATAAAATATTTGATCATGCAGATTAAAAAATGATTGAACATCAATGTATGCTTTGGGTACATTAGAAACTAGTTAGGTATTGTGGCCGATATAGGTCTATGGCAAATTTTAATGAGCAAAATATCGAATTATTTTCCCTAACAGTCTATCCTCCATAAGTTTTGCATAAAACTATGCGCGATGTTACAGAAACCTTGTCCCTGTTAGTTTTGCCTGAAGATGATATTTATGATAGCGTTTGAGTAGTCTGAAAGTCTCGTCAATAAAAGTTAATGGTTATTCTACACTACACGAGCTAGCACACGCCAATTTGAATTTGTGTCAATTGTTCAACAATATTTTTCGTACAATTATGATTTGAAACTCCTGGCTTCGCAACTAATGAAACTTGTGGCTACAGAAGTAAGAATCGAGATCGCAAGTTTGTAACAGAATAAGGTGAAACTATTCTGTTTTGATGGTTATTTTTCAAAGTCGTTTGTAACTTGTTTTCAAACTAATTTAAAGTATCATTACTGCCAATCTGATTAACATACAAATCTTTATTTCGTTTCCTTTTTTTAGAAGGTAATATGTGGGTTAGGTTAAGGGTTAGGCTTGGCCCAGGGTTGGGTTACATCTCGAGACCTTGACTAAATCTACAGGTCCCATCCCTTACCCCAACCCATAATCTATATATGGCGTCATATGCTCTAAAATGCATAGAACCGTTTTCGATCGAGGGTTCTCCCAATATAATATGCTCTAGCCTCCACTACATGGCCAGTTTTATTCTATGGTGTCAGACTTTTGAATAATAAATCAGCGTTGGTGTTTCTACTGACAGACACACAGTTCCGTGCATCACACCCCAAGAACAGACCGTTTCATTGGCTAATCCCTCACATCATCCAGAGCCCTACTAATATAACAACTCTTCCAAATCATGCGGTTGTCAAGACAAGTTAAACGAAATTTTGAAGTATAAAAAACGAAACGAAATAGGTTCTGCATTAATGTGTAGGAATTTTATAATGGCATAATGTGTATTTTGTATTCTAGTATAATTTGATCATATTATGTTGCAAGTTGCATGAAATATATTAGTCACATTTAAGTGTTGGCGAAGCAAATCGAAGATACCCAAGAGCTTTCCTTCTTAATGTTGACATGTCTTTGCAATGGGTATATGTAACAATGAGGCAAGCATATACTGTTGTTCTCGTGTAATGTAGGTAAACATAAGCTGGTCGATTAGGGGTTAAAAGCTCCCTGGTCAAGAATTATGAAAAGTAAACATATTATGTAAAATAATATGACAATAACATAATCTAGTTAAAATCACGAGTATCCGATTCCATCGAGGGTTGATTATGGTATTGTTGTTTTAATAAATATCTAATTGATATCTTGTATAACATAAATACAATATGATATTCAAATTCAATTAAGGAATACACAATATTCGAATATCACAGAATACAAAAAAAAAACCTTTTACAGAAAATATTATTCATGGGTAAAGCCAAACAACACCGACATAATATAATAACAAATAGCCCCAAAGAAACATCTTTGAATATTTTAAAGTACAAGACAAGGTCAAACAATTATTGCAAACAAATATTATGCAAGAGTTATGTCAAACAATTCCGACATAATGTTACTCACGAATTAAACATACATTATATGCAAGAGCTAAATCTGATTATTGCAAGTCTTTATTTAGGCTTCAGATGTCATAGAAATTATAAATTAGATCTTTATTTACACAGCAAGCACAAAATCAACTCTGTAGACCAACGGATGGCTTGGATTTAAACAGGATTTCATTGATTGATTAAATTTTAAATGACGTCGTGAGCGGAGATTATTTTTGACGTTGACGAATTTGTCGGAGAAAGAGAGAAATGAAGTGTAACGTCAGCTCGACACAAATCGGGAAACACTGTACAGAGAAACCGAAGAAAACATTCGGGGTTCGACAGGCGAACATGGTTCTTGCAACGTACCCGACTCGGGACAAAACTACACCACTTGACTCAATGACCGACCTTATGACCTACACTACACATATAAGATTATACGACAACCGGACCGATTTTAACTCTGACATGCACAGTATACAATGCATTATTTTCATAACATGTGGCACCGGATAAAACTGATCGATTTAGGTTAATATGGGTTTTTTTGCAGCCCATTAACGGGCAGATCCCAAATTGTATAGTTTTTTAATACATATTGCACTAATATAGTTAATTTGGGAACACAATACCATTTAAAACCATGCAATAGATTTTACCAAAACTTTCCTAATTCTTAAACCAGTCTCGGGACACTGTGCACTATTGGTAAAGTATTTTACAATAAGATAAGACTCTGGAGCCACACTAAGTCCGTCGAACAGGGCGATAATTACGCAACGGAAGGCCGATGAGCGCCTAATGTCGATATAGTTCGTCCTTTCATGACCCCAAAACGTCACACAAACCGAAAATAAATCCAGTCGCTACACATAAGGTTTTCGAAATTAAATTAAAATCTATAGCCTCTATCGCGTCACACGGTTTTCGGCAATGTGCGGGCAGTAAGATAATCATTACCTTCTAACCGCAAGCCAGAATCCTGGTTTACATTCAGTTATCTTAGAATGAACTGCTACACAGTTTTCTAAGGGAACAGAATGACATATATTGAAAATTTTCCTAAATCTACAACAGCGTCCCAGTTATCGAACAAGTTTTCTTTAAAGTAGACAAGTCTCTAACTCCATATCATCGAAAATCTTTGACTTTGAAAACACGTGTTATTTGTCCATTTAAATAAACATTGATGCTGTGATCTTACCGGAAAAAGATGGGCTTCTGATATCCAATATTTAAGATAAAATAAATATTTTACCATTGGTACATAATGCGTTTCAGCCCCAGTTGCAACAAGAGATACGAAGGACGAGGCTAGAAGAATTACAGCAAATCAAACGGCATAATATGTAGACTGGAATGTCCAGACACTAGAAATTTGCATTCGATTGAGACTACTCGCTTAACTCGCCGAACATAACTGATTTGAAATTAAGAGTAAAAACGGAAGCCATTGAATGTTAATCAGTTTATATACATTCATATTACAGTATTATATGCGTTCCGACCCACTTGTGCCAATTTCTAGGTCCCAAATGTTAGCTCCTTTAAGTTATAGCTTATAAACTGGGCCCTGTTTCACGAAATTTTAACTTAAAGATAAAATCCAATTTTAGTAGATACTTCAATTTTGATTGGCTAAGCACTAAAATCAATCTAATATTATCCAATCAAATTACTAAAATTGGGATCTTATCTTAGTTAAAATTTTGTGAAATAGACCCCAGGTCTACATGACCAATTATCGATCCGCGAACATTAAAAAGGGTATTTCAATTATATCCGCTAACATCGAGTTACCTTTTTCCTTTTAATCTTCAAAATTGCTGTCTTATTTTTTACCTAATGTAAATAATGGAATTTGTTATTGGTCTTTTGTCAGGTCATATTGCCCTCCAAAAGAACATCAACTCACGAACACACAGAAACCTGTATATTATGTCACCAGAAGTAATAATTCGATTTTGGTGATGCATCAACAAATTCCATAAGCTGTCACAACAAATTATATGCAATATCCCACTAGACCTGGGCCCTGTTTCACGAAATTTTAACTTAAGATAAAATCCAATTTTAGTAGATACTTCAATTTTGATTGGCTAAGCACTAAAATCAATCTAATATTATCCAATCAAATTACTAAAATTGGGATCTTATCTTAGTTAACATTTCGTGAAATAGGCCCCTGGTTACAGTCACACGCTATAATACTAATACCACGCGATTTAACACATACTTTTAAAAATAAACCGGGCTATTTCCGTGAATATAATATGGCGATTAGTCCGAGTTGAACTGTCACAACAATACATGTATCCATAAATAATAACTGACTAGCTCATAAAATAAAAACTACATAAATATTTGAAATTAAATTTTAAAACGAAAACATGAGTTACGTTATGTAATGAAATCGGGTTTAAAGTCCTATTTTTTCTGCACTGATTGGGTTAATTAAGACTGTGGTTATATTATGCAATAAAATATATTATCGAAATCTGTCCATTAAAACAAAAAATAGCATTTTCTCATCATAGTTTTTTTTAACATGTACGCGGATTATTATATATTTCAACGCGAAATAATTACCACGCTGCATTTTTATGTTTAAAATGCTCCGACGATGTCATTAATTTGTGCACTGGACTGGAATAATATACACCTTTCTTTATCTCTGATCCTCGCATTCATAATAACCTTACGAAGTGTCAAAGGGTGTGTTCTAGGGATGTGACTTGCAGATTTATCCCTGACAGACAATCGGCTATGTTATTGTTATCGACTATAAGGGCCCTATTGAAAGAATTACCGCCCAGTGCGAAGTCCTCGTCACATATTGGGAATCGAGATGTATAATTCTTAAAATTCGCACCACATCCTTCGGTAATTTTAAATTGACCAAAATTTGTACAGCCGTTCGAATACGTTACGAACCCTCCTCAAATGATTCTAGCACATTTCTGGTGTATTAGCTCACGAACGCAGCTCATGTGTATGTGGATTACGAAAGGAATATAATAAAATCATGTTAAAATGAAGACAGAATGGTTAGAATGCATCTCGAATGCCGTAGGGATCTGGTTTCACTGCTGCCCAAATTATACCGCTTGAGGTCTGACTGGAAGGGAAGGTGCCTCGGATGCTGTGCGAATTCCCTTCGGATGCAGTCAGAACCGAATATGGAACGTCCCAAGAATTGAAACATGATGCGGCCGATACTTCGAATGTAACATGAATATATTCCGACAGCACTCGAGTCCTGACGAATGAAAGCCCAACATAAGCCGTGCAGCATCCTAGTAGGAAAATTATGTTCGCAGAGCAGCACTGCGGTCTCCTTTTGTTAATTCTAACTAGGTTCCTTAAAGTATACACAAACAAGAATACAAACTCTGTTTTTCGACCTAGCTGAACGAATAAATTATGTTCCTTGTCATGCACCACTCACAAATAAAAACCAAATTAAGAAGCCCCGTTGTACTCTCTTAGTCTCCGTGGCTATTGAATTGGGTTGATCTGATCGTCAGAGGTATTAACTAAATTAGTTACCGAACCAGACATTAGAATCAAGGAATAATTAATGGGGAATACTTTGTGACTACTTTGCTTCATTTTTGCTAGTAATGAATCTAAATTATAGTGTGTCCTCTCTTTCGCCGTTAATTTTCTCACAGTGTAAATGACACCAGAAATTTCAGCTATATAGATGTATTTGTGTTTCTAGAAAACCTGACAGCACTTTGAGATATTGACGTAGCTAACAAATTTTAGTTGTACATTGGCATTACAAACAATAACGACACTTCGCTAGTCAAACTAATTTAAAGCGGAAATTTCATATTTTCTAAGAAAGTCAAAACATAATTATTTCTATGTCTTTTTCTCAAAAGGTTGTCAACTCACTGGGCATTATTTCACAGGCATACAAATCAGTGACACGTGAAATAATAACACAATTACCTCCCTTGTTTTCCTATTCATCCTCACGGAATGACTATCTTCAAACGTTTGAATTTGAAGTTGAAAATGATATTTTTGCTAATTTCTCAACGGGCAATAGGATTATTCTTTAACATGGTAGGACTGTTTATAGATACAATCTATTTTAGGGTTTTATTTTAATACATTTTAAAAATATAACTTAAAATTTGAAATTGCAACTTTAAAGATGTTCGCGATAAATACATACTTCTAAACCCCGTTACATTAATACCTTACATATATATATATATAAAGGTTTAAGGGGTAATAGATCATAAGTCACCTGTGAAATTGAACAAACCCATTTATTTAAACCCAAATCACAGTAATAAGATCATTCTGGTCTAATATAATATCATATATTGTATTTCACAGCTTTTACAAGAGTCATTTACCAGAATATATGGCTTTTTAACACGACATTGTCTAATTGCAGTATTCTTGTTCGGTCGTGTCATTGCCATCCGTCATTTTAATACCTTCCCTTTATTAGGGGAGGTTTGATGTTGTTCATAGTGCTAATCTGAAGTGACTTGGACTGACTTCATTGAAAAAGAAATAAATTGATTGAAGATATAAAAATGAAAATAATAAAAAGGGTAAAATGTATCAAAGCTTTCGTGACACACGGAAGTTTTATTTTAGTTATGTATTAAATTAAACTATTTAAAGATGCATTATGTAAGATTTAGAGAACTGGCTGTTCTTGCTAGTTAGATAATAAAAGACAGTCACGACATCTGTGGTAATACGTTTAAATATGTGGAAGACTGTATGAAAGATTGAAATGGAATGGGTTAAAACCATAAGACGCTTAATAAAACATAAGTCGATCATTTAACAGTAACGCAATCGTTGTCGATTTATAATGATCTCGATTGATGTATTGAAAATGCCACAGCGCTACCTAACAAGTCTTCCAATAAAACGTTTAGTAATGCGAAAGATATTAGTTGGGCGTCCGGGAAATCACACCAACTGACGTTAATATGTAACACAGAATCCATAAGGATGCGATTTACAAATTGATTTACATTTCTAGCATTTTCTATAGAAATATATTTCAGTTTTGGACATGATATAAAACCTTTACTTTTATCAAAATCAAATCAACCCAGACTTAAAGATGCATTATGCAAGATTAAAATAAAGAGCTGACCGCTGTCATAGTTTAAAAATACACAATGAAAATGGTTTTTGTATGGAAAACTTCCTTTACAAACTTTATTCTGAGCAAAGTTATCCATTTATGTTCTACACCAGACACCCACGTCGAATCGAAGCTAGAACGAAATCGAAGATTTTCGCATGGCTCTTGGTTATGTAGCAAACACCTTCAATATAAGGCTTCTGATCTTAACGGGTATGACATGAAAACGACGCTTTGACCGTGGTAAACTTTAATAACTTGACCTCAGTCAGCATTTCAAACGTGTATGGAATCGATTCCAATAGTCTGGCTAGTTATACAATGTCCGAGTTGGTTATTGTTACATACCTATTTGACGCGGCGGACAGCGGATCAATTGAACACGTATTTTAATGATTAGGATAGACTATTTCACAATCTCTATTTCCCAGCAAAAAATATTATTTTTTTTAGAGCGAGTGCCTAACTTGGGACTAAGGAATCGTTCACTTTACAAAATGGGAACATAAATATTATTTGTCTACATTTTCATACCCCCACAGTAACGCCTCACAGACTGCAACAAAATTGTCAGAAATTAATGATGGCATTATTGGCTTAATAAACCAATCTCTCTAATTATATACATTATATTTGACCAATTAGATAATTGAAGGTCCAAAACACAAAGCTACACAACTATTTTACTTGCGCCAATTCGTCCGACAGCAGACAGATTCCGGAAGAGAAAAAAATGTAACAATTTCTATCATCAGACCGCCCCGGAGAATCTGACTGGTTAGGGTTTAACTTGGGACTAAGGAATCGTTCACTTTACAAAATGGGAACATAAATATTATTTGTCTACATTTTCATACCCCCACAGTAACGCCTCACTGACTGCAACAATATTGTCAGAAATTAATGATGGCATTATTGGCTTAATAAACCAATCTCTCTAATTATATACATTATATTTGACCAATTAGATAATTGAAGGTCCAAAACACAAAGCTACACAACTATTTTACTTGCGCCAATTCGTCCCGACAGCAGACAGATTCCGGAAGAGAAAAAAATGTAACAATTTCTATCATCAGACCGCCCCGGAGAATCTGACTGGTTAGGGTTTAAGAATGGCTTTAGTATTGTAATGTATACTATGGTTGTACCTATGTATCCGGCTATGATATATAAAATGTAAAAACGAACTTGTAAGACAAACATCTTAACTACCAAGATATGTAGTAAGAAACGATACATGGGGAATACGTCGGATGTGTCGACCGGAATCACTGGCCCGTTTTCCACGTCTGGCAGAAAGACCCATGATACTACATGCCTTGTTGTAAATGGATTTAGATTATAAGTCAACTGTATTAGCAACTAATTCAATTTTCCAAAAGAAGCTTCGTATTTATCAGATACTGTCCAATTATTATTAAGTCCTCTATTTCCCATTGTATTAGGAATCAATTACCAAGGACTTATATTGTGGTAACCCCTTTTTAATTATCATACTGTTCCCTTGAAAGCTCACCTGGCATTTAAACCATGGTCTGTTAGTGTTGTTAATTCCGCCATTGCCCAAGTTGCACTATCATAGTGTTATATCGTGAATAACTCAATTAATACTCGAGAACCACTGCCTTCTATGAAACCTTAAGAGACACCACCCAAGGCGACAATGCTCCACAAAGCTGTGAGAGTCATTTTTACTATAGTGCAGTGGGTTATAATTTTAGCAACGGCGACCACGTAGAGTTTGTGTTGCGAACGATTTGCCGGGGAAGAAAAGAGAAAAAGCTTTCTGTCAAATGTAATATTACAGTGAGTTTTACTTGCTCTATTTTTATACATCTATTTTGGAAAGCCATTATGTTATCTTGGATAAGAGCTAGCTTGACGACTGCATTTGGAATGAAGAGGGATGGCTGGCATACTGTTAAGACCGTCTACTAACTAATATCTTTTAAGTTTTTCTGGCCGATATTATGTAATTAAAGGGAGATTGCTCAATGCCCATAAGGCGGGAAACTTCTCACCTAGTCTTGCTACCGACCATGCCGCCCTACTGCGCAACCGGAATTATTATTTTATTACAGAACTGTATCCATTTGTTCCTAATCTCACTCCAAAGGATTAATACAAATAAATATCCGTACCTGATCTGTCTGATTTAACACAGCACTTTATCCTTATTTCTTGGGACATGTTTTGGCAAAGATGGTAGTATTGACTTAGAAATCGGAGAGAAATCACTGGGGTGAGATAATGAGATACGTTTTTATTCATTTGATAGACGGTGTCTTATTGACGATCTGTCACGATTTTAATCCGTAAGAATCTCCAGAGATGTTTTTATGTCACGTCTGATTAAGACGAGGTCTCTTAATATCGAATTATTCCAACAATATAATACTGAAAATTCGAATCCTCAGACTAATCAAATTTTATACATTTTGCCATAAAAATTAAATCTCATTCCATGCTCTTTTAACATCATTATTATCTTACTTTGAGCGCCTGCGACCGAAGGGAGGCATAATGAAATGAACCTTGTCCGCCCTAGTGAATATCTTATAAACTGTCCAATATTAGCTATACAACCCGCAAAGAATTTCAATAACATTCAAAGGCTTTTGGGTTTCGTATTTTTGATTGGATCGACATGTCAACCAGTCGGTTGACATCGAAAATTCCCACCAAAAGTGATGGGCGTCTAATGAGCCGCATTCATTTAATGTCATTAAACGCCCTTTAATGTTGAGAGTGGCCGAATTGTTCATAATCCTGCAGAACTACACCGCTCTTAGTGGTGAAACTATGTATCTAATATGCATCTTACAGTCAAAATACTACTACTTCTCTGTCCTTGTCAGTAGCTATTCTCGTCATAACCTTATAGCAGCTATGTGATGGGGGAATTTAATATAATATTTGGGACGGGAATAATAACAATGGTTTTATATTATGATTAAAGCAAATGCTCAAAGACCCCCAAAGCAATTTCTATACCCACTGTGTATTTCTTCTAAAAAATTAATCAAAAATAGGTTGCCAGGCAACGAAACATACGCCCACACAGCAGCCAAATCATCCGGGCAGTCAACAAGAGTTGTCGCATATTAAGGAATTATCAGAAAATCATTAGAATTTTTTGGTTTAGTTTGGCTTTTATAATCAAACGGTTTTTTTAAATCAGATAATAATTGTGACCTCCAGAGGCACCACAAGCTAAAAAGGGTGATTTTTCGTACAATCAGGGGACATAATTCAGGAAGTAATGACCCGATGGGCGCAAATATTGAAATGAACCAAGATCTTTGGGTTATAAACATACCTGTCAAGTTTCATCAAAATCGATTCAAAATTGTGACCTCTATAGGGTCCACAACCTTGATATAACATATTTTCACACTATTCGTGTACAAACGGCGGCCATTTTGTCTGTCAATTCTAGTCCGATTTTTTCACGAAATTCAATCTCTCTCTCTTCATTACCATGTAACGGTGATATAGTCAAACGTTTTTTTAAATCGGATAATAATTTTGACCTCCAGAGGGACCACAAGCTAAAAAGGGCGATTTTTCGGACAATCAGGGGCCATAATTCAGGAAGTTACGATCCGATTGGCGCAAATATCGAAATGAACCAAGATCTTTGGGTTATAAACATGCATTTCAAGTTTCATCCAAATCGGTTCAAAATTGTGACCCATGAAGTTACAGTCCGATACATGCCAATATCGAAAGGAACCGAGATCACAGGGTGATAAACCTATGCTTTAAGTTTCATTGAAATCGGATAAAAATTGTGACCTGTAGACTGTTCACAAACAATTGTGGACGGACGGACGTCAATATACGTCCACATGAAAATGTGGGCGTATAAAAATAATGTTTGTTCCTTAATAGGTTTTAATTAAACATATTTTGATAATCGAACGTCATCCTATTGCTACGGAGTCAAAATTTGCTGCTCATTTTTAAACGGATGTCTACACTACTATCTCAATAAGCGTGATTTCCAGTATTGTAATAGCAGCCTTTGTTCAGTTTATCTTCTATGAAGTTAATATTTAGCTACTGTTATTTTTGTTTTAGCTACAGGGATACCAAAAGACACCATGAACTTTAGAAGACACCAATTGGGATAAGAAAGCAAAATCTGAAAACATATGATCTATACATAGAACTGCTAAAATTTGATGTTATATACTATTCAAAAAAAGTAGGGGATATTTGATTTTTAAGTGTTATTAAAGTCACCTAATGAAACTGACGAAGAAACAAATGACAAAATGAATTGAAGTTCACATTCATCGATTTATTCAAAATGATCGTTAGACTAAGTAAGGCACAGACTGACCATTATAAGGGTAAAATGATACCCGGGGTCAAACAGCAAAGTTACCACAGCATCACAACAAAGTCAGTAACGGGTAAATCCTCCTCTGTTTGCCAAACAAGCATTGATCCGACGTGGCATACTCCTAATGAGACGTCTAAGGTCATTTTGGTCCAGATTGTCCCATTCCTGTTGCAACGCAGCAGCAAGTTCTTGGACATTGGCAGGACGTTGTTGACGTTGACGTAACCTCTGTCCAAGCATGTCCCAGACATGCTCGATGGGGAGAGGTCGGGACTCAGTGCTGGTCAAGGTAATGTGGTGATGTTCTGTTGTTGGAGGTAACCTGTAACGATCCTGGCCCTGTGACATCTTGCGTTGTCATCCTGGAAGATGAAACGGCGGCCATGACGTCGTGCGAACGGCACAACATGGACTGCAAAGATGTTGTCCCGGTAGTACTGGCCTGTAACACGCCCTGCAACAACATGTAAAGCCGTTCTTCCAGCAACAGTGATGCCTCCCCACACCATAACAGAACCACCCCCAAATCGATCATGTCTGATCATGATGACGTTAACGTCTTGGAAGCGCTCGTTTCGACGACGCTACACCCTCTTACGTCTGTCCAAAATATCAACAGTGAACCTTGACTCATCTGAAAACATCACATTGCTCCAGCGTCGATTATCCTAGTGTTGACGACCCCTACACCAACGACGTCTTGCCTGAATGTGATGATCTCTCAAACAAGGGATCACACGAGGACGTCGGGCGCGAAGGTGACTCCTATGCAGTCGATTCCGAATCGTCTGGCCACTTACTCTCTTACCAGTATCTGTTTGAAGACGAGTGCTGATCTGATTTGCTGTGATGACACGATTTCGCAAGGCCAAGGTACGGATAAATCGATCCTGGGCTTGAGTTGTCGACCTGGGCGTGGTCTGTCCTGTACAGATTGTGTATCACGGTATCTGGACCATAGCCTGCTTATGACAGACTGAGAAACATTCATCGTCCGCACCACAACCACCTGTGTTGTGCCGATATGTAGCATGCCAAGGGTACGTAACCTTTCATTTTGGGTAAGCCGACGCATATCAAAATTTGTTTTCTGGTCACTAAAACAATTAAACTGATGTTTTCACCCTGGAATTCAATGCCACAATGACTGTAACATTCAAAGTCAGAGTCGTGTAAATCTTGGGTTGGACCCCCATGATGATCCCAAGCATCACCTGCATTCCATGCGGTAGCTATTGGTGCGTTTGGGCGTCACATGTAACTGGAAATGTTTCTTCTGTAAGGTTCTATAGTGACTTTTTTCGTAGTCATTTGCATATTTTAGTATTATGCCCCCAAAACCAAATATACCCTACTTTCTTTTTTTGAATAGTATATTAGATGTGACGTTTTCAACTATATACAACTACTGCTAGGCATGGACTTATTAAAACATCTAATGTGTTCAATGTGTTCTTTACGGACTACACACGAATGGCCTCTGTTCGTTTTGATAAAAGGCGCGATCTCATTAAACATATTATTTATTCAAAGGAAATATGCAGTGCAGTTACAGATACTATAATCTCATAAATAAACAATACCAAATATGTCCATTGATCGTGTATCCTGTTTCTTAACTTATTGTATGCTTTATAAGTCAGAGTTTACTGTTAGTTTCAGAAGACTTTGAATGGCGCTCCTCCCGGGGTATGCCTATTTCATGCTCTCAATAAAGGTCTATCAACTATGCTGATATTCTGTTATCTGTAGTGTTACAAACACCCATCAGGACAAGAAAGAAAAGACAAAGACTAGTGACAAGTACAACAAGCGTACGATGCCCACGCATTGTATCAAAACACTTAACTTTCTTATATCGCGTCGATGCTAGGTTTAACTTCACTTCAGCCATTGGGCACCGAATATGCATCATGCTACCAACTAATCCATACAAAATGGGGTGGTGTCCGAGATTTATTTCTCAAGAAACACTAACTAGTGGAAGAACTAACATTGTAGAGCAAGTAGAAAAAACTTTGTTTTCTTTGCTCAGATTTGACTAAAAACGGTTAAATGTTATTGAAATTCATTGCAGCTTCACAAAATGAAGCTAAAACGTCAAACTTTTCTAGGGAACCTCTTCCTTTACACCAATGTTGCAACATAACAACAAACCCAACACACGTAAATGGAAAAGGTCAAAAGTCGTAATCGGTAGAAAGTTGGACGATCTAAAAGAACAAATTATTTTATCCGGTTTTTACAACGGCAGTCTAGAGTAGAGAGGAGGGTAGCACCCATCTAGTCCCGCCCGAAGCGCAAAACATCAGTATTTTTTTGGCAATTGCCGATACTCCTTATCAATAAGTTCCGTCACCACTTTGGTTTAAACAATATTTATTGGTAAAAATATCAGATATTACACTTTGGTATGATACAAAACAAGCTAAAAGCAAAACCTCCAACAAACTACAAGGTTATTACAAACCTTACTAAACGAGGGCGGTTACAGGGAAAATCCCAGATGAAAATACCTTCCAAATTGTTTTCATCTATCTTGAACTTGGTCACTGAGTATAATTTGTTCTTTTTTTAAAACTAGGATAAAAATTATTTTCTAAATACATTCAAATTTGGTTTAAATTCTCGAGGATCTTTTTTAGGTGTAACTTAACTAAACTATAATAGATCAAATTTGGAAAAATAATATCAGTACCAATGCAAAATAAACATGTTATCAAGGTGATATCAAAATCATTGTTTGCCTTGAGTTTAATCCAGGTTCTTTATATACCTGTACTTTCTCACAGTTGTAATACAGATGTATTAATGATTCTGTTTCTTTTTTGCAATATGTACCTAGGTCTGATTTAATAATTCCAAATTAGCTAAATTTATTGGTACCAATTATTCTACTATTGAGTCGAACTTGAAACCATTCCAGCCAAGTATCGACAGTAAATTCAAAAGTTTGACCGTTCAGATTATTCCCATATCTGATTCTTCTGAGTTTTCGGATTTGGTTTTATGGAGGTTTTTTCATCTAAGAAATGTGTATAGATATTTTTGCCCCGGTGTCAAACACAAAAGTAAATTCATCATTTTAAATGTGAATGCGTGGTATTAATCTGACATCTGTTTTTATCCATACAAGCCTGGAAAGTGTGGAGAGAAATTAAAAATAGATTTGAATGTGTAGTATGTCATAAAAACGCCTCATAAACATACTTGTTTCCTTTCTCATCTCATGCCCAACATGAAAATGTATTGTTTTAACGTTTCTTTTTTTTATTTGAATTGTAGCACAATGGTTGAAGCAGAATATTATATAATATATATACATGTATCGTTATCTTTTGGTTTTTATTTAATTAGCACAATACCTATATAATTAAAAACCTCTTGAAAGAAAATAATGATCAAGAAAGAGCCGTCCAATAACTGTTTATCTGCATATTGAAGCAACTAACAATTTTGAACAGGCAGTGTTAAAACCGTCTAAACCATAGTTTGTCTAGGCACTCTTTCAACTTTATTACTCGAAGCAAATCCATGTAACAATTTCTCTATATTTTTTAAAAAGGATATGGTGAAGGTAGACTTGTTAGTGGATGATTTAATTTTGGTACTAATATTGACATTACGACAGTTATTTAACCGAGTACAGTCAAATTTCGTTTAAACCAATTTGACACCGAGTGACAAACTTCCTGTATGTTAACATTATAATGTCAACAAAAATCGAATTCAATAATGTAAATTAATAAAGATAAGTAAATGAATAACTGGCCGTTTTACCAACCAACTCCACACAAACATGGTATCGAGTTTATTTCCAGAGTTAAATATTAATAATACAATTCATATTGTGGTCTAGAGCCGGGGGCGGGGGGGGGGGGGCAGCAGCTTTCCTAACTTTCGTTTATTGATTATTATTTGTAAATGCAGCTGCACGGAGTGGGATTTCGGCCCCCATACCCCAAGACGATTGACTGGATGTTGTGGATTCAGGTCAGTCACCGAAGGCAGGCTAAATTGGACCATATTTTAGTGGCTGTATTGAAAAGCTGAACTAGTTGGAAGCGCATTTGCGAGAGTAAAAAAAATGTTCTTCCGAAGGTCCGCCTCCGTGGACTGTAAACAATTGATTGTTTGATTGGAGTTCGAGTCCGCCATCCTAATTAGGCTATATAGATCACTTTGATGTTGTTGTAATCAGGGGGTTGAATAGCATGGCCTAGAACAGTAGGACGGTAAACCTCGTATTATTTATTCATTCTTTCACTTACTGGCAAAATATGATCAGCACATAAAGCTATAATAATGGCCGGTGAGGTAAGACAGCACGGATTTAGAATGAGGTGTTCACTTTGCCTTGCATTTCAAGGACTATCACCACCCGGCCACCTTTGGTAAATTATGTCTTCACCGGGGTCGACTTTGATAAATTAAATCATCATGAACTATTCATGAACTTTGGTCATATGAATAACCCATCACTATACTCGGTAATGCATTTTTCAGCTATTAATACGTAAGAATTCTATTAGAGAGAGGTGATACGTTAATGAAATTTAATGTGTAAGTTGTCTGTTCGACATATCTGATTCACATGTATAGCATAGCGGTTCAGATCAAGATACGTGAAATTAATATTGCGATAGCAAACTAATTTATAACTATTTAGAAAAATACAGTAAATCTACTTGACATGGTGGACATCAGTACAATGCATCAAAAACGACTAGCACTGTGGATCACACACAAAAATAGACCTGAGTGTTTTTCAACTCTAGGGCCCTCCGTAGGAATGGGGTAATCGTCGGGATTAGGACGGATACTATAATAGATTCATCTGGTACAGCTACCACATATATTATCATATATTGTGTTGACAACATGTAAGTTATGATGATAACCTAATCTGATGGTTATTCTAATTTTACAGGAAGCGCACACCACATGTACTATTAGAATCGTTAATATATGGGGGGGGGGTAACAAATAAACAGCCTGAGCACCGATTGGTATTAGATGATACCACTATTGTGACAGTGTACAAGTGTTTTTTTTAGTAAATCAACCTTAACGCTGATGGATACCAATAACTTTTAACACATGTTAGGTAATTGCATCAAGTCAGAATTCGTATCGTAAAATGGGCGTCTTCTGTGAAATGTCTTCTATAAGCCAAAATGAGTTAATTCTACACTTGGAATGTTCACACTTGCCGGGACTTTTGGAAGATGTAAGTAATTTAGCAGATTCACCATTATCTTCACTTAATAAATAACAAAGAAACGACAATACTAGATCAGTAGAGCCGAGTATTAATTTATATAAATACGTTATTCGACGAAATACCTGTTTATTTAAATATCTTTCCAATATAGATAACTATAGTTTAAACATATGTACAAACGGTTCACGCTAAAATAAACAGAAAAGTACGAATCAATATGATTTGTTATTTGCTTTTAAGATTTTACAATGTATATAATAAGCTAGAAAGTACTATGTATATATGTGATAAATTACTTGTTTATTAAAGCAATTGGTTGTTTTGATTATTCAAACTATTAGTGGCTAAACAAAGTACTACCATATGTTTTTTATCGATTAATGCTTGTTAATATAACTATAGAATAAAGGTTTCTAGTTTTATATTCAATCTATTCGACATGAGTAAGTTAAACCACCCTATGCATACATGTCATTTTAAGGCACCACCCAATACATCATATTTATGTTATATTATTAATAATGTTTTAATTATGAAAAGATTTTCAATTTATTAATTACTAAGAAACGGCAATAATGGATTCTCTTTTATAATTTAAGATAATAATTCGTGAGCACTTTTATACTATCTTACCAGTTGAACAGCAAGGGGGAATGATAAGCTGCTTTTTATGTCAAAGCTGCTTAGATCTTCCCTTATCACCATTTTAATACTAAATCAAAATTTTAAAGATACTTACCCTTGAACAAACTGTGTGATTTGATGATACATTTCGAACTAATTAAGCTAATTGCTTCAAAGACAACCCCAAACATTAGCAAGCTGATTTAGAGGCCATGTTTGTTATGTAACTTAATTCAAAGGCTAATATCTTCGCATGCAATAGAGTAATTTGAAAGACATTTTCCAATTATTCGTTTTGCATTATCTACTTTCGAACTTTTATGGCAAGAATGGCTAGTCCTTTATCTTAATCTTACATAATGTATCTTAAACAATATTTTTTTTATCTTGCGACGACAGCCTCAACCAGAATGCGGGTACTGCTAAGTTCCTTTGATAGTTCAAAATATTTTGATTGAGTGCAATAATGTCAAGAACATAAGATCTAAATATTACCATTGCCAGCCATTACGTAATTTATTTAATCAGCCGGAGCTGTATAAAAATTTGTTAAGTGTTGTAAAAAGAATAGCGTTTGTTGTAAACTTTAATGATATTATAAAACCTGTATTTTTCATTTGGGCTATTTATATATACAAAAAAGACTATTTTAAATTAAATTTATTAGCTGTGATACTTGTATTCATTTATATATTGATTTGGTTTCGTTCTTGGGTAATACTCGGCGAAATGAAGCAGGACCTTGGAGCTCCTGTGCAATATTAATGGTAGTGAGTTTGTGTAGGATAAAGCACGAGACTTCGGTTATGCTGGGGAAAAAAGACTTCGGAAAGAAGGCTGAAGTCTTTCAGCCCCAGCATAACCGAAATGGAGGACTTTATCTTGCTTATAAATAGTCTATGCTTGCGTGTGCGCAAAATGGGAATATCCCAGAATTCCTGTAAGAAAAACCTATACCATTTTCTCCTATGGAAAAACCCACCTCGAATAATAGCCCGTTACGGGTTTAACAGCGCCACACTCTAGCATCAAATTCCAACTGCCAAGGGATTTTTTTCAGGCACGCAAATATATACACTGACCTCGGTTTTGAGTCCCATTCGAACGACTAGGTAGCTATCCTTGTCAACTCCAAGCCATCGAGCCAGCCATGGTTTATCTTATCATTATTTTATGAATGTCCGCAAAGAAATGTCTCCTCAACGTTCGGTTCTTTCCGGTCTATTTTATGATATTTGATCTTTTGAATTCTTGGATAAAAAAGCAACATCAATCCTGATAATGACATTAAAACCTTCTGTATGTGTCCTTGCTTGATAAACAAACAGCAGATGTGATTTATTATATGCCATATATGAGTTCTTTGATGATTGGCAAATAATCTCTATTGATTCTAGAAAATGAAAGGTTCAAGGTTGTTTTCGCAAAGTGTGGGATATTTGTCTGACAAAACCTCTCTAATGTATCCAGCAATCTTAACAGATTAATAAGCGATAAAATTCCAGATACAATAACTAAGATCAGAAGCATATTATAAGCTATTACAAGATCTATTAACCTTTTCGACTCCTTTACCCCTGGCGGCGGATCGAATGTATGAATGAATGAAAAGGATTAACGTCCCAATCGTCTGCATTAACCAGGTTATTGACGTCTCGTTGTCTTAAAGCCTCGTTGCGCCATTTAGCATTTTCGCTAAAATTTCCCACGGTTTAATCCATGCTAAATATGTACCAAGGCTGGTTTTGAACATTTAATCAAGGAAAGCAATCCAAATATAAACGCTAGTAATCTCCCCGCTTGGATACAATCGAATTGAAGCTAGACCCAACAGAGTTTGATACAATTTCAATGTATCGTACCTTTGCAAAAAGATCAAAGAATTCTTGTAACGCTAAATATGGCACCAAGTCCTTAAATGATTTGTGTTTACAATAAAGCACCGAATATCTTTGTAACATCGTTATTTTAAATTCAAATATCAATAGTAATGAAACGTGCCAACGTTGTATTCTTGTGTTCCATATTGTCGTTTCGGCTTCAGATTATTAATTCTTAAATTAGAAAAGTATGTACAGATCGAAACTCTGCCTAGAGTCAGATTTACCACAGATTTTGAATTCTTGACCTTCAGCGAGCACTCGTGCCAACTATTTTGCTTTATACTTCGGATTTTTTTAAATTATGCGATTCTGGAGATAATGTTTGTAGAACGTGACTTTGCCTCTTTGAGAGGACGTACCAGACATGTTCCTTAAAACAAATAATTTACTCCACGGGCAATAAACGATAAGTATTGTAATTATCCACAATTAGTCGTCTATACTAAATTAGCTATTCAATCTAGTCTAGACTGAACCTATATGTTCCTGGCACTATCTTGCTATTTAACCAGAAGGTTGACAAATGTTCCAGGCAGAAAAGTGTATGTGACAACGGTAAAGCCGACTTTATATTGTTAATGATTATTTATCGTACATATGGAGTTGCCAGGCAACGAAACAGACCCACAGGCGTTAGTGAAAGGGGCAGCAAAGACGTCACAGGGTATTGTTTAGTCAAGCAGTAATTCCCAGGCAAAGTGTGTCCCTGCTCGAAATGGTTCCACTACTGATGTCTCCCGTCTTACTCCAGGCACAGCAGTGGCTTGTCCTACAGAGTTCCTTTGCGCAAGTTTTTTAGTCAAAAAATTTACTAGTCTATAACTTCCGTAATTTACACCTAAACTAACCCAAAACTGTACTGCACATAGCTTAACACATAATAAATCAATTCTCATTGAAATAAAGGTGAAGCCTTACCGCATAATTATATGATTTGATGAAACCCAACTGCTACGCGAAATTTCAACTGGCGTCATGGCCGCTTGCGTAATAAGGCATTACAACATAAACATCGCTATGCAAATGTAGAACGCATTACCATATAGAAAAATTGTTTAAGGTTATAAGTATAGTAACTAGGTCCCCGCATGTGACTTCCAGTAAAATTGACAACAAAACATCGGGAGAAGATGCCTGTAAAATGTTTACAGGTTTCGGTCCAGTGTTCCACATAAAACTAATTTCAACTAGCCGAACAATCTCATAAAGACGGACAGTGTATTCACAATTAAAAGGGCCATTGTTCTACATTAAACAATATAACCTCCAAATTTGCCTTCCACAGAGTAAAATTAGTAGTTGAACATACTGATATAATTAATAGTGTCATTGTTACTGCTATGCCATTTGATTCTCAATTTAATTCTAGATTTTAATGATATATATTTATGCCATGGATACAAATTGTGCGCCGTTCCTTGCTGATTTGTTTCTGCTTTGCTCGCGTCAGAATTTGCCCAGAGACACTTGTCGCAAAGAACAAACGACTGAAGAAATCCTGTGATTCCATTTGTAGGTATAGTGACGACGTTCTGTCTCTAACAAAATCCAAAATTAGTGAGTATTTAGACTTTGTTGTCCTGATTATTTGGAAACTAAATATAGTGCAAGTACGCTTTGTGTTTTGACTTAGTCTGTCGTCATAAACATCGAAATAACTGAAACATATTTACCAAGTCTAGTCAGCATTTCAAAGACTGGTTTGATTGCCGCCATTGCGATACTGCAGACCAGTTTTGTTGTCTGCCATCGTTACAGACGCATTTGCTCCTTCAGATGTTCGTTTTATCACACCCTGACTTTTACTTATCACGAAGACAGTAATATACAACACCTTTTCGCCAATCCCATTCATTTGGCAAATAAAATATAAATCTCTTGTGATTGGGGAACACAAAAACAGAACACAATTTTTACGGGAAAAATTCATTGGTTTTACTCTACAAGCACAACGTTTCGACAAATCGTATCCCCTTATCGTTATCAAGCGCAACGACATTTAGTAAACTTGATCTGAATATACATTCTCTGTCCCTACCACCTTGAAACAGATATTGAAAGCTAATAGCAAACAAAAACCAACCCTTTCCATTCAGACTAAAAGAGTCGTTCACCGAGTCAATAGCCCTTGTGATCTATCATACATTGGGGAAACTAAACAACCCTAGATAAACGAACATCTGATCACAGACACAAAATAAAAAACCCTGTACATCAAAAGCCACCATAAAATTGGTAAAAAAAGCCAGAAAATAAAAAGTTCTTGTATATCAAAAAATTAATTTAAACACTATAAAATCGCCGTCGCGAGAAGAGAGGGTGAGTCATCTTATTTCTTAGTTATAAAAAAAAATGTAAAACACGAGGTCCAGCTAACTGATGTTTGGCGTCGTCAGTGCGGATTGAAAAAAAAAGAACCCCGTTGGAAAAGTGACATTTCAAGGGCATACGATGATGTTATCAGGATGAATAATACAGCTTACAGGGTGATAACCCCTTGTTCCAAACAGTTATTCTCTACAAGTATTATAAACTGTCCTTATTACAAAACACATCCTTTTACTGTTTCTCAATTAGCCTGCCTAAACCTACCATCATATTAGCCATCTATATGTTTATTAAGTCATATGAGGTTGGGCAATGTTGTGCTTGTATTATCTAAGTCTCATCTTTATTACTTTTATGATATGTTTTCACCGAATGGCTTCCTTTGAAGGTTTTCATAAGTATCCTTTGTCTGGACCATAACTCTTTTATCTTGTTTTGTTTGTCCTTTATTCTTTTACTTCATATTGTTATTTAATTTCGGTAAATGGCTTCATCATGCTACTCTTATATATTCAACGCGAGTTTACTAAATAGCAGGATGGGATGGGGTGGGAGTGGTCTACAGTGCCGCGCTGGTCGGTCACCTCAATCTTACGGTTGTGATTTCGATCCCTGGTGTGAGCGTATGTGGCTTGGCGATAGGGGCGCCTTCTCAATCTCATGGGTTTACTCCGGTTTTGTCCCACAGGAATGTCCCCTGCGCTTGCGGGGGTTGGATGGCCGAATGGTTAGCACGTGCGTGTTGTATCATAAAGCCTGTCATTGAGTCAACTGGCGTGGTGTCGAATCCCCGGTTGTACGTGACAAGGATTTGGGTCGCTTGTCCAACCTTGTGGATTTTCTCCGGGTCTTCTGGTTTCCTCCCACCGCTAAAGATTCCTCCGCGTAAGCGAATTATTGAAATAAAATTTTAAAAAACATGTTAGTCTCGAAATGACCTAGTCTGTGTCGAGTGGACGTTAAACCCCATTTCCCTCTCTCTGTCTGTGATATGACCTTCGGTGGAAGCGGACGTTAAAAACTAAGAACAGCGACACTAAAAACAACTAAATAGCACATTATCTGCGATATCACCCCTGGTGGAAGTGGGCGTTAAACTCCAGAAACGAACGAAAAAAATTAAATGGCATTGCGCTTGATAATTGAGACTATACTTGTAAAATCAGTGATGGTTGTCCATAAAATTGTGTTCTGTGAATAAAATATTGATTGGTCAATTTAAATCAACATTGATGTTGCTATCTTATCATGAAAAGATTAGCTTCTGATATCCAGTAATTAATACAAAATGAAAATTTTAAAAGGAATGGACACAAAGTGGTGTCCGCGACCCCAAAAGCGGCAAAAATAATCCCCAAGATAGCATGATGCGAACACGTGTAACACCATGGGTCTTTTTTCAGACGTCGAAAGCTGGCCACTTAAACCATTCGCCACATCCTACGCATGACCTATGCCCTCCCTTCTTTCTACATAACCATGTGATCGTCTAGTATTTATTATTGTCTTCCTTGCTTCCCTTGCATGTTATGTATTTCCGTCTTACTATCTCCGACGTTAAGACGTTTATCTTATCAGTAGTTAAAGTAGCTAAGTCTCTAACTCAATATCATTCAAAATCTTCATCATTGTAAACGAGAATTATTTGTCAATTTAAATCAACATTGATGCTGTCATCTTACCGGAAAAAATGGGCTTCTGATATCCAATATTAAAGATAAAATAAATATGTTACCATTGGCACAGAAATCGTGTATCCATTATGCGTTTCATCCCCAGTTTTAGCGAGAGGCTCGATAAAAGGCGTATGTATAGACTGGAATAACCAGACGCTAGAAATTTGCATTGGATTGAGACTGCTGCCTTATTTCGCCGAACATGACTGATTTGAAATTAAGAGTAAAAACGGAAACCATTGCATGTAAATCAGTTTGTATACATTCATATTACGGTATTATATGTGTTGCAACCTACAGGTGTCAATTTCTAGGTCTCAAATGTTAGCGATTTAGCTCCTTTAAGACGTTTGTCTTACCAGGGATAACATGGTCACAGTTCAGTTCTACATTTTTTATTAAGCGAGATGCATACAGTTACAATACATAGTAGAATACAGTAGCATATACAAATTAACACCTTTCTCTCAACCCCAAGTCCTATGCAATAGGAACTCAGATGGTAATTTCCCGGAACCCAATCATATCTGATCTTAAAGGCCTTGCAGGGTCTCTTTTATTGGACCCGTATGGACATCAGACTATGCATGGCCCCACATAAGTGCAATTGCTGATATGATTGGATTCTTACAGTGTATGACGCAATAAGTAAATTTCCAATCAGATGTATTTTACACAATAAAATATCCTTGTCTCCATAAACATTAAATCAGCTATTTTCCCAATTATTGAAAACAATTATGTATCATTTTTTACGACAAAATAGGTATATGACACATGTGTTTATCCCAGGCCATAATATCTAGGGAATATTTGAAACCAATAATTAGATTTTATAAGTTATTATTGATTTAAAGAGCAGAAATTCTATAATAGTCTTACATAATAGCTATTTCAATTTCTTTTATGGAGTTTGATTACTTAGTGATACTTTGTTATTGGGTTCGGTTTCTCAGCTTTGTAATTAAGATTGATTACTTACTTGTACTTTGTATTAATGTACTAAGGGAACATAGTTTAAAAGATCCGAAAGTTGTTATTAGTCTACATAAAGGTGAGACGTTAAACCCCAGTTCATCCATTCTTTCACACAGCCCTACTTTTTATTATTAGTATAAACCTTTGACTTGTGATGCATTAAACTTTATACGGATACCCATTTTCTATATTATTTACTTATATTAGGTCCACCTCATTATATTCAATCCATCATTGTATATTATGAAGAGCCAACATCTTACTTGCAAAATTGGCATGAATAGCAATAAATACTAAACAAAGACACGCTTTGATCTAACCGTTAATCAATAAAAATACAAAGGCAGAAGATATAGCTAGTGCTTTCAATCTTAGTCACTGACGGTGGCAACCTTTATTGCTCACTAAAAGTACGTAAGTTCTTCATATGCCCTGAAATCGTTCTTGGCATCAGTTTTATTATCGGCTACATAATATATCGGCTACATCGATATTTATGCACTAGAAGACCACGTATCGACATCGAAATCAACCTTCTTTATGCCTGCTATCAATTCCAGCGTCTTTGGTTACATTCTCAGTATGATGTCTCCGAGAGATCTGACAAATTCTACCAGGCGTGGATATAATAGCCCCTTAACCCCTTTTAAGCCCAGCGAATTAACAGTTCAGTATATTACATATACGCGTTGCTTTCTGAATCTTTTTCACGCCAACGACGCTCGTTTCCATTACGTCATTTTTCTTGCATTCCTCTGTGGCTTATAGTATCCCAGGTCTATCATATTCACGTTTATAGTAGTCCAACTAGTGTGAGTTTTGTGGGGCAACAGACTGTACAAATGGTCTGTCAACGCTCATAGGACTGGCAGATCGCGAGATTCCGTCCTGTTTCTGATCATCTCGTTCACAAGAATTTGCCCCCAGCAATGGCCTCAAATGCCATGAAATTGACTCAGATTTTTAACCTGCCCAGCCGAATCCCCATAAGGTTGCCCCGAGGGCCAGGGCTCCAAAAGATAAAATTTCAAACTTTTCTACAGGCCGGGGGGGGGGGTATCTCTTCCCCCGGCCTGTAGAAAAGTTTGAAATTTTTCAATTCTGAGAGCTGTTCAGAGCACCTCTAGCATTCAAAATTAAAACCGTTTAAAATACATGATAGTAAAAGGGACAAAAGCCCGTATAAACCAGCTGTGTATTTAAAAAGGCGAATAACTATAAACAAAAATTACTTTCACTAAATCACTTGCCTTTATCATCTCATGAACTCGGTCAACCACTTATAGACATCTGGCCAAGGCATGCTGGTTCGCGACCGATCACAGAGCAATTACATATACATGTATAACAATTACAAGTGAATAGACTTGTAAAAAGGTTGAAAACTTTCATCATTTGGGCATGGAAATACATGTATACCCATGTAAAGGGCAGGCAATCGACATAGCATTCCGATGAGTTTCAAGCCATGTCTTTGAATCTTATGATGGGTCTACACTAAGATCCGGGGCCTATTTCACGAAATTTTAACTAAGATAAGATCCCAATTTTAGTAATTTGATTGGTTAATATTAGATTGATTTTAGTGCTTAGCCAATCAAAATTGAAGTATCTACTAAAATTGGATTTTATCTTAAGTTAAAATTTCGTGAAACAGGGCCCCGGTCTATTTTTAGCTAGGTTAACGTATGTCGGGGCTAAGTACCATTGTAATATTAAATTGTATTAGTGAGACACAAGGGAGTTTGAAGTTGGTGTGAAAATGACATACGTAACTTTTTATGTTTCGCTCTGATATTCCGGTCGCTGCCATTAGCAACAACCTTTTATGTTCCTCTTCCACTATGTCCTCATATGGTGCAAGATTAGTTTTCAATCTAGATTGAAAGATAATGTATTTAAACCAACGGACTGAATCTAACTTGCCAGGACGGGAAGTGTCGTGGGTTCGATTCCCCGCTTGTAAGTTACAAGGAATAGGGTCGCTTGTCAAACCTCGTGAAATTTTTTCCCGATCATTCAGTTTCTTTCTACCCCTACGCTAAAACGAATTACATGTAGTTAAAAAATATTTAAAAAAATGTTAGTCCCGAATGACCTAGTTTGTGTCGAGAGGACGTTGCCAACCACCCCCTCACTCTTTCAACATAAGTCGATTTCTCGATCTTAATCTTCTATTATGTCAGCAATTTTAATTTCGTAACAACCGGATTAGTTGCTATATTTTTCTATCTCGGTCGAAATCTTCTATTTCTATTATTCAGCCATTCTTATGTTTGAAAGCGAATTTAATTACAATAGTTCTCAACAATGACCTCATCTTCAATTCAACCGCGATAAACCCCTTCTGTTGTATTTATTTATAGGTACATAGGTAAGTGTACCCGGTAATTTGAGTTTACATAATAGATTTTATGTAAGAAATAACGGGTTATCAAGGAACAGATTGTGTACGACGGAAATAGATATCGATTATAGCGAAATGTGTTTCATGCAATAAACATAACATGTAAAAGAAAGGTGAAACTTTGTGTCTTGCTTCTTGGGAACTTCTCCGAGTCCAATTAACCCTTGTCATTGCTGTTATTTCTTAATCTGTTAAAGTACGGTGGTATTTAGTTCTTGTTTTGTTTTAAACCTAATTGGAAGGGACATTATGCAAGAGTTTAATCAGCCTGTTGCAGATCTTTCTTGGGGGGGGAAGGGGGGTGGGGGCTTCAAATGTTATATATAAATTATTCAGATAATCACAAGACAATTTTCTAGAATTAGTCTATGCCCGCAAAATATCTGCTTCTAATGCGAATATGACCCGCACTCATGGAAACTGTTGATATAGCTGAACCTTTCCCATTTTCAATATTGAATTAGAACTGTTAAAGCAAGAAAGTTTTATAAATCTTACATGCTTCTTTAATGTGGCCGATTTGACTTGGGCTTTGTTTTGTCTACTTCAATATATTTGACGGACGAGGTCGCCAATGCGAGAAGCTTGTCGTGATTCTGTAGTGTAAGCCCGCACACGAGGCATAAATGGTGTATCATTATAAGAGGCAACTTTGTTTAAACACAAATATGAGCGAACTACATAGACACAGCTCAACAAATATTCCTACCCCATCCTTCTCTCCCCTTCCCTTTTTGCCTCTCCTGCATTGCGATTTTTGGTTTAGAATCGAAGAAAACGTTTGAAAACACATTTTTGCCAGGTTTTGAAGAATATTCATGTTTTTACAGCGGAAGAACACGAGAGTTGGCAGGTTGGTTAGGTTGAATGTAGGGCAAAAAATTGCCTGTTAACTGATCTTTACTTCCAGTTTCCAGTTTTCCATGATGGACACCATACCTGCTTTTGAGCAAGTGGTTACCACGTGTTGCTCAATCCGTGGTAGAAAGCGGTCTAGCCAACGAAAATTTGAGAAAAGGTGAGTCGGTCTAAGAGAAGAACATTTATATAAAAGTCATTAGTGATCTGTGGGCAGATTAACCAGAAAATATGCATGACGCCAACTTTAATTGTGACATACTGTAGTATCGAAATTCGAAGTCTGTCAATCGATGTACGATTGTTCACAGAGAAAGTTTGCCATGTTTGCTTAAAAGCACATTTATTTTGAAAATATTGCACAATATAAAGGCATAAAATAGTATACAAAACAAGCCAAGTAGGATTTTTATTTACTTCCTTAGGGTTGTGTGTATAATATTTGTACAATCTCATATTATAGACAAAAACTGATTGATTACAGTAATTTAGTGATCGTACAAATAAGTAATTTTAGATAAACAAAATAATAAATGAATGGATAGATAAATAAATTCATTACACGGATGTATTTTACAGGGTAAAACCTGTTGTAAGTTTTATATAGTAGTAAACAGTTTTTAAAATATCGGTGTTGACGGTTGGAAATAGTTCGAGATTACGTTAGAGTAGATAAGTAATATTTCTAAAATATATTGGTAATAACTGAGTGGTAATATGTCACTGATATGATGGATATGTTGATTTGGATTTCAGGTGACGAACATAACAAGTAAATGAATAAAGCAATTATTCAATTAATGTACACAATATATACATAAAATCAGACATTAGATTCCAGTTGACGTAAGTGGAATACTTAAATACGGCATTGCGTTACAGTTGTCTCTTTAAGGCACTGTCAACTGGGAGGATTTTTGTGTTGTAATTGCTAATTACTAAGAGCTGCACATATGTAGGATAAATTCGTAGAATATTTCTGTAAATGTATCAAGTAAATAACATATAATGATAAATTATGTGAATGGACAGATAACAGATTATGTAGACAGGCCAACAAACGATTCTCCTTTTATTTCTACAGGAAGTTGTTTGGATTCATGATGTATTGCATGCTTGAGGCTAGTGTCGTCAACAAGAGATATACACAGCCCTTCTTGGTGTTGTTTTGAAAAATATGATACCGCCAAGCAGGAGCGTGGTGACTCGAGATTTTGCATGAGGAATAAGTCCGTCCGCCCCCCTCCCGGAAAAATATTTTTATGTTTGTGCGGAGTGGGGGCTCTTCTAGTGCCGCCGGGTAATATTGGGCTAGGGCTATGTGGAACATGCTAAGTCGATGTGACTAACTGTAGGGCCTATATGTTTGACACTGGTTGAGCATTATGATTATAATATTGAAATCGCGTGAATTTTTGCCATTTGCGAGGCACGCAGAAACTCCAAACCATGACGCACTCTATCGCCTTTTGTCAATGTGACCTTAGTTTTTGTTGTATTTTATTGATAAAAGCTAGATAAGTTATCTTATAAACCAGTAGTACGAAAATAGACATCCTATCTGATGCACGTGATTGACGCTTAGCGCTTTACTAAGATTTAATATCATTCACCATATTAATACATATTTATTTTTCCGAATGACAAATATTACTGACACCAGAATAACATCGAAGCCACGTAAATTCTTAGATTATTTTCTTCTAGCATTTTTTTTACAATGTACATGTATAATCCAAATCCCATCCTATATGACCTAGTTGTGTCGAGTGGGCGTGAAAACCACCCCTCTCTCTCTCTTTCTCACACACACACACAAGTCTGCTAGTATTTTAGATTTAAGCGACTGTACATCATAATGTCCCACTAATAAGAGTACATGTAAAGGATATTATTAACTTTATATCTCTGGGGCCAACTGACAGTACCGCATATTTGTATATTTGGACAAGGTCAATCATTATAATTAGTTTACGGGACTTACTAACATTCAAAAGAGGGTTAACTGTACATTGTTCATCATATTTTGTCTGTTCACGGTTGGTGTAAAATTTATTTCGAAATGGAGCCAAGGACAATGATATTTTAAAGATTTACCATCGATATTTAAACCAAGTCGATGAATCTAAAGATGCAATCAATATAGTATAGACCGGGTATCCTTATTTAAATCTTTCATCATGTCGGAAATGAGGTGCGTTAATCTCCATTTCATATAAATGACAATCATTTTATTATTTGACGAGTACATGCTTAATTTCTTGATTTCTTGATAAAGAAACGCTTCCTTTTGTATATATGCGCAATTTTGTGAATAGTACTTTGATGTTGCATCAACAGATTATATTTTGAAGGAAGAGAGTCATCAAGGAACATGTTTACAAAGGATATAGATAATTATTGATTAAAACGTGTCTGTTCCAGACAAAAAAATATTCCACTTTTTTAACACTGTTGTTATTAGTTCCAAAAACCCAAGATAAAGTAACTATGCATCATTTGCATTTTGGGCTAAATACCACATTTATTTCTTGTGGATTAATCGACGCAAATATGTAGTCGTATTTTTAACATTTAATAACGCAAGATACCCTTCCAAAATGGATCCAGTCGGATTTCTATTAATTACGTTCGCCTACAACAGTTTTAAATCAAGCTGCCGAATTTGACGGTTTTAGCAAGATTTATTAATAATTTTACAGCGTTTGCTTTGTTACTGTTGTAGTTCGCATATCTGCTATTTAATAGATGATATAAACATGATTTTCGCATTGTCTCCGCCCTAGCCATTCCTCAGGTTGCAACATATTACCCTTTTCTCCAATGTATGCCGTCAGTGATGCAGAAGGAGGGCCTGACGAGGACAGCAGCCTAGTCGTTCGGATGGGACGAAAAACCAAGGACACGTGTACACATTGGAGTGCACGTAAAAGATCCCTTGGCAGTTGGAATTCGATATAAGAGTAGGCAGTAGCGCCGCTGCCCGGACAAAATTTCCCTCATAGCACACTGTATGGCGTATGCCCGTCTTCCATTAGCCCAGGTTAGGTGCAAAAGAGTGGGACGTTAAACCCCTTTTCATTTCATTTCCAATGTATGCACCCCCCCCCCCAATCCCTATACAAAATCCTGGATCCGGGCCTGGCATGATAATGACCAATTTTACCATTATTGCAATAATTATGGAGTTAAAACTCAATTCATTTCGACGTCATAAAATTGCGCTGTTATAATATAAAAGCACAGCGGAAATTGAAACCCCACGTAATTATATCATAATTAAAGATATGGTTTGGTAACGGATGTAAGAAGACATTGAACATTGTTGTGTCGTTCATTTTCTGCATTACAAAGTCATACGAGAGCATCATGATTTTGGGAAACACAGAAAGTATACCTTTTAGGGATATTACTGGATCGTCGCTTCCGTTTTAATTAATAATATTGTCGTCAGCTAGATTGATACAAGACATCAACATTGTAAGAATTGTTGCGTTAACCTTTATTTGCATTATCAATCGACGGCTGTATTACGTCCGGAACTTGTAGTTCAAATATAGAAATCTTGTCGTGATGCATGTGATTGAAAGTCTACGCTTCACTGTCATCCCACGTTATTACAGGTAGATTAAATGAAATAAAATCGGGTTCAACATCCTACTGTTCTGCTCCGAACTGACATACGCCATACATTGTGTTATGATGGACATTTTATTCGGGCAGCGGCATTACTGCCTACTCTTATATCGATTTTCGACTGTCAGGGGATCTTTTACGTGCCCGCCAATTGGTTTGCGGGACCTCGGGTTTTCGTCCCACCCGAACGACTAGAAGGCTGTCTTGATCAGGCCCCCCGTCTTGCATCACTGACAAGGAGAAACCACTGTCGGAAAACCTGGATAAACTTTCACGGCCAATACAGGGATCAAACACCCACCTCCAGGCTATCGAGCCAGCGTCTCAGCCACTTAACCTGTGGTATGTGGTTCTATATCTGGCCGGTTAAAAGGCCATTTGTAGATGACCATAATGTTTAATCTCAATAAACATTGATACGTGTTTGACGGAGTGTTTGTGTCACGGCCTGTGGTTGGACAACGCTATTGTTTACGTGTCTGTTGTTAAAGCTGAACTCCGGTTACAAAAATACTGAAATAATGTAATAAAAAAAAAGTTAACGCCCGCAAGCCGCCATACTTGTTTCCAATTTGTGAAATAAGTATGGCGGACATGGAGGCTTATGACCTGGAAAGGTTAGCCGATCTCACTTCCAGTTTGTTTCTCGTCAGCTAGCTATACACATCCGGCTTTATTCTCTTCACACGGTTCACTGATTGCTGTATTTCCCCCCGACAGTATACCAAATTATTGAAGATTGCAAAATTTCTGATCAGGTAGGCCTGTAAATAATTATATGAACTGCGTCTACTACAATATAGCCTAAGCTTTACTCCAAAACAAAAGATGCAACCAGATGTCTTACCCAACCTGTTTTTCAACCAAAACAAATCACCTATACAAACTATTAGTATTGCCTTCTTCGTGTGTTCATGTTGAATAGTGTTCATGAAAACGACCAAGGGACATAACTACATGTTTGGGACGGCTCTCATTGGGGAGTGTTTGACAGTGCTAAATTTATTGATGTTATGTTTTTTTTCTCCATTTTACCAAAGTGTAAGCAATTGATATTGTAGTAGACGCAGTTCATATAATTATTTACAGTCTTACCTGATCAGACATGTTCAATCTTCAATAATTTGGTATACTGTTGGGGAAAAATACAGCAATCAGTGAACTGTGTGAAGAGAATAAAGCCGGATGTGTATAGCTAGCTGACGAGAAACAAACTGGAAGTGAGATCGGCTAACCTTTCAAGGTCATAAGCCTCCATGTCCGCCATACTTATTTCACAAGTTGGAAACAAGTATGGCGGCTTGCGGGCGTTAACTTTTTTTTTATTACATTATTTCGGTATTTTTGTAACCGGAGTTCAGCTTTAAAGGAGATAACGTACCTTCATGTTCGGGAATTTCTGACTGATATTGCCATTGCTAGATATTGTAAAACTCGCGGTCGTTGCTTCCTGAACATGTATTTTCTCTAAATCTCGTTTAATATCATTGTATACAGTCTACTATCTATTCCAGATGACACTCCCCGACTTGAAGATTGCTGACTTTTCTTCCATTTTAATTTAAAATTGTTAAAGCTAACGCCATAATTCCTTAACGTCTGCGCAAAATGGAACACTTGCATAAATTGAGTGCATTCGGTTAGAAATATCTCTAGCCTGTATGCAAAATAAATACATTTACTTTGTTTCTCTTTTTAGGTTTCCAGTATTATGATACTCATCATATAGTTCGTTGTTCATTACATCTAGCCGACACGGTGGAACGACTTCATGAAATATTTGGAAGTCCAAATGTCCCCTTTAATATCGTTACGCTACAACTTGGTTGTAGAGATAACTTGAACCGAATAAATATGATAACGCAATCTTTGTTATTCAGCAATGTGAAACATATTACGGCGATGGTAGATAAATTATACCGGACAGGAAATCAACCCCTTATTTGTCTGTGATTTGATACAATTACTTAGTCGGGCATGTGTCATTATGGGTCAAATGGCAGTGATTTTAAGACGTAATGAGTGTGTGAGCAGCCAGAACTTACCGTATAAGGATTACCGTATAAATAAATAGAGAATCTCCTACGGGTGTTTTTTGATATCAAAAAACACGAGTTGGAGTTTTTCACCAAATCCTTTCCTACATGCACGAATAAATAATTATAATTTTTTGGTATAGATTTCTCTCTTACTGAATCTAATTACATTACAGCGTAGTGATACATCAGTTTTTTGACAGCAGTTTAGCTATTGCAAAATCCTATATATTGACCCACTATTTCCTTCAAGGCCAATTAAATAAAAACAGTTTCTTTTTAACAAAAACGGCACCTTTTATTTAAAATAACATTATGCAAGAGCAAAATCTGTTTAACACAGGTCTTTCTTTAGGCCTGAAATGTTATCTAAATAATCAATTAGACATTAATTAACTTATCCAGACCATAATAAACTCTTGATGTCAAGACTAGCCATCGATAATTAAATCAATCAAGTGGAATCGAGACTATGCTGTTTATATTAATGATTTTAGTAAGAGGATCAATTTTCAGCAAATTACTTTTACACTATCTGGTTTTTAACTATTATAGTGAGAACTACCATATCTTTATCTTATCTCCCATAATGTATCTTTAAATTAATTGGTTTCTTTAAAATAAAAGAAAGTAGTTTCTTTTTGATTGACCAATTAAATTCATGAGATTCGCAGTAGATTATGTAATTTATCATACAAGCGATATCTACTGTCAAATGTGTTATTGATAAAACACAACAGATTTGTATCAGAAACCAGATTTTAACGAAATTTGAACTCGGCCATCATTAGGGTGTAACGGTGATATATTCAAACGTTTTTTTTTGTAAATCGGATAATAATTGTGACGCCTAAAAGTCCAAAATATAGCTAGTTACGATCCGATATGCGCAAATATCGAAAGGGGCCAAGATCCTTTGATTATATATATAAACATGCATTTCGAGTTTCATCAAAATCACATGAAAATTGTGACCTGTATAGTGTTGTACAATCACTCAATCAGGGGCTATAACCCATGAAGTTATTGTCCGATTTATGCCAAAATCGAAAAAAAAAACCGAAATTTGGGGTTTTTTTATTAAGTTTCGTCAAAATCGAATAAAAATTGTGACATGTAGTGGTGATGCCAATATACGTACACATGACACTGTGGGATTATTAAAGGGGGTACTGAAGCTGAAGTAGACAGTAAAATCCGACTGTAGTCATTATGGCCTTATTTCGAGTGGTCTACGAACGCCACGAATCCTACATAAATTGCAGACGGCTCTTGAAGTTCGTTTGTGAATTTTTGAAACAAAACTTTTCGAAACTAGCTATCCTACTGGCTACGAATGTTACGAATCATTCCGAATCCAAACTTTTCCGATTCGTAGATAAATCGTAGACGGTTCTTGAAGTTCGTGAGTGATCTTGTTCAAAACAGCTTTCTGTCCGATTCCAGGACGAATAGTGACACATATCGTATTTTTGTCATAACTGTACCAGCATTATGCGCGAACTGAATCCCCCCCCCCCGAATGATCGTAACACTTTCGTAAACTATTCTTAACTGCTTCGTAGCTTTTCCAGATTCTCTACGATCTAAATTTAGGTCAAATAATACTGCCCCACCCCTCCCCAGTATTAATAGGCCTACTGTCGTGGTATATATTTATATATAATAATTGAGAATACTTTGTGTTGTTTTTAAGTTGTCGCACGACGATTACCCTTTGCGCAACGGTGCGCTTTACCTCTTAAGTCTTTTCTAAACCTTCCCCTTCGTTATTAGAAGTTTACTTTACTGACGACATCGCCCTCGTCGTGGGACACCCAATCAATAAGCACTATTACGGTAGAAGCTATTTACTTAAAGTAGCTAAGTCTCTAACTCAATATTATCCAAAATCTTCGACAACGAAAACACAAATTATTTGTCATTTTAATTCAACATTGACATTGATGTTGTGATCTTGCCGGGAAAATATCGGCTTTTGATATCCAATATTTAAGACAAAATAAAAAAAGAATATCATTGGTACACGAATCGTGTACCATAATCCGTTTCAGGCTCATTTTTTACAAGGGACTTGGAGAACGAGGCTAGACGGTAGCAATAATTTAGAATGGAATAACCAGACGCTAGAAATTGGCATGCCATTGAGACTTCAGGCCTATTTCGCCGAACATAACTGATTTGAAATTAGAGTAAAACGGATTAAATGAATGTAAATCAGTTTATATACATTCATATAAGATTATTGTATGCGTTGCGACCCATTTGGGTAAATTTCTAGACACCAAAAATTAGCGATTTAGCTCCTTTAAGATACAAAATGCCATGGAAAATAAAATAAAGGATACATAAATTGAATATTTTATTCAGCATAGCTAACATACTTACAAATTGGCAGATATTTATATACATAAATAAATCTCTTGGGGGAGAGGGCTAAAGTGCAAAGGCTATTTTAGCAGTAGGACACGTGGAGAGTGTAGCATCACCGATCGAATATGAAAGCTGGACCACATGCTTACCAAATCCGACGTGTAACATTCGTACCGATCGAATATGAAAGCTGGACCACATGCTTACCAAATCCGACGTGTAACATTCGTACCGATCGAATATGAAAGCTGGACCACATGCTTACCAAATCCGACGTGTAACATTCGTACCTGCTACAAATCCTTTGTTTTAGCGGCCGCTAATCGTCTAGGTATGGCTGGTGTGTATATTATTGCAATCCCGCTGTTGCAATTATGTACTAATAAATCTGACTTCAATGTGACGTCAATATCACTTTACTATGAATTCTAATACAAAACCCATTAACACAATGTTCTTCTCCTATATATTTTTATAATAAGCAGAGTACATAGTTTGCAACAGCCACGATATTACAAATATAAGCATTCGCATTAAGGGTAGATGAAAGTATAACATAAAATGGATTTCGGTCTCTCTCAATTCCGTCCACCTGGCTCTAATCAGAGGGACTAACTGTTAGAAACGTTACACAATGTCCGCCTCAGCTGATTGGTTGATTATGCCCAGTAATGCAAAGGGTTATCCAAATAATGGACTGTATTTAAACAATAATTGCAAACTGCATCTAATACTCTAGATACGTCACAGATACATCTGCAAAATCTCCCGTTTTAATCATAATTTGAAATAAGCAAGACAAAAACCAACCAAGGAACCGATCGAATAATGACAGGTTTATGTATTAATACTATATGCAATATGTTTATAAAATAGTAAACCCATACGGTTTAGTCGTGTTATTGAAAAACATAAAACCTGAACGATATCCATCTTATACTTAAGGGCCATTCATCAAATATCTCAATTCCACTGGAATATCAACTCGGATTCAGTGACGTTAAAATCATCTGAGATTTTAAAAGTTGTTAAGCTCCGCACTACCTTGATTAAATAAAGTTATTTCAGTCAGTCGCTGATGATCAATGTTATAGCAATCATAGAAACTGAACGGCAATTGTTATAGAATATAATTGAATTCAAAAGCCAAAAGCATTACAATTCATTTCGCTCAATAAAACCGTAAATATAATGACTATGATCACAGGTGCATAAATTCTGAATAACACTATGCAATGGGATCCCGGGGCTACCCGTCCTCCTCCCTCTCGCTCAGTTACAGTCAGAAGTGACAACTTCTTATCCCAAATATGAGCCCCTATCCAATGACAAATTTTCTCAGCAAGCTGCAAAAAATTCCCGGAACAGGGGCGGATCCAGAGGGGGGGGGGGGCCCTGCTCAGCTACATAAAAAAAATAATGCCTTGCATCAATGAAATTACATCACAAAGTGATCCTACATCAGTATAAAGACGATTTATCTGTTTAAAAAGCTCAGTTTGTATGTATATAGTTCAATTTGTATATATGCCTATGTAATTTAGAGACGATGATGGCAGATTTCCGTAACCGAAACCTGGCAAACCCCCTCCTGCAAAAATTCCTGGATCCGCCCCTGCTGGAATCGGCCCTGCGATCGCTGGTGTAAACAGTTACTTTTGTTGACTGGGCTGAAGTGTTTACCTGGCGCTTTTTGTTTAATCTACTAATTAGTAAACTGCATGGTTCGATCACCGAGGAGGAGTAATGTGTTTCGGAAGAACAACAGTTTCAATTTACTTGGGGCAGGATATGTGGCACTGACATTTTGCCCTGACGACGTTCCCCAATATAATAATCGCGCTCGTGACTTTCTGTTCTGATTTAGAATTCACGATGCTTGACAAAATGCTAGTCGATATATGCCTGTTTTAGCGACCAACAAACAAAATCGAACATTTCAGACAAATTAATTATTTTAATAATGAATTCAATGTAATCCCTATAGCATGCGATGTATTTATTTACATGGTGCGAACAACAAATTATTTTTATCGTGTTGAACTCAAAATAAACCATTCTACATTTTGTAACCTATTCTTATAACCATATAGTTACCGCCCACCCTTTCTTATAAAGCGGCCTGTCATTAGAGCCCCATACACGTAGGTACATTATGTAATTGTTCGATAAAAACAGTATATTACATGCCAATGAAATCATTAATTGCTTAACATCAAAGCCTACCTGCAGAATAAGAATATCACTGTACAATTTCCCGTAGTTCCTAGTATAAAAACTAATATCATTACCACTGCCGTGATTAAATTCGTTACTTCACCAATGGGACCCCACTGTCTCCAATGTGGGTGCCAAAATAAATCAGTTGCATTTTCCATAGGGATATTGTTCCAGTAGGGGTGATAGTTTATAGAGGCAAGTTGGGAGGTATGGTTGTTAGTTAGATTCAATTCCATTTTAAAGTCGGTATGAAAAGGCACAAATTTAAACCACAGTTCTATATAAAGGCTGCCATAGCACAAGCAATAACCACATGTGTCCGATAATTTACTTTTCAGATCTCTTCCAAATTACATTTTAAAATCAAATTATGCCTTTTTTACTGGAAACACTTTTAAATATCCATCCTCAAAAGTTCTTGTAAATTATGTGAAAAATATTACATTTTGTTGATAGCCTAATACATATCAATCATCTCAAACTAAAAACCGGAATAGATATTATAGATGATAAGGCCCCAGCTGCACGTAAACTGCTCTGGAACATAAGTTTATCACTTATGTCAGAAATACGACAAATTTGTTTTCAAGAAACGTTATAAATGGTAATTAAATTCCGAAGAGAGAAAGTAGTTTCCATGTAACATCCGTGTGTTTTTGGTTCACAAATTGAACTGTGCAGTAGTAGTTTCAGTTTCATAGGTATTGACCATTGTAGGGCACTGAACGCTGTATAGATCATTCATCGATGTACTATAATAGCTGATGACCAATGAAAGATGCGGAGTCGATCCCAGTCACTCTTTTGTACAGTGATAAGACGACCATGTACGTAGATCGATACATAGGAAGAATACAATCAGATATATGCTTATCGCCTTTCTGTTGTGAAGGCGGGAAATCAGACCTGGCAGCAGTGGCGGATACAGTAAGTTTGAATAGGAGGCGGGGGTCTTCCCCCGGATTACGTTTGAAAAATTGAGTTGTCAATGGTGATTTGTGGCGCCTTTCTGGACCCGAAATTAACACTTATATTCATCAGCCCTTGTACATAATATTATACAAAAACTCACATTTACTATAAACAGAATTATAAATATGTGCGTTATGCCATCGAATTTCATCTATGACCTCGGCAGTATTTTATGTAAAACCTAATCTCTATACGTTTTCTGGACAATATGGGATATCCCACAATCTGCCTAGTATTAATCCTTAACATTTTTAATAATTCCTATATAATGATTATTCTCTCAAGATGACTCGCGCCGGCTACTACAATTTAGTGTCGTATCTAGTCATCATATAGATTTCAACGAAACTATTTATAGGGTAGTTATTTCAAACAAAGGCTTGGCATGCATAGACACCCAATCGTACAAGACACAACCTGGATCGCCTGAAATATACCCATGGGATGCACATATGACAAAAATATAAGGATGGATGTCCATGACCACCCATCGGCTCTAATGTTGTACGAACAATCCAAACCATTAGACAAAATTCGAAGTCCTAAAGATCGTTATAGGCAAAATATTGTAATCAGCAAATGGATAGTTCACCGTGTACAAAGTACACGACAAACAGTGGTAACGGGTGTCTGGAAGAGTAAGCTTACCCTGTCTAACGCCCTGTGTTTATATAGCTCTAATGGCTAAAAGAATGATGAGCATTTAGACTTTGTGATTAAACAATAGAAATGATATTGGTGGACATTTACTTAGGCCTCGATATTTATGGTAAATGGACAGTAACTAACGACAAATACCTGTAATGGATTCTCCCTCAATCAAGTTACATGACAGAAAAGGTTGATAAAAATAGATGCTGACATGTAGTAGTTTTCTTTTGATAAAAATAGTCAAGAGGATTTGAACAAAACTTTTATTAGATAAATATCTTAAATATGTTTATAGTCCAAATATATGATCAAATTACACTGATGCATCTTTTATAATGGAATTATAAATGACAGTGTTGGACCAAAATGGGAACGTCCTCGACGGGGGGCACTCCTCTTTTTTTCTTCATGCATCTCCATATACTTTGGATAAAGTTTCCCTCACAAATACAAGGTTTTCCGTGATTACATTTTCCAGAACACTGTCTTACAAAATATAATTAACATTTACGTCTATATATTAAACAGGTAATATCAATTGGGTTGATGTCTGTCAAGTACTAAAATCCGGGGCGGGTTTAAGCGGCAATTGGGGGGGGGGGGCAGTCAAGTAGTAGCTAGTACCAATAGAGAGTGGGTTGGTAGGGGAGAGAGACACTGTACAAATGTTTTATCAATTCTCACAGGAAAGACATAATTGTCAGGTAGGTCTCAAGATGTGGTCCTATTTCTGATCATCTCGTTCACAAAATGTCCTCAAACGCCAGGAAATTCACTTAAATATTCAAAGGTTTCTGGTTGGAAAAGCTAGCATTCACGATTTTTAGATCCGCTAATGACTAGAATGGCAGTGTCTTTTTGTTAACGCTCACTCATTGGAAGCTCTTTTATTATTCGCATATTCCATCTCAGTCACGTCGTGTTGGTGCTAACAATCTAATTGGATTATAAAATCGTTACCACTTCTAAAGTTTATTCCTGTTTTAGTTCCATTCTTTACTGATCAGCATCCTCAATATAACTAGAGGCCAGAAGACTACCAAGTAGTATAATAATTAATATCAAGGTCAATTCGTGTTCTGGTAATTTCCTGTTTAAAAAGTTATTTCCCCCCGTTAAGATATAGAACTAAATTGAACGGACCAACCACCAAACATTACAAAAGATTCCACAGTTCAGTGAAAACTCGTTTATTGTTTTACGTTTGCTTGAAATGGGGTAACACAAATTACTGAGTCATCAACAAGGGAGTGAACTGGAAGATGTTAGACAACATGACTTTGGAAAGGGTGCTGAGCAGCTACAAAACTTTTACCGACTCTAAATTGTTCTATATCACATAAAAAAAAGTTTGTGAAATCTTTATTTCCGTTTCATCTTAATCCATCTTAAAGCCATTCGCCTGAAAAGTTCTATGAAAGACTTGTACAAACTCGATGGTTTCCATTTATTTATATTTCTACATACATGTAGTCCCCTACGTCACCGCGTTTCTCAACCTGGGATGAATTCACCCCCAAGGGGGGAATGGCTCGCGTCCAGGGGTGAATGACCACACTCCCAGTAACTTCATATAAAAGTCGTGCAGTTTCCTAGCTCCAATTTCTAAAAATTTACTAGGCGGGAGATCCGACCCTCCTCGACGGGCTTCGCGCCAACGGCGCTCGCGGTGACCAGCTTTGCCGGCCACGACTCCGCGGTCAGTAACTTCCTCAAAACCCAAGGGGTTAATGGGTCGGTTGAGAATTCATTTAGTGTGAGCGGTGAGTTAAGGTTGAGAAACGTGGCCCTACGAGGTTTACACACTTGTCAACGATGGTACAAGGCCTCGATGCCGGTCAGGAAGAGGTTGTCTTCAATCCACATGACGTCATCATTACTAGGTTCTATCCATGCTTACAAATCTGGCCAAACGGCACAGATGGCGTCCATCTTGCAAAACATTTGTCATTCCTAACTTGATGGCGAAAAATTGCTCAGCCCTCCCATGAGAGATGCCCACAACGGTGGCAATATGCCTTATGATCAACCGTCGATCAGCCATCACCATGTCACGCCCCCGGGTAATGTTGTTTTGAATGGTTGCTGGTCGTCGCCAAGGCTCTCTTATGTCATGCCGAAATTCAACAGCCCACATGTAATTGTGTCGGGGTAGTCGACTTCGCAGTTGCGGATACTTGGTGACTATAGCAAATTATGTCCATTTCTGGTGATTTCAATGGGTAAGGTTACCTAATTACGTGACATAAAAAAAACGTGATCATAAAATAGCAGTCAGGATCAGTAGGCTTATAGATCAGATCAAAGGAGCAAGAGACACGAATGGCTGCATTGCTCGGACACGAAAACTTAGTTTTTATAAATTTTTAAACTGTTTACATGTCACGTTAAACAGAAATAATGAGCTGAACCGGATATGTATAAAAAGATTTCAACCTCCAGGTTACATTTCCGTAAAAAAATTAAGTTAAATATAACAATACGCAATAAGTTGTGCCAGACTCTCAATTTTCGATAACAGTCGTCACAGACATATTTTTTAGTTTGTGTGTTATGGTCACCATGTTAGTCTAATCTAATGGGGCTTTGTTTTCTGGTACATTTCTTTGGGTTATATCACATCTAGCATTAATAGTAGTAGTTACAGAAAGTGATTAGCGTGGTCTTAATGGTTTTGACAATTTATCTACATTCAACATTTCATCATAGGAGCTCCAGCATTTGAAGCCCCGCGATTTAAAGATCAGTAAATATAACTTTCACCCCACAGTGAAATGTTAACCAGTGCTGCTCACATATTTCACCGAACATCACTGATTAGAATTCATAATAAATATTTATCAAATGAAACGACAATTATGTTATATACATTCATTCATTTCATGTTATAATCTGTTGTTCGGATCCACTGGACAATCATTTGTAATGGTCCATTTTTTACCTTCGTAAATTGAGAAAAGGAAAAAAGGATTATGCTCGTTTGGGGGTCTGGGGGTCTATATCACCACTAGAGAGTCTCTAGGTCCTTGGATAAATGCTACGCGGAAAAGTGATCTTTTGTATGCCCCGGCATGTGACCGTCACACATGGATACTATATATACCAATCTTTATCAGATCTGAAGATATCCTTTTAAGATCGTGGTTTTACTTTTCAGTGGTGCAGAACGGATGCTCTCACAAGGCTAGGTTTCTGGGCGCTCATATAGGATGAACAACTCAGGTCACGTGTACACGTTAGGCGCTCATATAGGATGAACAGCCCAGGTCACGTGTACACGTTAAAAAAACACTTAACAGACTTCCACGATGAGCAGGCGGAAACGCCAGTCATCTATTTCAGCTCTACAATACTATGCCAAGTTATGATATAAGAAACCAAAATGACGAAGACATGACGCATATAACATTTGGTCGTTTTCTGTCTCAACGAGCCAATAAAAATTAAATCCAACATAATTTACTTGCCAAGTGCTATGGAGACTTACTATAAAACTACCGAAACTTCTATAAATCCAAACATTTGACAATTGATGTTGTTTAAGAATGTCCTGACCAGTGTCTTGATTATTGGAAGTTATGAATGAGTGAGTTTACAGATTTGGTTGTGAGCTGATGTAAATTAGTTTAAATATTTTGGGTTGTGGATTTTCCGTTGTATGGGTCTGGAATTGTATTGTCCGGAGTATCGTGTTTTATTATAGTGGTTGAAATGTTTTAGTTCTTATATGGGTTTAGTTTTGACATTCTTTGCTATAGTTGAAAGAATGACTAGTTGGACTCTTTAAGTTCTGCTAAAGGCAATCTCTTTCTGAAATAGTGTTTATCAGCAGGTCTCCCGTAATCTGGAAAAAACCTAGCAAGTCAAATTAAGGTGAAAATTGGCTTAGACCCATATTTGGACGTAGTACAATAATAGGTTTTTTCTCCTTCACCGAAAGGGCTTCTAATTATCTTCATCTAAAAAGACAAAGTAAAATTGGTTATATATTCAGTAGCTTAGCAAAACAGTTTTCCTTTGTTTACGCAAAACTACATTCAAGAGTGTTACTAGGTTTTTCCAAATTACAAGAGGTGATTAGTAATTCTTTGTCCTGGTTGGTTATTCGGAAGAGTAGCTGGGATAAAACCAAATTACACACATGCATCATTACCACATGTTACAGAATAGTGAAGGTCAACACCGACTCTTTTCCACAAATTGGTCCAGCTTGTCAAGCATAAACGTATTTTGTGTTATATCTGTTATGTGTATTACCAACGGAAATGTCGTCTAATGGTTATAGTGAATTGAAATGCATGTAGATCAACCAACATCGACTACGCTCTAACGCGTTTTATTTAATTGTTTTAACTGTATCATGTGTCATTTGTGGATTATATAAACTTATTTTTAAACTCTGTATCTTCTACTAACCTTACCACACCACTGCAGGTGATAGAAAGGGTAGGTCTGCAATATATAGGGACAGCAAGAACCGGTAAGAGATTCCGTAAGTCTCGTCCAAATTGATGTGAGTTTAAATTGTTTTGTTTGTTTTTTTAAACAGCACTTGGACTTTGATAGGTATAAATGAGGTGGGGGATGCCCAATCAACCAAAACGATTTCGTAGTATAAACGTTTTATTATACCACATTCATGATAGGTATAAATGAGGTGGGGGATGCCCAATCAACCAAAAAGATTTCGTAGCTTAAAGTTTTATTATACCACATTCACTATTTATATTTAAATCTACATCAATCACTTCTATCTTGCAAACATAACAATCGAACAATGTGGTCTGAAATAGTGCTAAAAATCTCATCAGATGGCATGCATGGTATTAAAGACGAATCTTTCTTCATTTCATTTCATCTAAAGACGTCATTGTATGTAAATATAAAGTTTGTTGAATAAAGATCGTTCTGTTAAAAAGAAAGGTTCTTGTTTCTTCAGAATTGTGAGAGTCCCTTAATGATGTAGCTAGCCTTTTGGTTAAAATGAGCAATACAAAGTTATTAAGTTACCGTTACCAACAACGAGAACAAGATTGAATGAGATTTTCATAGGAAAACATCTCGAACGCTAGTTGACTCAATGACAAACCTTGTGATACAACGCACTCAGGCTAACCATTTGTGGGCCAATGACTATAGTTAGAATATCCCAGACTGTCTCTTTAAAGCAAATCGCAACAATAATAAAGAAGAAAATAGCCTAAATTAATGAAATGTGATGTTGATCATTCTCTGACTCGCCCCATTCTGTTGGTGTTTTCTCATTCCGGTGTCTGTTCAAGGCTGCCCAGACATCATTCAATGTGCCAAGATTATAGACGCGGTACGCTAACAACTACCGGATCAGCGATAGCAGACAGTCAGCTAATACTAACAATAATTATACTGAATTCCAAGCAGATCGTCGGTAATACAGCAACAAGGCCCCATGGCAATTTACTATGCTTCGTAATACCCTGTTAAATTTTCTTAATGCTTATTCAATGTATAGTTAAATTAAAAACTAAATTAAAAACTGAATAAAGTAAATGTGTCCAGTGGCCATCCCGCGGAATATTTATATATATATGATGACATTGTTGCAGGGAGACCGAACTACACACATACTAAATTCCATAGGACATTGTTGCAGGTGGGGGGGGGGGAACTACACACAAACAAAACGGAAACACATAAAACAAAATTATTGAATAGTTTTAGAACACATGATGTAAACAATAGAATAAGCTGTGGTGTTTCTTCACCTCAGTCCGGCACTAGCTACAATATTCAAGAATTAAGGACTATTAACAAATGATATTAAATTGTTTATTTAATTTAAAGAGATTGAGAAATAATAGATACTGTATACTCCATTTTGTTAATTTTGAAAAGCTAAAATAAGTATAAGACACTTTCGGGGGAGGGGGGCATCACAAAATCGGCCCTTTCAGCATTAGCAAATCTAATCGGCTCACCATATCAATAAAACGGCACCCCTCTTGAAGCGATGAAAAGAAAGTCATCTTATATATCCTTAATATTTAATCATAATCACCATTACCATTAACATAATATATAATCATTCTGCCATTTGGTGTGAATTAGAGCCAGAAGCTCATGTACACGATCTTGTATCTAATAATAAGATCAAAGATTCCAATGGTAACGAATGAATTAACGTTAGATGTGAGACTTTTCAACGAACGGAAGTCCTTGATTGTCCTCATGCTTAGTTTCATTTTTCTTTCTGACTGGTAATGACTTAAGGATTTTGTTAATCTTCATAAAGTTACTTTGAAACTGTTATCCGTGGTAAAAGCACGTTAATAAAATATTTATACTAAGCAGCAAAAGAAACTTCAAGTTGGTATGTTACTCTGAATAGACGCATTGCATAAAACTTACTACATGTTTTTATTGTATATTTGTGACGCACAGACAGGACCAGAATATGGTGTCGACGTGGCCAGCGTTGTTCTGACCATTATGTCCTGGAAAATGACTCATGCGAAGGCCCAAGCACGTCATACCACATTTCACACGTCATCCAATCCATGTTTTCCAGCATGACAACGCCCGTGCACACGCCGTCCTACTTTTTTGCACCCATACAAGCCATGCATTGTGCTATCATGACACCATGACAGTAGCGCTACGACTATATTCGAATTCCATCCGTCAAAAATTCTTTTGCGTGCACGCCAACGTGTTTGAATCATGGTTAGTGAGTCACGGTAGTTCCCGATACCACATAACATCAAGACAATGGCCGTCGGCAACAGTTATTTAAAATGACTACATATAGATTAAACCTATCGATTACATTACTTTTGCTGTTTTAATTTGAAATGGGCATTTGTCTGTCTAGATCCACAGCTAAGGGATATTAGACTGTCGTCAATTGAAGCCGCCAACAAAACTGAAATTAGTTAAAGAAAATCCGAAAAGAGTTTTTTTATCGTATATACATTTTGTTTCACTGGCTGAGATAGCACGTCAGTACCTTGGCTTAATATTTACCTTGGCTTAATATCATAGGAAGAGTGTCAGCTAAAGGGAGAAAAGCTCTAATGTGATATTGGCCAGATTATTCAACGTCACAAAAATGAAATGGGTTCATCCCTCTCACATTTGGCCCCGGTCATTCACCATGCAGTGTGATATGGGGGAAATTTTTTCGCATTCCATGTAGAGTGGACAAAACTTCAATGAAAAAAAGGATTTAAAATAAATGTAAAGCAGTTTATATACAATTATGTTACATAAATTTGTGCGCTTGGACCTATTTTCTTCCATTTTAGATTCATTTGGTCCGTCAATACAGCATGCCCTCAAATTTACAAGTCAAAAGACAGGACTAGGATAATTAAATAAGCGCAGATATTATTGGCACAGAGACCCCCGTTTGGGGTTTAATATCAAGATATATGAATAACTAGCAGCATACCGGGCATCGCCCGTGGTCCAATTCGTCCGGGGCCCAAATTCGCCCAGGGCCCAAATTCGATGGCCGAAAACATTCACTGGGCCATGTTGGCCAATTTGATATAACACATATGGGGCACGGCGACGAAGCGTAGTTCGCCCGGGACCCTGGTGAAATTCGACCTTTGCCCACATTTGGCGACCTAAAACATCCACAGGGTCATGATGGTTAATTTGATACCACATATTGATTGGTGGAAGGAGGCGACAAAGCGTGATGAGCGAACATATACATAAACACTTTGATTTTATATATACAGAAAGATGAAGGAGACATTAATCAATCCGATTGCAATAGTTTAATTAAATGCGTGACAGTTTCGAATGTAGGTGGGAGATTAATATAATGAAAGCACGCATTTATATGAGGTTAATACTACTGACGACTATTAAGGGGAGAGGGGTCAGCAGCCTCATTGTTGGCTTGTTTTCACTGAATTCGCTATGTACCAAACCTACGTCAAATATCGCTACACGTAAGTCAAAGATTAGCCTAAAAGAATCTGGAAAGCAGAATGTTCATTGGTTTGAGGTCAATGACCGAGTAAAACCATTAACGGAATCCCAAGAACAGAAGAACAATGCACTACATTGGATGGACAATTTTTGACTAAAATATCTAATTTGTCATGTCTTAACCCACGCTAATATGTATACAGATTGATATTAATTAACATTTAATTAAGAAAACAAATGATTATGATTATGAATATATTTCACCAAATGTCAATGGGGCGTACTTTATTTAAAATTCCAGAAAGAGAGGGACATGTATTTATAGCATCAGAGGAAGAGTTTTCCTTGAATTAAGAGCATCATGGTAGATTTAACTTGTCTTCGTTTGTTTTGTATGATAAGATAAATACTTTCAATTTTTTTGTGTTATAAAACGGAAAATATCTTATTGTGTTAAAATATTCATAATCGTTTATTTCCACATTCTCCAGTAAAAGCAATTTGACAAGACTCATACTGTGTATTGTTTGTATATCTTTATGTTATTGTTCTGGATTATAAATAGTTCATCCTGTCAACCAAAACAAAGAAAACAAATGATGATTTATTTGTAATTATTTTGTCTGTTGCGCAGATTAAGGAAAGGAAATGGTGTTTAACTTCCTACTGTTCCGCTCCGAACTGGCCTAATGAAGACGAACATGCGAAGGAAATTTGTCCCGGACAGCGGCACTACGGACCAATGTTATATCGAATTCCAACAGTCAAGAGATTTTGTGCGTGCACGCCAATGTGTAGACGCGACCCCCTTCCTACATCAATGACAAGGGGGGACCACTCCGGAAGAATTAGAAAAGGACAATCTCATTTAAATACATATATTTCGTTTCGTTTTTTATACCTCCGATGGCCTCAACTAACTACATAAAGATCGGTTGTAGGGGGAGGTCGCATCAGGGATCAATCGAGCGGCCTTTGATCATATGTCACCAGACATTTGATTAACCAGACAGCGTTGATGTTTCTAGCAGAATACCCACAGGTCCGTGAATCCCAACCCCAGAACTCGTTGATCCTGGTTGACATGATCCTACCTACCGTGACCACTGAACCAAGGACGTGGTACCCCAAATATATAACAACAGTTATATGTGTGTGCGGGGGGAGGGGCAGCCCCTAACAGTGACAATGGGTAATGTTGGGCAGTGTGGGGCATGCTGGAGTCGATTTGTAGCATATTTGACCAACGGTTAGCTAGGGTGAGCTAGGGTAACAAAGTGTCAAGAAGGGTGAAATAGGATAAGGTGTAGTAATATGGGTGACAGGGGTTTGTGCTAAAGAAAACTATGAAAAATAATATTATGACCTTGATTATTGTCACCATTGTCAAAATATGCTATGGTACAAGTTTATTCTAAAAAGCAAATTGTTTACGAAAAATTTTGAAGATGACAAGACATGGGTTGATGGACAAAGAATGGAGAATTATGATGGTTTAAAGAATAATGTTATCTTTCATATACGATTCAAAAAAAGTAGGGGATATTTGATTTTGGTGGCATTATACTAAAATATGCAAATGACTACGAAAAAAGTCACTATAGATCCTAACAGAAAAAACATTTCCAGTTACATGTGACGCCCAAACGCACCAATAGCTACCGCATGGAATGCAGGTGATGCTTGGGATCATCATGGGGGTCCAACCCAAGATTTGCACGACTCTGACTTTGAATGTTACAGTCATTGTGGCATTGAATTTCAGGGTGGAAACATCAGTTTAATTGTTTTAGTGACCAGAAAACAAATTTTGATATGCGTCAGCTTACCCAAAATGAAAGGTTACGTGCCCTTGGCATGCTACAGATCGGCACAACACAGGCGGTTGTGGCGCAGACGATGAATGTTTCTCAGTCTGTCATAAGCAGGCTATGGTCCAGATACCGTGATACACAATCTGTACAGGACAGACTACGCTCAGGTCGACCAAGGGCGACAACTCAAGCCCTGGATCGATTTATCTGTACCTTGGCCTTGAGAAATCGTGTCATCACAGCAAATCAGATCAGCGCTCGTTTTCAAACAGACACTGGTGTGAGAGTGTGTGGCCAGACGATTCAGAATCGACTGCATAGGGATCGCTTTCGCGTCCGACGTCCTCGCGTGATCCCTTGTTTGAGAGATCATCACATTCAGACAAGACGTCGTTGGTGTAGGGATCGTCAACACTGGGATAATCGACGCTGGAGCAATGTGATGTTTTCAGATGAGTCAAGGTTCACTGTTGATTTTTTGGACAGACGTAGGAGGGTGTGGCGTCGTCGAAACGAGCGCTTCCAAGACGTTAACGTCATCAGACATGATCGATTTGGGGGTGGTTCTGTTATGGTGTGGGGAGGCATCACTGTTGCTGGAAGAACGGCTTTACATGTTGTTGCAGGGCGTGTTACAGGCCAGTACTACCGGGACAACATCTTGGCAGTCCATGTTGTGCCGTTCTCACGACGTCATGGCCGCCGTTTCAGGATGACAACGCAAGATGTCACAGGGCCAGGATCGTTACAGGTTACCTCCAACAACAGAACATCACCACATTACCTTGGCCAGCACTGAGTCCCGACCTCTCCCCCATCGAGCATGTCTGGGACATGCTTGGACAGAGGTTACGTCAACGTCAACAACGTCCTGCCAATGTCCAAGAACTTGCTGCTGCGTTGCAACAGGAATGGGACAATCTGGACCAAAATGACCTTAGACGTCTCATTAGGAGTATGCCACGTCGGATCAATGCTTGTTTGGCAAACAGAGAAGGATTTACCCGTTACTGACTTTGTTGTGATGCTGTGGTAGCTTTGCTGTTTGACCCCGGGTATCATTTTACCCTTATAATGGTCAGTCTGTGCCTTACTTAGTCTAACGATCATTTGGAATAAATCGATGAATGTGAACTTCATTTCATTTTGTCATTTGTTTCTTCGTCAGTTTCATTAGGTGACTTTAATAACACTTAAAAATCAAATATCCCCTACTTTTTTTGAATAGTATATTATAGTGAGAACTGCCATCTCTTTATCTTATCTCCCATAATGTAACTTTAACTAAGCTATAGATTGATGACCATGTTGGTCGTTTATATTTTCTTTGTTATACAACAGATATCATATTTGTTTGGCCAAATTAGGTAACAATCCCTGTTCATATACAGGTTTGGGGTGTATGACCATTCTATATTTGGATTTTAGTTATCAGTCTTTTTATGTAAACACCCCAGACAAAGGAATAGGCACTTATACAGTAGGGGGTGGGGGATAGAATAATCAGACGTAATGTAGATTCTAGCGTAGTCAGACACGCATTGGGTTCTTCAAGCAACCATTTCACCATGTAGTGGTTTCCTGGGTTTAGCCATGCCATGGTTAGACTGTTACAGGAGTGAGGTTGAGAGAAAGGGATGTTGATTTTAAATGTTGTAATATAAACTACTGTGTAACTGTTGTGGCATAAAAACGCATTGTTCCTGTTACATATATTTATTTTCAGTATCGTGAGAAAAGACAATTGAAGTCCTATAGAGGATAGTAACCAGGACCAACCATCCTCACTAGACGACAGCGCCAAAAACTAAGATATGTAGTCGGATAGTACTACAAAGGTAGGCTCCTACTTCAACCTGCGATATCACCTCGGTGGAAGCGGACGTTAAATAAAGCACCCAACCTAGTTGACCGCATAGATATTACGATGAACTGCGTGCGTCCTAGTAGGATGTGCCCGCGGATTAAGCCTTGTACACTAGGCTATAAACAATTAAAATGGCTGTTGGGTTAAAAGCAATCAGACAGAAAGTGGTTAGAATCCTAGCAAATCCCTTAGCACTTTATTTTCAGACTGTTGCTTTTGTGTTCCGTGTTATTGAAAATGTAATAAAGTCGTGCACAAATAGAAATAATATCATGGATGTCAAGGGACATTATTTAGGATTAGATAAAGAACTGACAGTTCTCGCTATTATAGTTTCAGAAAGATAGATAATGAAAAGGGAATATGTTGAAAATATCAGCCCATTACTTCGCTCTGAGCTGAGTTATCACCGTTAGAAGAGCAATGTAGCCTACCGCTGTTAAGAAAATATAGAAAATCTCGATAATTCATTTTTAAATTAAATCATTAACATACAATCGTATTTAAATCTTTTGAAAATTACAAGCATCCGATGGCATTGGGAGTTATTTGTGGTCTTAGTAAGCTAATTAATGTCTAATAACTTATAATTTAAGGAATAAAGATAAACCCGCAATATCCAGATTTATCTCGTGTATAATGCTGGTTAAAGATGCATTATGTAAGATTTATATAAATAAAATAGATAATGTAAAATAATGTATTGGAAAGTCAAATTACTTTATTCTGAGTAATGGTGTGAATGTTGGACGAAATGGTCTAAATAGTTACTAGGGAAGCGCTTGTCATGTGACGAATGTTGAACTCATACAGTGTAATTTTCACTTGTTAGGAGTAGCCCCTTAAGTTGGTTACCCTTGCAAAAGTATTACATTTTAAAAACGCTAGTTGTGTAACAATTTACATGTAATTAACACTGTTTATAGTTTTAAATAACACCCATTTTTAACAGTGCACAATCAAAGAAAGGGGTTTGAACTATTCCCGCCGATCAAATTGCAGTTACACCCATTTTCGTATATTTTAATGGATCACATAATAGGGCCACACGCCCTTTAAAATCAGTATACCTTAAGGATTTTGATTAATAGCAAGGTAGCCTACCATTATCGCTCACGATAATTAATTTGCTTGATGCTGAATTCTTTTTAAAAATTCATGGGTAGTAAATTTATTAACCTTTGACGTAACGGTCCTTAGATGTTGTGCGTGAATCGTCTGATTAATGAATAACAAATCCACAGATAATGGATTAACAGAATACATTACGGGGGGCAACATTGGTTCCTGCAAGGTAAGTTCCTACCCCCGCTCTCGCAGAATGCCGGCGCCGCCGTCTGTAATCCGATATTTTTAGCGGCATTTAGGATTCTGCCCCCCACAACTAACTGGTATCGAGCCCGTACGCCTATGTACGTAATGTTCTACTGTCCACATGTCTTGTTTGACGTATCTGCGTTAGACACGAGAGATACACATCGTGGTGGTAGTATGTGCCATTGAAAGTGACAGTAAACGTTTGTTTAAATTGCATTCCGAGTGATGTAGATTGCGAAATTTTGGAATTAAGATTAATTGGTATATTTTATTTTGACTTGCTTAATGTAAGCCACGAGAGCTGCGACAGAACAACGCGTGCCCTTGAATATTACGTTGTAAACACGTGTTTGGTTATTCTGAGCGATTAAAATATTTGTTTCCTTAAAGTCGACATTAACAAATCTTGTTAAATACCAACCGCCCAGACAGAGCAGAGCAGTGTGAAGTTCAAATCTATTTCATTTCACTTCCATTTCATTTAAATGTCAACCTTTCCTGGTGGCAATTATAAGCTTTAGCAGCGTTTATAAATTTCTTTATGTTTTTTTTTAAAACAAAAGAATTGCAATTATCTTCTGTTGTGATAAAAATGATAAAAGCTCTAAAACTGTGTAGGCCAGTGACTGATACCGCGTAACGTTTTGGTGGATTATTTTACATGTCACATACAAGCGAGTAATCGAAACCAAGAATGAAAAGGTCTAAATCTAGATTTGACCGTAACAGTTGCTTAGTAGGGTCTATGCAGCTCAGTCCGCGTTTCTCTTCAATACCCTTTCTAATCTATTTTTTGTACATTGCTACAGAGGCGGCGGTTATTATCAACATAGTTTTTAAAAAAAAAAGGCAGTATTTTATATAAACATACTTGTATTTTATATAAACATACTTTTAGAGTACAAAAAAACCCATGAACATAAAAATACAAATTAAAACCATATAATACAAACTTGAGGAATGTTTATAACAAAATATTATCATTGTCACTATGATTTCACAATCTAAAGAAGAATATATTCCCCATCCATAACGAAATGGCATTAATTATATGAAATTTTTATTTAAGTCATAGTCCAGCAGCCGTTCTACAAAACTAGAAATTTAGTCCACCTAATGTTTTTTGATGGATTATATATCTTTAGTAGGTGTAGGTTCAGGATCCGGATGATGCCACCTTGGCACCCTTGGGAAAATTTAAATATTCAAGATGGCCGCCATGAGGTATTTTCTGGTTATTTAGTGGGGTAAAATTTGTGACAGATTCTCACGGACCTCGCCTTGAATGTAGTTTCTAGAAGAATTTGATCCCCTGAATCCAAGGAGATTGGTTATTCCTCATAAAAGTGACGGCAAATTTCGCTAGGGGGCCAAATTCAAAATGGAGGCTCATTTTGGCGGGAAACTAATAAAGTTCCCTAAAAAGGTGTGTAATATATTAAAAAATAGATTCTTGCTGGATTATTTATTAGATATGTGTAGATTCCAAATCCGGATGATGCCATCCTGGCACCCTTGGGGGAATTTAAATATTTACGATGGCCGCCATGGGGTATTTTCTGGTTATTTAGTGGGGTAGAGTTTGTGACAGATTCTCTCGGACCTCGCCTAGAAAAGGTTTGTAGAAGAATTCGACCCACTGAATCCAATGAGCTTGGTTATTCCTCCTAATAGTGACGAATAATTTCGCTAGGGGTCCAAATTCAAAATGGATTGGATCTAATAACGTTCTCTAAAAAGGTGTGTGTAATACATTAAATAGATTCTAGCTGGATTATATATATTAGATATGTGTAGATTCTAATTCCGGATGATGCCACCCTGACACCCGTAGGGAAATTTAAATATTCAGGATGGCTCCATAAAAAGGTGTGTGATATATTGAAATATAGGTTTTAGGAGGATTATGTATCTTCGATATGTGTAGATTCAGAATCCGGATTATGCTACCCTCAAACCCTTGGGGAAATTAAATTATTCAAGATGGCCGCCCTAAGGCATTTTCTGGTTATTTATTTCGGACATTGGTTTGAAATTGGTTTCTACCCAAATTTGACACGCTGAATCCAACTAGCTTGGGTATTCCTCCTACAAGTGACGACTAATTCAACAAGGATGTCAAAATCAAAATGGGACTCGGTTTGGCGGGAAGCTAATAAAGTTCTCTAAAAAGGCGGTGTGTAATTAATATATTGAAATATGGGTGTCAATTACTTCCGATATAAACATAAAAAGATGTTCCGACCAAAAGATATTCCAGGTTGTGCTCAATATTTGGCGAGGCATAGCAATATTAGTAATGTGACAATGTAATACCTCAAACTATAGGTTCTCGAAGATACTCTACTCCTTGTATTCTTATAAGAACACAAAAGCCTCTCAATCCAAACACAATCCACCATTAGACCATAACCGAAAGCAAATGTTGCCAAAAGTTAACTGGTGCTTACTTCTGATATAATAGTGCAGCTACACGTTCACTCTGGACCGGATGAGTGTTTCTTTCAGGTTATATTTGTTATCATTTAAGACTCAACAGTGAAGTCAAAATGTATGAATAGTACCATTTGACCACGGACATGGGAATACAGAGATACAATATACATATGTACAATGACCAGAAGACTGATACCATGGCATTTTCTTGAGCTTCTAAATGGAGTTCTATATGGAACTACATGTAGAACTAACAGGTTTTGATGTTTACCACAAATTACAGGACCATACGAACAAAAGCACATATTATGATCCACTATTACACCGATCCGTGTCACCTTCTCTGCTAGAAAAAGGAGGGCAATAAGAAAATGTTTCCCAGCGTCATACGAAACTTCAGCTTTACCCGTGCATATGCGTGATCTAATGTCAGTGCGAGTATTCCAGTGATTTAAGCGACAAATATGTGGGGTTGGGTTTATTTTAAGAATACAGGGGAAAGATTATCCTCGAGTTGGTTGTTCTTGATACAAATCTTTTTACATGACTATATTTTCCATGGTCTCTTAAACTCCGCTATAATGTCGGGTTTGGAAACCATATTGTCGTTTATTTCGATCATAGGACATTCAGCTGTTCAAGAATGAAGTCAATCATCTCGAAAACCTATAGTTTGACTTATGACACTATCACATAACTAACATCGAAATATCCCGCCAAATATGGTTACCATTTTGAATATGAGCTCGGCCTCGAATTACTTTTGTGGGAACATATTTTTATATTCAAATCTGAAATAATTGACATCGAAAACTTATATTTCAATGTATTGCGCACTTTTTAAAGAACTTTGTGAGTTTCCCGCCAAAATGAGCCTCGATTTTAAAATAGGACCCCTGGCGGAATTAACCGTCACCTTTGGAGGAATACCTAAGCTCATTGGATCGAATTCTTAAAGAAACCACCTTCAAACCCAGGTCTCAGAGAATCTGTCACAAATTTTACCCCACTGAATAAACAGAAAATACACCATGATGGCCATCTTGAATATTTGAATTTCCTCAAGGGTGTCATTCAGATTGTGATCTACACATATTGGAGATACATAATCCACAAAAAAACGTATATTTTAATATATTACACACCTTTTTTTAGGGAACTCTTGAAATTTTGTGAATTTCCCGCCCAAAAGAGCCTCCATTTTGAATTTTGCCATCTAACAGTATAAGCCGTCACTTTTTGGAGTAATACCCAAGCTCATTGGATTCAGCGGGTCGAATTCCTACAGAAACCACTTTCAAATCATGATCCCAGAGAATCTGTTATGAATTTTACTCCATTGAATAACAAGAATATGCGTTATGGCGGCCATCTTGAAAATTTAAATTTCCCAAAGGGTGCCAGGGTGGCATCATCCGAATTCTGAATCTACACATATTGAAGATATATAATCCATCAAAAACATTAGGTGGACTATATTTCCATGTTAAGCCTTCAAATGGGGTTTGGCTATCGGACTATCAGTTCCTCGACACAAAGGTGATGTGACAGTATTGTTTGTATCAGCGGATGAGGTTGGTAATTTATCCATCGTTGTTACTGCTGGTACAATATATAAACAAATAACTTTCCACTTTTAAATTATGTAATGGTGAATGAAATAACTGTATGATCTGTAACTGTCAGATCTGAAATAAATGAAGGTGGGTGTATTAATAAATACATGAAATGGAATATATTGTCTATAATCAACACCTAGCTGGGTTATATCAGGACAAACACAAGTTTATTTAATTCTTATAGATGTCTAGCTCCCTTGAAATATCAAACTTGCACACGGGAACTTATCTATTGAAGGACAGAAATAAGGAACAAATGTAGATTTAGTTACTAACAAACTTTCTACACAATATTCTTCAACTAACTTAACTGATCGTACTAATCGAAACTTAATTTCTTTTTAATTGATTCCACGTGAATGTGGTAATACATTTCTTTCTTAGTTTTGGTGAAGTGTCATGACTGATGTCTTATTTTGAAGCGTTTTATTAATGGAATAGGTCACGTGACCATTTTAGTTAATATGGACCCCCCCCCCCACACACACACACACACACACAAACTCAAAGCACTCAAATTTGTTTGATTGTGCAGAGATATGGTGCGCTAAATTTAAAAGTGGGTTTTATAAAAAAAAAAACTGCTGGGTATTTCTCTAAGAACTTTGTAATGAGAATGCTATAATTTACACATTCTTACACTAAAATCATTAGCAGGGACCGTGGAACATTTAACTTTGGCCTTCGAGATATTTTTACTAATCATTACCGGCTTAAGGACCGCCCCGCCACCCCTCATTAGCCCAGTCGATAGAGAGACAAACTAGATCGTTTCGGGACTAACACATGGTTCAATTATATTTCAATAAATCGCTTGCGGCTGGGTTCAATGATATTTCAATAAATCGCTTGCGGGTAAGGGTATTTATCAGTGGGAGGAAACCGCAGGACCCGGAGAAAACCCACGAGGCGACCGTACTCCTTGTCACGTACAACTGGGGAATCGAATCCCCGCAAATTGACTCAATGACATACCGTATTTTACAGCGCGCGTGCTTACCACCCCCACCCCCCGCAGTTGGTAGAGAAGAGAAGGACGTCGAACCCATCCGCTGTTCATGACTACGAGATTATTTTTAGACGGGGTTGAACTTGTTTATCAAGAGAAAGCAATATATTTCATTACTAATATCTTATTACTATTTTTTGCTTTATTAAAACTGACAGTAACAAATGTTTTGGCTTTTTTTATTATAATAAATTTGAACCTTTATAGATTGCAATTATGCTTTTTTGTGGCAAAATTATTAAAAAGGTGTTACTTTAATTTCATACAAAAACAATGAAGGAAGTAATTTCAGAATCTGTCAAACAGCAGTACAAACATTACTCTTGGTCACCTACACGCTTGGGCGTTACTGTGTGGTGATCTAGTTTGTGATTTTCCGGATATATAACACTAAATGGGTCGCAATAAAAAAAAACTATATCAACCATAACATGACATCCCAACACCCACTCACCCTGCCAGCTAGTACTGAAATCTCTGGAAAAGAACATCTGGAAGACCGAACAACGCTTTATTCAGTGTTTTTAGTCCTTAATTTATAGTCCCCAATTCTTATTTCTTCATTTGTTGGTTGTCGTATTTCGACATCTGTTTACTGAAATTGACATTTGTAACATAAAATCAAAATTCGTTTTATAAAATTTAATTGTATTTCATATTAAAAAAGTACATATACATTTCGTCAGAAACATACAACGAAACACGATCTCAAGGAACAAATTTCCAATTATTACAAATCTCCAAGTACCAGTAATGCAAAACAAATGTCAAAAACATTTCTCCAGATTCATCTAACGCTAGTTGTGGCCTTTCAAACGGTTCTACAGTATACGGTTCGTTGATGATATACATTATTCCTTGTATATGACTATAATTTTAAGCAATGTAGTAATGATGCTTTATATAATTTTGTAAGGGAGAATAAAATCGTTTCAGATAAATAGAAATGTGTTTATCGACATTATAAGAAATAACTTTGCATTGGTTTCTGTTGTTTTTCATGTACATGTAGGTTATATTAAAATCGAGTTCATGCCCAGACATTGCCGTTTATACTCTGTCTTTATTAGCCCAGTCAGTCAGAATAGTAGGACTTTAATCCACATCCCATTTCATTAAATGATTTTATAAACTATTTGGTAATTGAGCTGAATTCATATTAGCCCCGGTTTGTTTCCAAATCTTTAAAGGGACTATCCCGATAAGTACAGAGTCTCAAAAATTAAAGTCTGAGTATTTAAGAAATTTATGGACCAAAATATAGAGGCATGGTGTATTTACCTTGTCTCAAAATTTCAGCTCAAAATATTGAGTCGTTTGGACGTGAACGTAAACACTGCTTATCCGGACACGTAACCCTTTTAAGATTTCGGGTCAATTTTTTCATTGGGTGACCTGATAATCGATTCCCGTTCCTTGAGAGGTCTATACAGTGAATGACCCATGTACTGTACTTGATAACAAAAGGTAAATTTCACCTACATATTTTTTTTATAGAAAAAAGGCTGGTTTTATCCAGATACTGTATAATACAACGGTCTCCACTTCCAGATGAAGATTGTCAAGTTTAAGTTATTTACAAGCGTATCACAAATATCGGGTTAGTTGGTCGGCCTTAGGTAATGGGTTTTAAGGGATTTTAACACAAAATTAAGCAGTTGTATTCCTCATAAAGTTATCAGGATTGGCCCTTTAATAATAATACAGTTTTCCCCGTAATTTAAAGCTTTATTGACAATTATAAGAATTATTATACGTATAATATTGGTCTGTATAATTGATTAACTCTGCATATGATTATAATTATAAATTATGTACTTGGTAAACAATTTCTTAGAGGCGATAAATTTATATAAACCTCGGCTTCTTTTCTGATTCTGTAATTGAACGTGGTATCGTTTTAATATTAAAATATTTAATGAATAAATAGTGTGAGAACAAAAAAAAGTATATACTTGTTGCCAATATTCCGTCTACTGGATTGAATCCAATCAATTGGAAAATTACAAAGATGTATCAAAGGAACACGTAAAGTACTGTTTTATTGGTTGGTGGAGCCGACTGACAATTCAAAACTAGCGTCCTCTGCTGCCATAATATTCCGATTGGATGAATTTGGAGAAATATTTTTGACATTGGTTTTGCAAGATTTGTATTTAGAAATTAGAGATTTGTATTCCATTGTATATTTCTGATGAAATGCAAATGTATTTTTTGGATTTTCTAAAATATATTATAACATTTTATTAAAGTACAATTAAAGCTCCAATAGCATTTTTTTAAGTTATATTTTTAAAATGTATTAAAATAAAGCCCAAAAATAGATTGAACCTATAAACAGTCCTACCTTGTTAAAGAATAATCCTATAAAACCTATAATTCACTATTGCCAGTTGAGAAATTGGCAAAAATATCATTTTCAACTTCAAATTCAAACGTTTGAAGATGGCTGTCCATGCAGAGGAATGGGAAAACAAGGGAGGTAATTGAGTAACTATTTCCTCAATCAGCATGTGTCACCCTTTGTAATGCCCCAAAAATTTTGCCCGTGATCGTATAATAATGAGTTGACAACCTTTTGAGCAAAAGACAGAAATAATTATGTTTTGACTTTCTTAGAAAATATGAAATTGGAACTTTAAATTAAACAAAGATATAGTTTACAAATCTGGTATGACAAATGTTGGATTTGCGAAACAAATATTGATTTTAAGATACACTTGTTATATTTCGTATAGAAATGTCGAAAGTCAACAATGAAGAAACAAGTTGATTAAACCATAGTTCTTCAAAGATCAGTCAAACGCCTGTGATCACGATACCCAACTATACGTTTTTCCATTAAATTACAAAAATAGATTTCATTATGAAGCAATATTTCGTGTCCGCTATTACACCAGTGTTGGCATTGACATTGACCTTGATTTTTTTTTATCAATTCATAAAATCTATTGGGAAACAGAACAGGAATTGCAAAATTTATAAATTCACCCACGTTAAAATCCCATCAGTAATTCAGGCGATTTTCAAGTACATAGGGGGTGTTAATGCCGTGCTGAACGATACAAATGTCTACGTAGGCAAACCCAATCTGTTTCGCAGAGGATTATGAAAGTCTTGGCTCAATGGCGCGCGCATTGGTTACACAAGACGTTACTGAATCGGCCAGAATGCTGCCTTTTACTTATTTTAATACCCAGTTACACTAAATAGGAAGTAATTTTTACCTACAAATACTTCAAACATCAATAAGTCGCATAGATGTTATCCTTATTAGTGATTGTAGTGCCCTAATGAATATTCATTGCGGTTCAGTATGAGGCAAACTTTGGCGCTATCAATTTCCAATAACCCAATCAGTTCTTAAAATGTATAGTTAAAATAACATATGATAATACTCTTCCAAAAAAGAAACAAAAGGTGTCATTTCGTCCTCGGTATAACCTCGATCTACCATCCCCTCATAGCAACAGGAACTGCGACATGCAGCTGAACCAAACCGTTCTCCGGTGTTGTAGTGACCCTTAAGTCTGAACCCAATGAAGTCGGATTTGACGGTATCGGCGTATTTCAAAACAGCAGCTCAAACGGAACGCCTGGCTCTTGTTCTTGTTTTATGTAGGCGTTTACGGACTGTCTGGCCTGAGATTCTACATCGTTGAGGAATTGCTGCTGCAATAGAGGTCATTGTTGATAACCGTTTCCGCTCAACTTCGCTGTCGGTACCTATCCCAAAGGCGAGAAATGGTACCCGGAGAAACATTCAGCAGGCTGGCTACATCTGTCTGGGATTCACCTGCTTGTAACCGACTAATAGCGTTGTTGCGTAGGTCGTCGTCCAGATGTGGCATCCATTGCTTCGTTGAGTGTTTACATGTGCAACTGATTTGGAAACCGAGAACCCCGGATTTTAAAGACCTTAGATTTCGGTTCCATGCGAATAGCTCTCGAAGTTGTTAAACTGTTGTCTCTTGATGTATTCAAGCAAAAACAAATTTCGGGAAAAAGTATGATCAGTCACAATTAGTGACCCTACTTTTAAAACCAATAATGAATTTATTTTATCCTTACATAATGGCATTAAAAACAAGTATGATTTATCGAAACAAGGACCTCGTTCAAATAAAAAAAATGATGAAGTGCGTTTCTTTCTACTTTTTTTTTGATGAGTATATATCAAAGTAGACATAATGTCAGACTATATCTTGGAAGGTCGATCGAACACAATAGTTTCTCAAATAAGTGTTTCTTTCGGGTTTGAAACAAAATTGATGGCACTTGGAAAACAAAAACCTGCGACCGCATCAATCTCTGGATACCAATTATGATGAACCATATATGTTAGTGTGCTGCGACCAGAGACCAGAGACGAAAACGAATCGACGCAGTTGCTTTGGAATGAAACAATGTTTTCGATCCAATGCAGAATTTCTGCCATTTATTTTCGTAAATGCCGACAATTAATTACCTCGTTGACTTCATAGATGTTCGTAGCACAGTCGATAACAATTTTACACCCACCTTGGGTTTTTCTTCTCATAAAAAGCGAATTCTTGAACAGGTTTACTGTTGGGTTACTCCGAATTATTCTGACCAAACGAACACGGGAATGTGGCTGCAGCGAATGTCTTTGTTATGGTATTATAACACAAATTATAATTGGATCTTAAATTAAAATAAATTACAAAACAACTTATTCCGTAGTCAGTTGTTTTATTTAATTTGGGGATTAAGGAATCTATCAGACATTAATGAACATAGGCGTGTGGGCTTGATGACAGTTCGGTGGCTGAACCTGAAATGTCCGATAAAAGGTTCGGGTTATATTAAGCAAAACAAAAATTCTTATCATTAAGCAAAACAAAAATGCTTACAAAAATTACGATAATATTGAAAACGATCATTTCACAATTTTGAACTGCTGAATTCGGAAATTACATAGTTCTAAGCTGGCGAAATTCTTCACTACCGGATAGAAATACTTATCATGTTGAAAAATGACCGCGTAACTAAAAGAATGCGTAAAATCTAAGGAGGAGTTCGAGAAATTAATCTGTAGAAAATCCCGCAATGTCAAGAATCTTTTCACTTGGTTTACCGTTGACATTGAGATCTCGTCGTGTCTCGCGCGAGCGGCAGAGAACCTCAACCAAAGAAACTCGTTGCCTGTTCATCTATATACGACCCTTAACGAAATTAGTTGTTTTTCGACGTACGCAGCAGATCGATCGGTTAGACCCTTGAGATAATACGTGACATCGTTGTGAAGCCGTGAATCGGTAAATATGTCCACGCAAAGGAAGTAATGACGCCATCCATATGAAGTGTTCATGGCACTAGACAGAGACGTGTTCGAAATGAAAATTTTGATATCCGAAGTGTTCATTTCTACCACACTTCCGTAACAACACTTCAAATTTACAAAGAAATAAAGAAGACAGAAATGATATTGAAGCGAAGATGACACCATACCAAATATGCAAATTAGGCTTCCACGAAGTGTACACTTCAACCCAGTGCTTATAAGGTGGTTTTTTTCACTTCAACTCAGTGTTTCTAAGGTGTTTTTTTCACTTCAACCCAGTGCTTATATGGTGTTTTGCTCACTTCTATTCAATGTTGCTAATAATCTCGGAATATAAACGATTTTAAAACCCATACAATACATAAACATACTCGCCCCAGACAATTTGATTTTGGCGATAATGTTTCGGGTACTTCCTATTCTTTCCAAGATGTGTCGGAATAAAAATCTTAAATTTTCTCTCGCATATAGATTGTCGTTGAGTGTCAACCAAGACCACATGGCTGATAATCTATTTTTAACAGAAAATAATCGAGTTTTACAACCCATTAAATACATAAACAAACTGGTCTCACCCACTGTTTCGTTGATATTATGTAGTCGGATTTCGATAACGGGAAAGTGACATAACCCTTTGAAAAAAATCAATTCATCGCGTTTATTTTTTAAAAAAAAAACAAATTCTGCACTATTCGGAAATATGATCTGCAAGAAATCCGTTCACACTGACGTCACTGGCGCCTGAGGGGATTAAGACTGTTTTCGATAATTGGCAAAGCCGTTTTTGCGGTAGGTCAATAACTGCAACTTTGGGTGAAGATGGGCGATTTAATTTTAATTAGATAGTTTTGAACTTGCCGTAAAGTGCACACAGTAGAGGGGTTCAGGGTTTGAAGAAAATCTAACTCACAGTCAATACTTAAGGATTATCGTCCGGCTTGGATTCATTCGGATTTAAACAAGGCACATCACGATTCACCGCCGGAACATCGTTGCAAATGAACTATTTTTGGACTGACGCTCCTGTTAGTGATACATATTTACAATTGATCAAGGATGATTATTCAACTATCTTTAGAAGAAGTAATCTCAAACTTGATCTGGAATTGTATTTTGCATTGCGTGCACAATTTAAAGATGTGTAGAACAGGTAAAACAATTACATGTCCTTCGCCCACAAAGTTTGATCACATCGAGTTTTGGAGATCCAAGCAGCACTGTAAAGCTGACTAAGCAACAAAAAAACTGTTATGAACGAATATATACACTGTAAGAAATATTTACATTAGAAACCATAAAAAGTTCAGGCTGCTGGTTTACCTGAATTTTTTTTCTGTTACTCCTATTCTGTTTATTTTATTTTAAACAGAGAATATACGGAGAAAAAAATCTGGTAAACCAGGTGCAAGAACTTTTCTGTTGGTTTATAGAATTATTCTCTATTCAAATTAAGCTTCTGCCAGAAGATTTTCTGGTCTTTAACATAATTATTCTGGTTAAAAATAAAACATTGTAAAAATAATTTATTTTCTGTGAATGTACATGAATATTAATATTAGGAGTAAGAAATCTCTAATGGCTTTGAATGGCATCATATTCTCTAAACCATCACGTTTCTTACACTTACATATTGTTGACGTGGCCGGTTTCAAATTCGCAATACAACGTACATTTGCATGATCACTGTGTATATATTCTAAACATAAAAAACAGCAAACTAAACAGACAATGCAGAGGTTGTGTCTTTAAATCCAATAACATACTCAGTATGCTGTAGATTTGCCTTCACACACATACATACATATTATTAGGAAGACTTACTTTCCCTCTGTTCTTTAATCTGCATCGTCAGCGCACATTCGAACATTCACCGCCGTAAGTTAAGTCTGCGACGCACATGCGTTAACCGAATCCAACAACATAACTATGTAAATATTCTGGAATATTACAGGTCTCTAGATTTCTAATATAATTTATATTGCTAATAAACAGTTAATTTACTGAAAAGTGTGTACAAATACATGCGTTTCTGACCAAAGTTATTTATCTCAAATCACAGATATTTCTGTGATATTAAGGATAATTTCCTTCAAATAACAAAAAGTAGGGATTTTAAAACAGATATATTTACAGTGTACTAAACAAATAGAATAAAGTCGTCAGTTTATACACATAGTGTAATTTATTAAAAATTGTAAGTAATCAGGCAGTAGTCATTAAGTAAGTGTTTGTCAATAAGGTGTTCTTATATGATTTGATGACAAAAATTGCCATTACTAAAAGGCCTATATTTTTTAGTCAAGGGTATCAGCTTACCAGTGTAGGTTTTGGCAAAATATTTAATACGTTGTTAATAATGGTCCCCCCTCCAATTAAAGCCGAACATTGGTTAGAATATTTTAGGAGCCCTTTTTTCCACTCTGACCCCGAAAATCAAGGAATTTCAAATATGCTTTCGACCCGTGAAATTATGCAATATGCGACTGTGGCTGTAAAACTTAACTTCCCAATATGTGACAGGGATATAAAATTTATATGTTTGTCTTTCAGATATGAAAAGCGGAAAATCAACTAGCATTGATGGAATAGACATAGAATTGATCAAAGAAGCGCGATTCTCAGTGTAATCTGTAATAAAATATACGATCTAATCTGGTTGAATGGAGTACGGCGAAGATATATCCTGTATAAATAAGAAAGGGCCAATGAACCGTGTTGAGAACGATAGGGGCATATAATTACTGCCAGCAATCAGTATTGACGACAGTCCTAAATAAAAGGACAAGTACTTGTGTAATATTATATGGGGTTATCTTAGTTCTAGGAAAGGTGTTCTGTTTAATTTAGAAATTATTTACCCATAAATGATGTGTTTCGAAAACTAAGGTAATGAAGAAGCTAATACTTTCTTGCACTAAATCACCGACAGTTATGACAGTACTCATATCTGGAAGCTAGTACTATCTTCCAGGCAACTGGTGCACAGATTAGTACAATTAAATGGAATAATGTTGACGTAAAGCGGTGCATATACGAAACACACACAAATGGTAATTGTCCCGCCTCAATGCTGACGCATTATACATTCTATATAGGAGAGAGCGGGTTTTATTTACTCTCGGGTAGCATAGAACGGCCCGGGAGCGGAACACCACAGGTTTCTTTGCTTAGAGGCTATGGTGAAGAAATCATTCATGGGTTCCAAAGGGAACATCATATCCACAGCCGCCTTGGCTGAGAGGCTGGGAAAAAGACATCATTCGGACATAGGCACCACTTTGATTAGCCTGCCCCGTTAAGTCGTAAGAGAGCCATTTGATGTTGTGGGGTCTCCGTCGGTAAACTTGTCCTACAAAATGGTGGGATCGAGAGGTCGAGAGAATGATGTTAATGGTAATCTTGGCTTGTAATTTATGTATCCATCTCGACATAAAAATGTAGAAACGAATTGTGGTATTGTTACTCTTGTAGTAACACCATAAACAATGTTTCAGGCTTAATTGATGATTGGAAATAGATATAACAACCTGAAGTCAAAGAAAGTCCTAGAAATGGTGTCACCCTAGTATCACGGGCCGTATCGCAACGCGAAAGTAATTCATAATTTATCTATTTAACGACACCGTGGTGTCACAATTGGTTTGATGACCTTCGGAAAACCAGGCGGGTTTCTGAACGAAATATAGAACCATTAACCACATATTTAGTCCACGGGGACTTGTGAGCAATTATTTGTTCAAAAAGGCTGTCGCTTGTGCTGTCTAATTATTGACTTCCGTCAGGTGCGAGTGTTAACAAAGGTGAAACAAAAGTTATTGTTTTCAGAAACGGTGGTCTTGTTAGAAGATATAAAAAGTGGTTGTTTCCTGAAGATGCTATTGAATGTGTTTATAATTACAAAAACTCGGGTTTATTATTTACACCTATTTTAGTTTATATCAAAGCACTAGATACATCTAAATCTTACTCCCCCCCCCAAAAAAAAAGAAACAATGCACACTGTAAGGTCAAGTGTGTGAGCAGGAACATAAATGGTATCCCAATTAAACAACACTTGATGTGAAATGTGAAATCAGGGGTTACAGTTAGCAAAAAAAAACATGATTTCTTAAAATATATTTGCGGAAGTGGAAGAAACCCATTCTTGAATAGACAGTAGGAATATTCCTCTCATAAGAGTTTTAGATAATAGACTTTATCCTTGACTTTAGAACCCATGTCCTACTATTCTCATATTTCAAATAAACTTCTACCATAGCTAATACTTTGATAATGAAGAAGAAAAACAGAACATATTACGTATGTATCAAACTATAAATCATGTGCCCTTGTGCATTTATAACCGCCTAATGCAATTTCGCGTAAGTTACCAAATAGTATTACACCAAGTATGCAAATTCAGAGTTTCAGCATAAGATCTCCTATGCACAAGAGGCAAGTGGATAGGTTTGGCTGAGAGAGATATATTATGTGAAAATGAATCCAATTTTATTTTCAGATGTTCCCAATACAATGCCATTCGATCTACATTTATTAGCAAACATCTTATAGCAAATTCACGACTGTATTTTTTTGCCTTCAAAAAGAGAACGGTCGCCTCCAGTATGGTATATTCTTTAAATTTGTATTATTATGAATATGAACATATTGAACGTTTCCATTTATATTTTCACTTTACCTCCATGAACACCGGATTGATATATTATATTTTCTAAAGTTAACGAACGGAAGTGCTCGTCTGCACCATTAATCACCCATTCGTCTTTTAATGTAAGATGATTAAAGATGGTTAACTTCGGCATGAACGTTTGTTATACGATATGTAGATATGTTACACTATTTGCCGGAAAACTGTAGATATATTTCTAACGGATGTCAAAACGGAGATTAATTGATGTAAATACCCAACTGATACTGGAGTATGTCATAGGAAACCAAATGTAGTTACTTGTAGTTGTCAAGTGTGTGGAGAATAGCCTACAGTGATAATAACTTTTAAATTCGCATCTTGACAACTACTTTGCAGGTAACAGTGTTTTAGTAAGTCATCTGGAATTGTAATAAGAAGAAGATGCCTTTTTATTTTGAACGATATTATGACTTTATTCTGTAAGTTACTCTTCAGCATTGCGAAACCATGTTACATACTTTAAATTCTGCAATTACTACACTGGTAGAAAAAAAGGCAATTACTTCCGAAATTACTATAATAGATTTACAAAATCTTGTATGTACTTTACAGGTTACCACATCTATTATGTCTTTTTCAGAGTGTTCACCTTTAGGACAGGAAGACATCCCTTGCGTCATTTGGCGTGGGCAATTGGAGCATAGTAGGTGATTTAATTCTTGACATTAAAGAACCAACAACCCTTTTAAAATACAAAACAAAAACAAAAAATTACTTAAATCTATCTATTTAAGAATTATAATATTTTGGCAAGAAAACTTATCAGTGATCCAACGGAAATCACAAAAGAGATCTGAAACATCATAAATTCTTGATGTACATAAAAAATAATTTACTTCCGTCCTTTTTACTTGACCCAAAGGTCACCCACAATCGACACTTTTGATATCATTTCGAAAAATATTTTAAATTGCGACCCTTATGACATCGGTAATTGATGATTAATTCTAAGTTGGGATGAGGTAATATTATCACTAAAAAATATCGAAGTGTAAATTATATAATCCTCTATTTTCTGTTTTAGATTTACACAATTTATTTATTACACAAATTCTTACATTCTTCTCGTAACTCTTCAAGTATGCAATGGTCATTATTAGGGAAACAGTTGTATATACTTTTATACAAGAAATGTCGCTTGTTACCGCATCGTAAAAAAGAAAATTGTAATTATGTTATATTTTATGTCGCCGAATAATTCCAGTGTTAACATTGGCATTGACATTGTTTTTCTATGTTATATAAATATCAAATTCCTAAAATTTATCGGGGGAAAAAACTATTTCACCCACACAAAGCTCTGATCACGTCGTCGAAATCTGATCAATATTCTGCAAAGCTTTCATAATGTCAGTGATTTGCTTAGTCAACCGCGTGTTTCAGATAGTTTACGTAAAACTCTTGACGCCTATACTTTTATTTTTTGGCCTTGAAAGTTCCTTCGATTGTCGACTCTCTCATCTGCTAACTCGGGTCATATCTGTCAGCCATTTTATAGATTGCGCTAATATTTGTTGCAGTCATTCGAGATGAACAATATTGTTCCAAAGTACCCCCAAACCCAAGTCGACACGATAGCCATAGTTCATTGTAGGTAGAGCTCAAATATCGTGGAAGAGTATGGCATTTTTTTTATTTTTTTTTTTTTGGAAAAGCTGGAACCACATTTAGTTAATTAGGAATCCATAGAACTTGTTATTTATGTTATATCTTTTCGAAAGTGCAATATAGCTATAGGTTGTTACAGAGTGTCCTATAGTTCCAGTTTGTAGGTCCATAGTGTGAATATATAATCACATATACATAATGTACTGTTATATACTCCCACGTCTTGAAGTTCCGACAATAGACACGGGTGGTACTGCCTGCCCTTGAAGGGGACTGTGAACACGTGTTCCGTGTTCTTGGATTGCATTAAGTATGGTGTAGATTGCGAAATTTGTATTGTAGATTATTTTGTATATTTTATTTTGACTTGTTTAATAAGTTAGTTGACAGTTACAAATCTTTGGGGTATTTTATGTTAAATGTCTACCTTTCGTGACAGCTATAAGTTCTAGCAGTCTTTATGTATTGCCATCTTATAAAAAACGAATTGCATTTATCTTGTTTTGTAGACAATTTGACACAAGCTTCGAAAACAGTATGGAATAGAACGCGTCCTTGAGCATCAAGTTGCAGTCAAGTGCACATGTCCTTTTCTTCTTGTGTATAGTTCGATATACGCTGGAGCCACTGTGACTCGGTGAGTAAGGGGCTGGCTTGCTAACACGGTCTAGGAGTCGTTTCCGGTATTGGCCTAGAAAGTTCCTCGGGTTTTGGGGCAAAGTCTCCTCTTGTCAGTGGTGTAGAGTGGGTGGCCTTGTAAGGTACAGATGTCTCGTCGTTCGGATTGAACAAAACAAATCGGCTACCCATTGACGTGCACGTAAAAGAACCCTAACAGTTGCATTTTGAAATAAGAATAAGCCGTATAGCAAAATATCTCTCCTAACACACTGTATGACGTTTGCCTGTGTTCATTAGTCCAGTCGGTACAGAAAAAAAGGACGTCGAACCCCATTTTATTTCATTTCGTATGTTAACTGAATCGGCGTTTTATAGCTACAACTATTAAGGAAGCTAGCTGGAAAACACTAGCTAGGTTAATTTGATTTTATTATAATAAATTTAAAACTTTATGACAGATTTAACTTGGACAGTCTATATACATTTCCATTTTTAAAAAAGAATTGCAAAACCCATTATTTGCTTGAAAACGATATCTGTATGTGTATCGAAACGTAGCATGTTAATAAATTCAGAAGTAGTATATCCATATAAGTGTGTTTTATTTTTAGAATTGCAATTATCTTTTCTTTTGACAAAATTATTAAGATGTCAAACTTTAATTTTTTATAAGATGTCAAACATTAAGATGTCAAACATTAAGTAATAAGATGTCAAACATTAATTGCATATAGAAAACGAGGAAGTAATTTCACGATCTGTCCATCAAGTGTACCAGCATTACTTTTGATCGCCTACACGATTGGGCGTCACTGTGTGATGATTAAGTTTAGGATTTTTCAGATGTATAAAACTGGATGGGTAGCGATAAGATAACCGTATTAACCATAACATGGTTTTGCACGGATGGGTTTGTGGTTGGACAAATGAGTGTCATCCCACCCCACTCACTCGGCTAGCTAGTACTGGAATCATTAGAAAGGTACAACTTTCAATGAATTTTTATTGTCATTATAAGAACTATAGATCATTCGTCTACTCGTGTGGTTCTCAACGGTACATCTTGGAACAAATGAAAAAATAAGCCACACCTGGTTAAATATATATGAAAAATATTTGAATTTTGTAAAAATAAAAACATGGCAAGTCATAGACAGCTTACAACCGTAGACATGGACTAGTTATAGACATGTAGAATGACTCAAACTAAATTAAGAAAACAAAGCTATGAACTTACAAGTTATAGACACCAATGAACATGCAATTGGGATCACGTGGTGTTTCGCATTTTCTTAATGTGCTGTTCAAAATGTCGCGGTACACTTATACGAAGGTAGTGGTCTTGTGTTCCCCACTGTCTCTATAGTCCGCACACCCGTAACTGATTCTACGTTTCGGTTGAGCCCCATCTGTGCCCGCATTTAAGGGAAAATGAAATTTTTGCCTTCTTCATTGTAAAATTAGACTATTTGATTCTGTACATTGCCGCAGCGAAATACATCAGTCAAAATACACGTGTGATCACGATATCCAACTACAGAATATTTTCAAGAGAAAGGCAGAAGTGATAGAAGAATTTCAGGTCTTGCCCCAGATAGAAAGCGTGCAAAGCGTGTGACGGGAATGAAGACATAAACACTCTTGTGAGGGAATTTTTTAAAGATTGTCGGAAACGAAATGCACCAGTGAACGGACCTCTTCTACAAGCAAAGGCCAAAGGCATTTCAATTTGCTGAGAATTTGGAATTAGAAAAATTTGGCTACGGTCATTTCTTTCCCGACATAATATAGTTTTCGGATGTATGAGCGGTGGGCGGGCAGATGTGGACATGGGTGTCTACGAAGTAGACGATTAATCAAAAGTGCCGCAGTTGTGCAGTGGGTTTCTACCAAAAGACATTTCTACCATGGACGAGACAGGATTATTTTACAAAGACGGGTCGCGGAAAACTTTCCACGCCAAGGGGGAAAGACTGTGCCGGAGGAAAGCGGTCAAAGGAAAGACTCTCCATTGCATTGTGAGCCAGTTTGACCGGGGAAAAGTTGAAGCCCATAGTGTTAGTGACGATCAAGAAAACCTCGATGTTTTGGCAAAGTGAAGGACTTTGATAAGCTTCCCGTTATGTATAGAAGCAATAAGAAGGCCTGGATGACTGCGGCTATTTTCGAAGAATGGCTGCAGTCAGTAAATAAGCAGATGCGACGACAGGGTAGAAATATTCTTTTGTTTTTGGATAACGCGCCATCACACCCACATTTAGAACTGTCACATGTTAAGCTCCAGTTTTTTTCCAGCCAACATAACATCAAAGTCGCAGCCTATGGACCAAGGAATAGTCGAAACATTTAAAATAAACACTATCGGAAAAGACAGCTAGAGCATGTGATCATGCAGATGGAAAAAGACACGAACTCCACTAACACCGAGATTTTGAAAAGTTTAGATACCCTGACAGTGATTTACTGGATTAGTGCTTCCTGGAAAGGTGTTTTGGATACAACCATAACAAAGTGTTTTAAACGTTGTGGCTTTGAACTTGACACAGATGATGAAAGTGATGAAGACGACGAATTCAACTTACCCTTTTCACTATAAATGATGTCAAAACAAGTTTTTGACCCAGATTTTGTTTCATTGCCAGCAATAGATAGTGACTTGGCAACTTGTGACAATGTGTCTGAAATTGACTGGTCAAAAACAGCTAAAGATTTATTAGCTGAAGAAAGAAATGATGATAACGAAAGTGAAGAAGATGATGTATTAAATGAAACAGAAAGTGAAAAATGTATTACTATAGAGACAGGTTTGAGTTACTGTGACCAAATAAAAACACTAGCAGAAGGAGTTTAATTTTGAACTTTTGGATGCTATCATCCAAATATATATTGTTTATTGTTGAGATATACATATTGTTTGTTTTTAATAAACCACCTGACACAGTTGCCTTTTTTAAGAGTTATCTCTTCTCCCATTAAGAGTCTAGTCATAAGTTTTTCAATTTTATAAGCATAGATTTCATTATTAAGCAGTAGTTCGTGTCCGCTACTATTTCAGTGTTAGCACTGACTTTCACCTTGAATTTTTATGTTATATAAATTCATAAAGTCTATTAAGAAATATATAAATAAGTTACGAGTTTAACCCACGTTAAAATCTTATGAATATTTTACTGGGTTTAAAATACATACGTAAATTTTTACGTATGCAAGCCTTGGTCCTATTAGTTGTCAACAACCCAATCAGAGTTCATATTTTATACCTTATAGGTAAAACATTTCGTCCACCGGTCCGCTTGTCTGTTCATATATTATTTACGTTATAGTTGCCACAAGAATCATGGGATCGATTGAAATATATTTTCTTTATTTATATTATCTTTTTGTTGACTTCTTATGTTGGGTTAAAGAATGTTTATTCATAAAATATCATATATTATGTTACAGTTTTAAAGATATGATACGAAAACAAGCTAAAAGCTTATATAAATTTGCTTCATGTATGGTTATTTAATTATTTGTGGTATTTCAGGATATGACAATGTACTTGTTCAAAGACGACGAAAGTTCAATTCAGTAATGTAAATAAATATATTGTATATAGATAAATAAATGAGTAATAGGCCGTTCTATCCACCACGCCAACTAAATTAGATATACAGTTAATGTTGAAGAATAATTATTAATTCTTATGTTCTTCAAATGTATAATAAGATTAAATTTTAGTAGTCAAAGAATCTTTTTTAATGTTCAAGTAACCAAAGATAAATTATCTTAACTAATGTATAATTATAACAACCTTATCTAAATATGAAAAAGCCAAAGAAATAAATAACATTATCTAACCTATCAGATTAAAAATGTACTCAGTTTGATTATTTAACATTAATAATTAAGAAAACAAAATAGCTCCGACTGAAAGTAGATAATTAGAACGCTTCGGCCATTTATTGATTTAATATAAAAATCGATACGCGGGGTTAAGTCTCGAATAACCAGACCCGTGGTTACGATAAATAAAAAAAAGCCAAACAATCACTGACGCATATTGTTAAAACTCCAAACAGTGAGTGGTAGCTTTGATCAGAATTAAGTAATTTGACTGAAATTTCAATATATCCATTTTGCATTATCTATTTTTGAACTATTATAGCAAGAACGGCCATGCCTATATCTAAATCTTACATAATGCATTTTAAAAATAATCTCCGCCTTGAATGCCACAGGATTTAAACTAGAACCACCATGTTTCTTCGCCATCAATAAATATGGCGGTGATTTGTAAATACTGAACGTAAATTAAGTGATTTATATTGCTTAAAATGGCGCGCAGGGATATTAATTAATCAAATGTATGTGAATTTTTAATAAAATTATCTGATCTGTAAGAAGCCAAATGAATTCAATTAAAGATAATGTCAGGATTATAAAAGATGGTATTAGTTCACTGACAGGCACGCCTGATGTTATATTAATTAAAGCAAGAATTTCATATTTTTAAGTTATATTTTTAAAATGTATTAAAATAAAATCTTTGAAAAAAGATGAAATGAAATGAAATGGGGTTTAACGTCCTGCTCTTCTGCACCTAACATGGGCTAACGGAAGACGGGCATACGCCATACAGTGTGCTACGAGAGAAAGTTTTGTCTGGGCAGTGGCGCTACGGCCTACTCTCATATCGAATTTCAACTGTCAAGAGATCTTTAACGTGCACGCCAATGTGTACACGGGACGTCGGTTTTTCGTCCCATCCGAACGGCTAGGCAGCTATAAACAGTCATACCTTGTTAAAGAATAATCCTATCCTATAATTCAGTTGAGCAAATGGCAAAAAAGTATCATTTTCAAACATTTAAAGATAGCTATTCCATAAGGGGAATAAAGCAACAGGGGGGGGGGGGGGGTAATTGTGCTATTATGATCGTATAATAGTGAGTTGACAACCTATTGAGCAAAAGACATATAAATAATTATGATTTTACTTTCTTAGAAAATAGGAAATTCTCCCTTCAAGACCAAACCATTTCAATTTTTTGTTCTTGGTGGGTCTTTTGAATAAATAACCCACCCTTAAATATTTAGTATTGAGAAAATCAACGGGGAGCTTTTTGTTTTATTTCTAATTCAACGGGTGTTCCTGGAGAAAAGAAATTCAAATAGTCAACATGATCAAAACTCACATTTAAATTTTTTGATATATATAAAATTGTAAATGGGTATCGTATATGAAATTGTAAATGAGTATCTTATATGAAATAGTAAATGAGTATCTTATATGAAATAGTAAATGAGTAACTTATATGAAATAGTAAATGAGTATCTAATATAAAATAGTAAATCAGTATCTTATGTAAAGTAGTAAATGAGCATCTACGAGTATCTTATATAAAATAGTAAATGAGTATCTTATATAAAGTCATACAAGTTTCTTATACGAAATGTAGACAGGTAACAGTATTCACCAGATAACGGTACAGGTATTTCTTATTGATGCAAAAATGGAAATTATCTGACGTGGATAACCCAATACGTCATCATATAAAACGTAAAACCGGCAGTTGGCAAAGTCTCACACACTTGTCAACAACTTACCGGTAATAGTATTTTAGATCTTTAGTAAGTAATTTAGGGTTGTGATAAGATGTAGTCTATTGCTTTTGAACGATATTAGGACAGTTATTCATGGAGTTACTCTACGTCATTGCGAAACCGTGTTACATACTCTAAAGGTTGCAATTAGTACCCGGCCCTCTTGAGATTTGTTGAACTCGTAGAAAAGAAGACAATCACCTCTGAAAGTACTCTAATAGATTTACAGAATCTTGTTAAAACTCTAAACCGGTCATAACTTTCATTACACCTTTTCAACATTGTTCGCCTTATTGAAATGAAAACATCCGTTGCGTTTTAAGGGGGATTGGCGTGCAAAATTGTGGGGCATAGGTGACTGGAAAAATTTAATTCCCGGTATTAAAATAATCCACAAATCTTTCAGAATTTTATACAAAATAATACTTCTTTAATGTATCATTTTCAACCTAAAGAATACTTTTATTTTTGCACGAGAACTTGAATTATTCATTGTACAACTCGAAAAGCGACCTCAGCTATCATAAATTCTTGATGTAACAGCTATCATAAATTCTTGATGTAATATGTAACTACTCTTGCTGCTTTTGTTGGAGAGTAGTCGAACACTTTAATCGTTGATTTTTATCCTGTTCCTTTCGTATTTGACCCAAAGATCACCCACAATCGACACTTTGGACGTCGATTCGAGCCCTTCGGACAACTCTTCAAATATGTAATGATCATTGTAATGGAAATCGTTATATATAATCAGTTTTGCTTGTTACTGCATCCTTTTCACTTATCTTTTTGAAAATAAATTGTAAATACGTAATATGTTATGTTGTCGAATAATTCAGGTGTGTTATATAAATATTACATTTCTTAAAGATATTGTTCAAAAGATGTCGATTGCATCCATACAAATCTATAATGTGACATCGCCATCGGCAACTCATAATGTTAGTGCTTCGCTCAATCAACCGTGTGTTTCAAATAGAATAGGTATACTTTTATTTTTTGGTCTTCAAAGGTCCATTTGATTTCGAATGTCACACCCTTTTGCTGCGATCATTTATCTGTTGAATGGTCCATCTGATTGTCGAATGTCAAATCCGTCAAACTGATCCCGCAGTGAATATTCGCTTGGCCGCTACAATAACTGATAAGCATGACATCGACGAGGCTTAATGAGTACGGCATATTAACTTTTTTACTCCGACAAATTAAATTCTCAAACATTTTTTTGAAGTATAAGAAAAATAAATAAAGAGGTTTGAAGCATTTGTAATTAAAAAATATTTCCTATTTAATGTAAATGGGTATTAAAATGAGTAAAACGCACCATTTTGCCCGAAGCAGTTAGGTGTTATGTAAAACAATGCACGAGCCGTTTAGCCAATGACTGACGGCACGTGAAGTCAATGCACATGTTGTAGACAGTCATGTGTGACAGAGATAATTCGTAAGTAATTCTCTGTGAAACAGATTGCAAATCCGTTTGCTGCCATTTTTAATCTGCTGAATGGTCCATCAGATTGTCGAATGTCACATCTGTTTGCTGCGAACATTAATCTGTCAGTCATTTTACTAATCTTTTTCAAATGCGCTGTTTATTCTATTAGTCTTACTTTAACTAATGCTAGGTTCCCACTATCCGGTGCGTTCGGATACGTTTCAATTCGATCAAGACGATTGTTACGACTGACCACAATATACGACCCAATAAGATCACCATCGAAGAACGAGTCGTCATAGTGGGAACCTAGCATTACCATATTAAATTAGCTCTTGGTCGTATATTATGATGGGGTAGACCAGATGTCACCCTATTGGTGCGAGGAAAATAAATCTTACGAAAATATGAAAATCGGTAATTTAGGGTATTTTTACAGACAATCGGAAGTATGAGATTGAGGGAGTCCACCACCAAGACAAGGCCACGATCGGAGACGTAACAAAAAACTTACCCCAAGTAGTCTTATAGTTTTATATAAAAAAAAAATCTGTAAATTGTATGTAAATAATATCCAATGATCGAACTCTCGGTTAAAAAATATAAGTAAAATTTAAGTATCTGATAAAAAAAAAAAAATTAACGATTCAATTTTTGGCTAGTATTTTCACCGTGTTAAAAAAAACGAATCGTCGGGCCGTTTTATAGTGTTACAAAGTTTTGTAAAATGCATTCAGGACAGAATGCGTCAATCGTCTTTTATCACTTTCTCTTCAGCGCATAAACATTCGGTTGTTGCGATACATTTTTTTTTACATTAAAGGCTATTATTTCTACATTAACCTTTACGTTAACTTGCGGTAGGTCATTATTAAGTATACAGACTCGAATAAATCAATAGATATAGTCCAAAGTTTATTATTAGTCACATATTCGAAACCGTTAAAGATACCATAAATTTCACCCAACATGTATATAGAAATTGTAATAATTATCCAAAGGAAGCAGCGTTTAAAATATCATTATGGAAGTATAATTAAATGTTGGTAGCCTATACAAAACACTATTATCTAGAACTTCTCTCCAAGTGTTTACGGCTGATGATAACCACAAAGACAGATAATATACATAAGAGATATAATTCTCGAATCGGATACAGAAAATCCGGTTGACAATTCATATTTGTTTCCAGTTCGTTTGTCGATTTACATCTCGAATGTTTTAGTTTAATACAGTAAAGAACCAATAGAAAGGTATCTGGTCAAATCACTTTATGGTTATTTGTTTGTGTTCAAATTAATGAATGTAATTTTCTTGGGGAAAATAATAATTCCACTTTTATATACTACAACCGATGTTACAAGAAATCAGAACCTTAAATACGATACGAAATAAAGATGTTATTTTCATGAGAATGATTTAGTCCCCGCCAGCAGTCGATGCGCCTTGAATTGGTTAAACAATAAACCATATTAAGACTGTCCCAATATTGTTTACAGCATTTCGATCATTGCAAAAAACAATAAAAGCTCCCGTTTAAGTACGTGGCTAACACAAGATGCGGAAGTTTACGATAAGGATACAATATATTATTTATCGACTGTGATTGCATGTTATTGAACTTACACAATAAGAGAGAATTGCACGACCTTACTTATGTCAATCTAATAACACTCCCGTGAAGCGGTTTAAGAGAACCGGTTCGGTTCAGAACATTCTAGTGAGCCTCTGTCAGTTATTTTTTTAACTCTCGTGTTTCATGTTGAACACATTTAAAGCGGTCTGGAATTGATAAATCTTATTGCTTGACTTACACGTTCGTTATCTTTATGAAACACAAAACTGTTCTGTTTCAGAAAAGTAAGATATTAAAACTCATTTCATTTCATTTCAAAGAACATTTTATATTTTATATAAAAGGGCGTTTTATTTCTTTAGATATCATATGTATTATTTATGTTATTTGATCTACTCTTGGACCTATCTATCCACAACTACATTTGTATATTATATATACCTGTCATTAGTCTTGCAAGAATACGGCGAAAAACGATTTTTTTTTCTTTATAGCTAATATTAAAAAGGAAGCCCGAACCAAACTGGGTATCGTGTTAAATCGGTTCTTCGCTTCTCATGTCAAGTAACATTGACGGGTTTGAGTAAGAATAAAATAACAATAATGCCAGGTTGATAGATGTCTAATTTTCGTGAAAAAGAGCGGGTCCAGAGACCATGGATGGATGGGAGGCCACAATGGGGATTCCCGCAAAATTTCGGAAACTAGATGCACTGAAATACAAATTCCAGCGATTTTAGACAAAAATCCAGTTCTATAATAATAAACTTCAGTCAAAAATCAAGATAGAGGGGTGTGCGTCAGTACTAGGCAGATTTAGCTCCTACATAATACATTTCTGACCTGTTTAAGCTGTCACATATTTTGCATCTATGCAGTGTCACTTCAATACTATGTAACTGCCGTGTTTGGATAATCTAGACTACAATGCGGTCATATTAAATTATATGGACGTGGCCCTTTAAGGTAAATGAACAAGTAATGTCAGAATAACCCAATATTTGTCAGCTCGAGTAATATGCATTTGATTTCTTCACAGACTACTTAGACTATTTCTTCCAGTTGTTACATGAATAGTTTATTCAACGTTCACAAATAAAGACGACATTGTTATTTCCAGCCAGGATGGTCTTGTGAATATTGATTCTCAGAAGTTGTGAACACTATGATAGTACCTGATTATGGTCACAATGCACCGGGAAATTTAATTATACCCCCTTTACGCCTCTTTGTAAATGGGAACACTTAATTTGATTCACACAATCTATTCTAATAAATCCTCTAAAGAAAAACAAATCTGATCTTGTCTCCATGTTTGTCGAGAAAATAAGCCACCTTAAAGATACATAAGGGGAGATAAGATAAAGAGTTGTCAGTTCTCACTATAATACTAGCTACCCTAAAGGTTATTTGCTGAAAATTACACTGAAATTGATCCTCTATGAACCGATTATAAGGCGATTGAAATTTCCGGCTAGCCTCGATCATCATTACTAAAATCAGTACGATAAAAAGCATGTTCTCGATTATCCAGTTTTGATTTATGTAGTTATCAGTGAACGTTAAGCAGCATATAGGCTATTCTAATCAAGGCTAGCGTTGATACCGAGAGGTCATTAAGTTAATTAATGGTTAATTAATAATTTAGATAAAGCCCGTAATAGGCTGATTTAGCTCTTGCATAATGCATGTTTTACTAGCCAAGTGCTTCAAATTGTCCAACTAATGCCAAGTTGACAGAAATTTAACGTAGGCCATGTTTAAAAGGAACTATCAAATTGGGTGTCTGCAACAGTCCAACAGTAATAATATTATCAATAAATAACAATGCTCTGATAACATCTTTCTTAAAATCCCTGCTGTGCCGGATTTACCTATGGGGTTGCATGCTAGAGGTTTTGACCTTAACCTTTAAGGGGCCTTTGGACAATTTGTACAATATTCTTGATACTGTCATTGGGGGGGGGGGGACTTTCTTACACACAATGCAGTCTTAACCATTCGTCCTCATCCTTGACTTAGCTCAGTTGTGTTTAAAATACACTTGTATCTATCTAGTGGCGAGGAGGATTGGTCAGGAGGAGGGAAGACTAGGGCCTTCTTTGTCTAAATCCGACCCGGTCTCCCAGCAACAGTTACCAAAAATTATATTTCTATTTAAATCATCTCTACGACCTTTACTTCTGGTGACAGACTATGTGGAATCATTGGATTGTAATGCGTCGATATATTCATCGGAATCAATACATCAAACAACGAAATGGTGCAGGCCTAATCTTATATGTAAATTAAAATCTTAAATACTCAAAATAACTGGATTACGGACATTTAAATGTTGAATCTATTTGAATTTGACTCCACCCAGAATGTCTTGTATATTGATCAATATGTGGTTGGGTGACCTTGAAACCAGTTCAGTTCTATAAATAATGGCCAATCTATTTATGTAATACTTTGCAAATAAAGATCCACGATAAGATAAAGTATAAGTGAGCAATTTCCTATTATTTTTTCATTAGCTATTTCAAACAAAATACCAAAAACAAAAAGACAAGAAACATAAAAAAAAAACAAAACAAAAACAAAAACAGACATTTAAATTTCTAAATGAGCATGTTGAAATTCTATTTGGAGTAACCGAGTCAGTTAATGATTATATAGTATGTCATGATTGTTTTTATTATTATGTTTATGTCTGTGCCAAATAAATCTTATTATCGACCATATACTGACTTACAAAATGCATTTGATCGAGTTTGGAGAAATGAAATGACATGTGGTTTAACGGCCCATTGTTCTTCTCCTAAACCGAGCTATTGAAGACGGGCGTACGAAAACTATCAGGCAACCGTTAAAGCCTTTATAATGGGTGGAATTAATCCGAAAACCTCGTTTTAAGGATTTTATTGAAACTGGACGGCAATCTAAAATCACAGCGAAATATGTTTGTGATATACAATCTAAAACCAACAATTACTTTTATCCAAAACAATATTACAGATAATATTATATCAGAAACTAATGCGGTAAACGATTTAGAGACTATATTACAGATAATATATCAACAACTAATGTCCTAAACGATAAAACGACTATATTACAGATGCATTATGTAAAACCTGGCATTCCGAGAACAAACATTATAAACTATTTTCTTTGGCTTATAAAATATATGATTACCTAAATGATCAAGTGACCTCTTATGAGAAATTTCCTTTGATTGTACTGCTACCACACATTTAAACAATTATTGGATTTATATAATTGCACTTTCCGACGTGGTTTCCCCTTGTCAGTGAGGCAAGGCCTGACAAGAACAGCTGTCTAGTCGTGCGGTGTGACGAAGAACCAAGGCCCCGTATATACATTGGCTTTCACGTAAAAGATCCCTTGACAGTTGGAATTCAATATAAGAGTTGGCCATAAAACCACTGCCTGGGCATCATTTCTTTTATATGACCTGTGCCCGTCTTTTATTTCATTTCGTTTATATTATTACAAAGGAGAGAGGTAATATAATATAGCCCGTTCCTCAATCCTTTTCTGAGAAAAAAAAATCCACTGAATGTGATGTTAGACCGAAACCACAGATAATTGGTTTGATAATGGTGTATTGAATGGTATGCCTTTAGCCCATATTGTCGAAATTTACATCGATTTGATCAAGAAAAATCTATTTTATCGAAAAGTCTGTTTAGAGTCAATTAACCCCTCTATTATTACGGTGAAACGCTGGGTTCCACTGGTGTCGATTTCTAGGTCAGCTCCTTTTCTTTATGTTCATGAAAGATTTTCCGCTCAATATCAAATCAAGCCAGATAGATCTGTTTGCTTATGACAGAGCCCTGAATTGTTCAAAGATAATTATGTCATCAATTTCGAACAATGATCTTCAGGTGGTTGTTAAATCGTGTAAAAACAATGAGGTGGCAATAAATCACAGAAAAACAAATGCAATGCTAATTGCATCAAAACGTGAAAGATCTCATAACAATATAATTTATCACTATATCGCTTAATGGAAACACCGATATCACAAATGCCAAAAAACTTGCTTACAGAAAGTATTGTCTGAAATAAATGATGCTACTGAGTCAATCTTATGGGTGTTTTTTATTCCATCAGTTATCTTTGTATTTTATATATTTCATTTATGGACTGTCATAATGCATTAAAATTGAATAAACTATTTTGGTTCATATTTGGTCTGCATTCGTGTAACCAAGCTTATGTGGACCCTGTACTGCTGACCATTGTGGTGTGAACAAGAGAGGGAGAGAGGGAGAGAGAGAGAGAGAGAGAGAGAGAGGGAGCGAGAGAGAGCTAACTAGCTTATTTCGGGACTAACAGTGGTTCAATGTTATTTAAATAATTAGTTGCGCGGGGACTTTACCAGTGGGAGAAAGCGGAGCACCAGGTTGAAATGTGGACAGCAGTAAAATAAAGTTCCCAAAATCACAGTGCATTTGTTTCAACTTTTTGGGATAGACGGGTTAAATGAAACCAAACTGAAAAAAATCTTTTAGAGAAGTCGGCAAAATAAAGTGCCGGAAATCCAATGACGTTTCGGTTGATCTTGAATCATTCTGAAAGGTGCGAACGTTTTAGGTCATGAATAATTATTTATGTTATCATTTTTTCGGAAATGACTGTTTCAAAATTTGCGAATGGATAAAATATTGAAAATCAGTGTAATAAACGCGGTATCAAAACTGTACATCTAAGGCTGTATTGCACCCTTTTCGAGTTGCTGTGTTCACAGGCTGAATATAAGCAGGAAAACCCCTTGCGTATAATTTTCATAAATTTTCTGGGGAACTCCCCGTTACCCTGTAATAAATTGCATTACGATAGGATTGTCCCTATTATATCGAGTCCATGATCTGGTATGTGCAGATGCGCTCGAACACGTTTCGAATCCCTCTGTAATCAAGTCATTACAATAAACCTACTGCTGTATAAATTCATAACATTTGTGTCAAATTTACCCCCATACTCATCGCCCCTGCAGTGTTTCGTTTCATTAGAGCTAATCCCGCTAAACACAGCTTTAACGGAAGCAAATTTCTGTTTTAATAGTCCGATTAACAGCCAATAGCTAACTGCCTAGCTATATGATTACGCATTAAACAAAGCTCAAAATTGGACGTAATAAGTTTACATAACGCCGCTACGTGATTTTATTATGCCAATTATAAAACTAATTGCGTGACAAACACAATATGTAGACGAGCTAGTCTCTATCATCCACACAAATATTCTACGAATATTAGTCTGGATGGGTCCTCCAAATTTGACGGAATGCAGGTCATTGTCTGGATTATCCAGTACGTACTGAATCTATCAAAATATCTCGCTTGTCAACAATGACACTCTCTAAAATTTTGTTTGTAAAGGTTTTAATTGAAATGGTAATTTTCTCTCGTCATGAATGAGACGTATGGCTTCTCACAATTTTCTCAATTCTTCATCGCGATTCATGCTTTATTCCTCGTATCTATAGCGATGTTCGCCGTGACGTCACAATTAGTCACGTGACACCATTGGTTGGCAAAATTGGTTGTTTACAAATGGCTGACTGGCTGTCTGACTGACATCAGACTCGCTTTATAGAATCTAGCAAAATCGACCCGGCTTAATATGATCTAGCACTTACCGAGACTTTAGCCAAGGGGTTCCATTGCCCATGAACCGGGAGTTTGGTTTTTTATGTGGTAGATTATCCAGTAATTTTCGTTAACAATTGAGAACCGACCAAGACCCTCCGTACGCTGAAGACTAGGGGGTTCTGGGTGACCGAGACTATAGACGAGCAAGACTTACACCGTTTTTAATAGAACTGTACAAAGTTTTAAGGAAAACCCCAGATGAAATCAAAGGCTGCCATGTTGCTGTATTTGATTGAACGGAAAGAATAGACAAACTCCTTTAAAAGTTCAAGTATCAGAAGCCAATCAAGCAATGGGCAGACAGGGGTTTCTAGAGTCATTGCTTCAGGAATATGATTAACCTCTTGTCTTATTCTGTGGAATCTAAAAGCTGACTCTAAGCGTTTGTTTTGTGCTGTTTGTTTATTGTAGTAAAAATACTGACATTTAGTCATAATTTTCGCCCATACTCTTTCATATAACGTGTTATGTGTCTGGTTACTCTCGCTTTTGTTTTCTACACGTTAACACATTGCCATTATACGAAACTTAATTAACGGTCAATAAATACAGCAAGACAGGTCTCCGCCTTTGGGATTTTTTTTGTTGAAATTACTGCACCCTTAAGTCATTTTCTAGCATGTCTGCGAGAATATTCCCGCTAGGTACCTACTTAGCAGCATTCTTAAACTTTCAGTTTTGAGTTTGTGAATTTTAAAGGTTTCAATTGACTAGTGATGAATGAGCCTAGTACATGCGTTGAAGAAATAACTCGGAAAATCTGGGTTGGCAAATTGTACCTTTTGCCAACCACCTGTAGTGCCGTACTGTTGGGCCAAAGGCCCACCTATCAGCAGGCCCGTATCTAGACACCATTTCACGCGGGGGGGGGGGGGGTGCATGTCCCCCCCCCCCCGCGCCCTCCTGTAGATACGGCCCGTCTATCAGGTCATTCACCAAGGCACGCACAAGTACGCACAGAAGGCACGTCACGAGCGGGGGTCTGAGTTATTCTCCCCATAGGAAAATTTTGAAAATTGACAACGGCAAACCCAATTTCCAATCATTTTAGACCAAATAGATAACAATTAGATAACAGAATGACCTTAGAGGCACTATCATTAGATACTTCTTTTGAGTGAAGGATTCTTTTGCAGTGGGTGGAAATGGAAGGACCTGGGAAAACCCTGGGGTACATCACAGCAAAATTTCGTGAAGTTCCTGGAATCTACCATTGAGATTTGTCTCATAGAAAGTTCCTACCAGCATGAAACATTTAACAAAAAAAAGATAGGTTGCCAGGCAACGAAACATACGCCCACAGCAGCTAAATCATCCGGGCATTCAACAAGGGTTGTGGCATATTTTTACTTTTACTGGTAATGAAACATTTGTAATACACTAAAATCTGATTAAGAGTAACAACTCATTATGTAATTATCTGAAAATTATTAGAATTTGTTTGCTTTTTATAAAAGTTTTGCCCCACGCTATCAATTAGTGTATGAAACATTTAATATCATGGATTTAGCTGTTCAGTTATCAAAATTCATTGAAAATCAAAATATTTGTTCATTTCAACACCTTAAACTCTGTGTATCAATCTGAAGTCAATCGGATGATAAGTTTGACCTCTATAGCGTCACAGGGTTTCTTGAAGTGATCAAGGGAGATACCTCTGGAAGTAATTATTTGAAATCGCTCAAAATCAATAGGCTTCTTCGTATCATGGCCTTAAACAGTGTGTGTAAATTTAAAGTCAATCGGATATTAACTTTGGCCTCTAGAGCTTCCAGAGGATTTTTTGATGTGATCACGGGCCATAACTCTGGCAGTAATTGTCAGAAATCGCTGAAAATCAATAGGATTCTTCGTCTCATGACCTTAAACACTGTGTATAAATTTAAAGTCAATCGGATATTAACTTTAGCCTCTAGAGCGTCCACAAGCAATTGTGGACGCCGGACGGACGGATGGACGCGGATATGACAATATACGACCACATTTCAATGAGGGCGAATAAAAACAGGGAAAGACTAATTTTAAAAACAACAAAATATTTTCACCTTTTTAATTTTACTAGTCATACAAGTATGTATAACATTATCATGGCATGGAGTACAACATTGCCATGTTTGGTTTTCAGAGGATATACTTACTTTATTAATTAATCAGCAGTTACTTCATTCACTGTTATCCATCAGGTTGCCCCAATTACTTATAAACAGTGATGGGTGTCATGCTTACATTTTCTAAGGCATGCAATGTCCTACTCATTTAAGGTCACTAATTGATTTATTATAGCAAATTTCAAAAAATTTTACCATGACCTCATTTTGCACCTTTGGGATCATTGTGTGTAAGTTCCAAGGACAACATGGCTACTTCAGAAGATCTTCTGGATCTTTGAGCTGCCCAGATGTTCTGCAGTGTGAGGTCATACCATCTTTTCTGAGAACCAATTTTGTATCCCTTTGATGATAACAAACACTCATTTAGACATGATCAGTTGGGGGCCATTTGGAACCAAATAGGATAAAGCACAGTCTAAAAATGAATGTCGGAAATTAGTGACCAAATTTTTAGATTGTATTTAGTAATCCATAACAATTTATAATGGCACACTTGTCCATACATTAATAACACAGTATCTATTCCAATAATGTCTTTCAACATATCATGTTGTGGATGGCCCATGATTTATCTATATATGGAAGAAAATATTTGTTCCAAAAACTATTGGTGCACTTTCTTCAAGTATACCACTCCTGGCTGATTAAATATTACTCTCTTGATGGGTTATTCTGCTTGCTGTTTTTCCATCTTGCAGGAAAATATTTGATTTGATGATTTTCAACTTAAAATGACACTATGATTGTGCAGTTTCGAGATTGAGTAATTGTATGGTCTCACTGATATAGGAACTAGTTTCCACATTTGAACGGATTCCCACTAAAAAAGTTTTCTGTAAGATGGTCTGAGCATGTTCTGAAAGAAAAAAAAACAATACAAGGTTACATTAGTAGGACTTCTATCAGGAAATCACTGTTTTGTACAGGAAGTGAAATGTAAATTTGTTATTGCGAAAACATGACAAATGACATTCATAACAGGATCTGTCTTATCTTCATTCTCATTCTGGAATAACATTCATAACAGAATTTTAATTTTTTGCACTTATTAACACAAACACAATTTCAAATTTATAATTGTTATCTCTATAAATAATGATATATTATAGTCATTGTTATGAACAATAGTCATTGTTATCTATAAATCGTGATATACTATAGTATAACCTTTGTTAAAAACTAAAGTTATTGTTATAAAGTCATTGTTATCCATAAATAGTGTCTTATTTCATACTGAAGCAGTCGGTTTTCAAACTTATATCAGAATTGTCTTTCTTCAATACTCATAGATACAAACAAAGGCAGAATCAATTTGTCAGGTACATGTATGTCTGTTTTCTAGTTCAAATATATATTGAGCTCTTATGACCTTGGGCAATGGCTAATTAATTACTTGCCAAATTAACTTTTCACAGGCAAATAAATAAATGTTCTAAAAGCTTTAACTCCATTAGGTTAATAAATAAAGGAAACCAGAACTGATTGGGTTATGGACAATAGCTCTCCCCCTCTATATATCGCCCCCTGTAAATTTTTGATTTCAGAGAGAGAGAAATCAGGTTTAACGTCCATTCACCACAGACCCGGTCATTTTGGGACTGAAATGGTTGAATTTCATTTCAATAATACACTTGTGCATTATAGGGGTCTTTCGCATTGGGTGGAAACTGTAGGACACAGAGAAAACCCACAAAGTTTAATAGACGACCCAAAACCATGTCACTTGATAAAATGGAAGACCTTGTGATCGATCTAAAGTGCAACCTTAGACCATTCAACCACCAAACCGTACTTTCGTTATAGGAACTGAAGCCAATCTATTTGCTAACTTTATTTTTGTTTTTGACTATCAAGTATAGCATTAAAGACTTCAGATACACTTCACTTTTTCATAATAGTCTCTTAAAAGCTTTATAGATTCTTCTATATTTAGTTTCTATTGACATTTGATTTAATAAGACTTCACAGAATGCTTGTAAACCTGTTGTACTAGATACACTGTATCCTTGACTTGATTCTCACAACACACTTTCCTGATTTATTCAACATAATTGTGCCACACAGGAATAGACCAGTTATAAAACATTTTACAATTGAAAACAATTTCAATTAAAGACACACTCCTCCACTGAACAGTAATTCAGACATATAGCAGTATCATAAAGTTTATATTTCTATTGATGAATTTGAATTAAAGACACACTCCTCCATTGAGCTGTAATTTGGTCATGTATATCAGTAGCAGAAAGTTAATACTTCTATTGACTTAGTACAAAGACTTTAACTAATGTTACAATATGTTAAAATTTTGTAGATTACTAAATAAAGGTTTAAACAATATATATCCTTTCCAATTTTTTTGTAGATTATCAAATATACAGTTTTTGACAAAAACTTTGTTATTTATTTCAATGGATGTACATGCACTAACAGTCCATTGTTTGGGGTATATTTATTCATTATAGAAGCATTATGTGAGATTTAGGATAAAGAGCTGTTCAGACAAACAAACTAGTCAATGCATCCATAATAAATTTGAGGTCAATTAAGGGATTTGACAAAGGCTTACCTTGTGCAAGAACAGTAAATTCAGCGAGATTACTTAAAGCGGATTGGATAACATCTGGGTTACGACTTTCAATACATTGTAAAAATATTGGCACAAACTCACTGCATCTCCTGTTTAATACAATAGACATGTGATGAAAAGACAAAACAATATATAACAGTAAATAGAATCTATTGTAGGTATGGATTGGGTACTTCTGAGGTTCATAGCAGTGAAGATGTTTTGCAGAAAGAAAAAATGAAACTAGTTTGATTCACCTTTCTGCACTCTACTCACCACAGTTCATTTTTCTCTTCAGATTTTGGCCACTATATTTTTTTAGTGAATGCAAAGATGAATTCTATTTATTTGGGAAAAAATCATGACCATATTTTTTCCAATCATGACATCTGACCATGTAAATCTAGTGTTTAGTAATACGAATGGAATTTCATCTGGTCAACATATTATTTTGAGAATAAGAAGGTAGAAATATAATTTTGACAGCAAACCATGTTTTCTTCTTGTTTCCTCAGCCATAGAATCGATCTTATACATTTGCTGAGTCAAAAGAAATAAATTTTTTTCATCTTCCTGGCATGTGGAAACCAGGCTTGAAGATCACAGAATGTTGTTCTGGCCTTGATCCAATTCTATATTAGCTAACATTATAAAATATTGATTTCTGATCATGGTATTACTAGATTTCTAGGTCTGTTATATAAGTTATCCACTTAATCATAAGCGTAATAAACATTGTTATGAACTATTAGCCTGAATCATTACTATTTTATGACAATTGCATAACTATATAAAACACCACAGCAAATCGTTAATCTCTATAGATGTGGTTATAGAATAAATAATGGATCAAGGACGAGAAGAAAATGAATGTCTATAACTACCTGGGAGCCATTTTGGCATGTTAAGTGAAGCGCTGACTCACTAACCAGGAGGTTTGGGATTTGATCACAGTGTTGGGCAAGCAATTTCCTTGGGATTTCCAACATAATTTTCCCTTGTCAGTGGCCTTGTGGATAAACAGCCTAACAAGGACAGTGTGCAATCTTTCACACAGGCCGAAAAGCTGCAGTAAAGGGCGTGCATGTCTGAGAACTCTTGATAGTTGAAATTTGAAATAAGAGTAGGCTGTATGAATATTTGTATTTCATTTTGTATATCTACCTAGGGTTTTGACGAATATGTCTCATGATGAGTGTAAAGGCTGTATTACGACATCTATCATTCACATCATACATCAATTTCTGTAACTCTGTCTGAAATATAACAAGCCAACAGTGAGGCTGATGTCCCCCGCCGAAATCTCAAAATAAATAGAAGACACATATTAATTAATCGCACATTTATTTTTTTCAATGTATCGAGCAATCAAACTGTACACAAAGTGTCATCCAAAAGTGTTTTATAAAGAAAAATGCTAAAACCGACGAGAAAAATGAAAATGTACCCTAGTTAGGGGGACCCTAAAGGCAGACAAAAGGGCACCTCTGGCCAAGGGAAAGGGCCCTCGTGTCCAAGACAATCGTTTCTATACACTGTTACTGTCGAATCGATTACTAAATGAGAATGCAGTCATTGTATTGGCATAAAAATCATCAATCAAGATGAACCTAAGTTATCTTGTCCCAAAGTATCAACCAATCAAATTGCTTATCTCTGCTTACCCTAAGCGGAAAATGCTCATCTTCGAACTCCATCAAGGCATTGACCTAATAAGCATATACACCAAGTTTGAACATTTTAACTCAATTAGAAGGAGAGTTATTGTGTTCCAAAGTCTCGACTACTCTCGACCAATCAAATTGCGTATCGCTCTGCTTACCTTGAGCAGAAAATGCTCATTATCGAACTTAGTCAAGGTATTACTGTAATGAAACTATACACCAAGTTTCATCACTCTCACTTAATTAGAACTAAAGTTATCATGTCCCAAAGCATCAACCAATCAAATTGCGTATCTCTGCTTACCCTATGTGGAAAATGCTCATCTTCGAACTCCATCAAGGCATTGACCTTATAAGCATATACACCAAGTTTGAACATTTTTACTCAGTTAGAAGAAGAGTTATTGTGTTCCAAAGTCTCGACCAATCACTCTCACTTAATTAGAACTAAAGTTATCGTGTCCCAAAGCATCAACCAATGAAATTGCTTATCTCTGCTTACCCTCAGCGGAAAATTCTCATCTTTGAACTCCATCAAGGCATTGACCTAATAAACACGTACACCAAGTTTGAACATCCTAGCTCAATTAGGAAGAGAGTTATTGTGTCCCAAAAAGTGTGACGGACAGACGGACAGACGGACAGACAGACAGACAGACAGACATACAGACAGACGGACAGACGGACGGACGAACCCATTTTAATAGTCCCCCAACTTTCTTCGAAAGGCGGGGGACAAAAAAATAACATGAGGAAGACAGAGAGACACACACACGCACAGTTAGAGATCACTTCAGGATAAACAAATGATACAATCCAGGCTATAATATGAAGACCTTCGGGAACAGGTCATTTTCTCATGCTGCACCATTACTCTGGAACGAAATTGATATTGAATTAAATCTATGTGATAATCTCAGAACTTTTTAAGTCAAAACTGAAAACATTTCTTTTCACTATAACTGAACACTGTAACATTGATATGCTTTATACCATCTCCAAGGGCCTTTAGCATTTTATGGATAAGCTACCGCTATACAAAAACTCAATATTATTATCATTATTACAATTTATTTTTATAATTGCTTGCCGTGATCTTTAACAGTAGGAGGAAACTGGAGGACCGAGATAAAACGCCAAAAGTTGAGAAGTCGACCCTATACTTCTCGTCATGAAACAACGCAACTTGAAACAATAAAAGACCTTATAATCTAAACCACATGCATTAGATAACACAACCACACATACATGAGATACTAAACATAATATAAGAAATGTTCCTTTGGTAAAAGGGGCATAATTTCAGCTAGTTTAATTTCAAATTTCTCAGGTTGCTGCAATGACGTGCAGCTGTAATATTGCTGCTGTGGCAAATTGAAACATCACTGTTTTCAGGTCCAGGAATCTGTCAAAGTTTTATTTATTAAAGAGTACTTTTTATTACATTTATTTACTTCCATTGACTATGTTTTGAGATTAACTGCACCTTTATGCAAGTTTTCCCAGTAGATTCTGCCACAATAGATCAGTCTTGTATAGACGTAGCATTAAACAATCATCTGAATACATCCATATCTTTCACACATAATGGAAACAAAAGTAGAATAGAATTCCAATATTACGTGATGTGGCATTTGTCCATTAATCTTAATACAATTTTTCTTGTTTTGTAATTTTCATAAAATGAGAAAAAGTTTTTTTCTAATTACTGTACTAGAAAACCTAATTTTTTCTCAAACAAGACAATTTTTTGTTATGGATCTGTATAAGTTGCCATCTGTAGAAATTTAAACCAATTTGCCTTTTACACCCATTAGCCAATTAAAGTAGCTAAGTCTCTAACTCAATATCATCGATAGTCTTCGATGTTGAAAACACAAATTGTTTATCAATTTAAATCAACATTGATGGTGTGGGCTTACCAGGAAAAGATGGGCTTCTGATATCCAATATTTAAGACGAAATGATTTTTTTACCATTGGTACACGAATCGTGTACCATACGGCGTTTAAGACTCATTTTCAGCTAGGGACCCAAAGAACAAGGCTAGGTATACTCCACATTACATCTCAAACGGCGAGCATGCGCAATAAATACTATGTAGACTGGACTAACTAGATGCTATATATATTGTGATTCAATTGAGACTTCTGGTGTACTGATTTGATATTAGAGTAAAAACGGAAACGATTGAATGTAAATCAGTTTATATACATTCATAGTATATTATTATATGGCTTGCGACCCATTTGTGTCAATTTCTAGGCCCCAAATATTAGCGATTTAGCTCCTTTAAATTGAATCTAAAATGTCATCAAATACACACTGTGAGATTACGCAAATAATAATTCAATCAATCAACGATTCAATTAAAATGATACTTTTAGGTCTAAATTGACACTGTAGATAATAATTCACTCAATAGCAATTAGATTATCAAGAAGATTGTTTGCTCATTTTAAGATTAACAACTTTTCAAACAGTATTATATTGACAAAGATAGAACACATGCCAAAATGTCACAAGAAATAAAACAAGTGTTTGTTTTCACATCAATTCTTAGATTATTAAGTTTGACTTGAGTCTTTTTTTTTCTAAATCTAAATTAATAAGATGTGAAATGTGTTAACACGTTTATATCAGTTTCAGAAGCTTGCTTGAGGTCATTGGGAGAGAGAGAAATAGGTTAAATGTTCACTCAACACAAACTAGGTAATTTCGGGACTAACACATGGTTTAATTTTATTTCTTTAATTTGCTTGTGCAGAGTAGGCCCGGGGTCTTTAGCAGTGGGAGGAAACCGGAGAATCCACATCATAAATTCTATAGACTGAAAGGGGGGGCAAGGCCTCAATACCCCGCAATGATTGATTGGTTGTTTGAGATTCGGGTCCACCACCTAAGGTAGTCTATAAGACATGTAATCGTCTTATAGATATTGGACCATACTGAAGTTGCTGTATTTACTGGTTGGAATAGCAGCTTTGCGGCAGCTAAATTTTCAAAATTTTCTCTCGATGGTGCCATCTCCATGGGCTCTAAATGATTGATTGGTTGATTAGAATTTGAGTCAGCCATCTTAATTAGGCTATATATTAGACCCCTTTGGAGTTGCTGTATTCACGGGCTGGAATAGCAGGAAAACGTGTTTGCAACCGTCCAATAAGCTCTGCTCCACCACTCTCCAAAAATTTGCTCGGGCATTACGGGTTCTGGCTCCCTCTCCCCAAAACTTTTATTGAGTCTGTATGCCTATGCAACTAACACAATCTTTTGTTGTCATATAAATGTACACAGTTATTTTTTCATTTGGTCTAATAATTATAAGAAAACCCCTCTCCTACTTTCTAGCTAGGTAACTTCTACTTCTACATGATGTCTGGTAATTGTAATGAATTGTCAAGAGAGAGTCTAGGTCATTTCAGGACAAACTTAAGGTCCAATTTTATTTCAATAATTTGTTTGAGTGTAGGAATCGTTCAGTTGGAGGAAATCAGAGAAAACCCATAAGGTTGGGCGGGCGACCCTACTCCTTGTCACATACAACTAGGGAATTGAAACCACACCAGTTGACTCAATGGCAGACCTTATGATAACCATTTACTCATCCACCCCCCACCCCCCTAATAGCCAGTACATTAAATTAACTCCATTCAACCTGGTCGTACAGAAAAGTAAGACATTTAAAACCCATTACATATCAATTCATTTCATGTCTTTTTAACTAATGTTAAGTACACGTGTTTATAGATTTAAATACAATATACCCTTTGTTTAGGTTTAACTAAAACCTATATATTTACATTGATATCAATACGTTATAACTGATGGCCTCATAGCTGAAACACTGGGCTTTAAAAAGATAGTGGAAAATAGTTTTATCATCAACAACACTACCTATACTCCTAAAAATGGATTTTTAACTAGCTTTATGAACAATGCTTCAAGAATAAATTTTTCACTGTTTTAGAAACAATGCCTACTACACCTTAAAATAATTGTTTAACTGGTTTTAGGAACAATGCATACTACTTCTAGAATAGATTTTTATATGTTGACATCAACTTGTATGAACATTGTAAATTTTAATCTATAAAGGACTAAAGGGTTTATATTGATTAAAATCTATATAAAGTAGAAAAGAAAGTTTTGAATGAGCAAGAACAAATTAGATTTTTCATAAATACTAATCCTGAAATCAAGATACCTACCTATAGAAATTGAAATAATACAACATGTCTCAACTGATAAACAGTGAGAGAGAAAGCATGAAAATAAGGTTAAACATCATCTCAACACAAACTGTCATTTTGAGACAAAATCGTACAATTTCAATAATTTACTGGGGTGTAGGGGGTCTGGAGGAAACTGGAGGAGAGGGGAACACACAAGGTTAGACAAGTAACCTTACTCCTTGTCAATGTCAAGTGTGGGATCAAAACCAGGCCACTTGACCCCATCACAAACCTTAGGATCTAAAGTGCATGCACTAGACCCTTCTTTTTTTATCAATGTACTCAACGAAAAAAAAATTAGTAAAATAGGTCAAAAATCCTGAAAATTACAACTATACAAAGTCAGTTTTTTTTGTTCATAAAATATGGTGATTTCGGATACGTAAAACGTTTTGAAAATATGTTTAATCGAAATTCACCACTCATTTTTTTTTGGGGGGGGGTACATCAATGTTTCTGAAAGATCCTATGGTTAGATTTCGAGAAATCTGATTGGCAGAAAACACACACACAAAAATAATACACACACACACAAAAAGCTTTCATATGAAATCTTTACACAGAAAACATGTAAGCACAGTTGTTGATTGTAAAGCACAGGGGTTTTGTGTAATTGGTTTAGTCATGACCTTTCCTTGGCCCAAAAGAAGTAGCTCTGAAAAAATTCAGCTTTGGTACAAACATATTTCACGTATGGCTGCAAAGATTCACAGATTAAGAACTTTATTCATATATATTTCCCATAAGTAGAACCTAGTAGTTTAGCAGATAGTCCAAAATGGGTGAAAACGTCAAAATTGACAAGTCTTAGTTTGAAATTGACAAATAATAGGAACTTTTTAATACTGTATTGATGTTAGATTATTTACATCATCTTTGGATACATTTCACTTTAATTTCCATTTTTTAAATTTTATATATATAAATAGAGAGAAATATTATTTAGAATCCTGTCCAAAAATATTTGTGTATGCATCCTGTCATGTCACAAGTATATGTATGCTTATAAAGTTGAACAACTGTTCACGATTTCATCGATCATCCACTGCAATTTTCTAAAACTGAAACTCAATATTTGGACTTACTTCAAAATGGCTGAGAACTTCTACACGTCTTTTACTGGTTTCATCTAAATCATGCAATACTTGCAGAACTTCTACAAAACATAAATTATGAAAAACTTCAAAGTAAAATTGTTGACAATAGTCATAAACTAGGCCACACCAAGTTGAATTTCTGTTTTTCTGGAACACCTATTAAAAATGTTGCTTCCTATTTCTTGGGTGAAAAATCTAAATCAAAAACAAAAAAATACTTGGTTGCTCTTATCAAAAGCTTTTATATCCAAATATTAAATTTTTGAAAGTTCAAACAAAAATTGTTTATTCAACTCAGATGGCTATTTTTTTAGCAAGTCCCAAAAAGTTAAATTGGTTTGACCCTAGAAACAAAATTTTATGCAATTAATCAGCAAAATAAGTGCAGAAAAGGTATGGTTTATTATAGTAAAATATTACCTTCTAAAGTACCCTTTCTGAATTTCTTTAAGAACGGTGCCAATTGGGCTGGTGTCCATAATGTGTCTGTATGACTTGTTGATACCATGGGAGTTGTTCGCTCTTGTTTGGGTCCAGCCTCTGTTTGACTAGATGGTGGTAGAGTTAAACTGGCTAATAAAGCTTTTAATTCTGATATACTTGGGTAAACTTGTGACACAGAACTGAAGATGTAACATACATAATACATGTATTTTATAAGTGGATCCATAACACAAACAAATTTTCAAGAATTTATATTAGTTTTCCGTCTGTGTTGACTACATGTAAATACACTGCTAAAATTTAATAACACTAATGACTGATGGCCCCAGGCCTTTTACAAATGAAAATTTTGGACATTACATCATACAAGAGATTGTTACTCTACACTAAAGCAGCATGCCTAATTCAAATTTCCATCAATGATGAATACAGAAACCTAACGAATAGTGATGTATATCATTCAATAGTCGCGGCTTTAACACCTTAGTGATGTAACACCTACATGTACTTAGCAAGAGCCTGATTATTACCAATTTCAACTGAATAATAATAATAAATATGATGTACAATGTATATAAAATGACTCATAAATCAACAGTATCAACTTTACAGTGATGGTCATAATAATTATAAATAAATAAAACATGAATACAGATAAATATGACAGTCTTTGTCTGAAACAAATACTTTTATTCATATTTAAAGTCATTAATACCCTTTCAATTCCCTCTTGGGATTTTAGCATCTATGTAGAGTTGTACATGGACTTATTATTTACAATACAGGATATGAAAGCGTATTAAGGCCCTCTTAAATGTATTTATTTTATACCATTTCACATACCTTAAAATATTGACATATTTCTGTAACAATTTCACAGCTTTTTGAGAATCAAAGCTGACAAAGTTTTGAAGAAATGAAACAAATTTAACAATTAGCCCTCCTAATTGACGATTATCTCTACCGTGTCGCTGAAATCAGAAATTTTATAAAAATAGAAGGCAAACACACAACAGTGACTTTAAAAAAGATTTTGCTAGGAGGAACCACAGGTTTGCTACTGTTCCATTGTAGTGTTTTCTGCCACCTGTAGTAAGACTTTTGAAATCTTTTGGTTTAAACAATATTTTATTCACAAAATCACCAACACAAGAGGACTATATGTGTTACAAAAACAAGTTACTATGAGAAATTTCAAGAATCATTTTTGTAATACACAAAAAGTTAAACTGTTTATTGGTGAGAAAATAATCAAACAAATAATATAATTAAAACAAAATGTCAATAAAAATGTAAATAACTATAATAGGCTGTTGTAACTAGCTACCACATCAATAGTTCAATTCACAGTAACGACTGACCACCATGGCAGCTACATCTACACAAAGGTTTCAGAAAATTTGACAGTAACACAACACTTTGAATATATGAGGAGAATGAATTGAATAAATATTGAAGTTGAAATCTAGCAATTTTTGATATATTTTGACTTACTTTGATATACTTTTCAAAAGAGTAACATAATTCATTTAAAGTAATGGTAAACTATTCAGAAATATTTCAGTGAAACCATTTGCTAGATTTCAAAGGGATTTGTTAGTTTTATATAATTATGAACTACATTACATATGTATTCGTTTGCATCGTTAGTGAGGTCCATTTTATCTGTATAATCTTTATATACTAGAAAATAAAGGTATTATCAAGTGCAACAAAGTTGAGACAAGTAAATACATATCTTATGTATTTTTTATTCCAATGAGTCCTAAAGATGATCTAAAAAATATCTTTTAATTGGGAAAAAAGAAAGGAAATGTAACGAAATTCTCATTTATACCAATTTAGGACAGGAATGTGTTACTAATTGAGTATGACAAACTTGACAGATAATGAAAATTAGCCTCATTTTGTGTTTCACTACTTGCAAGAAATGATGGCATACCCGATAAGAGAGAGAGAGAGAGAGAGAGAGAGAGAGAGAGAGAGAGAGAGTGACTAATAAATGGTTCAATTTTATTTCAATAATTAGCTTGTGCGGAGGGGTACAATTCGAAACAACATGCAATAACCTCATTTATTTCATTTCTCTACGACTGTCTGACCATGTGAAAACACTGATATGTAATCATTAGTTCAACTTGTCGACAGTTTTCAGTTTAGAAGCCAGTTGATGAAAAATGGAACAGCTCATAAAGTGCAATTAATTTTAACAAGCCAACAGTGAGGCTGATGTCCCCCGCCGAAATCCCAAAATAAATTGATGACACATATTAATTAATCGCACATTTATTTTTTTTCAAACGTATCAAGCAATCAAACTGTACATGAAGTGTCATCCAAAAGTGTTTTATAAAGAAAAATGCTAAAACCGACGAGAAAAATGAAAATGTACCCTAGTTAGGGGGACCCTAAAGGCAGACAAAAGGGCCCCCACGCTTGACAAAAGGGCCCCTCTGGTCACGGGAAAGGGCCCTCGTGTCCGAGTCAATCGTTTCTATACACTGTTACTGTCGAATCCATTACTGAATGAGAATGCAGTCATTGTATTGGCATAAAAATCATCAATCAAGATGAACCTAAGTTATCTTGTCCCAAAGTATCAACCAATCAAATTGCTTATCTCTGCCTACCCTAAGAAGAAAATGCTCATCTTCGAACTCCATCAAGGCATTGACCTAATAAGCATACACACCAAGTTTGAACATTTTAACTCAATTAGAAGGAGAGTTATTGTGTTCCAAAGTCTCGACCAATCAAATTACATATCGCTCTGCTTACCCTGGCAGAAAATGCTCATTATCAATCTTAGTCAAGGTATTACTGTAATGAAACTATACACCAAGTTTCATCAATCTCACTTAATTAGAACTAAAGTTATCGTGTCCCAAAGCATCAACCAATCAAATTGCTTATCTCTGCTTACCCTAAGCGGAAAATGCATTTTCGAACTCCATCAAGGCATTGACCTAATAAGCATACACACCAATTTTGAACATTTTAACTCAATTAGAAGGAGAGTTATTGTGTTCCAAAGTCTCGACCAATCAAATTACGTATCGCACTGCTTACCCTGAGCAGAAAATGCTCATTATCGAATTTAGTCAAGGTATTACTGCAATGAAACTATACACCAAGTTTCATCAATCTCACTTAATTAGAACTAAAGTTATCGTGTCCCAAAGCATCAACCAATCAAATTGCTTATCTCTGCTTACCCTAAGCGGAAAATGCTCATCTTCAAACTCCATCAAGGCATTGACCTGATAAACACATACACCAAGTTTGAACATTCTAGCTCAATTAGGAAGGCGGGGAACAATTAAAATGTATTCAAGTCCAAATTTAAGTAAACTCGATCTTCTTGACACACTTAAAATTTCATTTTGATTTAGGTTATTATCTATTTTAGCGACTTTTGCTTAAAAGGACTTATGGGAGATTAAAGAGTTCACAGTTCTAGTTATAAAAATTAGATATTGTATAGAATATGCTGATAATGTCAATCAAATTGCTCCACTCTGAACCAAGATATAAGCTTTTGAATTTTAGGTTAGCCTCGATCGATCATCATTACTAAAGTCAGTACAATTAAAAACTAAGTCCTGATTATCCATTTTTACATACAATTATTTTTCAAAAAATGTATTTCCATACATTAAATATCGCAGACTAGCAATGGCATCGAGAGTTGATTATGGTCTGGATGAGTTAATTATTGTCTAAATAATAGTTAAGATAACATTTCTGGCCAAAAGGAAGACCTGCAATAGGCAGATTTAGCTCTGAATAATTTATGTTTAAAGTAGCTAAGTCTCTAACTGGATATCATTGAAAGTCTTCGACGTTGAAAACACAAATGATTTGTCAATTTAAATCAACATTGATGGTGTGGTCTTACCAGGAAAAGATGGGGTTCTAATATCCAATATTCAAAACGAAATATTTTTCTTACCATTGGTACACGAATCGTGTACAATACGGCGTTTCAGACTCATTTTCAGCTAGGGACCCACAGAACAAGGCTAGGTATACTCCACATTACATCTCAAACGGTGAGCATGCGCAATAAATACTATGTAGACTGGAATAACCAGACGCTATATATATTGTGATTCAATTGAGACTTCTGGTGTACTTCGCCAAACATAACTGATTTGATATTAGAGTAAAAACGGAAACAATTGAATGTAAATCAGTTTATATACATTCATATTACCAATCTAATTAAAATATAGATCTATATTTCGTTTTGTTTTTTATACTTTCGATGGCCTACACTCATGTAGATCTAACAAGTTATAGTGGGAGCTCACGTTCCATGACGTCAGGTATCAAGCACAGTACATTTGACCCGATAACGTCAGTCATTCAATTAACCAATTAGCGACCGCCATGATTTTTAAAATCTACTTTTGTTTTGTTATGATTTCTATCCGCTGGTGTTAGTATAGACGTCATTGGCTGGTAATATCTACCCACAGTTCCACACATGAAAAGGTCAAACGGTCGATTCAAAAGACCAATTGATTGGCTGACCCCTCATTTCAGGCAGAACGTGAGTTAAATAACAAGTCCTCCAGATCCAAGAGTAGTAAAGACAAGTAAAAATGAAATTTTGAACTATAAAAAACGAAACGAAATTGGATCTGTGTTTTAATCAGATTGTTCATATTACATTATTATATGGCCTGCGACCCATTTGTGTCAATTTCTAGGCCCCAAATATTAGCGATTTAGCTCCTTTAAGTTTTTGTGAAACAGTGTAAGAATGCTATGTAAACTAATTTCACATTAAATACTGCATAGGGATACAAAAGCATGGTGGTCTAATTTTAATTAGATAAACTAATTGTGTTCAATCAATATCTATTATCAAACAAATGCTTACCTCTATAAGACTAAAATAAGCATCATATATTTCAGCTAATCCTGACTGTTGACAGGTAAATATCTGTGGCTGGAGTATATCTAATATTCCAAGTACGTGCGAAAATAACAACAAATAATTCTTGTTACGAAATTCTGTAAAATGTAACTCTGTTCTTCCTTGTAGTAATGCAGCTATCATAGGTAATTGCCTAATATATAATAATAAAATATTTGTGTCAAAAATACAAAAGTTATTGATAATTTTTAATTCCACTGTGAACTAATAGTATTATACATGTATCCATTCAAAGAATGGAACCGATTTCCATTTGGAGAAGCCAACAGAATTGTTGGAGATTTGATTATAATATATTAAATTTTCGCTGGTTAACAGTACATATTTAATAAATTTGTAACAGTTCACAAAGTGCAAAACATTAATCTGAATGTCAAGCCGAAAAAGACAACATCCTTTTCAAAGAGAAGCCTTGTGACAGGTATTCCAGCACGATTAAGCATACCAAGTCTATTCTGAAGAAACTAATGTAAGTAAAAATGTACCTGAGAATAAGTAAGGGGTGTTCTGATGCCAGTTTTCGGCAAGCTATGTTAGCATCGTACATACGACTCTCTGCTGCCTTGCCAGCACGTGCTCGACCTAACGCTGTTATCATTCTGTGTGAAATACCATCAAGCTGTAACGTAAAATACAAAATTAAAAAGATGAAATTCAGGCCCCTAAATTGTTCGGTGAGCTCCATTTCGTCTGATAAGTTATACCTTTATTATGGAGTTTAAAATCACAATTGAACATTTTTTTATTTACATAAACTTTTTCTTTATTTTCACAAATTGATAAAGGGAGCAAACTTCAAGTGGAGGGAGTTTTGTGTAAGACAAGAAATACTTGTATTTACTGACCTGACTTTGGCCTTGTTCTGAGTTGTAAATTTGTGTTAAGAGAACATTAGGATCAGTTAACCAGTTCAATAAATAAGGAAACTGTAAATATAACTCCAGTAACAATACTTCATATTCCCTCTTTCTCAAACTATAAAGGTAAAAAAGCAAAAAAAAACAACTTAAGTACATATATGTCAGACTGACAGGATGTTCTGCTATTGTCTCAGACTTGCAACAAAAAAAAATACATATATTATGTCAGCATGGCTCAGTCGATATTAATATTCTTGACAGTCAGATCTGTCAGTCAGGCGTAAAGGGCAAATCCTGATATTTTTTTGAAGAATATAACTGCTTTTCTTTGTGTTAAAATCCCTTAAAATCCCCTACCAAAGGGCCAAGCAACTAAGCTGTATTTGTGATATGTTTTCAAACAACTTAAACGTGTCAGTCTTCTTCTGGAAATTGAGACCGGTGTCCCAACCTGTATTATGTGGTGTCTACAAAAAAACCAGGCTTTCTTTTAAATAAAAATAATGTGTAGTTGAAATTTGCCTTTCGCTATCAAGTACAGCAAATGCGTCATTCACTATATAGACCTCTCAAGGAACAAGAATCGATTATCAGGTTACCAACGAAAAAATTGACCCAAAATCTTAAAAGGGTTACGTGTCTGGATAAGCAGTTTTGACGTTCACGTCCAAAGGACTCAATATTTTGAGCTGAAATTTTGAGACAAGGTCAATACACCATTCTCCTACATTTTGCACTTAAATTTCATATGTACTCAAACTTTTATTTTTGAGACTCTGTTCAAATCGGGACTGTCCCTTTAAATACATATGGACAGCTGTTAGCTGAAGAGAAGGGAGATTTCCTTTATTCTTTGCTTTGATGCTGTGTTTCCAATCTGATTAAATTTAACTTTAGCTTATGTTCTATTTCAACTATCCTATAACTCAATGTGTAATGCATAGAAAATACCTAGTCAAACATACGTACAGTTACTTGACACGAATTGTGCAGTAAAATATTCAATATACTGCCGAAATAACTTTTAACACATTTTACAAAGAACACAAAGCAAATAAAGCCCCCAAAATTGCATTCTTTTTTATAAACTGACAATTTGGTAAAGCAGGATCTGGCATATGATATGAAAACACTCACCTATTGGCTGTAATCTTTTTTTGTACATGTGACACAACTAGTTTCACTTTATCATCGTTGCCACATAAACACACAATTAACAACTCCATTCTTTTACTCATATCTGTTATCCCATTGGTTGATTGTTGATCATGTGATGTTTCTTCAATAATAAAATCTACGACAGATAGAATCTGTTGATCGGTTAATCCCAACACATCTTCATAAAGTTCTGTCTGCAATGGATAATTCAGTATATTTGTGTCAACATGGCCATCATGCTATTTGCTGTTTTTGGTAGCCAGCAAATAAAATATTGTTTATCTCAATGTAACAGTAGGGTGATAAAAATATTCTTTATTTAAAGATCAAACAAATAAGGATCAATTTAAAAACAAATAGAATAAATAATGTCTAGACTTTGATGTTAGTGCAAGCAGGTCGAATGTATTCAGATCTATATTACGGCTCAAATTCAATAGAACAAATGTTAACTTCTGTTGGAATGATCCTTTTGAATAAAGCATAATGTGTGTTTGTGTGCGGCTGCCTTTAATTCTATATTTTACTGTTAATTCTGGAATATTTTCCTCTTAAAGCTCCAATAGCATTTTTTTAAGTTATATTTTTAAAATGTATTAAAATAAAGCCCCAAAATAGATTGAACCTATAAACAGTCCTACCTTGTTAAAGAATAATCCTATTAATCCTATAATTCAGTACTGCCAGTTGAGAAATTGGCAAAAATATCATTTTCAACTTCAAATTCAAAAGTTTGAAGATGGCCGTCCATGGAGAGGAATGGGAAAACAAGGGAGGTAATTGAGTAACTATTTCCTCAATCACCCTGTGTCACCCTTTATAATGCCCAAAAAATTTTGCCCAGGACCGTATAATAGTGAGTTGACAACCTTTTGAGCAAAAGACATAGAAATAATTATGTTTTGACTTTCTTAGAAGATAGGCTGGCACTGCCAGGCAGGATACGCCCACATTTTCGAGAGATGGACAGAGAACAAGCAATACCGAAAGTGATTTTTCCTACATCTTTAAGTCCTGTATTTCATACTGTATTCGGAGCAGCCATTTAGTTGGTCAGTTCCAGTCTGATATTAATGAAATTCGAAACCGACAATGATTATGGTGTGACGGTACACAACCTAGAAATGTGACTTTTCATCAAAATCGGATAAGAATTGTGACCTGTAGAGAGTCCACAACCATGATATACCATATTTTTACACTATTCGCATACAAACGGCGACCATTTCGTCCGGCAATTTTGGTTCGATTTTCACGAAATTAGAACTCAACCTTCCTCATCAAAATCGAATTAAAATTGTGACCTATACAGGGTCCACAACCATGATATATCATTTTTTTTAACAGTATTCGCGTACAAACGGCGGCCATTTTGTCTGTCAATTTTGGTCCGATTTTCCCGAAATTCACACTCAACCTTCCTTACAGTGTAACGGTGATATAATCAAACGTTTTCTTAAATTGGATAATAATTGTGACCTCCAGAGGGACCACAAGCTAAAGAAAGGGGGATTTTGCGTATAACCAGGGGCCATAATTCAGGAAGTTACGATCCGATATGCGCAAATATCGAAAAGAACCAAGATCTTTAGGTTATAACCATGAATTTCAAGTTTCATCAAAATCAAATTAAAATTGTGACCTTTACAGGGTCCACAACCTTGATATACCATTTTTTAACAGTATTCGCGTACAAACGGCGGCCATTTTGTATGGCAATTTTGGTCTGATTTTCCCGAAATTCAAACTCAACCTTCCTTACGGTGTAACGGTAATATAATCAAACGTTTTTTTAAATCAGATAATAATTGTGACCTCCAAGCTAAAAAAAAGGCGATTTTGCGTATAATCAGGGGCCATAACTCAGGAAGTTACGATCCGATATGCGCAAATATCGAAAGGAAGCAAGATCTTTGGGTTATAACCATGAATTTAAAGTTTCATCAAAATCGAATCAAAATTGTGACCTCCACAGGGTCCACAACCTTGATACACCATTTTTTAACAGCATTCGCGTACAAACGGCGGCCATTTTGTATGGCAATTTTCGTCCGATTTTCCCGAAATTCAAACTCAACCTTCCTTAGGGTGTAACGGTGATATAATCAAACGGTTTTTTAAATCGAATAATAATTGTGACCTCCAGAGGGACCACAAGCTAAAAAGGGTGATTTTTCGGACAATCAGGGGCCATAATTCAGGAAATTACATTCCGATAGCCGCAAATATCGAAAGGAACCAAGATCTTTGGGTTTCAAACATTCATGTCAAGTTTCATCAAAATCTTTTCAAAATTGTGACCTCTATAGGGTCCACAAGCTAAAAACGTGATTTTTCAGACAATCAGGGGCCATAATCCATGAAGTTTTGATCCGATACGTGCCAATATCGAAAGCAGCCGAGATCTTTTGGGGATAAACCTATATTTCAAGTTTCGTCAAAATCGGATAAGAATTGTGACCTGTAGAGAGTCCACAATCAAATTGTGGACGGACGGACGTCCGGACGGACAGGGGCGACGACATAATACGTCCACATGAAAATGTGGGCGTATAAAAATGTGAAATTGGAACTTTAACTGACTGTTCAGTTACTAACCCTTTAGATGATTGACAAAGACATAATCAAGTCATCTGGGATGGACAGCTTTCTCAATTGACATCAATGTTGTTTCAATTCCTTCATATTCCAATTACTTTTCTATTGCTATTGTTATATGGACTATAGATGTATTCTTATGGACTACCAATATTTATTCTACATATATAAACATAGACTTACCCTTTTAGAACTTTGTTCTCTTCCCTGCCATATCTTTGGAATGTGTAAGCATGCCCATAGAAAATCTAAAACAGCTGTTGGATCAAAACTAGAAAAACAAAACATTAAAGTGGAATTATCAAACATTCCAATATAAGGTCAATATTTTATATATAACTCCATATATGAAGACTACTTCATCAACTAAATGTAACACTTTTGTATTAACTTTAAAGAGAGAGAGAGAAATGGGGTTTAACGTCCACTCAACACAAACTAGGTCATTTCGGGACTAACATATGGTTTAATTTTATTTCAATAATTCGCTTGCGCGTAGGGGTCTTTAGCAGTGGGAGGGAACCGGAGTGCCCGGAGGAAACCCACGAGGTTGAGAAGGCGCCACATACGCTCACACCAGGGCTCGAAACCACAGCCGCAAGCCAGAGGTGACCGGCCAGCTAGAGGTCGAAGCGCGGCACTCTAGTCCACTAGGCCATCCCAACCCCTCTATTAACTTTAAAAGAAAGAGAGAAAAAGGTGTTCAAGAGGCAATCATATTCGTATAAGGAATCGAACACGGACTTGCCCCGAAAACAGATTTATGGTACAGAGGGAGAGAGAGAGAAAGAGAGGGTTTAACGTCCACCCGACACAAACTAGGTAATTTTGGGACTAACATATGGTTTAATTTTTATTTCAATAATTCGCTTGCACGTAGGGGTCTTTAGCAGTGGGAGGAACCAGAGAAAACCCACAAGGTTGGACAGGCGACCCTGCTCCTTGCCACATACAACCGGAGTTTCAAAACCACACCAGCTGACTCAATGGCAGGCCGTAAGATACAGCTTGCGCACGGTAACCATTAGGCCACCCAACCCCTCGATTTATGGTATACATTGGCTTGTTGGACCATTCGGCAACCTATCAACCCATCCTTACTTTAATCAAAGGAACTTTGGGTGGGGATTAAATTGTTTATACGCTACCTTGACTCTGTTTCATGTGACTTTAGTAACTGAGTTATACATTTATTTAAAGTTTTCCAGCTTCCTTGATGTGTCAACAGTGCCAATAAATATGGATGATTCTGTTTCCTAGTACAAGACTTTCCATTGGTCACACCTTTAGCAAATATGAGTTTTTGCTGTAAGGTGGGATTTGATTGGATAAGTTCTGGTTCCAGTAATTCTAGCCAATCAATGAGTAGAGATGCTGCTGATTGTGAAATAGTGTTTCTATATTAATAAACAAAATCATAAATTTAATACAAATTTGGGTTCTTGCTACTGATGTACAGGAGTTCATTTAAATGATCGTTAAAAATGATTTAACATTTCTTAATAATTCAAAACTATAGCTTGATTGCAATGACAATATTTCGTAACATTTCGTAACAAAGGGCCATAACTCCGCAAATTATAATCAAAAATGTATGAAAATGAATGGTTTTCTTGATCAATAAGATGTTTTCTCCAGAGTATAAACAAGAACTGTCGATGACAGATGCAGATTGAAGTTTCTTTACTTAAGGTAATGAATGTCAACAATATTATTGAAGATGATATTTACCTTTGTTGTGAATGTAAGATGATATCGGTAGCCATGTTGGCTGCATTAGATGATGATGATGTAGATGATGATGATGTTGATGATGACTGTATTTTATCTGTCATACAACTATCTACAAGTTTCTCAAGTTTAATACTACCACTATTACTCAGCCTCTCTAATCCTGTGAAAACAAGAAATAGGGTTTCATGTCCAACCACCAGTCATTTTCAGACAAATATATAAGAAGTTAAATTCCTGCTCTACAGAAACAATTCAAATCCTAAGAATCTATAGAAAAACGACACAGTTAGACATAATTATTAACCATTTGCACTAGTAAATGAAGTACCAGCTCAATTTGTAGTACCCATATAAATATTTTGTAGTTCACTCAAAAGTCAGAACTTAAGGGTAAAATCTTCATACCTGATATGAATTTTTTTGTATCCAATTTTCCCTTTGTTTTGTACAGATCTGGGTTGGTGGAAGAAGTTAATGACTGGTCCCGGGTTGACCTTTCACCTTTAAAATACTGACCAATCACAGACATCAATGGTGATTTTTGACCTTGTAAGTAGTCTTTCAAATTTTGTAAAACGTCTTTCAACGCTTGTGACTTTTTGCCCTATAAAAGACGAAGATACAGATATCCGACAATCATTAATATATAAGTATGTAAAGTACAGTCTGTTTATGGTCAATATTTAAGTTACACATGCTCCTCAAAGTTACATTATGGGAGATAAGATAAAGAGATGGCAGTTCTCACTATAATAGTTAAAAACTAGATAGTGTAAAGATAATTTGCTGAAAATTTCAGTCAAATTGATCCACTATTAGCCGAGAAAAAAGCGTTTGAAATATTCACATAGCCTCAGTCATCATTACTCAAATCATTAATATAAACAGCATAGTCTCGATTATCCACTTGATTGATTTAATTATCAACGGCCATTAAGCGGCATATAAGAATTTAATCCGCCAACATCGAAGGCTAGCCTTGACATCAAGAGTTTATTATGATCTGGATATGTTAATTAATGTCTAATTGATTATTTAGATAACATCTCAGGCCTAAAGAAAGACCTGTAATAAGCAGATTTTGCTCTTGCATAATACTATTTTAAGGCAGTTAAACCTCTGTTATTTATGTAATAAAGTCTAGAGGATTGGGTCAATCTCATGTGTTATTCCTGATGTGTTAGGATATGTTTCATACAATTCAAGAATTGTTCTGTTAATTTTAGTTCTACCTCTGGTTTACTGTGTTAGTCCAATGAAATTAACAGTTCAGAGTATTTTTGACAAAAGTTGACAGTGTCTAGTCATCTTAACAGCTAAATGTCTGCATACAAATACACTCATCATGAACAAAATTCTTCAAGGAATATATATGCATGTACCACCAAAGAGATATCCCAGGCAAAAACTGAGCTGATATCGACCTGGGTCAGTTGATGCAATTTGATTGATACTACTGAGGAAAACTATTTACAGAATCATAAACGAAGATAGCAGTGACTAGAGTTATTAACTATCATCTAGTTTAAGATTTTGCTTCTCAGTAATAGGTAATTGTGTACATTACCAGTTTTGAGATGATGATTTTAAATAACAGACAAGACCGTGTAGATAAAGTAAAAAGTTGATTCATGAATTCTGATCCTTTAGCTGACTGTAAAATCTGTGAATTAATAAAATATAGAAATTATAGACACAAACAATGAATATATCTAATCAAAATGTCTTTCAGACATATTTTTCTGATTTAACTCAACTTCATCTTGATTTTAAGACATTTTATAATATGCAGTTTGTGATTGGTTAACTTCAAATCAACCTTTCCATTAAAACCTGTTGTACTGTAGAGAAAAATCTATGAAATCTGTAAAAATATTGTTGTGAAACTCTGAATTTCATTATGGTTCCTCCTTAGAACTATCAGAACAAGGTTTCAGTGACACAGACACTCTGCGAAAAATTATTGACCAATTACCCAGAAATATTTGACAGTTTATTGATCATTACAAGATGATGAATTATGGACGTGTAAAAAAATAAAAGTAAATTCTAATATACCTTTAAAATGACTTGTATCAGTTCGTTAGCTTTATTTTCTTCACTTGAAATAGTCTGTAAATACAGGAGAAAATATTATTTTATATGATTTAAAGGGACAATAACATTCTTGCTGGCTTGGTAGCTCCAGAAAATAAATAATACCCTTATTCTAAGTACTAGATGTTTAAATGTCCTACCTGTTGTGTAAATTATCCATTACAACCTATTTTATTTGTCCAGAGGGTTTGAAAATATTTTAAAATCCAAGTCACATTTGAAAAGGTTTACGTTAGACTTTTCAAATTAATTGGTTGAATTTTTCCAATTTTTTAAATTCGGTGTGTTAAGATGAAATTTATATCATCATTTAATTGGAATATTCTAAAATAATACGATTTGTTGACCAGAATGAAGATTGGGACATATTTTTCAGTTACAACAAAAGTGTTATTGGGGCTTTAAATAAATGAATCAGTATGATCACAAACTTCTTTATAACTAAAACTCATAGTAAGGAAAGAAAGGGTCAATGAGTATCTCCACTAAAGCTTTGAATCTAAGCCTAACATCTAATGAAACTGTCAAAGTTAATTTTATTAATATACCATATCTTAAGCATTAGTAAATCACCAACCTTAATGAGTTCTTGTAGTAATCTAACAGATTGCGGGTCAGATGACTTCTGTACAGAAAATATCTGGTAAAATATAATTAAGAAAACACTGTTTATAATTAAAAATAATCTAGTTTATTCAAAATATATTGCCACTTGGGTTGTGCATGTATCCATTTTTTTCGTATTAGTATATCAATCAATAGTGCTCAATGTTAATTCATTTATCATCAAAAACTCTAAGATTAACACATATTCCTTATTCAGAAAATAAAATCATTTGTGTAACTTTTGACTAGATGATGATGTAGTACATACCTTTTGGAGAATCTGCACCAATTCTGTTGGACCATAAACAAGACTGGAAGAACTCTCTGTTTTTATTAGCCACGGTTTACCAGTTTCTTCACTTTCCATGACATCATTTGTTTTCTTTGCTACATACATGGAAATAAATATAACAAAAGTTACTAGATTTCATTTCAACCCTTCATTTCTTGGAACATGTGGAAAACAAAGCAAAAATATCTTATAAAAGATATATATTTTAAACCTTCCATCTTATCCAAGATGCTTACCTGATTTTCTGGGACTAGTTTGAGTCAATAACTGGTAGAATTTATCTCCCCCTTCTGCCCCGCGCATGTGTTGTATCTCAATAAGTTGAGCCATGTAAGCTTTATCCACTACAGCTTGTTGTAAACTCTCTGCATCTGTCTCCATGGCACGATCTAAACAATGCAATAATTTACCCATACTACTAACGGGTATACCAAAAGATTGAATAAACAACAACAATTGGGCAGGTTCTAGTTCTTCCAGAGCTGAAAATCATAGAAGAAAAAATGAGGATTGAGTAAGATGATCATTGTGATTAAGTAAGAAAATCATGGTGATTAAGTAAGATGATCAGAGCGATTTAGTAAGAAAATCATGGTGATTGATCAAGATAATTGAGTAAATTGATCAAGATAATTGAGTAAATTGATCAAGATAATGGAGTAAATTGACCAAGATAATTGAGTAAATTGATCAAGATAATTGAGTAAAATGGTACTTGTCCTTGACATAATTGAGTAAATTGATCAAGATAAGTGAGTAAAATGGTACTTGTCTTCGACATCTAATTCATTACAGACCATAATCCATCTTTATAACTGATCAAACCCATACATGCCTCTCTCGATATTTAATTTCTGGCTAGAAAGTCTTATTCTTGTTATTCATGGGTTTAGATTGTGTGTTTAGGATTTCAGGGACCATTATTTATCTAAATATTGCCTAACTCATATGGCGGGGGAAAGCGGCAAAAACCTAATGCTATGTAGAAATGTCTAATTCAAAACACACATGGACACATAATGCCATACCAAATACCTAAAACGCCTAATGCAAAAAACAAAATACAAGAAACCTCTAATACAAAATACCTCATACGTCTATTGCAAAAGACAAAATACAAGAAACCTCTAATACAAAATACATATAACCTCTTATGCACAATTGATTTTACAATCTGAAACATCTACCATAAGCATTAGATGACATATCTCTCATGCATTACTTACGTTTCTCCACTGAATTATCTTTATTTAGGTCAATGTCAAGGTCACCGAACACAACTTGGCGACCTATTCGGCTAGCGAGCTATTCGACCGATCCAGCTGGCAACCTGTTCGTTGGCAACCTATTAAGACAACAGTCGCCCAAACTCATCTATTTTTAACAACCAATAAAATCCGACGTTACGTCTATCAAATGAAAGTAGAACAATATATTATTTTTATCAATTCCTTTAGCTCAGAATAGAGATGTAATTTCGCATTATCGTACAAAATTCTAGACATCCAACTAAATATATTCCGAAAGGTAATTAAATAGGCTTTCTAAGTATTATCAATAAAAATTGGCCCATTCATATTAAAGGGGTGCACTCTCTTCCTAAACATGACCAATTTTTAAAAAATTTTAAAGGGAAAAACTGTTAATATCCCGTGTCAAAATTCGGACCATCGTAAAAAATTCTGAATAAGCTTTCTGAAAGGTAATCTGAATAAGCTTTCCAAATATTATTAGTAAAAGTTGGCACGATGGTCCGAAATTTGACACGGAATATTACCGTTCTTTCACTTTAAAATATTGAAAAATTGGCGATGTTCAGGTTGAGAGCGCGCCCCTTTAATATGATTGTGCCAACTTTTAATAATAATATTTAGAAAGCTTATTCAATTACCTTTCAGAATATATATAGCTGGATGTTCAGAATTTTGTACGATGGTCCGAATTTCGACTCGGAATATTACCGTTGTTTCACTTTAAAATATTGAAAAATTGGCCATGTTCAGGTTGAGAGCAAGCCCCTTTAATATGTTTCTGCCAACTTTTACTATTAATATTTGGAAGGCTTATCCAATTACCTTTCAGAATATATGTAGCTGGATGGTCAGAATTTTGTACGATGGTCCAAATTCGGACTTCGAAAAAAATTCCGGTCTATCTTTATAGAATATTGAAAAATTGGCTATGTTCAGGTTGAGAGCTCGCCCCTTTAATATGATTGTGCTTACTTTTACTAATAATATTTAGAAAGCTTATTGAATTACCATTCAGAAAATATATAGCTGGATGCTCAGAATTTTGTACGATGGTCCGAATTTTGACTCGGAATATTGCCGTTCTTTCATTTTAAAATATTGAAAAATTGGCTATGTTCAGGTTGAGAGCGCGCCCCTTTCATATGACTGTGCCAACTTTTACTAATAATATTTAGAAAGCTTTTTCAATTACCTTTCAGAATATATATAGCTGGTTGCTAAGAATTTTGTACGATGGTCCGAATTTCGACTCGAAATATTACCGTTCTTTCACTTTAAAATATTGAAAAATTGGCTATGTTCAGGTTGAGAGCGCACCCCTTTAATATGATTGTGCCAACTTTTACTAATAATATTTGGAAAGCTTATTCAATTACCTTTCAGAATATATTTAGTTGGATCATCAGAATTTTGTACGATGGTCCGAATTTTGACACGGGATATTAACAGTTTTTAAAAAATTGGTCATGTTTAGGAAGAGAGTGCACCCCTTTAATATGATTGTGCCAATTTTTACTGATAATACTTAGAAAGCCTATTTAATTACCTTTCGGAATATATTTAGTTGGATGTCTAGAATTTTGTACGATAATGCGAAATTACATCTCTATTCTGAGCTAAAGGAATTGATAAAAATAATATGTTATTCTACTTTCATTTGATAGACGTAACGTTGGATTTTATTGGTTGTTAAAAATAGATGAGTTTGGGCGACTGTTGTCTTAATTCTGAATAGGTTGCCAACGAACAGGTTGCCAGCTGGATCGGTCGAATAGCTCGCTAGCCGAATAGGTCGCCAAGTTGTGTTCGGTGACCTTGACATTGACCTAAATAAAGATAATTCAGTGGAGAAGCGTAAGTAATGCATGAGAGATATGTCATCTAATGCTTATGGTAGATGTTTCAGATTGTAAAATCAATTGTGCATAAGAGGTTATATGTATTTTGTATTAGAGGTTTCTTGTATTTTGTCTTTTGCAATAGACGTATGAGGTATTTTGTATTAGAGGTTTCTTGTATTTTGTTTTTTGCATTAGACGTTTTAGGTATTTGGTATGGCATTATGTTACATGTGTGTTTTGAATTAGACATTTCTACATAGCATTAGGTTTTTGCCGCTTTCCCCCGCCATAAACTCAAGCCTAAGTAATTATTTATAACATTATTTATCCAGTTACCATTATTCATGAAGTTACCATTATTCATGAAGTTACCATTATTCATGAAGTTATCATGGTAACAACTTCTAAGTTTTGTATTGTTGGTATCAACTTTCTGGTACAACTACACAAAAACGTATTGAAATATTCCTAACCTGCCATCACTAGTCTGTCAACACTGGAACGAATCATCTTCAATTTTAGCCAATCGGGAAGTAATAATGCCTCTTCAGAAGTATCCAAGAGAAAGGCTGTAGGTAAACTTCCTTTTTCAGGAAACCACATTGATAAAAATTCCTCATAACGATTATTCTCAGCTAAAATAAAAATCAAACGCATGTTTCTTTGATCATTTTGAGAGAAATAATTTGTAGTTTTTATTTCTATGGTTATGCATAAATTACTATAGTAATTGAAACTATGTTATTTTTGTGTATAAAAGATCTAAAGCTTACCATCTGGGGCTCCATACGTCAGTAATATAATCATAGCATGTACGGCTAATATATGCATGGTGGCTGATCTGCCAGACTCCCACTGTAAGATTATCTGGTCTTGGGTATTAGACTGAAATTAAGACACATTATTATTAGTTCCACTTACTGCATATTAGTCTGGTTGGTATCAAAGATTAAATTGTTACTGACAGTGGCATAGGCTTGGCCCTGAACTGTCATCCAGAGACCACATGACTGCAACAATCTTTGAAAAGAACAAGTAAACCGTACCCAATTATAAGCTTCTTTATCTTGTTCTGTAGCCTTGATTAAATAGGTCATGTATAGATTAACCAGTGCCGTCAATGTCTGTTCTTCCATTGGTGTACGTTTAGTACCTTCTGCTGGTAATATATGATTAATAATAGATGTTCTTTCTACAATTAGTTGAGCTGTATCCTGAATATAATAAAAATTAAATTCATCAAATATTGAAGTCTTTGTTAATCATTTGAGTGATCATCAATCCCTTGCAGACTAAAATCACCAAAAGTACTATCAGCTGAGACAGAAAACTTATAATGTCCAAATTATTCACACAAAGAACTCTTCATGTATGGATTCGTCATTTCTCATGATACATACTGTCATTACTTGATTTTGTAGAAATTGTCCATGTGCAATGCTTATTAGATTCTTTCTAAATTTAAATATTGAAAAACATGTTACCAGAGCAAGGTTATCTAGATCTTGCAGTGATTGGTCCATTGCATAAAGAGACAGGAAGATAATGTAAGCACTGATTAAATTAGGATTGGTTTCTATTTGACAGGCCTGAAATAAAACAAATTAAAGAATATGTTAATGAGAGTATCAAAATGACTACAATTATATTTTGTTGTGGTTTACTTAATCAGCACCTAGACCGATTTACACCCTTTGTTTATAATTACTACGCCCTATGTAACGAAGCGTAATAGCCTTAATCATAGGTAGCGACTCATTGACAAAATAAATAGTATTTATTAATACCTACACTCTACAAACAAAGTTTCAAAAGGAAACAGAATAATTTGATGTGATGAAATAATATTAAAATAGACAGGACTATCAAATTGTATACATTGGCAGTCAAGCGATGCCATGTGGGGATCAAAGTAGATGACCTAAATACGCGTCATTGTACTACAGAGTGAGACTGATGGAGAAATGAAATGGCAAGAATGAAGAATGAATGAGTTTGTGCTATAACACTAATAATTTAGACCAGTGTCACAAAGTCATCCTGTATAAATATTAATCAAATGTGAAAAAAGTTGTTAATGAAATTTGTTAGTGTAACCAGGAAATCGTTCACATGTTTTTATTTTTGAGCTGGCGCGGCCACACGTAAGCGATTGGTAGGCTATAGTTCACGTCAAATTTTGGGGCGTGAATAAATAAATTTTATCCATCTTGAAAAGTTAAGAAAAGCATTGATTTTGAAATACAAAAATAAGCCATGGTGCCATAGTAGTACCATTCTGCCATGGCATTTTTCATTTTTTTGTGCCGTGGTAGAAAATTCTTAATTTTGAGGACTGTTAATCTATTTTATTCAATAAAATAGGGGTTGGTACTCAATAAGAAATACTAAGGGATGTTGGACTCAACTGAATTTATTTGAATCTGAATCATGTTTTGTGTTGAATTTAGCTTCTTAATTCTGCTACTGGTTCTTCTACATATCAAAGTAAGGCATTAGCATAATAAATAAAGGATAAATCAAACTAGCCTCGTAGTTAAAGCAAAGTATTTAACAATTTGGGAAATACAAATTTGTTGTTTAAACCAAACGACTTACATTTCTGAGGGCTAAACATGTCTGCCCTTTCACTTCCTGGAACAATGGAACCGACGGTAAATGTTTTAACAACCAGGTGTGTGTTGTCTCCTCTTCATCAGTTTCCATAGCAACATCTTTATCTAGTTCTGACCTAGATACCACCATAGATAAACCCTGAAAATATGAAATAGTTAAAATAAATGTTTATTAAACAACCAATTCTACGGATAACACCTAAATTCTTAAAGCTATTCAACCAAGAATATCACAGACCTTCAGACAAATATGGAATTATTAAAACTCGCTGTAAACTCATTTTTCAGTTAAACCAGAGTCTTTCCGGTACACACATATTAAGTTTAGGACATGTACGTGTATCCTATATATTAAATTGGATTTTATAAAAACATATTATTTTCGGTAAATCAACTAGATTTCTAAGTTAATCATCTGATTAACTGTAGGGTTTGGGTAAATTCTAGACCGTCCTATCTGACTGCTCTATGGCTAAGTTCTAAACGTGAATATTTTACCTTAATTGCCTGAGTTCTAGAAGATGACTGTGAGGAAGACAATCTTTGTAAAAAATAGTCCAATACTTCAAACATAGTCCTTGAATCGGAAACTTTACCATGAACTAATGCCTGTAATCGTCCCAGTAACTGCTTCTGTTTTAGTTTTTTCTGTATAGAAATAAAGATGAGAATGAGATAGTTCATAATATTTATAGTATAAGTGATCTTTTTTTACATAACCTCTCTGGTTCATAAATGATCTATATGTAGTAGAGTGGTTAAAGCCGACAGGAACATAATATTACCTGTTTTTTTCTATGTTTATCAGCTTTTTGAGAATCTTCATCGAGAATATCAATTTTACTCTCTTCTTCTTCTGTTTCATGTAGTAAAAATTCACACAGACATTGTATAGGTAATACATCTAATGAACCTTCGCTAGACTCAACTAACTCGGCTAACCAAGGCATAGATTGTGACGTACCCTGGATAACAATAAAATCATTGTATATAAACTAGATACAACTGGTTACTCAGAATAACTTAAGTTAAAATAACTTAAAGGGACATCCAGAAATGGCCATTTGAAGTTTGCATTAGTTTAGTTGATTTTAGCCAGTCATCTTAAAAGCATTTGTGTTGATTTTAGATATATTTGATCAACAATGACAAATAATAGATAAATTTTTGTTCTAATAATCTTAATTACAATCCACATGTTGTTGTTATTAATATTACTACTATTACTTTAGGTGTATTCAACTAAGTAGGGGTTGTATATATTGTATATACTGCTTTTTATTATTAGTATATAATTTATCATTGTAAATAGGGATAGGGGTCTGACATAGGCATTTTGCCTGTTCCCCAATTTCCCATTCATTTATAGTGAATAAAATATGTTTATAAAAAAAAAAAAAATCCACATAAGTTTTTAGTCCTGGTTGAGATTTCAAATTCAAGCAAATCTAGATTAGCCTTCACGGATAATTATCAACACAAATCTAATTTATAACTTACGAATAACATACTATATTAGAGGGAAGATTATAGTAATTACCTGTCTCTGTATAACATCTAGAAGAAAATCAGGATTACGATTTCTACACAACATCTGTCCAATCTTTAACGACATGTTTAACACTTGTAACTGGTCTAATACTTTAGCTGGTGGACATCTTGCTACTCCACTAAAAAGACCCAAATAAATGAAATATCATTTAACATGTCATTTTTCTCAATCAGCCAATAATTAACACAGGTTGCACCATGCAGTATACTACTATGAGGTGAATTTTGCTTGGAAAGTAACTGAGCAACTGTTTTTAATGTAATGTCAATGGTATACAAGTACAAGGGACATTGGTTTATTGTCCCTCTTGGTACAACTTTCTCAGCGAACTCCAGGTTAGTAACCTACTCAAGAAACCAATTAAAAAAAGATTTTTTAGAATAATGTCTATATTTTATTTTTTGATAACATACCATTTGGTCCTTTCAATTTTGGTTTCTAGTTATCATTAATTAAGTGTACACAAATTAATAAATTCCTATTTGCAGTTTCTTAAAATCAATCAAGGTTGTTGATGTGGGTGACGAAATTTGTAGTTTTCTGTGGCAGTGACCAATATTTATTTATAGTCTTTTACATATGCAGGCAAAATGATATGAGTATATTACCCAGGGTCCATAGTAGTAAGCTGATCAACTAATAAACTATTAGCTTCTGTTATTGTAACTTTACTTGTAGCAGCAGCTAAATGTGTCTCAAACTCTAATATCTCTTGGATCTCTTTCTGATTTATCTACAAAATATGAAAATTATGCTTCAAGTTAAGAATCCATGATATCCAACTGTTATAAGAGTCCAATTTATAAACTTTGGAATAGTATATATAAAAGTATAATAACGATGAAGATAATTTAGTTCCAGCTCGACAGAAATTGAGTACAATGTATTCGCAAGACACAAAATTGTATTAAACTCCAATTTTTTGGACTCATGTACAAGTACTTCTGTAAAGCTGTGACTAGACTCTCCTCATATTCATACTCTCGTCACCTGCATTATTTCATGTTCCAGACCAAAATGGTATGACCAACATCTTTGACTCTTTAAAATATCAAACCGCCCCCCTGCTGTATCCTTAGACTTATAATGAGTTACATTGAATAGTACAGTAGAATTTAATAACAGTATTAACAAGATATATCCTGTTAGCTAATAACTAAAGCGAGAGAGAGAGAAATGGGGTTTAACCTCCACTCGACACAATCTAGGTCATTTCGGGACTAACATATGGTTTAATTTTATTTCAATAATTTGCTTGCGTGTAGGGGTCTTTAGCAGTGGGAGAATACCGGAGGAAACCCACGAGGTGAAATACAACAACAATTATATCCAATGGTATCTACTTTTTCCGACTACCTAGTGATTGAAATGCCTGGCGATAAAAGATGTAGCTGCACTACCTGTCTTTCTCTTGCTTTTATATCATCTATCAGTTTTTCATCTGTTGCGGTCGTTGGTGGAGGAAATTTATAATTACTGAAATATATAAACAATGGCTAAACACATTGTTTGTTCAATGTTTGTCGGGTTGCTTGGTTTAAGCTATCTACTGGGTCAAAGGAAACAACTAAAGCAACATGTTTCGTCTGGGTAGATGTCCTAAACTGTACTTGGACACAACCAGAGAGAAAATGTTCTTGGGTTGTTGGCCTACACAGTCCTCCAATACATCATGAGTGACTATTTTTGTTAACTGAACAACATGGACTGAAGACACACTGACTTCTGAGTGATAGTTTATGTTGGGTAGTTGACCAACATGGTCCCTAGACACACCTACATTTATAGAAAACATTCCCATCCTAGTGATCAAATAAAATATATTATATATAAATACAGTTTATGGAATGAGAAAATATTTTTCAAACTTACTTTGTCATCACCATTTCCATCATTAATTTTAATGTAGAATAATTATCCCAGGCAGCAACACCTGATAAATACAATTATAACCATTTTGTTAAGGTTAAAAAGATAACTCTGCAGATACACATTCCAAGCATAAAAGATATGTCATATCGTCACTGTGAAGACAAAGTCAGATGAATGTGCAATGAAATTATTAAAGTTTAATAGCTTAAGAAAATAAATTTATACACATACCAAATGTACTAGGATTATAAGCAGCTAAAGTAAGCAACATTAACCAGCCTTTCCAATATAATGCTGATATTGCTAAATTAGGTGGAGTATATCTAAATAACAAAAAAAAACATATTGACAGGTTAATAGTAGAAAAAATACAATTCTAGGCAAGAAAATGAGATTTAAGTCAGAAAGAGAAACAGGTATCGATCTCCAGTTAACACAAATATGTCTTAGAGGGACTAGAAATAGACATTCTTGATTGCATTATTTCCTATGTGATCAGTCGTCCACCATATGGAAAACAAAGCTCTTCATAGCAGCAATGTCATCACAAGATAACCTTAGACTAACTGTTTCATTACATTCCCATAAGAAATTTCTAAACTGACAATAAACAGTGTACACAGGGAAGTCTTTCAGTATAATATATAGATGATTCATTTATGTAGGAGCAATCAGCGGACTCCAACATTAGTGTTATAGTGAAGCCCTTTATGTATATTTGTTGTAGAATTATATAGTCATAGTCTTAGAATATATAAACATGCTTGTTAATTCTGGAATGTTTTTTTTCGCAGGTCTTATCTTCTGTCGAAATGATAAATGTTGATATATTTCCTTATACTAACCCTTTAGGTAGTGTGATATTTTCTGGGTATCTATAAGTACATAGGTTTAACAAGGCATCTATTAATTCTAATCTCTCAACTTGTAATACTTCCATTCCAACTAAAAAATACAACAGAATAATTAGAGGTGTTAGTGTTAGGCAGTGTTAGTGTTATCAAATACTACGGTATCCAAATAACATTTTTCTCAGCCATTATTTTTGTTAAATTAGAAGTAAAAATCGCTATTGACCTTCTGTAAACAATGGAGACTAGATTAGTACCTGAAATACAGGTATTTTAAACATGGCATCTACTTCACATATTTCATCAACAAAAAGTAAAGTAAAATAATGATATATTTACGTTCATGATATAGACTAGCAGCACGTTTAATAAGTTGGTCAGCTAATTCTACAGCATCTGCAGCACTAAACTGTAATTCTCTTGACAAACCAATCACTAATACTCTCATTAATGTGTCTTCCAGTACAGGTACTTCTGTCGCCAAGCGTAACATTAAACTATAAAATAGAATTATAAATTTTCTAATTGTGTGTGCAATAAGTTTTATTCAATGTTGGCTTCCACCTGGGTGATATGGCAGATAATGTTCTAATCAAATCACTTCAGAAAATGAAATAATTCCAATGAATTTGTTCTATTGATATCATTTTTCTTAACACAGATTTAGTTTAAGGAGGTTTATAATATTTTGTATTGTTAACCTACATGTAACAGGGGCAGATTTAGGAATTTTGAAAAGGGGGTACGCCGCAAAATGAGGGCACTTACTGCGGAGACGCTGCGAGGGGGTGGGGGTCCCCCCCAAGAAAATTATCTGTCATTTCCCTGCATCTGTAGACATTCCAAGAGCTATTTGGCTGATATTTTCGTCTAAGTAAACGTTCAGAGAGTACATATTTGGGTCTGAAAAAAGGCACTTTCAGCAGTAGAGAGGGCACTGTCGAAAATTAGGGGGGGGGGGGAGCGAGGGGCGCTGGATCCACCTTTGTGTAAGTAAAGATAAAAATATTCTGACTGAATTTTCTTGAATTTAATAAATAACAACTACAGAATCTTAAAGTTTTTTTAAATAAATGAGAAACACATCAACAGAACATATTTTGTATGAGAAACATTTACTGGTTTATAATATAAGCTTGACAGTTCAACAATTAACGGGGTTGGGATGGCCTAGTGGTCTAGAATGCCGCGCTTTGACCTCTACCTGGCCGGTCACCTCTGGCTTGCGGCTGTGGTTTCGAGCCCTGGTGTGAGCGTATGTGGCATGGAGATAGGGAGGGGCACCCTCTCAACCTCCGGGCACTCCAGTTTCCTCCCACTGCTAAAGACCCCTACGCACAAGCAAATTATTGAAATAAAATGAAACCATATGTTAGTCCCAAAATGACCTAGTTTGTGTCGAGTGGACGTTAAACCCCATTTCTCTCTCTCTCTCTCAACAATTAACCTTGATAACAATATGTGGTTATTTGAGAAAAGTCCTGCTAATATAATAAATCAGTATTCTGTTAATAAGAGTGTTACCCTTATAAAGCAAAGATTGAAACTACAATGATACACACCTTCTATCACCTTCTGGTGGCCAGTTATCTTTATTATAATAATGTTCCGGTGTTTCCATAAACAGAACTTTATGCAAACTGAAAAAATATAGAAGTAAAATATAATGGAGTTACATAAATATATCTTCTGATTTCATACAGATTTCCTTCTTAATTGCTGATTAATATTCAATGTAATATTTTACATCCATTTCACTGCCTTCCTAGTCACAAAAACCGTGGCCAACAATGATGGATGAAGCACACCAGAAATATTTACAGATTGCACAACTATACATGTTTTCAATCATATTATATCTTACCAATGAACATATTCTGTGGGTTTTCCCTCCAGTAATTTGGGCACAACTGTATGTAACCACCATACACTATCTCTCTGTATCACAGCCACTTGATTTTTATACGTCTGCAAAATTTCTAAGTCTGCAAAAAAAAAAAAAAAAAAAAAAAAAAAAATATGATATTCACCAATCCATCATACATCAGATAATTAAACATGCAGAACAAAATAAATAACCAGTTTAGGGGTAAGAACAACAAACTAGTTCATTTAAATATCAAAAGTCAAAAATATGTACTGAAATGAATGTTTTTATCATCCAATTAAGCAAATCAAAAAATTGCTCATCTTGTTCAAAAAATAAAAGAATTAATATCAAACCCTTGTCTTAGACAAATAAAATCAGTCACATAAAAGTGAAACCGATGTAAATATGAAAAAACGAAGTTTTCCATTTTAGGAGGCTTAAATAAATTATGGGAAATAAAGTACCTTTGTTATCTCCCCTTGCCACAGCAGACACAGCCTCTCTTATAGCAGGTGATATGCCTAATAATATAGACAGTGTTATCAAATCAGTTATTGACATCACATAGCGCTCCTGAAAGTAAATAACAACATATATTTCAAACAGGAGGATTTAGGTATAAACTTGACTCAACACATCTATATAGTGGTATATGTTTATTTTACCATAATTATACATGTAACATTTGGTTATCGTACTATGTAATGTGTTTATTTTAATATATGGTATATTTTGATTTTTATACATGGTATATTATGTTTATTCTATAATAAAGTGGTATATATTTATTTTAGCATAATGGTAACAGGTAGTGAAAACCTATTGACATTAAGTTCACAAAATCCCCCTCCTATGCAGTATAACATTTTACAAAAGTCTGTCTCACCATGTCTATCTCACTGAACTTGGCTTCAGTTCGCTCTGACATCAAACTTAAGCAGAATGCTGGAAAGCTAAACTCATGTCGCAAAGACCGAATAATTTCACGGAACAATGCTCGTAAAGCTCTCAAATAGTCATCTTTATTGGTTAACAAATCCTGGAAAATCTCTGCTAAAATCTGAAATAATAATACAACTTTCCATTAACTTATGGCATTACAAGTTATTTAAGGGATCTATAGTGTGGAGTTGAGATTTAGAAAGTAATGATTTATTCAAGTTAGAATAAAATAATCGGTACAAACCTTTGATGCTTGCTCTGTAGATGATGTGAATATAACTCCTAATAAGGCCATGTTATTAGGATTACGAGCATTAGACAATTCATTATAAATAGTGTGTGTTAAGATCATCTTTAAGTTCTCTGGATGACCAGATAATAATTCCCTGAAATTCGAAACACTCAAAATCATTCATGTTTCTTAGTTCTGTCGTTCACATTTCATTTGTGGTCATTTTTGAGGTAAGCATCAAAAAAAACAAAAAAAAATATTCAACAAATAACAGCATTACAGTGTCTGTTAATGGATATTCTTCGACCAACCGTGAATACACACCTCTCCAGGCACATCCCATTAAGTATTGCTGACCCTTTAGGAGAGAGGGGAGGAATCCAGTGTTACTAAAACTTCATGATGGGCAAAATCCGAGTGGGGGAAAGGGCCTTGGCTAATACATATAACTAGTTTATTACAACAATTAAAAGAGTAAATTCAATATTTTTTAAATTTCAAATCTTACCTCATGCAATTTAAATAATGGTTAATGAGTGGTTTAGTTTTAAGACGTATTTTAATTAACTGTGCGATAACTTCTAGATCCGTTTTATCATGATTGACACAGTTCATACAAACTGACATCAACAAATCCTGTGACGTTCTTGCTAACTGTAATGAAAATACATATTATATGTAACTTACATATGACACTCACACAAATAAATTCAGATATTAGATGTATTCCTAAAAAGTCAGATTTTATTCATTTTTGTATTAATAACCCATCTCCATTAAGCACAATAAATGCACAACAGCAGAACCTTATAAACACCATTTTATTTTATTAACAAAGTACTTATGCATTCTTTAAGACTAAGAGTCCACTAAACACAACCTTTTTGCCACTATCACTAAAAAATTCATTTTATCTTATACTGACACCCTTTATTTATAAAATAGTCAAGTAGGGGTAATAACATTATTACAAGAGTTCAAACATTTACTGTACTAGGTGTACCTCTAAAAGTCTACATAAATAGGTGTAACATATACACATAACTTCAAATATTTTTCTTAAAACATAACATTAAAATATGTAATAAAATACATAACACAAACATTTTAACAATAATGTCAGCAGTATTATAACCTGATTTATTATTGATATCTGAAAATGTAAAATACAATTCACATTGATGCTTTTATGTTATGAAATTCAGGGGTGGCATATTGGAAGAAAGCAAGTTACTTAAGGAGGGTGAAAGCCATTTGTTGAACATTCATTACAATATCATAATATTAACATTTAAATTAAAGAATCTCTCTGCCCAACAGTAGCACAACAGACTTGGTAGAAGTAAAGATAGTTTAATCAGTATAATGTTTCGGGTTGAGATACCCTTCATCAAATATTAATCTTTATATTAATGAATTTAATTTTAATTGTCTATGGTTGTCAAATGTCTCTCATTTAATCAATATGAATAATTTTTATTCACAACTATAACATCAATATCACTACACATAAATGACTTTACAGAATCCTAGCAATTTGTATCATATTTGACTTTTTATTTTATTAACTTGATCTTTTATAAATCTTACTTTAGGATTTTGTAGCCACATTTCCAATCTTTGACTGGCCATTGTTCTGACTTCACTATAACCACAAGTAGCGGACATTAATCGTATTAAATTTCTTGCCGTTGAATCCATGGGTTGTCTACGATTTAATTGTTCACGAATTAAATCTAATATATAGGACTCAATATGTTCCTGTTGATATGGATATCTGGAAAAAATAATTAATAAATGAATACAATCAGTGATGACAGAAAATATCTTCCCACTATTGACTATAACTGTGTTTCACCCGGAAACCAAAGTTTCATCTGACTGAAAGTATGATATTTGTAATAACAAGAAAAAGCAAAGTTATACAAGGCCAGAAATTAATTAAACAATTAAATCATTACAAGATGTCAATCCCGGAAAAGTAATCCCCCAGCAACAAATCATTAAGTACTGTTCTGCTCCGACAAGGCTAATAAAAACGGGCATACGCTATACAGTGTGTTATGAGGGAAGTTTTATTTGGACAGTGGCGCTACAGTCTACTCTTAATTCGAATCCAAACTATCAAGGGGATCTCTTATGTGCATGAAAATTTGTATACAGGGCCTCGGTTTTTCATCCCAATTGAACATTGTCCCTTGCCAGACCCTCTGTCCAGCAGCAATGACAAGGAGGAACCACATCATACTTTATCAACTGGTATTTACTATCCATATTATGAACTGAAAACTAACCGTTGAAAGACAGGTGTGGTATCTTCAGACATATTACTTTTAATACTATCACCACCCTCTGATCCTTTAGATGTATCTTCATCTTCAAATAGATTAACTTGTGGACTTGCTGTAATAACAATTAACATCATACTTTGACTCTATAACATCAGTTTGTCACAGATCTTTGGATATAATAAATTCACAATACCATTTAACATAGTGCCTTATCTTACAGTACAAAATAAACTAGCATAAGTAACATAAAAAAAAAAATTAACAATATTATCGCTAACTCAGCAACAAACTCAATAATAAAAAAAGATTATATTAAATTTGTATTTTTTCATTCATTTAGCATCGACAATACTCTTTATATGGCTGTAAGCATTTTATTTATTTTTCAAATAGAAAAACTTGTTATTTTTTAAACAGATCAAAACAAATTCTTACAGGGGCTAGTTTGTTCTTTAGAATCACCCAAACCGACCAATAAATTCTTAGGTGGAATCTTTGTACCAAAGGCTGTCTGGATGTTATCGACAAAACTTTTACAATCATCTCTATCAACCCAGACTCTTTCACCTAGTGAATCTTCCACATAAACCTATAATAAAAATATGGAAAATACTAAATAGCACAAGCCACAAAAACCTTGAAAGATTTAATCACTGCCAAATTGTGACGTAATATCTCAAAATGCAATGAACACAATTGTCCAAGTAAGTATCAAGCAAAGTTTCCTTACCCTTAAGAAGAACAACAAGAAGATGAGTGAAAAGGTACATAAATTGATATCAAAAGCTACATAATGGCAATAATACTACATACCTTGACAAAATTATCTGGCCAATTTTCTTCCTCAGCAAAAGCTGACAACAAAACATTACATGCAAAAACTGAAACCAGTGGATTGCCCTTTGACTTAAAGTTTATAGACATGTCTCTTTTCAATAAACTGCAAAATGCCTGCAATACAATTTTGTAAATATATTAAAATGTGATCAATAGTAAGGTGTGCAGCAGGACATAGCTACATTACTAAGTTACCTCTAGCCCACCCAGATCAATTCAATAAATCTGATATGCACGTTTGTTTGTGACTTCTGGATATTGTGTCTTGTACATACATTTGTCTAGTGTAATTGTTTGTGCCTCTCTGAACTTACTATTAGAGGACTTAATTTTTTCAATTCATTTCTTAAAAATATATAATATAGAAAGTTGAAATATTGTCAAAATGATATTACACCTTGGCGTGCCTTTCCTTGGTATATATTAGTACAGAAAATAGGAAAATTAAATGAAGTTCGTTTAACATCCTACTATTCTGCACAATCAATGATTTAAAAAAATGGGCATTTATAATGTAATGTGTTACAAGGAATGTTTTGTCAAGGTTTTTTTTTCATACACAGTAGCATACACACCAATGTACATGTAGGACCCTGGTTCTCCTTCGTATCAACTGGCCAATGACCCCCTGCCAGATCCTCCATCCTGCACCTGCACGTATCTACGCATTCCAGAGACTTACAATTAATGTTTCAAATAATACATGACAAAAAATTAACACAAATAAAAGATTATTACATCTATAACAACTTCACTACAGAATAAAGCTGATTTAGTCTTGGCCAGGTACATAGTAGTTAGGTATATAATCTGATCTGGTTTAGATCGATTTGTTTTCAGATGTTTTACAGCACCACATAATAAACCCTCTACTCGTTCATCATCACCATCAATTTCAGCTTCCACTATCTCATTATATAGATCTCCAGAATTAACTATAAAAATAAAAAAAAAACACAGCAGTAAGTAAGTGACATACTTTAATATAGGACAGATATTTTCTTCAATGCCAATGTTCAGATTAAATCAAGCATATTTTTTTTTTATCTAAATTGAATTCTCACAGGCAGAACACAATAGTGACAGAAAGTAGATTTCAATGTATAGTAATACCAAAGATTAGGGGGAAAAAATCAGAGATAAAACCTGATTTTAATTATATTGGGTTCTAGTTGTTTAGACACTTCCTCCCTAAAGACTAAATTACCATCAATAGCCGATTCTTCATATTGATGAACAACAGGTGCTGGAGAACTTCTTTTATCTGAATCTGATCGTCCAAGAGGTGTAAACGTCTGTGGTGATAATTTGGGTTTTTTACTCGTCACCGATAAAGAGCTACTCGGGGCTTCCCTTTTACGTTCATTTGACTGGATTTTTCGTCCGATCGGCTGAGGGCTAGTTGATCGCCTGACTTCAGTGGCTCCAGAAGTTTTGCCTAAAGCAACAAAATCTCCAGATGGTAAATGGCCTGAAAATAATACATTATTATATTGTATCAATAGATCATAATGCAAAAAGACAAGAACAATCAAAGGTTTAGTCCCTGTACCAAAAGTAAAAGAAATCTATATAAAGAAAATCAAAGATGTCTGTGTGTATCACTAGGGACCGGGTATCATTTCTGATTTGATGAAAAAAGGAAAGAAATTACAGTCTAATACACATATTCTGTTAATAGATTGCTGTTTGTTTTTTTGTTTTTTTAATTTGTTGGATGAAACGGCCCCGACGTAAGTGGAATGAAATGACCCCTTGTATTTTTCGGATGAAACAGACCGGGATGAAACGGTCGTGGTATGAAACGACCTGCTCCCAATCACACCACTAACTAAAGGAATTATTAATAATATTTTTTGAAATAAGACGACATGAATGATAACATTATTCATATCTACTGATCTATTCATTTCATGATCAGATTTGCGAATATATAAATAATATAACTAGGCTAGATCAAGATCTAACTCAGAAATCAGAACTTGTTGACCTTCTACCTTGTCATTGAGTCATAACTTTAAGTTAAATGACATTACCTTTTCCTTTAAGAGGTCGCTTCCCAGGAGGAACTTTATTTCTTTCCATTGTTTAACTCAATTATTTACATTGTTGTACTATATTTTTTATTCAAACATTAGAATACACCATTTCCATTTGACGGCCATTTCAATAATACCGGTACACTGTTTTCATCTTCAGTGACTGAAGAACAACAAGGGGAATCACCTACATTTTGTGAATGGAATCGCACCACCCCTTATTCCCAAACTGATCTCGCAGTGAATATTCGCTTGGCCGCTACAATCACTAATAAGCATGACATCGACGAGACTTAATGAGTTCGGCATATTAACTTTTTTACTTCGACAAATTAAATTCTCAAACATATTTTTGATGTATAAGAAAAATAAATAAAGACGTTTGAAGTATTTGTAGTTAAAAAAATATTTCTTATTTAGTGTAAATGTGTATTAAAATGAGTAAAGTGCATCATTTTGCCCGAAGCAGTTAGGAGTTATGTAAACAATGCACGAGCCGTTGAGCCAATGGCTGACGCCACGTGAAGTCAATGCACGTGTTGCCGACAGTCGTCTGTGACAGAGTTAATTCGTAAGTAGTTCTCTGTGAAACCGATTGTCTTATTCCTTTGAATACAGTAAAAAAAATAAATGGGGCCAAGTGTGACACTATGAGGCCACAGACATGACAATGATCGTCTAGGGTTTTCTTCTAGGGTTTTCTTCAGACTTCACGTTGTTATAAAATATGATCAATTATTCCGATCTTCAATTAACTGACACTGGAACAGTTTTTACGTTAAATATGTTTTTATATCTATCTAACATCCATAATACAGGTAACTATAATATTATTGAATATAAGTTCAATATCCTTAGCTTGTGTTCTGAGGCGGCATTTCCTCGCCTCTCAGCCGGGAAGGCTGTGGTGTTCTCCCAACCTCCCAATGGTATCTATTTTCTACCGCCCCATCATGATACCTGAATCCGGCTTGTGAGCCAGGGCAGCTCACGGTAGGAACTTCCCCTTGAATCTCTCGAATGATATCTAAAGAAACTTAAACTGCGAATGTTCTTATAAAGAGGTTACGTGCATGAGTTAGAATTGAGCCCCAGGAAATTGACCAGGTGCTTCCTTTATCGGATTGGTCAACTGCACAAATGCTACCCTGGATTTCAAGGCAGTGTACTTATATGGGCACCTAGGAGAGCGACTAACCACGTTTTTAACTCATGGGATTACCTTTTTTGGATTATCAGACTTATGATGAAATTGCCCCACTTTAAATTTCCAGACATAATCTTGTTAGCCTAGTTCTTGTTGTCACTAACAATTTCAATACATAAACCAGAAGATATTTTACACACTAAGGTAACCCCTACAGTATATATAGCGTCTATAGTGTAACACAAGTTGCACACTTTTCAAAATGTGAAATTTGACTCATCATAGGCGTACGGGCTCGATTACAGTTGGGGGGGGGGGGCCAGAACCCGAATTGCCCGAAAAATGCTGCTATAGATATTCAACATCCACATGTACGTCTATTCCACAATGTGAGAACAGAGTGTGCATGTATGATAAGCAATACTAAACACATATCCGAAATCGCTTTCTGCATAGATTGTAATATTTAGAGCTTTATTGGTATTAAATGATGCATTTTGAAATAAGGCTCAAAAGTCTTGGCACTAAGGAGACAGTGCTTGGCCTACTTGTGTTAATACCTTTTGATATTGGTTCGTATTTGACGGTAAGAAGAAAAAGAAGTAAATACACAATTTGAAGGGGAAGCCAGAGACGGCAAGTGAAAATACTAGACGATCACAAGGCTACTGAGATATTTAGTAACAAAGGGGGCATGGGTCAGACAGGATGTGGCGACCGGAATTAGTACGTAGGTCTGACAGAAAGACTCATGGTGCTACAGTTGGTGCGGGATTTTATACCTCCATTTCATTTTTCCGTCTTTAACACACTGCATGGCGTATAACCGTCTTCGTTAGCACGGATGGTGCTGTATTAAAGTGGGGCGTTAAATTCCATTTAATTGTCCGTTGCTTGGGTTTAATCTGCTGGACATGCATGTGGTGGATTTGAGATGCCAGTCCCTCATCCAGTCTCTGAATAGAGAGAGAGAGAGAGAGAGAGAGAGAGAGAGGGGATAGATGGGGTTTAACGTCCACTCAACACAAACTAGATCATTTCGGGACTAACATATGGTTTTTATTTTATTTCAATAATTCGCTTGCGCTTAGGGGTCTTTAGCAGTGTGAGGAAACCGGAGTACCTGGAGAAAACACACGAGGTTGCTCTGAACAAAGAGCATAAACTAGCATTTCCATAGACTGTATACCAGGCTTATGTCCAAGGTTTGTTGTACTGTATCCGTAAGGTTAGCGCAGAAAATCACCTCAATTTAAGGAGCAATTAATGGACACGTAATGAGGTAAAAATGGCGATATCTGTGCCTTAAAGTTAACAAATAATTATTTCAATATCTGCTAGTCTTTAAATGTTACCCCAGCTGGTTTTACAAATCTACACAAGAGTTTGACGAAAATTCCATCCTCTTTATTTTATGTCACTAAATGATTGCAGAGTTTGGGTTACTAGCTATAGTCATACTGACATATATTATAATACAATATACTATCTTTAATATCTCAAGCCGTAATGTAAATACCTGTTATTCAATACTGATAAAGATAATGATAAAAGCTATAAATACATCTCAAATATTATACTATTCAAAATTTAAGAATTATAAAAATAATTTCTATTCAATTAATAAAATAGTAGTTACGTAAACATGAAGAAATAACACGACTGTAATCGTGGAATGCTTAAAATATCAAGTGTCGATAGTGAAATAATAAATGAACATTAACAAAAATACAACAATAATTAATTCTATATCTCTGATGTGCAATTTTTGATAAGTCTCATATGATATAAAAAGGGAGACGCGGTGGATCGTTGAGTACCACGTTAACACGATTCCGGTGTTGGCCGTGGCCGAGAAGGGTCAACGAACAAGGAACAGCGTCTTGTTCGGATGAATGTTCGGATGAATGAAAAACCAAGGTGCTGCGAACACTATAACGTGCACGTAAAGTAACCCTGGGTAGTCGGTATGACGTATTCCCGTATACATTAGCCAAGTATAGTGAAAATATTCATTATGCAGGTATAATGTTAATATGAATTATTCAGATATACATGAATACGTTGATATAAATAAACTAAACCGAGGATAAGACATAATAAAATGGTAAACCTGATTTTAAGCGACTGAATAATAAAATAAACAATATCGTGATCTGTTAATGCAACCTTGTTATAGAATTTGACAAAGGTAAAGAAATGGGCTACCATGTTTTGTTATACCGGGAAGTGGAAATGATTGGAGGGTTTTAAACTTCAGTTATCGTAGCCCAAGTATTGTTCGTGTTTTGAAAACGGTGTTTTATATTTCAATACAATATACGAAAATAACTTTGTATAATGGGCTAATGTTAACATACTCATGCAGTAAGAGAAGTATTACTCATTGTAAGAAATATCACAAATATGACTATTTGGCATTTGTTTTGTTCACGGATTAAATAGTACATAGATTGTAGAATTAAAGAACTCTATAATGAAATATAAAAATATATCTTCGAACTATAAACTCAATAATGCGATTACAGAACTTTGTACTATGGGTTATTGTTCATCTGCAATAAAGATCATTTTAACTGCGTGTTTAAAAAACACCGACGGGTTATGAAATAAAACGATTAGCAATTGTAAATGTATAAATATATAAGCTCAAATAAACAAAACAGTAATAGTGATCCACAGAGATGCATTATATAAGAGTCAAATCGGTATTTTATAGGTCTTTATTTTGGCTCCCAATGTTATATAAACCATTATTTAGACATTTATGAACATGACAAACCTATTATCAACTCTTTACACCATCGGATGGCGAGGATTTAATTGATAAGAACTCCCTCGATATGTAAAAATTTAACGATAAAATGGACAATCTATGCTACAATTTCAAACATTCATAACTTCGCTAAGAATAAAGAAATTTAAAAAATATTCATTTTTCATTATCTATTTTTGAACTATCATCACAGGACGCTAATAAAATGAATAAATTACGTGCGCATATATCGGTTATTAAATGTGGTCATAGACAGAGGATCCACTGTTTTCTGGTTTTCTTGCTTCACCAAGATGATTATATGTTGGATCCACAATAGAATCCCCGGGCTTACTCTTATTGGTGTTATCAGAATCGTGACGTGGAGATTGTTCTGGTACTTCAGGATACAACCGAAACTTCTTATTCACCCGGGCGTAACTTTGGCCGCGTTCTCTTTTGTTCATTTCTGATTCGGAAAGGATTTTGTCAGTATCACCACTAGTTGTGCGTTCTTTCTCACCAGATTGGCGGTCAGTGTTGGATTTGGAATTCATCGGCAACGAGGTGACATCTTCATATGCATTTGCGTGTGTGGTTTTGTCGTTTCTGTTCGTTGTTTTACTGGTTTTATTCGTTTTACACTTTCTGAAAGACAAAGTTATTATAAATCATTCATAATCGCCTTTCTAAACAAGAAACCAAGCGCGAATTGTTATATAAATAAACGCCCTGATCATTCCTGAAATTTCATGAGCTACCATATAATTACTTTCATTCTGTCAATTAACTTTAATTCCAAGAAAGACCACAAATCCGATTCAAGAAGTTATATAATTCCCCCATGCATGTATTCTCTAAAATTCCAAAATAATCTTAATATTCATAACATCTTTATTCATTTTCAGAGATTAATTTAGAAATAGAAGACTATACAGCAATATATAAACAAACCGTGTTTTCGATGTATAATGTTCCGAAATATCCAGTATTGTGAAACATGGCAACTTCCCTGGATTTTAAGTAGTTATAACTCATTATTTGCAATAATTGTTTACCATGCTGTTCACGAAGCCGGGTTTTACATAACCCTGGGAGACTGCATGGGGGCATTTTCGTTTACTACAGGGAAGAAATTTGACGGTTTTTTAATACTTGATCGTTACCATACATTAAACGTTGATTGCATGGAGGACTATTAGAGATTTTGTCTGTTCAAACATCACGGGGCATTAAAGTTTGTGTTTTGTGCCGTGATGGGCTGTGCATTTTAAAGTAGTTAAAAGCGTGACTGCACTCTCTTCCAAGTCTCACATTCCGCTAAAATAAAAGTTTAAGTTGTCTTCGTACATTTGTAAAATCGTGTTTAAATGTAAGACACAAGAGCTGAATCTATTTCATTCTGGTCAAAATAAACCATTTGATTTATATAATTGCTCTATTCCATTAAATAATTGTTTTAATGCTACATGTCTTACATACAATGGCTTTATCAATAAATCTTAAATTTGGTTAACACTCAGTTTTTTTTTTTGGGGGGGGGGGATATAGTCATCAATTTTCAGAGGGTTCTATGACTTACTTTATCATATGAGTCGCAATTACTACCACCACAATTAAAATTAAAAGTCCTGCCCCGACGCTGACGCCAACAATAATCCAGGTTAAATTCTTGGCACCAACTGTAAACAAAAATAAAGCACTATTATCTATATTTAAGACATGTTTGCTAAAACATATTATAAGAAAATAAAAATAGAACCACATAACCCTTTAATTTTCTACGTTTTTATTATAGTAATCGTAGAAATTTCAAATTAAATAGTATTTAACTATTGTAACCTGTGTTGGCAAACTTTGAAAATTAAATTATTGTTATTTTCACATTTGCCATCTCAATCTTCGTTCAATTTGAGCTAGATTGACTGCATGAGCTATGTTCTTTTGGGGAAAGTAAGTTTGCAGTAAAAGCCGGCTAAAGATGACAATATGTTCCAAAACAAAATCACATACCAACCATGCCGTTTATTTGCTATTTTGTCGTTTAATATTATACTGATCAGGTTTTCGGGGGTACTGAAGACGTAAATCGTAGTAGAATTTTGATCCGAGATTTATTTTATATATAAATATGTATATTTTTTGTCGCCAGATAGAACATTTATATCTCACTCAATGAACTCCTTTCGTACCAAAACATAAATGATATATGCGACAAGTTTGTTGATTGGGTAATCAAGTTTAGTTTCAATTAAGAAGCAGTCACAGGACTGAATTAAAAGAAAACGCTTACATTCACCTTCGTTCATTTTGGCGGTGGTGACATAAATAATAGCGGACTAGTTGTTGAATTTAAAACAACAATATCCAACTATGCATGCTTGTATACTGTGCATGCCGGATGAAGCGACAGTAAATGTGATTTGGTTATTAGTAAAATTCTCTTCGAAAAGAAAATTATTTCCAATTTGCGTTTTTTTTCCAATTAAGTCAATAAATTGTAAGACGAAACGAAGTATCAAATAATCACCGCTAGGATTAATTATTCGGAATAATGATTGGTAATTATCAATAATCCGTGACGAGGTTTTGGTTAACACTCAGCGGCAATCTAGACACCATCAGCAGTTTAATTTTTTTTTCCTGTCACTTTTCAGCGGGAATCGCAAGTATCCCCCAAATTATCGCCAAATCAAATGTATATCGCCAATCAGCGGACGTATTGTGGGTCTGTGTAGCGACAAACCCGGGGTTTTGTTGATGTTCTGTAAGGGTTTTAAAACTTATTTTTTATATTCCTTCACAATGAATTCATCGGTATTGATTTGACTTTGGTCATATTTATTAGAGATTCACCGCTTTACAACGATGCCAAGTATTACGAGGATGCTTGACCGGTCGATCAGCTGTCAACAGAATTCGGTACTCTTGCAAAACGTCCAAATAAAATGTAGCATTGCTTATCAAATCATTTGGGTCGATAGATAGTATATTTATAGACTCATTTTTGTGAAAATCTTGTTCTGCCTGTATCTCATTTGTAGAATTTGTACAAGTCGACTCATTTTGTCAACACGGGTCATTTTCACATACATGTAATACATCGATCATACCAGCTGTGCTGAATGGATTATGTTGTCGGTCTTAAGGTGCTATTTCCAGGCGTATATTCTGAGTTGCTAATAGCGGGTGTATAGGATAAGTTACAATCTGTGTAGAACAAATTGATCACCTTTTCAATGTATAAAATATCCTTTGAGATACTATTATGGTAGTCAAAGATATGAACAGGTATTTCACATATTAAAGACATGGAAGTTAACAATACCCCGTCTGTAGTACGGTAGATTAAAATTAAGGAGTCGAAAGTATTTGGACTAGGTAACACTGGTGACAATAGTCACAACTTGTTTCCAGAAATTGTACTTTTGGAAATGGGAAGTTAGACTAGTTGTAAATGGGCAATTGGACTATATTCGACTTGAGCCAAAGTAGCCATCTTCGGTAGGTTGCACTAGGGTTTAGACAGTTTAGAGTATTGTACATGGTCATAAAAGTCCACTTAAAAATATTTCTACAATAATTTGTCATTAAGCATCAATGGTATTGCATACCTCCATGACCTTCATCTGTACTACTGTTTGTCACCGACTCATTCCCTAAAATATTGAAATTAAATTAAATTATTAAATCAATGAATTGTTAAGAAGAAAAAAAAAACCAAATAATGTGGCTTAGATAATGGCATGTCCCGAAGTTTATATATAGCGAACACAAAACAAATTAAATTCAAATGACCCCGGGAAGTCTCTCAGCCATAATACCCAATAGAAAATAATGTAAACTGTAAATGGCAAGGGGGATTATTCGAATAATTTGACAATATTTATAGCGATCACGATATAATGTTTGCTGTTTATTCTAAAAGTAATAGTGCGTCAAACCCAGTTGATTTTAATCATTAAAATAAGTAAAATCTGGGTGATTAGCTAGGTAAAAACAGTGACAACGTGATCCCGTGTGGATTAAGTAAACCATAGAGTAACCCCTTGGCATCAGACGAACATCATGTTGAAGAAGAATAAACATGGATATAACGATCAACATGGATATAACGTAACTTTCTGCGGACAAAGTTACTTTACTCTTGATAATTATAATGAAATAATCTTTTGATGGCACAATATTCCCAAATACAGTTCCGGGGCGTCACCAGTTCCTGACAATGGAACTATTGGGGAAAGGGGTGATATAGGCCTAGCCTGTTCCCCAATCCTACTCTTATTGAATAAAATATAGTTTAAAAAAACTATTGTTAGTTAACACCTTTTTAAGAGATATATAGGCTTTGTGTAGGCTTTAATACGTATTGGGATCTATTTCACCAACTGATGTATCTATAACCAGGCAGTCGTCTTAAAGATTTTAATGGACCCCTTCTTCCAGTGCCAGACTGGGCCCACCTGTCCACCTGTCCGTGAGAGGTGGGCCTAAGCTTATTTTTTAAAAAGTGGGCCTAAGCCTATAAAGGAAAAGCCAAAAAGAGAAAGAAAAAACAGAAAAGAGAAAGGAAGGAGAGGGTGAGGAAAGAAAAGAAAGAAGGAAGGACAGGACAGGACACACTCATTCTGTTATCTTATTGTATCAGGAAATCAAAAATTTGCCCTCTTCTGCTTTGAAAAATGGGTTTGCGGTTGTCAATTTTCAAAATTTTCCCGGGGGAGACCCCCCACAAGACGCCCCTCGTGCCGCGACTTCGGTGCGTACATGCGTGGGCCTTGGTCAATGACCTGACAGGTGGTCCTTGGGCCCACCAGTCCGGCACTGCGATTATTTAGTATGTGTGGGTGGGTGGGGGGAGTAGATAAGTACACCAACTCCAGGGGCGTGGTGAGGGCAATTATTGAGAAGAAATTATGAGTAACAAAAAAGATTTTGGCACAAAAACCCTTTAACTGACCGCGGAGCTGTGGCCGGCGAAGCCGGCCACCGCGAGCGACGAAGGCGCGAGCCCGCGGCGGGGGATCCGGGGGGCCCTCCCCCGGGAAAATTTCGAAAATTAGAAGCCCAGAAACGCAATCTCCAGCAATCCGAGACAAGAAATACGGTAATAAAATATGATTAAATTTTCCAACTTGACTCTTTCAAAATTGTTTTAATTGGGTCAGATGAAACAATTTTTCCACTTACAAATGTTTTTCATTTTTTGAGTAATTTGATTGTGATTTTGGCGCAAAAACTTTTTGGCGCATGAGTATGGCTACTCATGAACTCATTCTCACCACGCCCCTGACCAACTCTCGATTCTGTGTGTCTGTAGTTGAGGATAGGTGCATAGTTCTTACTAACAATGGCGCGCAATCGTAATACATCGTAGCTAGCTGTATGAATGAATTATCGATAATGGCTTGATCAATATATATAACCGAGAAATTTTGTAGTTATGCTTAAGTTGTGTCGCTACACTGGACCAAATATGTTTAATTAGCCATAATAGTATAATATTATAATATTATGTTATTTTAAAGGAGTTACAGGCATTAATAAACTATATTAGTTGGCATAATGAAACTAATAAGATCACATTATAGCTGGATTGGGGGGGGGGCGCTCACATTTACGTGCAATCACACTAATCTTTATTTTTGTATTTACAGCAGGAATGAAATTGATTACGGTACAATAGGCATATTTTATGTTCTAGCCATGATTGGTTCCACCTATTTTTGTGTGAGATCAGACTGTACTGTAAGTGAGGTTAAAATGATAAAATATCATTTAACTTACTCTGATCGATAGTCATAGGCTCCTCACACTTTATAGATATGTCTATATCGACACCTGAAATGTAATATATATGAATTATGTAGTATAACCATTACTGACTTGATCGTAAATCAACGAGAATTTATGTTATATCGTATTCCGGAAGCGTATGAAACGTAGCCAGAGTGACGCGCTTAGATCTAAAGTCTGACATTATGTAGTATTCAAAGTTTTATTTACATGTCTTCCATACCTTTCCGTGATTGCATTTATATTAAACATGATGTATACAGTATTCAAAACATTAGATAAGTAAAGTTTTCTTTATACAAACATTACATACCTGTCAGAAATTCAAGCCAGATAAATTCATCAGTCTGTAGAGTCAGATCATGAATTGTTATATTAATCTGGTTCCCTGTTATATCTAACTTCTCACTTAATATAACTAGTCGTTCTTCTGTACAGTTAAACAGGGTCGTGTTCTGAGATGATATTTTAATCTTTCTACACGATTCACTCCTCAAATTTATATACAGAGCTTTTACAGATATAGCATGGTTTACAGTTTGAACTTTACAGATGAGAGTTGAATTTGGTGATGTATTATCGCTACCATTACCATACAGATAGACTTGCTTCTTCTTAACAACTTGCTTGAACTTAGCTGACATATCAAAGTTGTTTTCATCTGTCAATCAAAAGATATAAATAAGGAAAATAAGGAATAAATCAATTTTGTTATTTCAAGCGTTTACAACATTATAATAATAAAATTGACAGCAAAGTAACGCATTGATTAAGTGTTCTAGGCATCCGTGCTTTTTTAAAACGATCAGATATTCAAGATTTAGATCTATGTGTTTTCCGAAAATGATTGATAGCCTAATATGCTATATAAGTTTTAATAATACATTATATAAACCTTTTAAACATATGTAAGAATATGATACATAGTCATATGTTAGACTCTGGTTGTAAGGAACTGTGACAGTACAAGACTGTTGATTAGAACACGATGTAAAAACTGATAAACGATCTTTAAATTCAGCAAGTGTAGGAACATCATTATTCTTTGGTGTACAACATGAACCATCTAAACATTGGTCGTCTCTAGTACATTTATCAGTGGAAGATCCAAACTGAATTGTATTTTCTAATGATACAGTTCGATTAGGTAGACATTTTAATGTAACATTGGTACATGGTGATCCTGGTGAATTGTAACAACCATATCGAAAAACGCCACTTACTATACCTAAAATACAAAACAACAAATCAATAGATTATGAATGAATAAAATAGGGTTTAACGCCTCACCTAATGGTTCCAACTGGGTTAATGAAGGCGACAGTAAGTTATGTTTATAAAGTTACTCCAAAATTCGCATTTGAGAAGAAAAAGACCCATATCTTCAGGCCCGTAGCTAGCGGGGGGGGGGGGGGGCAAGGGGGCAGCTGTTGCCTCCCCTCCCCCTCCCCTCCCCGAAAAATTTCGGCGCACCGGTCGGCGCTCTTTGCCCATTTGGGAAAAATCTGCTCCCTCAATGGGGGCAAAGGCTAACTTTCCATTGGACGCAAGACAGGGCCAACGACCAACGTCTCCATATCAGCATGGGCACCACATAATGCGGAATGACACTGGGTGGGAGCTCACGAGTAGATTGGCGCCCATCCAATGTCACTTGATTTTATGGGCGCCTCGCCAAACATGTCGTTTTATATGTGGCGCCCGAAAATGGTGAGGCGCCTCATAATGGCCCACGCGATTAACACCACAGCTGGTGGGCGCCCAAAATGGCTTGATCTATGGGTTGCCTTATCCCAGAGAGGCGTCCATAATGACATATATATGACAGTCGAGGCCACGCATAATGCATAATGCCGAGTAAAGCCAGACTGACACTTGCACGATTTTATCGTGCCCATCAGTGTCCACATTGACACGAACTGGCACGACGAGTTCACGCATAGTTTTCGCATTGTTTACGCACTTCCCGCATTGGCACGACGAGTTTGCGCAAATCGGAGGGTGTCGTGCGGCCAGGATGACACTTGCACGACTTTTGGCCACGATTTTGTCAGGCCCATCAGTGTCCACATTGACACGAACTGGCACGACGAGTTCACGCATAGTTTGCGCATCGTTTACGCACTTCCCGCATTGGCACGACGAGTTTGCGCAAATCGGACGGTGTCGTGCCGACTCGAGTCGTGCCAATGCGTGCCACGGAATCGTGCAAGTGTCAGCCTGGCTTTAGATTGGCTGAGCGCCCTCGACTTAACCAATAGGTGCCTCATTCCAAAGGGGCACCCATAATGCCGCGATCATGGGCACCCATAATGCCGAGATCATAGGCGCCCATAATATAATAATAGTGAGATTGGTTAGGCGGCCACGAATGAATTGGGCGCCCAACACGGCATGAAAATCTTCAAAATTCGAAGGCATCATTTGTGGGGTGCCTCAATCCGAAGGGGTGCCCATAATATAATGCAAGTGAGATTAGTTAGGCGCCCACGAATTAATTGGGCGCCCAAAATGCTATGATAATCATCAAAATTCAAACAAGTCGCACTCTAACCCGATTCTCATAAATTATTATAGGTACGTTAAAGTCGTATTACTCCATTCAATTGTTTATAATGTTCAGATCAAAATATCATAATATCGCAAATTCAGCCTCAAAATTGCAATTTCCCTTCAATTTCAGATGCAAACCCTATTTTCGGCGGAACGCCATAGGTAAAGAGAAAACAAATAAATATTATTTCATCTAGTTGGCAAACTTAAGTGCCCGAAATCTAATAAAACAATAATTTTACTTTTATTTTAATTGAATACCACGAATTTGTTCTGGATTGACTATGGATTAAAATAATTTGTTTGGAGCCACTGTATTTGTGCCACATTTTTCGGGCATCGATTATAACTTGTGAATGCAGCTGAAACAATCCGATTGGCTGGTTGGAATGCAGGTCGGCATAGAGTCGGTTTTCGTTTAAAAGGCGATTGGAAACATGGAAGTTGCTTTACTCATGGGTTAGAATAGTAGAACAACGCATATGCGGCGGTGGTTTGGGATTCAGATAAGTGGGATTTATAGTATAGCTCTAATCAAATGAAACACTGTGAGGAGTATGGTAAGCCACCTAATGGACCACGTTTAAGTTGTTGTATTTGCGGATTGGAATAGCAGGAAAACACGTTTGCGGCAGTCCCGACGGCCTCCTGTCCGAGGACTATAAACATTGGTTCATTGGAATTCGACTCGGCCACCTAAGTTAGGCTATATCAGACCACCTACTGTAGCCAGGGACTGGAACAGCAAGAAAACGCGTTTGAGATCGTCAAATTTTCCACATTTTCTTCGAGAGGGTAGTCCGTACGCCTATGAAGAGCACCGTGGACCGTCAAGTAGGAATATCGGCGCCCCCACCCCCAGAAGCCTTTGCCCCTCCCCCTAACAATTTTGGGCTAGCTACGGGCCTGATCTTATCGAATCCTTGTGGTACATCGCAGACAAAAACACGTATCAATATCTTATGGAACTTATCGTATGTATTTTGAAATGGGGAAGTCTGTAAATTATTGTTTATATATCTACCCGCATAGGTCAGACTTTTTTAACTCACATTTTCATTTTAAAGCGAGAGCCTCAACCAGAATGTGAACACTGTCATGTTCCTTTGACAGTGAAGCATCTTAAAGAAATAAGATTACGGCATTACCGTTGCCAATCACTTCATCAGTTGTTTGCCCAACCGGGTCTGTATTGTAAAGCGCTAGACTTTTTAAAGGAGACAAATTTTTATCGCAAATTTTAATTGTATATATCTGATTTTAACCTTCATGTTTTAAATATATATACATAAAGTTTAGATTTATTTTTATTTGATATTGACTGTGATATTTGTTTTTATTTATGTATATATAGATAATATTGTGATTATATTTTTCTAGTTTGTCTCGAGAAAGCTCACCATATGTTTGGCGCAATATAGCTCGGTTGGAGCTAACGTGCCATTAAACAACATTTCATTCATTCATTATATATCTACCCATTCTCTTCTTCGATAAACAAAGAAAACGTAAACTTAATGCTAATGACTTGGAATTGCATATGTCTCTAGCTAGAGTCTAAACATCAAAGCCTAAATAGTGAATTAAAGTAGCTGAATCTCAATTCTTTGGCACCTAGAAATGGACACAAATAGGTCAGTTATGTTCGGCGAAATTCGCGAAAAGTCCAAATTTAATGGCAGGTTCTGGCATCTGGTTGTTCCAGTCTACACCGGGAATATTCGTGTGCATTTTCATTTTTAAAGTTTGAAAATGTTCATTTTGTCCTAAATATTCGATATCAGAAGCCCAACGTTTCACGGTAAGATAACAACAGCAATGTTGATTTAAATTTATTAATATCGAAGAATGTGGATTAAATTTCCCCCTTTAATACACTCGCTGGCAATTTAACATCACAAATCATTAGCACATGTAACTCAAAATTTAACTTCCTAATACAGATGATTTTGATCCAATTTATTTTCCATTTCTTTAATATGGTAGACAACAGCCACATATTGCAAATAAAATTTCTGAGAGAAATAGAGAGGAACGGGGTTTAAAACGAACTAGGTCATTTCGGGACTATAATATAGTTCAATTGTATTTCAATAATTCGCTTGCGCGTAGGGATCTTTAGCAGTAGAGGGGGGCGGAGATTGGACAGCTGACTCTACTCCTTGTCACTTACAACCGGGGAATTGAAACCACGCCAGTTGACTCAATGACAGACCTTAGGATACAGCGCGCAAGTGCTAACTATTCGGCCACTCCCCCGCCGCCGGCAAGTCAAGCTCAACAAAATAATCGTCTGTTAAACATATTAAACGTTTGAGAAAGACAGTGAAAAGTGTTTTTTATATATAAAATAACCCTTTCAATAACTGCAATTTTTACAAAATTATAACACAGCATAACATATCTGTTGAGACGTAATTGAATATTATATATAATGCCTGGCGCATATCTATTATTATATGACCAATGAGTTTTTCAGAGTAGCTCAGTTATGTAGAAGATACAATGTGACACCGGTACCAATAACCATTCCCCTAACACCGAAAATATCTATCCTAGATGCACGTTCAATGATTATATTTTTCCCAAATTCTCTCGATCGCCTTAAATATCTCTATCGATCGCCTTAGTATCTCGATCGATCGACTTAGCATCTCGATCGATCGCCTTAGTATCTCGATCGATCGAAATTTTCTATTACGAGGCCAAACAGTGCCCCCCCCCCCCCGTTTTCGTTCCACCGTCTCCACTGTGCATATAGTTATTTTTATTTTTTCAACTTAACTATTAAGATATTGCATATTTACTTGCTACACGATGTTTTATTTTTTTAAAATATGACGTTTAATTTCGGTAACTTCAAAAAAAGAAATAACGAAATTGCGCATGTTTTATTTCACATCTCGGTTCACCAAAACTATCATTGGGCCTGCTACAACTCTGTCGGTGTCTTTGATAATATATATAAACCATGCAGGACCCCGTTGATCAAGTGTGATACACATGTCCAATATAACTTGCAATAATTTAATCGTTGACATGAAAAAAAGGATATAAACATATGACACAACGCATATTATATAATATGAATGTGGATAAACTGATTTACATTCAATCGTTTCTGTTTTACTACAATTTCTAATCGCTTATGTTCGGCGAAATCCGCCAGACGTCTGCACCGATAGTATTTATTACGCATGCTCTCTAGATAATAATGTTGTGGCGTTACCGTCTGACATGACCTGGGGAAATGTCTAGTCTCGTTCTTCGAGTCCCTTATTACAAATGGCACTGTGACGCTTTATGGTGCACGGTTCGTGTACCAATAGAAAAATGTTTATCTTAAATATTGTTTTTCAGAAGCCGGTAAGGTCACGACATCAATGTTGATTTAAATTGTTTTCAATGCCGAAGACATTGGATGGTATTGATTTAGCTACTTTAATTCTAAAATAAATACAAATATGCGATTTGGTGTGAAACATTTTCGTTAATTTTAATAGTTGACACGAGAATGTAAATATAAACATATGTAATTTAAAATAATTAAAAACATATACAATTTAAAATAATTAAAAACATATGCATTCGCGTATTAAAACAGATCGTTTAATCTTAATAGTTGATATGGGAGAGAGAGAAAGAGAGAGTTTAACGTCCACTCGACACAAACTAGGTCATTTCGGGTCTATATTTCAATAACTCTTTGTTAATTTCTTTGGTATTAGCATTTTGAACATTAATTTGTCGTATAAATATAATGATTAATGAATTAATTGTCATAAATATACTAACCTAAATACGCCAGATAAGTTAATAGTTTCAATAAATCCATGATAACACACTCTAGTAAATGTGATATGTCACATGTTAACGCTCTCTAGTAAATGTATACCCTTGAAGCAAACAGCAGATGACATTAATAAGTTTAAACTACTTCCTGATATACAAATAAGCTACGGTGCATTCAATACTTTTACAATAATTGACCTCTTTATGTCTGAACAAAATATAAGGTGTGTAGAGCTTGTTTGCATGCATAATTATCTCTATTTCATATATTAAACAAGTGCATCAGCTTGCATAATGTCCCTAGCAAACCCATTAAAAGGGAGGGGGTATATTCTTTGATTTCTTTGACGAAACAGATGACTTAACAAGGAACAGTGTCTTACTAAATGGATCAAAACATTTTTTTTGTGGACAGTATATTGACACATTAGTGTTAATTCGCCACAATTCCACATCAGTACATCAGTATCTGGTGTGTCCACCGCCAGTGTCAATAACGGCAGCGCAGCGTCTGTACATGGGGTGGGCCAGAACACCACTAGCACCGGGAACCACACTCTCAGAAAAGCCCGACGCAATCCATCGGCTATGTTTGATCTCGGTACAACGTTTTTAAAATCTCACTTGAATTTCATCCCAAAGTTTAAGTCTGGACTAAGGGTTGGCCAGTGCATAACGTTGACACGGTTCTGCTGTAGAAAGTCCCGAGTAAATCTGGCGCTCTAGGCACGGGTGCTGCCATGCAGGAAAAAAGTTGTTTCGAAGACGTGCGAAATGTGGGATCTGAGCGCTTGGTCGATTTAGCGCACTGTTGTTATGCTACCTCCTCTCTCTGGACAAAGATTTTGGAACACTACAGGACCCACTCTCAAAACAGTTCCACATTGCCTGTATCGCTAGTTCTGGTGCTGTTGTGCAACCTGTAGACGTTCACGTTAATCCCGAGGGGTGAAGATCGGTCAGTGGTAAAGTCTACGGCAATGGATATTCTCTCTGGGGAGACGTCGGCGCACTGTAGCGGTACTGATGGGTCTTCTGCATGTTCCCACTGTCTAACGTACTGTCCCAGATGCTGCACATGCTGTGGCACAACACGGCAGTCTTTTAGCCTTGTGGTAACCCCTGGTCTACCAATTTGGGGCGATCATCCACTGCTGAAGCCTGTAGATGGTCCGGATATTGACCTGGAAGTGATTGGGAACGGCTTTGGTAGTGTTGCCAGCGTCGAGTCTTCCAAGCGCCTGATTCCTGAGAGTCGTGGCATGCTGCTGATTTTGTAGTGTGAATGAGTCGACTAGGTATGGGGTTGCATTTTAGGGTGCATTTTATAGGGCTGGTCCCGTTGCATGAAAATCATGGAGTACACATTACCGCCTCAGAAGTCAGGTTGCATTTTTGAGAACATTTCCTGGGTTCAATTCTGTATTTGGGAAGGAGCCTTATTGCCCAGGTAAAGTGGGTGCTTCTATTCTGAGTAACATACTAACCTTAGGTTGTAGACTTAAAGAACTTTATAATGCAGTATAAGTATATATACAAAACTTTGTACCACGGGTTCTTGTTCATCTACAATATAGATACACGTATATAAGATCATTTTACCTATGTGTTTCAAAACACCGACAAACTATCAAATAACACGATTAACAATTGTAAATCTTTAAATATATATACATAAGCCCAAATAAACATAACAGTAATAAAAAATAGGTTGCCAGGCAACGAAACATACGCCCACACAGCAGCCAAATCGTCCGGGCAGTCAACAAGAATTGTCGCATATTAAGGAATTATCAGAAAATCATTAAAATTTGTTTGGTTTTTATAATCAAACGTTTTTTTTTAAATCATATAATAATTGTGACCTCCAGAGGCACCACAAGCTAAAAAGGGTGATTTTTCGTACAATCAGGGGACATAATTCAGGAAGTAATGACCCGATGGGCGCAAATATTGAAAGGAACCAAGATCTTTGGGTTTAAAACATACCTGTCAAGTTTCATCAAAATCGATTCAAAATTGTGACCTCTATAGGGTCCACAACCTTGATATTACATATTTTCACACTATTCGTGTACAAACGGCGGCCATTTTGTCCGTCAATTCTAGTCCCGTTTTCACGTAATTCAAACTCTCTCTTCATTACCATGTAACGGTGATATAGTCAAACGTTTTTTTAAATCGGATAATAATTTTGACCTCCAGAGGGACCAAAAGCGAACAAAAGCGATTTTTCTGACAATCCGGGGACATAATTCAGGAAGTTATGATCCAATGGGCGCAAATATCTAAAGGAACCACGATCTTTGGGTTATAAACATACATGTCAAGTTTCATCAAAATCGGTTCAAAATTGTGACCTCTATAAGGTCCACAACCTTTATATAACATATTTTCACAATATTCGCGTACAAACGGCGGCCATTTTGTCCGTCAATTTTGGTCCGATTTTCACACAATTCATACTCAACCTTCATAACCATGGAACGGTGATATAATCAAACGTTTTTTTAAATCGGATAACAATTTTGACCTCCAGAGGGACCACAAGCTAAAAAGGGCTTTTTTTCGGACAATCAGGGGCCATAATTCAGGAAGTTACGATCCAATTGGCGCAAATATCGAAAGGAATCAAGATCTTTGGGTTATAAACATGCATTTCAAGTTTCATCCAAATCGGTTCAAAATTGTGACCTCTATAAGGTCCACAACCTTTATATAACATATTTTCACAATATTCGCGTACAAATGGCGGCCATTTTGTCCGTCAATTTTGGTCCGATTTTCACGAAATTCGAACTCGACCTTCATAACCATGGAACAATGATATAATCCAACGGTTTTTTAAATCGGATGACAATTTTGACCTCCAGAGGGACCACAAGCTAAAAAGGGCAATTTTTCGGACAATCAGGGGCCATAATTCAGGAAGTTAAGATCCGATTGGCACAAATATCGAAAGGAACCAAGATCTTTGGGTTATAAACATGCATTTCAAGTTTCATCCAAATCGGTTCAAAATTGTGTCCTCTACACTGTTCACAACCTTGATTTAACATATTTTCACACTATTCGCGTACAAATGGCGGCCATTTTGTCCGTCAATTTTGGTCCGATTTTCACGAAATTCGAACTCAACCTTCATAACCATGGAACGGTGATATAATCAAACGGTTTTTTAAATCGGATAACAATTTTGACCTCCAGAGGGACCACAAGCTAAAAAGGGCGATTTTTCGGACAATCAGGGGCCATAATTCAGGAAGTTACGATCCGATTGACGCAAATATCGAAAGGAAGCAAGGTCTTTGGGTTATAAACATGCATTTCAAGTTTCGTCCAAATCGGTTCAAAATTGTGACCTCTAAACTGTTCACAAGCTAAAAAACGTGATTTTTCGTACAATCAGGGGCCATAACCCATGAAGTTGCAGTCCGATACATGCCAATATCGAAAGGAACCGAGATCTTAGGGTGATAAACCTATGTTTTAAGTTTCAATGAAATCGGATAAAAATTGTGACCTGTAGACTGTTCACAAACAATTGTGAACGGACGGACGGACAGACGGACGAACAGGGGCGACGACAATATACGTCCACATGAAAATGTGGGCGTATAAAAACCCGTAGAGATGCATTATATAAGAGTCGAATTGATCTGTTGCATATAGGTATTTTTTGGCTTGAAATGTTATATAAACTATTATCTAGATATGCATTATCATGATAAGCCTATTATCGTCAACCCTTTAGACTATCGGGTGGCAGGACGTGTATAAGAATACTAAGCCTGGTTTGTGAAGTACCGTTGCTGCGATATTAAACAATCTACGTTACATTTTCAAATAACTTTGCACAGAATAAAGTAATTATTTATGTTTAAACTTTATCTAAATCTTACCATAATGCATCTTAAATAAAATGAATAAATTACGTGCGTACATATCGGTTATTAAATGTGGAACATCCTGGTGCGACAACTTCTGCCCCATTCATAAGATGAAACTTAAACTATGTATGGTTTATTTTAGACCTTTTTGTGCAAAATGTTTAAACATGGATGAAGTTTATAGGCCCTCCAGATGGTCTACAACAACCCATCCAGACGAAACTTAACAAATATGTTAAGAATGGCATCGCTTGATCTTGAGAGTATGTGGGCATATCTTGCATGCCAACCGTCTGTTTTAACTGGCCATAAGCATGTCAATTATTTTGAAAGAGCGGGAGAAAAACTCTATTACGTTGTTGTTTTTTTTTTAATTACATTTACAACGAAAGTGCGATGGACTTGAAATAACGATCGACTATTCAGTTTCCGGATTTGATACACATAAATACAAAAACACAGGATAATGTTACACTATTTGTTAGTTAACACCTCTTTCAAGATGCTGAAATTAAATTGTATGGGCTTTAATATGTATACGGATCTATTTCGCCAAAGATAGGTACTACAACTATAGTTCGGGGGTGGGGGGGGGAATGGTTAGCGTGCGCTCGCTGTTTCATACGACCTGCCATTGAGTTAACTGGCGTGGTTTGAATCCCCGATTGTACGTGACAAGGAGTAGGGTCGCCTACCCAACCTCGTGGGTTTCCTCCGGGCACTCCAGTTTCCTCCCACTGTTAAAGACACCTACGCGTAAGCGAATCATTGAAATAAACTTTAACTATAATAATATGTTAGTCCCGAAATGGCCTAGTTTGTGTCGAGTGGAGGTTACCCCCCCCCCCCCGTGTCTCCCTCCCTCTCTCTCTCTCTCTCTCTCTCTCTCTCTCTCTCTCTCTCTCTCTCTCTCTCCCTCTCCCTCTTTCTACCACTATTAGTGGGGGTATTCGTGATGCATCGTAACTAGCTGTACGACTGAACTGTCGATAAGTCAACGAAACTATCCCTTGATCAATATAAGCGATAATTTTTGCATTTTGCAGTTTTACTGTAGTTGTATCGCTACACTGGACAGGGTATGTTTTATTAGTAATAATAGTGTAAGATTAATCAACTTCAAAGAAGTTACAAGGTTGCGAGTCTTCTTACTATTTACATTTACAATATTCCTCTAGTTCACGTGTAGTAATCACACCAACGTTTATCTGTGTATTTACATCAGGTAAGCAATTTAATTTGCGTTTCAAATACTCATACCATTGCTAAAGGTTTGACAATGGAGAATATTTTGTAAATGTAACAATAATGTTTCAGCCATCTTATTTCTCCATTCCCTTTCTATGAATTTGAAAACAAAGCCGCAACGACAATATTATTACCTTGGCTGACACAGAAAAGTAAGACGTCAATCCTCAGTTCATGTCATTTATTTACAATAATAGTAAACTAGGGCATATATTCATATAGCTGAACTTAAACAATAAGGAAACAGGCTCGCACAGCGTTGTAAAATGATAGGTGTATACGCCTACCTGCATTTAACAGTAGACCAAGCAGGATGTAATAATAAGGTTATATATAAAGCAATGCATATCTAATTTGTTGGTACTGCAGAAGTTTTGTCGATCAAATTGAAACCAAAAATGACCACACATGGACTTTCAGCGGACTTGATGGTAAACAAATATGCCATTACTGTCAACTTCAATGCAGTTCACCATTAAAAGTTGCCATAAAGGTGCGAAATTACGGTTCTAATGAAGATACACGTGCTGTCGATATTACTGCCAGGTAATCTATTTAAAAACGACCGAGACTGTTTTAATGTTTGGTCAACATAACTGCTTTATTCAGTTTATTTAATTTTAGTATGAGTGATTTTGCCGTTTCGACAAGTATACTCTTATCGTCATCAAACGCAGAATCATCTGGGAGGAATTCTTTCGTGAGTAATGATGAACCCCAATGATTATGAAAAAATCTGGATCACCAGATATATGACATAACTGAACATTCAGGAAACATGATATCGTAAAATCTTATTTGCAATCCAGACGTACATCCCATACTATGCATGAAGGAAATTGATTTCTCAGACAGGCTTTAATAAGAGTGATATAAAGGTTGACTGTTCTAGATGTACTTGTTCCAAACTTGATCATGAAAAATAAATATATTAAAATTTCATTGAAATTACTTAGTTGAAGACATAGTGTAAATGGTTTATTATCGTGTAGAAACGGTAATAGGCAATCAAGGCTATGTCTTGATTATCCATTTAATCTTGAACATCCGATTGTCTCACGAGTATAGGATTGCCATATGAATCAGTCTGTAAGTAATAATTTATATAACATTTAAAACCAAACCAAAGAATGGCAATATACAAATTTATCACTAACATAATGCATCTCTAATTTAATGAATTACTGAAAATCGTATATAGTTATATGTAGAAACATGCATTGTGTTTTATAACTTTGTTTCATAAATGAACGAGATGAGTTTCTTCTCGTGGGTCCTGCTAGCAGACTTAAGAAATGTGACATTCGATCGATCAGCATTGGAAACACCGAAATTCCTGTGTCTAGAACTGTGAGAAATCTTGGAATTCTTGTCGATTCTCGTCTCAGCTTTGAAGACCATGTGATCAACATCTGTAAAATATGTGATATCCATCTCCGAAGGATAGGGTCCATTCGTCATCTATTAACAGAAGACGATGCTGCAACCTTAGCTCGTTCCTTCGTCCTGTCCAGAATAGACTATTGTAATTCGATACTAACTGGTATTATGAACGAACAGATTTCAAAACTACAAAGATCACAGAACCAATCTTGCATTGTCACAAAAACTAAATCAAGATCACACATCAAACCAGTCTTGAACAAATTACATTGGCTCCGTGTTCGAGCAAGGATCAACTTTAAAGTCTTATCAATAAACAAATCCGCGCCAGGTTACCTTCAAAATCTTGTATGACTGTATCAACGATCACTAAGATTAGAAGGGAAACTAGTATTGGATGTACCTGCCTATAATTTGAAATCATTTGGATCTAGAACTTTTCGACACAGCTAGCGCATCAATTGTTTGGAATACACTTCCAGAAAATGTCCGACAATGTGAATCTGTGCCAGTTGTTAAATCCAAAGAGAAAACTTGGTTATTTAGTCATTATCGTTAACACTTCAAAGTGAGAACATTTTCTAGCGCCTAGTGCATTCCCCAGTGGATTGAATAATTGCGCGATACAAATATCATCATTATTATTATTATTATGAGTGTAATCATTAATTCAGTTGGAACCATTAGGTGAGGCGTTAAACCCTATTTTCTTCATTCATAATCTATTGATTTTGTTTTGTATTTTAGGTATAGTAAGTGGCATTATTCGATATGGTTGTTACAATTCACCAGGATCACCATGTACCAATGTTACATTAAAATGTCTACCTAATCGAACTGTATCATTAGAAAATACAATTCAGTTTGGATCTTCCACTGATAAATGTACTAGAGACGACCAATGTTTAGATGGTTCATGTTGTACACCAAAGAATAATGATGTTCCGGCACTTGCTGAATTTAAAGATCGTTTATCAGTTTTTACATCGTGTTCTAATCAACAATCTTGTACTGTCACAGTTCCTTACAACCAGAGTCTAACATATGACTATGTATCATATTCTTACATATGTTTAAAAGGTTTATATAATTTATTATTAAAACTTATATAGCATAGGCTATCAATAATTGTCGGAAAACACATAGATCTAAATCTTGAATATCTGATCGTTTTAAAACAGCACTTAATCAATGCGTTACTTTGCTGTCAATGTAATTATCATAATTAGGCCATGTTGTAAACGCTTGAAATAACAAAATTGATTTATTCCTTATTTACCTTATTTACATCTTTTGATTGACAGATGAAATTAACTTTGATATATCAACTAAGTTCAAGCAAGTTGTTAGGAAGAAGCAAGTCTATCTGTATGGTAATGCAGGTAGCGATAATCCATCATCAAATTCAACTCGCATCTGTAAAGTTCAAACTGTAAACCATGCTATATCTGTAAAAGCTAGTTATATAAATTTGAGGAGTGAATCGTGTAGAAAGATTAAAATATCAAATCAGAACACGACCATGTTTAACTGTACTGAAGAACGACTAGTTATATTAAGTGAGAAGTTAGATATAACAGGGAACCAGATTAATATAACAATTCATGATCTGACTCTACAGACTGATGAATTTATCTGGCTTGAATTTCTGACAGGTATGTAATGTTTGTATAAAGAAAACTTTACTTATCTAATGTTTTGAATACTGTATACACCATGTTTAATATAAAAGCAATCATGGAAAGGTATGGAAAACATGTAAATAAAACTTTGAATACTACATAATGTCAGACTTTAGACCTGAAGCGCGTCACTCTGGCTACGTTTCATACGCTTCCAGAATACGATATAACATAAATTCTCGTTGATTTACGATTAAGTCAGTAATAATATACTACATAATTCAGATATATTAAATTTCAGGTATCGATACAGACATATCTATAAAATGTGAGGAGCCTATGACTATCATCGATCAGAGTAAGTTAAATGATATTTTATCATTTTAATTTTAACCTCACTTACAGTTCAGTCTGATCTCACGCAAAAATAGGTGGAACCAATCATGGCTAGAACATAAAATATGCCTATTGTACCGTAATCAATTTCATACCTGCTGTAAATACAAAAATAAAGATTAGTGTGATTGCACGTAAAAGTGAGCGCCCCCCCCCATCCAGCTATAATGTGATCTTATTAGTTTCATTATGCCAACTAATTTAGTTTATTAATGCCTTTGAAATAACATAATATTATACTATTATGGCTAATTAAACATATTTGGTCCAGTGTAGCGACACAACTTAAGCATAACTACAAAATTTCTCTGTTATATATATTGATCAAGCCATTATCGATAATTCAGTCATACAGCTATCTACGATGTATTACGATTGCGCGCCATTGTTAGTAAGACCTATGCACCTATCCTCAACTGCAGACACACAGAGTCGAGAGTTGGTGTACTTATCTACACCCCTCACCCACCCACCCACCTAAATAATCGCAGTGCCGGACTGGTGGACCCAAGGCCCACCTGTCAGGTCATCGACCAAGGTCCACGCAAGTACACACCGAAGTCGCGTCACGAAGGGCGTCTTGTGGGTGGGGGGGGGGCTCCCCCGGGAAAATTTTGAAAATTGACAACCACAAACCCATTTTCCAGGCATTTCAGATCAAAGCAGAAGAGGGAAAATTTTTGATTTCCTGATACAATTAGACAATAGAATGAGTGTGTCCTGTCCTGTCCTTCCTTCTTTCTTTTCTTTCCTCACCCTCTCCTTCCTTTCTCTTTTCTATTTTTTCTTTCTCTTTTTGGCTATTCCTTTATAGGCCCAGTCCGGCTCTGGAAGAAGGGGTCCATTAAAATCTTTAAGACAACTGCCTGGTTATAGATACATCAGTTGGTGAAATAGATCCCTATACGTATTAAAGCCTATACAAACCCTGTGCATCTCTTAAAAAGGTGTTAACTAACAATAGTTTTTTTAAGCTATATTGTATTCAATAAGAGTAGGATTGGGGAACAGGCTAAGCCTATATCACTATAGGAACTGGTGACACCCCGGAATTGTATTTGGGAATATTGTGCCATCAAAAGATTATTCCATTATCAAGAGTAAAGTATCTTTGTCCGCAGATGGTTACGTTATATCCATGTTGATCGTTATATCCATGTTGATTCTTCTTCAACATGATGTGCGTCTGTTGCCAAGGGGTTACTCTATGGTTTACTTAATCCACACGGGATCACGTTATCACTGTTTTTACCTAGCTAATCACCCAGATTTTACTTATTTTAATGATTAAAATCAACTGGGTTTGACGCACTATAACTTAACACAACATTTCAGAATAAAAAGCAAACATTATATAGTGATCGCTATATATATTGTCAAATTATTCGAATAATCCCCCTTGCCATTTACAGTTTACATTATTTTCTATTGGGTATTATTTGAATTTAATTTGTTTTGTGTTCGCTATATATAACATTCAGGGCATGCCATTATCTAAGCCACATTATTCTTTTTATTTCTTTTTAACAATTCATTGATTTAATAATTTAATTTGATTTCAATGTTTTAGGGAATGGGTCGGTGACAAACAGTAGTACAGATGAAGGTCATGGAGGTATGCAATACCATTGATGCTTAATGACAAATTATTGTAGAAATATTTTTAAGTGGACTTTTATGACCATGTACAATACTCTAAACTGTCTAAACCTAATGCAACCTACCGAAGATGGCTACTTTGGCTCAAGTTGAATATAGTCCAACTACCCATTTACAACTAATCTAACTTCCCATTTCCAAAAGTACAATTTCTGGAAACAAGTTGTGACTATAATTGTCACCAATGTTACCTAGTCCAAATACTTTCGACTCCTTAATTTTAATCTACCGTACTACAGACAGGGTTTTGTTAAATTCCATGTCTTTAATATGTGAAATACCTGTTCATATCTTTGACTACCATATAGTATCTCAAAGGATATTTTATACATTGAAAAGGTGAACAATATGTTCTACGCAGATTGTAACTCATCCTATACACCCGCCATTAGCAACTCAGAATATACGCCTGGAAATAGCAATTCACCTTGAAGCTGGGATGGTCGATGTATTACATGTATGTGAAGATGGCCCGTGTTGACAAAATGAGTCGACTTGTACAAATTCTACAAATGAGATACAGACAGAACAAGATTTTCACAAATATACTATCTATCGACCCAAATGATTTGATTAGCAATACTACATTTTAAAACACCTTTATTTGGACGTTTTGCAAGAGTACCGAATTCTGTTGACAGCTGGACGACCGGTCAAGCATCCTCATAATACTCGGCATCGTTGTAAAGCGGTGAATCTCTAATAAATATGGGGGGGGGGGGGGGGCTAGTGGTCTAGAGTGCCGCGCTTCGACCTCTAGCTGGCCGGTCAACTCTGGTAGTAATTGTCGGAGATTGCTGAAAATCAATAGGCTTCTTCTTCTTATGACCGTAAACACTGTGTATACATTTAAAGTCAATCGGATATTAATTTTAGCCTCTAGACTGTTCACAAGATTTTTCAAAGTGATCAAGCGTCATAACTCGGACAGTAAGTGAGATTCGAACCACCAACCGCATGACTTCCCCCAATAGACCCCATCACCGAATCGCTTGTCCCAGGACCACAAGGTCCATGTCGCGGGATATAAGTGTGTATTTGTATTTATTGTATATTTGGTATTGTCCCTTTAACATATTTGTTGTATTGTCTCTTTAAAGTTTCAACAGGTTACCGAAAATTGATACAAATTTTAGATCTTGTTTTCAGTATTCCTTTTGGGGCATATCTACTGATTTCACAACACAGAAATGTTGAAGTTTTAATTTTAACAGCAAGGCAGCCTTGCATCGAAATTGGCGACGTTGAATCGACGCTAAACGGTGTAGTACTGTATAGTAGCTACAGCTCTTGAGCGCCGTCAGTTACACCTTCAGGACCAGATTTAGAATAAGAGAGACCATGGACAATTTCCAGAACACATTTTATTAAATTAAATACGTTTTCTAAAACGAACTAAAAATATCAGGCATCCTCATTTATGATATTTTTAGATCATTTATTTAATGAAATGTGTTTTAGAGACATCCATCAAAATCTATTTTTTTGAGATTCAAGTTTGAATGTCGAATATCAAAAAATATGGAGAAAGAGCAGTTTTTCGTGAATCCACTGCTCGGGCATCCTCAGTTGTGATATTTTTAGTACGTTTTAGATCACTGATTTTAAAAAAAAAATGTGTTTTGGAGAAATTCTGTAGATATACATCCATCAAATCTGCTTTTTTGATATTCAAATTTGAATATTGAAAAACGAGTAGCTCGTTTTTCGAGATTCGCCAATATCAAAATACAACGAGAAAGAACAGTTTTTACGTGAATCCACTGCTCAGACACCCTCATTAATGACATCTTTAGTTCGTTTTAGAAAACGTATTTAATAATAAAATGTGTTTTGGATACATTCTGTAGTAATACATTCACCAAGTCTGCTTTTTTGAGATTCAAGTTTGAATATCGAAAAACGAGAAGCTCGTTTTTCGAGATTCGCCAATATCAGAAAACAAGGAGGCATCCACATTTTTTATATCTATTTCATTTTAGATCACCATTTAATCTGATGTGTTTTGGAGACTTTCTTTAGCTACACATCCATCAAATCTACTTTTTTGAAATTCAAGATTGGATGTCGAAAAATAAGTAGCTGGTTTTTTAACATTCGCCAATATCGAATAACGAGCTAGTTGTTTTTCGTTATTCGCCAAGTATGGCTCAGTGTCACTGACCTTCGCATACTACATACACCACTGAAAATAGCCGAGGTTTCTATATTATATCCAATTGACATTATATTCTACATACATAGGGGGTAATTTTGTTATTTTAATACATATAAATTCTACTTACAGAATCACAGACAAATATAGCAGCGATAGTTGGAGGGATTTTGGGAATAGCTTTATTCATCTGTATTTGTATTCTACTGGTTATATATCTAAAGAGGTAAACAGATTAAAACTTGTACAAAGTAGAGTTAGTGAAGTTTGTCCTTGTTTTACCTCTTGTAACATCACAGACGATAATTATCTGGGCTGTTTATCTAAATTAATATTTTGTTTATCAGCAGCTGTGTAAGCAGTAAAAGTCATGCCCAATCTGAAATGCAAATTATTTCGCCAGTAATTAATAAATCAAAGATAAAGACATAGTAGCAGGGGGATATACCCCCGCCCCTTGGTTTAAGTGGATGGGTAACATATTTGTTTACACAACTGTATAACAACTTATCGAAAATATCAAATAATATATTCTTGATGAGTTCAATGTCAACTCTCACAGCGCACTATTTCTGGTAAGTAGTATATAGGACGCAGATCGAGCTTTTTCCCATATGCACTTAATTGATGCCTGAAAATGTGAATCGATAATATCGAGGCTTTTCTGACAAGTCGAAAACGTCACCCAATAATAAACGATATTTGTATTCCATGTGTACATATAGACATGATTATGTAAGTACCGGGTGTTATTTGGGAATCACCCCCAATATGGACGTTACAAGGAGTTTCTGAGAATAGTACGGGGCAGAGTTAAACATTTCAAAGGCACTGTTGACACAAAATTACAATTTAGCTCACCAAACATATCTGAGGCTATTCTCTTAACGTCAGATTAATTACACGCTTACAAGAAGACTCCTCAATATTTCAGTTTAGAATATACCTAACGGACATAATTCATCTCTTCTGTAATTTCAGAATGATTAAGAAAACCGGATCTCAACAGGAAGTTAACCAAAACGGTCATGAATACACCACAACACAAAATAGGATTGGCGATACATCAACAGTTGTTTATGACTCTTTAAATACACGAGAACAAACTGGTTATTATAATATGGGTAGAATAAACCAATATGGTGATAGTAGACCAGATACGACTGTTGATAGTCCACAGCAAGCATCCACAACTGTTGTTAGTCCACAGCAAACAGCTGCAAATGGTGATAGCCATTAACAAACAAATACAACCAATGGATTAAACTACATCAATGTTTTGAATGACACTTAGGACACTTAGGAGTTAGAGTTCATTCCAAACAACATTTGACGGTTGACATTCCGAACAACATTTGACGATAGAATCTGTGTGTATGTTCAACTTTTTACATAGAGGGACATTTTGCTTCCACCCTACCCGAATGCCCACACTACAGATTTCTTTAAATCTAAGTAGCCATCGTGGGTCGTTGAAGATGTCAATGACTCTCTTAGCAAGGGGTGTTGGTCAAGAATGTTCATCAGGATTTTGCAGCCTGGTTTGCAAGGATAAGTGTGTAGTAGTTGTAAGTTCGAACCAATTGTCCTTCATAGAGCACAGAAAAGGGAGAAGTCTCGTATTTTTTTTTTAACATATTTAGTAGCCTAAATTAGGACATGATGGTATTATAGTTGAACTTGAACAAATAGTGATACATGAAGAATTACACAGTCTTGTTAAATTATAGGCGTACAAGTAGGAAGTAGTAATAATAATCCTTTATCTAAAGCAAAGAATATCTAATTTGTCGTTGGGGAGTCACGGTGTTACAGTGCGTAAGAAGTTGGGTCGCTCACCTGAAATTTTTTCATGTCCGATCCCTGTGTGTTTCTACCTTTTCAGTAGGTCAGTACCTAGCTGAACGCAGTTCTCCAGTGGATGATCTTCTCTTGTTCAGTATGTTTCGTTTTGGTATGTTCCGGTGAAAGCTGTGTGTAATGTGCATTGGGAGTGGGATGGGAGGGTTGACGGACTTCTTGGCCCATGCTAGGGCGTGGCTAGAGTACTCCTGTACAACATCTTTGGTAAAGTGACGTGACTTAAGTATCTCAGTTTCCCCTCTAGCATGGCTTGGTAGGAGGAAGCGACATCCTTGGCAGTTGGAATTCGATGTAAGAGTAGGACGTCAACTATTTTTATCATATGATTGTAATAATTACGTTGGGCTAAATGTCGTTATAAAGAAAATGCTATAGGCAACGAAATGTAATGGATTTAATTTGAAGCCAAGCGCGAGAGAAGTACTAGCCCTTTTCCTTATAGTAATGAAGGAGTTATTCCCCCTCACAGTATAATTTTAGGTTAGATCTATTTGATAAGGCCAACTAAACCAGCGTCTACCACTTTCAGGGAATACATAGGTCGTGAAGGTCTTCTTCCAGGTCCTCCAATGCCTCTATCACTTGAGCATTATGGGGAGCCAGGACAACGGAACATCCACCAGAAGTTTCACTTTGAAGATCCAAGTTCGTGAAGCTGACCATGAAAACGTCTAGCGACCACCATTGAGACATTAAACTTGAAATGGGCCAAGGATGTCATAAACCGAGGTACTTAAGTCACGTCACTTTACCAAAGATGTTGTACAAGAGTACTCTAGCCATGCCCTAGCATGGGCCAAGAAGTCCGTCAACCCTCCTATTCCACTTCCAATGCACATTACACACAGCTTTCTCCGCAACACACCAAAACGAAACATACTGAACAATAGAAAATCATCCCCTGGAGAACTGCGTTCAGCTAGGCCATCCAGTCCACCCAGGTTGTATCTGGCCCACCTGCTTCCTCGTGATCTAAATCGCCACTGATTGTTCTTGTTGAATAGCTGTCCACAAGATCGCCCATCATTTCGAACCAGTTCCTCCAGATGTAAGCGATCACTCAACCTATCCCCAAATAGACATCATAGCGAACTCATATGGTACCTACCACCCTGGTTATGGGATCCTCTAACCTAACGAGGATTGTATCCTTTCTCCTGGATTGGGAGATGCATAGCTATTCTGGAGCAAACATTAGTCACACCAAACTGATCCTCCCGAACTACGTGGGATCAACAATAGGGGAGAAAATTGAACCATGGACAGATAAGCCGATGCTAGATCTGCTTAAGATGACCAAGAACAGCTTTCCCAACCACCAATCTCTTCACACCACAGATCCCCGCTTCTTCCCAACTCCGCCAAGAAAATCTAATCGACTTCCAAAACATCGCCTGCTACATGCAATTGATCTCCGCTACACCTTTACCAAACGTCACCACACTACCAAACGTCAAGGGCAAAATAGAACTGAAAGGTAACGACACCATCCATTGGAGCCCAGACACTGTTAGAAAGATCTTCAACTGCTGGATGAGGAGTTTGAACTAGGATTAGGGGAAAGGAGTGAGAAGCCGTCTTTCGGACAGACATTAAAATTTGTCAATTTGTGCGACAGGTTTCTCACCCCCCCCCCCCCCCCCCCCAAGAAATTAACACAATAACAACCATAGACCCATCGCCCAGGCAACCGATCGTTTCCAAGGTTGACTTATTTTTAGGGAGCAAACCCGGCAGGGGTAAAATGTTATTCACAGAAATATCCACATGGAAATTACCTAAAAAGTCATTATCACAAGCCATTCTAAACAATTTCGACGAAATGAACACAGAAATATCATCACTTCAACCACAATAACAAAAAAAATAATCCCAACCAAACCGGAGAAACCCCACGAAATTGGACAGGCGACCATACTCCTTGTCAAGTACAACTGGGGATTCGAAAGTGAGAGGGAGACAACTAACGCATGGTACGCCTTTAATAATTTGCTTGTGCGTAGGGGTGTCTTTAGTAATGGAAGGAAACTGAAGGACAAGTAGATAACCCACACGGTTGGACAGGCGACCCTACTCCTTGTCACGAAGAATCATGAGATCGAAACATCGCCGCTTGATTCAATGATTGACAGACGCATGTGTTACACAACCACCCAACACCCGCTCTCCAAGGAAACACACAAACGATTAAATCCTAAAGATTTCTAATTAGCGAAAAGGCACAACCTGGCACATCTACTATAATGATATGTTTACAAATAAAGTTTCTGGAATGGACACATATCTTTTCAAGATCTCTCCCTTACTTCCGTTGATACGATAAAGATTAAATAAAAAAAATAGTTTCTAATTTCAGAGGTAATCATTATTCGATACTTTCTATTTAATCTGTAGCCAAACGATATATTGGTTCATTGTGGTATTTTAATGTCATTTAAAAAAAAAATCGGAATCGGAATCAACGAAGCCCGTTTCAATATCTCACCCTCAAAAAATATAATAAAAATTTTGTTTCTAATTAAAAGGTTATCTTTGAATCATTAAACATTATTCGATAAGTTCGATTTAAAATTGCTTTCCCGGATACAAGCTGGGTGATTTGATGATAGATTAGGACTAAAAACATATTCAAACTAATTAATTTATCATAATTTTGCTCCAAATCCTTCTCAAAACATTGTAATTGCCAAGTATATCCCGCTATGAAAATCGACCAAAAGAGGCCATATTGAATCCTAATAAAATTCTCGGATTATCCACTGCCTGCGTCTTTTTCCGTGATTTTTATCTCTGAAAGTGTTGTAGGTTTAACTCTTTATAGAAATTATCAACATGTACACAAAGCGCTCAATGTGTTCGTGCAGCGTTTGACGTCACGCGTGGAAGGAACCCTTACATTTTTGTCCTGTATGGGCTCAATAAGTGTTTTTCACCTATCCAATATTTTTCTAGTAAGATTGGATATCTCTACTTTCCATATATACCAAAATACTTTGCTGGGAACCCATCATTAAGCTTTAGTAAAACGATATTTTGTATTATTGCGATGTTTTTAAATGTTTAAAAGATAAAAAAAAAATATATATTGTCAATAAAATTTACATAATATTATTACATAAAATTATTGTCTACCCCTACACACGAGTGAACATAAAAATACATTTGCACAAATCTAAAACATATAAATCGGTCACAAGAGGGAAATGTGGCCATAGGCGTACGGGCTCGATGGCAGTTAGGGAGGCAGAACCCGAATTGCCCGAAAATTTTTTTAGTTTACTGATGCCCCCCCCCCCCAAGAAAATTTTGGAATATTTGACGGCTTAAAACACGTATTCCTGCTATTTCAAACCGTGAACAAAGCAACTTCAAAGTGGTCTAATATAGCTTATTTGGGTGGGACGATTTACCCAATACTACCCAATTCTACCCAATACTACCCAATACCACCCCAGTACTACCTCAAAATCACCACATACTACCAAATACTACAACATAATCCTTAAAAATGTGCATATCAATTGAATTTTTTCAAAAATAATTAGTTATACCGTGGGAATTGTACTTCAAATGCGATTACAGATGTCTGGCTGTTCCTTTTGCCTCCCTATATCACCTAAAACAAGCAAAAACTAACCAAATACTATCAACTACTTATCACATACTACCCACTATCATCAAATAACAACCTTATGTTGTCAAATAGCAAACCATTTGTTTAATTACGGCGACGAATATTCGATAATTCGCAGAGAATGGAAATGAATGTGCAGTTATCTCCCTTTACAACCGATAGCTAGATTTTAGATAGATTAGCGGATTAATCATCTTATTTTGCGTTGCAGTTGGTTTCCAAATCGACGAAATTAAAATAAGAAAAGTAAGTATTTTTTGTATATTTTAATCATTGTGTGTAATTAACTACCGTATTATTATATAAGATGGCCAGCAGTCTATAAATAACTATTTAAACCCTTCCATGGGTATCGTCAGGAGGTATGTCCATTAACAAATAACAAACAAAAAATTCGTTTGTTTCTGGGGTTTAACGTCCACTTCCACACAGGGTGATATCGTAGACAAACAAAAAAAGAACTGCACATGTTTATATTTATTTTTCATGTCAACTACTAAGTTATTGCATATTTAAAATTCGTTTGTTTCTGGGGTTTAACGTCAACTTCCTCACACGGTGATATACCTTTCCACCAAAAATTCCATTCTTAAGTTATAGTTCCTGGTTCAGGACACAATCCTTTATCAAATGCCACTGAAGTGGGTCCCGCACCTTGCATGTTGAATAAACCGATTTTGCGGGTACTATGGGTGGTGGCTCCTCCTATCACACCCACCACTAGTGCAACTTAAGAATTGTGTTTCTGTGGTCTCCTAACCCAGTCATACACCACTAGCATCCCAAACCTTTCGCACCTTTCATGTTGAATGAAACCCACCTAGCTCCCGGACTATATTATTTGGTAGCAGTTTAATCGAGAGATAAAATAAATAAAGCAGAACTTGATTACCCAATCAACAATCTTAACACCCGTTGATTAATTGTTAAGTAATGTGGTGTATATACGACTAGAGCATTATACATTTGTAATAAACAAATTACGTTTATTTTCAAATGACAGTAAACATGCAATAACTTAGTAGTTGACATGAAAAAATAAATATAAACATGTGAAGTTGTTTTTTGTTTGTCTACGACCAGGGGCGTTTTAAGGTTTATCATGGCGGAGGCTATACTATTTTGAGGGCCCTTTTCGCGGGGGTGGGGGCGTCTTGGTTGATGATTTAATATCAATGCAATGACTGCATTCGCATTCAGTAATGGACGCGACAGTAACATTGTATAGAAAACGATAGACTAGGACTCGGGGCCCTTTCCCTTGGCCAGAGGGGCCCTTTTGTTAAACGTGGGGGCCTTTTGCCTGCCTTGTGGGCCCCCTAACTAGGGTACATTTTCATTTTTCTCATCGGTTTTAGCATTTTTCTCCCGTTTTACTTTTCCAATTTCTTTGATTTTTTCGCGAGGAGGCTGGCGCCTCCAGCGCCTCAGCTATAAAACGCCTTTGTCTACGATATCACCCTGTGTGGAAGTGGACGTTTAAACCCCAGAAACAAGCGAATTTTTTGTTTGTTATTTGTTAATGGACATACCTCCTGACGATACCCATGGAAGGGTTTAAATACATATAGTTATTTATAGACTGCTGGCCATCTTATATAATAATACAGTTGTTAATTACACACAATGATTAAAATATACACAAAAAATACTTGCATTTCTAATTTTAATTTCGTCGATTTGGAAACCAATCGCAACGCAAAATAAGATGATTAATCCGCAAATCAATCTAAAATCCAGTTATCGGTTGTAAAGGGAGATAACTGCACATTCATTTCCATTCTCTGCGAATTATCGAATATTCGTCGCCGTAATTAAACTAATGTTTTGTTATTTGACAACATAAGGTTGTTATTTAATGATAGGGGGTAGTATGTGATAAGTATTTGATAGTATTTGGTTAGTTTTTGGTTGTTTTAGGTGATATAGGGAGGCAAATGGAACAGCCAGATATCTGTAATCGCATTTGAAGTACAATTCCCACGGTATAACTAATTATTTTTGAAAAAATTCAATTGATATGCACATTTTGCAGTATTATGTTGTAGTATTTGGTAGTATGTGGTGATTTTGAAGTAGTACTGGGGTGGTATTGGGTAGTATTGGGTAGAATTGGGTAGTATTGGGTAGTATTGGGTAAATCGTCCCGCCGGCTTATTTTAGGTGGCTGACTCGAATTTCAATCAATCGTTTACAGTCCACGAAGACGGGAAAATTTTGAAAATTTAACTGCTGCAAACGCGTCTTCCTGCTATTCCAGCCTGTAAACGGGGTATGGGGGGGTCTTATTTCCCCCCTCCCCCCGACAAAATTTTGAAAATTTAACCACTGCAAATGTGTTTTCTGCTATTCTAGCCCTTGTAAGTAAGTCCAAAAGTATCCAATCAGACTGTTACAGCTGCATTCGCAAAAACTAATCAATGCCCGAAAAATGTTTTAATCCATAGTCAACTCAGTACAAATTCGTGGTATTCAATTAAAACAAAAGTAAAATTGGTGTTTTATTAGGGCTCAAGGACAGTTAGGGAAGCAAAACTAGAAATGCCCGAATGCCCGAAAAAGAATTCAGGTTTACACTTACAGACAGCAGCGCCGGTTTTCTTTGAGAGGCGAAGAAGCTGACATGTATCTGTTATCATTAGTCACTTCAGTCATTCACATAGCGAGATAACTCGTGTTTTCCTTTGGCGTTCGTCACTTCCGATTCATGAATCCTTTATTACTCCTCTATGGTAGCGATGATCTCTGTGTTAATATTATATTTGGAAAGTGTTTAATCAGTTCTACCACATATGTGATAATGACTGGCACCAATATTGTCCTCTACCAGGACAGACGTCTAAGGTTTTTCTTATAAGACACATATCACAAGTCAAGTAGGCGACAACGATATTTTACAGTTCATATACATATGTCATATGAGACAAATTTTATTACATACATGTGTATACAAGATTGGGGTACAATTTAGTGACATACAATTTGTTTAATATTAACTATTACGATTATCGATTGTGTTGTAGAATTACAAAAACAAACATCACGTAGCAACAGGTTCTGTGTGATATTATATTTTTTATCAAAAAAGGTGTATAAATTGGAATAACTTATGGTCCCTCGTTATCCTAATCCGGCCCTGTGTGTCGTACATTGATATTTACAGAAACATATTCACTGGGAATGTTAGCTAAAATATAGAAAACTAAAATAAAGAATGCACATGGTGGTTAGTGAATGTGGTCGTAGACAGGTGAACCATTTTTCTCCTTTACCGTGTCTCTCGCTGGCCCCAGATGGTTATGTGTTTGAATTTTGGTACCCCTATTCACCTGCGCGTATCCATGATCGTGATCTCCTTTCTTTATTTCTGGTTGAGTACTATTAGGGATCTCCGCGACACCGTTGTTAATGTTGCTATCTTTCTCCAGAGTATAGTAGAGTGGCGATGCACCTCCACCAGAATGACAGACAGTGCTTGGTAATGATATCATTTCCCGTGGTTCTGCATAGGGATTTGGTGCATCTTCTAGTTTCCCTATGGGCTCGTGTCTTTCCGTTGTGTCATCCCAGGGCATCGTATTCACCTTTGACCTTTTACTCTTGTTACCCCTTTTAAAAAAAATATATTATTGCAAATAAGTTAAATATAAAATATATTTTTAAAACTAGAAACCAGAACAGAATAGCACGAATGAATCAACATAAAGACAGGGATGTGTTAACTCGATTCACTTATATTATATTCAGATGTGCAGCAAATGCAGCAAATGATGTGTTTCGATACGTGGGAAACATTTCTCCGTTTATTAGACAAAGAGCTAAAATTGAGAAAATCCGGCTAGCTTCCACTTGATTCATATTTCAGTTAGAGCTTATAGTTTTATTATATCATCTCACAGTCCTTCATAAGAATTATCAGACATCTGAAATGTGTCACACCCGGAATCTTCGACTTGAGTTTACATAGCCGCCGTATACAAAGACCTTTATTTTAGAACTATATTCAAATTCCATCTCATAATATATAAACTATGCGGATTTCAATATTAGTCGTCTGTAAAACACGTGTTTATTTACCAAGCTAAAGAACATCTTGATGCAGGAATCACAATGCCCTGCCAGTATTACATGTGGCAGTTGTATTCTGTTGTAATCTTGTGAATATTAAAAGCTTCAATACAATACGTTTCCATCTATCTGGATAAAGCGTATTTAATTTTATACTAGACGAAATGTGAAACAAGGAACAAATTGTTGTTATATTCTCTTCACCATGTTTTCTATAAAGGAGGTAAACCGCCGCGATTTAAACTCTATAGGATTAAAAATGTAAAGAAGAATAATAAAATAAGATTCGTGTTGAATACACCTTGTTAAATTTACATTATAAAGTTTTAACAAGGAAATTTATTATTCTAAAGGAATTTAAATGGTTTTGTAACGACATGTTGTTGGTTCAATGGCCGAATAATCTCTGTGATGGCCATATAGAACCACAGGCACTTGGAGGGATTAAAATAAATTAAAATAAAACTTCTTACTACTGTTTGACTATATAGTATATAGTCATTAGTAAGAAGTTTTATTTTAATTTAGATTAAATAAATCAAACTAACACTTCTTACTATTGCTTGACGATTAAAATAAATTAAAATAAAACTTCTTACTACTGCCTTTGTATAGAACGTATGATGAAAACATCAAACAACATGTAATGTAAACCCCACGGCCATTTTGTATTGTTCAATAACATTATTTTTTTACCTAATGGTATAAAATACAGGGATTGTATGGCGGTTTTTAGAGAACAACGGATAGCTCAAACTTTGGACATCAGGGTAATAAAGTCTTTTAAAAGTCTCGATGGATCGAGTTTACTACGCCACAGATATAGCCTAGTAGAATGAATTCAATTTTAAAGTCTGTCGGCACAAAATCACCATAAACGTCAAATTTTCGAAGAACACATCAAATCGAACTGATAGTGTGTTCGCACCCCAACCCTCATATACACCCACCCACACACATTTAAATTGTAAAAATAGAGGTCTAACAATGAAAGTTTTGATCTTGTTTATTCATAACGGGGAGACACAGTGGTTCAGCGGGTAAGACGTTGGCTTCCAATCAGGAGGTCGCGTTTTCGGTCCCCTCCCCTGCATGGCTTGACAAGGGACAGGGTATAGTCAGTCGTTCAGGCCAAGGTCTCGTATACACATTGGCGTACACGTAAAATATCCCTTGGCAGTTGCAATTCTATATATGAGTAGGCAATCATGCCGCTGTCTGGGCAAATTTCCCTCACAGTGCACTTCATGGCGTATGCTCATCTTTGTTAGCCCAGTCGGAGCACAACCGCATTCCATTCCATGAGAAATAAAAAGTCATCAATGATTAGTTTAACTTACTTTACAATATAAACCACAATCAGTACGAGTACAATCATGACTACAGGTCCTCCTGCACCAACGACGTAAATCCAAGTTGAATTTGTAGCAACAGCTATAAACATAGGAAAGCATGGCTTTTAGGTTCACAAACATTTCAATTAATTGTTGAATTGAAGTTTTAATCAAATACCAATAGGTTTTTATAATAAGGTGGTGCTCGTGGAAACTATCTATTCGAAATGCTATCAATATTTACATTTTCACACATTGCATCAGCTCAGTCTAATAGTAAGTGCAGAGACCACAAACAAAACAATTTTTAAAAAAAGAGTGAATGGATTCGGGGCTAGCCGTAAGCGTCCACTGCGCTGTACAGTCCCGGGCCTGTGGTGACACAGACTTTGAAACAATTTGGAATACAACCCAAAGAAATAATTATGTAATGTCAGCATGATTAATCAAAACTCTTTTCATCTTTAACAGATGTCATATTACATAGCCGTTAATCATAATGGATTTTATTTGTGATAGTTTGTTTTTTTGTGTAGGTAGCGTTTGGTTTTAGGGTATCCAACATGATTATCCCATTATAGATAAAACGACATTAAATTTAATTATTATAAAATAGATTATATTATTGTATTTCATTACCATAAATATTTTCATCTGAACTGGTACTGTTATAACAATTACTGCATTGTGCCACTGACTCTATCCCTGGAAGAGTGAACATATTTTATAACATTAATGAATAGTGGCCTTTTTAAATATTTTTTCACATCCTCAAAATTCAAATTATTATAAATCTGAATGCAACATTAAAACATAGCCTTACTTTATCAGTAATCTCTAGAACACACATTCGTTTTTATAATCTATATTGCTTCACATTAACTCAGAAAAATATTAAAGCAAGTGAGATTCTAATGGATATATATTGAAGCCAGTGATATTTTAATGGTAAAACATCATTTAACTTATCCTTACCCTCACACTTTATAACCAGGTCAGCAGCATCATCTGAAAATGTTACAGACGTGTAATTGCCATACTTGATAAAAACTAATGTTAATGTTACATATTGAATTGTGCGCTTATTGAAGTAGTTAAGCCTCTGGCTTTTCCGGTTGTTTTCCGGTATATAGTATAGCCCTAAGCCCTAAGTAGACATTTCTATTCGATTGAGACTCATGCCGTATTTCTCTGGACATAACTGATTTGAAATTAAGAGTGAAAATGGAAACAGCTGAATGTAAATCCGTTCATATACAACCAGATTACATTATTATATGCGTTGCGACCCATTTTGGGCGAATTTCTATGTCCCAAATATTACTGATTCAGCCCCTTTACTTAAAGCCCCAATAAAACTCTTGTTGTAACTGAAAAATATGTCCCAATCTTCATTCTGGTCAACAAATCGTATTATTTTAGAATATTCCAATTAAATGATGATATAAATTTCATCTTAACACACCTAATTTAAAAAATTGGAAAAATTCAACCAATTGATTTGAAAAGTCTAACGTCAACCTTTTCAAATGTGACTTGGATTTAAAAATATTTTCGAACCCTCTGGACAAATAAAATAGGTTGTAATGGATAATTTACACAACAGGTAGGACATGTACACATCTAGTACTTAGAATAAGGGTATTATTTATTTTCTGGAGCTACCAAGCCAGCAAGAATGTTATTGTCCCTTTAAAGTACCCAAAGCAATGCGGTTCAAATTGTAGGTCAACCATTTATGTAATTGTTGTTGATTATCACAACCTGTTTACAAAAATTATCTTTATTTTTTATTTACATACCTAGTACCACACTTCTTCTTAAATGTATTTACATATAGTTAATAATACTAAAAATATTAGATATACAAATTTATATTTATATAGACATCGTCATACCTGTCAGAAATTCAAGCCAGATAAATTCATCAGTCTGTAGAGTCAGATCATGAATTGTTATATTAATCTGGTTTCCTGTTATATCTAACTTCTCACTTAATATAACTAGTCGTTCTTCTGTACAGTTAAACAGAGTCGTGTTCTGTGATATTTTAATCCTTCTACACGATTCACTCCTCAAATTTATATACAGAGCTTTCAGAGCTATAGCATGGTTTACAGTTTGAACCCTACATGTGCGAGTTGAACTTGATGATGTATAATTGCTACCATTACCATACAGATAGACTTGCTTCTTAACAACCGTCTCAACATCCCCTGACATATCAATGTTGATTTCACCTGCCAATAATATACATATAAATAATATGTTATAAACTATTCGACATAATTATCGCAATATGAACAAAACACATCACAGCTAGTTGACATGCATTGGTCGATTTACAGTCAATTATGCTCTCGATAGATGATTCCACGATAAAACCTCGAGATTTTCGTATAGTTCGTAAGTTTTGATTATGCAGTTCCTGAGAATGTAATAACAATTAACTGTCTGTACCATCTATAAAAATATATAGATAGTAGTCTACTGTTTGATAAGTGGAAACTAAGAAATCATATAACACAGTATAGTTTGTAGGTATGCTGTTTAAAAATATTTTACTACAATACCGCACATGTGGTACTATTTTCTTTGAGTTAATGAATTAAAGTAAAACTGCCAGATTATACCTACCTTTTAAACATGTGTAAGAATATGATACATAGTCATATGTTAGACTCTGGTTGTAAGGAACTGTGATAGTACAAGATTGTTGATTAGAACACGATGTAAAAATTGATACACGATATTCAAATCCAGCAAGGATCGGTACGTCGTTGTTCTGTGGTATACAACATAAATTATTACCACACTGTTCTTCTCTCTGACATTTATCATCTGACTTTCCAAATTCGACAGCATAATCTAATGACAGAACTTTATCATCTAAACATTCCAGTGTAATATTGGTACATGGTAAACCCGGTAAATTATAACAACCATACTTCTTAACAGTACCACTTACCATAGCTATAGTATAAAACACTACAAATTAGTAAATTATATTTTTGCAATATAGTCTAGAGCCTCAGTGCGTGTGAGTGTGTGTGTGTGTGGGGGGGGGGGCATCAAATGGATACAAAACCCAAGTTTTCTACAGAAAATTTTCGCATAGAACATAATGCCGAATGGTAACCAGTCTGCCATTGGGGTGTTTTCAAGATATTCGGGATCAAAGGTCAAATGAGTTCATTTGGACTGAAAGTGAATGTGCTGCCATTCTTGCATCATGAAAATATGCTGAAAATGGTCGAAAGTAATCACCCTTTCAATAGAAATGTAAATTTGCTAAATTCATCCGTGTTCTTTATGACCCCAGAGGTCAAAATGTCAAATTTTCCGTTTTACACAAGGAAGATTTAAAGAAATAAATGCCAACGTAAAATATAAAAACTAAAGCGAATTTAATTACAATAAATATTTCGTTAAACCGAATAAATATTTCGTTATTACGAATAAATATTTCGTTATTACGAATAAATAAAGTATTTCGTTTAAGCAAATTAGTATTTCGTTTAAACGAAGTAGTATTTCGCTAAAGATTAATATTTCGTTTTAACTGAATAATTATATAAAAGTGGAATCGTGCACTTAAGGGGTTGTGTACGTATAGTGATATTACATGAAACGTACATAGTTAGATGGACAGCAACGGAACGTCCTATCCTTTTCTTTTTTGAATTCAAATCGTCAATGGCTCTTTTACGTATAAGTAAACACTCTATTTCTTGCCAGGCTCTGTAATGCTGCGTCACTGACAAAGGGACACCATGAAGTTGGAAATCACACATAACCCATTCATTATCACCAGGTTTGAACCCTGGATTTCCTGGTAAGCGGACAAGGATTGTGTACTCTACCCAGCTGTTTCAGAAATAAAGCCTACACGTCGCTAGCAAGATTTAGTAGCAGTTCAGCATTTCTGGAGGGGATTATCAAAAGTATATTTTCAGATGAATTTCAACAGACTTCTTCATTTACTTATTACGGATGCATTATGTAAAAGCTGAATATACCTATTGTAGATCAGTATTTACGCTGCAATGTTATACAAACTATTACATAAACATTTATTTACATGATAAGCCAAAAATCACTCTCTAGTCCATCGCCTGGCCCGGATTTTAAGTGGATTAGAACGCTTGGGTCATGTAATTGTAATGATTTAATTTAAAAAGCATGTCCAAATCTCGAATAACAGTTGTTGTGACATGAATCGTGGCGCACGTGTCAAAACAACAAACAGTGATAACTTCGTTCAGAATTTTGCATAATCTGTTTCTGGACTTTAGCAAGAACGATCAGCTGTGTAGCTAAATCTTACATAATGCATCCTTAATCTTAAATAGTTGTATGGATTAGGCATGAGGAAAGTTCATTGTGATTTTGCAGCGTGTTTCCTCCTTTATGCAGGATCGAGGGCCTGACACGGGAAACGTATAGTCGTCCGGGTGGGACGAAATATCGAGGTCCTGACATCACATTATCGTGCACGTTAAAATCCCCTGCCAGTTAGAATTCGATATATGAGTAGGCCGTACAGCACATGGTGTGCTTGTCTACATCAGCCCAGCCGGGGAAGATCAGTTGGACGTTAAACTCTATTTCCTTTCATTTCACGCCCACATTTCGGTAAGCGCCAAAGACGGCCATAATTATAAAACCTATAATAGCGTAAGTATACACCAGTCTAGAGCATTTGTATAGCCCACGAAAGTGTTAGCTAACACTCGTTAACTGGTAATATGGTGTGCATTAAAAGAACACCCCTTTTGTGTAAATTATTCTAGAGATTTATCAAACAAATAAACTGAACACAATAAAGAAATAAAAACAAGAAAACATCAAAGCACATCAGTTTTCAAACTAGTTAAAGATAGGTCGCCCGGAAACGAAACATACGCCCACAACAGCTAATTCGTCCGCAGAGTTCATTCATTATGCAAAATATTTATGTCCATATCACTCGGATAAAAACTTTGGTTGCTCGAGGTCGACATGATTTTCAAAGTGATCAAAGGCCATAACTCATGCAGTAATTATTGGAAATTGCTGAAATCAAATAGTCTACTTGGTATAATGAACTGAACCACACATTATTCAAGATCTAAATCTGCCTATTGCAGATCTTTCTTTAGGCTCGAAATATTATCGAAATTATTAATTAGACATTGTTTACTTGAAGGGATTAAAATAAAACTTCTTACTCCTGCTTGACTATATATTATAGTATTTATAAGTTCAACGGAACGGAATTACGACGAAATGGGGTCAAAAGAAGTCTGTATCACCCAGTCCCTTAATAAACCTATCATTACTTGATATGTGCCTAGTAACTGGCTGATCAAGCCTCGCTCAACAGCGGCCTCGCTTCGTAGGCTCTTTCGCGTGATAAGACTTCTTTTGACCTCATTTCGTCGTAATTCCGGTCCTTTGAACTTATGAATCGCCAAGTGAACACACTTTAAGTTTGATTTGTAATTCATAACGCTGTAAAATGACCAATCTAACTACCTTGGAGGGTTATAATGATCAAATAAAGTCTTGTTGGCAATTAAAACGATGGAAAGTCTTAGAACTAGTGAGTATCGTGAGATGATAACAGACGATATATCGTAAACCAGTCATAACAAAGATGGCGTCTGAATTACCTTTAAACTATATTGTCAAGAAGTAGTAAGAAGTTTTATTTTAATCCCTTCAAGTGAACTTGAAAACGAGAAAATACAGAGAGAGACAAAACATTTCTTTTTGTACGTTTAAGAAAATACTTACAAACTGATTAACGTACGATAAATATCAATACACTTTATAGGTCTTATAATAATCTAATTCAAACTAGATATACATGTCATGTAATATACCAAAATTTACAAAATATAATTGTCCATATTATGGTTAATAAATTGAAATGAATACTATAAAAGATAATTATTAGGAATGTGTCGTTGCTATGTCGAATACTAAAATAAAATAAGAGATGATATATTTACCGATTACGATAAGTAAATTTAAAAATAACGTAAATAAAGGTAAATCGGTAAAATTATTACACACTAGCTATGTTATTTTGCGTTCACTATTGAAATATTACATAATATTACATAATTTTGAAGGTGCCTTTTGTATATTGATAAATATTCCTGGAATTTTAAGGTAAAAACAAACATTTTAACTGCTGTAATGTTACTTAATATATTTCTTACATAAAAGTAAATTACATAATGTGAATAAACGTAAAATCTGTAAAATTACATGCTTGCTTGGATTCTTTCGGTTCAATTTTATTACATTATGTAAAAATGTATTTTTACCGGATTTCGAATATGTCTTTGATTTCATCGCCGCTTATTGTAAAAAAGACATGAAACTCGATAAAAATATCAGACTTGGTAAAAGTGATATATTATGTTGTAAAATATACCGACAATTGGGGTACAAAAACCACTTGTACTACTGTAACAGTGTACCTGGTGGTTGTCGTAACATCATTTGCTGTTTGGTTGTGGACATCAACGATCACTGTTAATTGGTTGTTCGTTAAGAAATGTTAACAAAACTGTATGACAGTAAGTGATATGTACCTACGCCCATACATTTGCGATGCGGCTACCGGTTTACTTTAGCAGGAAAACATGACGCTATTACACAACTTGGGAACCTATTGGGCTAGCGGACCTATTGGACCGATCGAGCTGCAACCTGTTCGTTGGAAACCTATTTAGAATAAAGATAACAGTCGCCTTAACTCATCTATTTATCAACCAATAAAATCCAACGTTATGTCTATCAAATGAAAGTAGAATGTATTATTTTTCATCCATTCCTTTAGCTCAGAATAGAAGTGTAATTTCGTCATTATCTTAAAGCTGGATCGGTCGAATAGGTCGCTAGCCAAATAGGTCGCCAATTTGCGTTCGGTATGGGCGCAGCCATGTTTCATCCGGGACCTTTAAAGTAATTCCAATATGGCGGAATTCGTCATACAGCAGAGGTTAGATTGTACCGAAATCTGCCGAGGTTTGCCGAGTGATCTACTATAGTTGGAATACACTGTACATTACTTATTTTGACGTAACGTTTGTAAAATGAATTATTTCAGGGTAAAATCACTTGTATAATATGGGTTTTGTTACGACTATTTGTATTATCACTCTTATGTTGGTGTAATAAAACATACATATATAAAATAATATACAACTACGTAAGTATTTTACCACATTTTTATGGTGAATTAAAATTTATTTCTAACAGTGCGATCATTTCGTGGATTATGGCTTATTGGACAAAAAGTCACGTTGTTAGCTTGTGGACAATCTAGAGGGCACCATTGTCAACCCTAATAATGGTTGAGTTCGAACATCGTGAAACTTGGACTAAAACTACGGGACAAAATGGCCGCCCTACGTATGCAAATAGTGTAAAAAATATGGTATATCAAGGTTGTGTACCCTCTAGAGCTCACAATTTTGATCCGATTTTGATGAAACTTCATGTTTATAACCCAATATATCTTGGTTCCTTTTGACATTCGCGCATATCGGATCGTAACTTCCTGAATTGCTGCCATTGATGGTACGACAAATCGAGTTTTTAGCTAGGTCATCATTTTCATCCGATTGAAAAAAAATGGTGAATATATCACCATTATTTACGGCCTAATTGGTGATTGAGTTCGACTTTAGTGAAAATCAGACCAAAACTGTCGGACAAAACAGCTGCCCCTCTTAAAACTTGAATACACGTTTATAACCCAAAGATCGTGACTTTACGACAAATCCCGTTTTGGCTTGTAGATTCTCTAGAGGTCACAAGTTTTATCCAGTTTTAATACATCAAAGGTTAAAATATATTACCGTTCCACAATATTGAATGTTGAATATGAATTTCGGGAAAATCGAAACTAAACTGCCCGGCCCAAATGGCCGCTTTTGGCACGCAAACTGTGCAATCTAGAGGTCCCAATTTTAATCCAATTTTGATGAAACTTAAAATATATCTTTATATCACTAAAATCGACCGTAGTCCCTGTCGACATTTGCGCATTTCAGACCATAACTGTCTGGATTGCCGTCCCTGACTGTACGAAAAAACTAACAGTTTCCTAGCTGACTGATTATACAAAAGCATACATTAGATAAATTACGTATGGATGGATTCAATTACTAGAAGAAACTGCACTAGAAAGCCAACACCGGTAATTGAAATCCACAAAGCTAAAAATTGATTTAGAAAATATTACGTTATTTAAAATAGTCATGTACACTATGTATACTTCGAAACTAGTCTTCAGCAATTTTATACCGTAATTGCTTGTTTTTTTTCGTGAAATAAATAAATGTCTATGATTACATAATTAGCGTAAATGTACTTACATAAAAATGGTAGAAAGGTCAATAGTCTCATAAAATCCATGATAAGACTACATATAGTATCGTGGACGCTACAATAAATAACCGTTAAACTTCCTTAAATAATGACAAGGTGAAATTTATCCTGTTTCACATAGTAATCCCACTCAAACACTACCGGATGTTTGAGTCAAAGAAGTTTCGTTCCAATAGCGAGTTTCAGCGACGACCAAATTTACCGATGCATCCAAGGGTAAATATTTTCTTGAAATCAGCAAAACACACACTTTATTAAGGAGGCCGCATCCGTTAAGCGGCAAATCACACCCCCCCACCACACACACTGTACTCTGGAGCGATTTGATTGGGCGAAGAGAAAGGACAAACTCCGTCAAAAACTCAAGTTTTCAGTCTCAGTACAGCAATGGCTAGAGACGGATTTCTCGGGCCATTGATTCGGGAATATGCCTGTTTTACGGCCCCAAAAACACACTGTTATCCAATCAGACTTTTGACGTTGTGTACTTGAGGAGGACGCTCTCTGAGCGATTTCTGGCAAATAAAGTTACTCAGCAATAAAGTTAAATTTTAATTCTTTTCGAAATTCCTTACCCTGAAACAGTCAATGGTGGTTTCCTAAGATGCTGGTTTTGACAAATATCAGAATAAAGTGTGAACGTTCAGTTACGTACAATTCAGACTCGATAGAGTGTCGTTTTATTGGTCATTTAATTCATTTGACGCATAAAGTTAAAATGTTTACTAAACTAATTAGACTACAATCCGTTTCAATATTATAAATTAATTAAATCAGTCTAAGTAATAATCGAAATAAAACAAATTCAAACTATGATAAGGAAAAGGGTCAATGTGGTAATATTCAGCCAGTTTACTATTTTTAGGACGTAACGTGCACACGATAGGAAACGCATTACTGGCCATGGTTTAAGAGTCAGAAATATGTCCTGAATTTCACTCCATTACACGGTAACTATTCAAATATTAATCATAAACTCTACTTGAGGAAAATGATTCACATGGTTTAAGAGTCAGAAATATGTCCTGAATTTCACTCCATTACACGGTAACTATTCAAATATTAATCATAAACTCTACTTGAGGAAAATGATTCACAAAAATAATCAAAGTATAGTTTAAGGAAAAGGAAAACTGAATCACCAATATGTACGGTAGCTGATAAGGGACATGAAAAATAATATAATTTGATTTTTTTAATATTCACCCAAGTCAATTTTAATATAATTTGTTTTTTATAATTTTCACCCAAGTCAATTTTAATTTAATTTGTTTTTTATAATTTCCACCCAAGTCAATTTTGATATAATTTGTTTTTTTATAATTTTCACCCAAGTCAATTTTAATATAATTTGTTTTTTATAATTTTCACCCAAGTCAATTTTAATTTCCACCCAAGTCATTTGTAATATAATTTGTTTTTTATAATTTTCACCCAAGTCAATTTTAATTTCCACCCAAGTCAATTTTAATTTTCACCCAAGTCAATTTTAATTTTCACCCAAGTAAGTCATTTGTAATATAATATCGATTCTGATGAATTTCCACCCAGCGCTTGACGTCATCAACCAGGAAATTTGATCATATCTCCTCAGTTCTCCGTTTCCTCCACAGGCTGCTCGTCAAAAAAAGGTTTAAGGGTTCGGACGTGCGGGTCCAAACCCCCAGAGTGTTAGAAGGCATTACCAAGGCCTACCCTCGGGCCAAATTTGTGGCTCCTGGGTCCACGGGGAGGGGCAGGGTTTAGAAAAACGTGACCTTGAGAAAAACATGTCTCGGTGGAGGGTAGAAATGGGAATATGGGGTTTAAGGAGGGGTAGCCTACTCCCCATCCCACCTTGCCCTATGACTTCAGGCTAAACCCCTGAATCCTCTAAAAATGACAAATGTTTTGGAAGGAGATCCGGAGGGGGGGGCGATGATCAGGTCGAGTAGAGTTCTGATCCGACACCTGAATAAAATCGGAACCCCTTGGTCGATCCTGCTCATTTTTGGCGGGCGCCCTCCAAATTTCATGGACCCACTGCCTATAGCGGCTGAGTTAAGGGCTTTTTCTAAGGGTCACCGAAATGACAAAATCGATTTTTTTTTCTGTTTTCTCCCATTTTTCATGTGGATTATTGCTACCCCGGACCCTTTCCGAGGGTCAATTGACACCAAATTTTCTGGGCAGATATTCCACCCAAGCACCCATCTTTCGACCAAACACATTTCCTAAAAGAAAATGTTGATCCCGACCCATGGGGAGTGAACGGTGGCCATTTTCTCGGGGGTACACAAAGTTAAAAAAAAAAAATAGAGATGGAACTAAATGTTCGATTTTAATTTTGAGACCATTTTTGGATGCCCGGAGGTGGAAATGGAGGGCGGGGGAGGTAGCCGAAGTTTCTGTCATAACAATGTATTAAGCTGCGGTCAGGCAAAGGGGCCTTTCAGGCATTTTGATGCAAAAAATCACGATTTCCCCCACTACCGGTCGCCAAGGCTGAAATGTGACGGCCCCGGGCGACACCCCGGCGTCGATATACTTCAAAAATTTCCAACCTTGGAACCTCCCAATGGGTGCATCTGGGTGTTTACAGAACGAAATCGGGTGTTTTTTGGTCCAAATTGGCAAAGTTTGAGCGATTGCCTGAAACGAGGGGCCATGTTTGGGGCCCTATATCTCGGCCCCCTATAAATCAGAATCCATTCTTTTCTTTCGGATCAGTAACCAGGCGAATTATCCTCCATTTATTAGAATTCCAATTCACTGAGCACTACCACCGGGGCGGAGGGACGTCCCGAACATGGCTTTCCAAATCATCCGGATTACTTCAAAGGCCATACATCGGTTCCTATGGGGCGTGCAAGCTCAATTTTTGGGAGGGACATGGCCCGAGAGTTTAGAAAAAATTGTACGAATTTTTTGATTAAAAAAAACCAACCAAAAATGGGGAGCATGGACCCCCCCCCCCCCTCCAATTTGAGGTGACCGGGAGTCTCGTTTTGGCTAACACACAATTTTGTAATGAAATGTGTGTGTGTGGGGGGGGGGGGGGTCTGGAGACTATGCTCCCGCTCACAGTGACCCGGAGAAAAATGAACCAGCAACGCTAACAAACCCTATCTCTCGATCACAAAACGTGAGCGAGGGACAAAAAACCCTTACCCTTACCCTAACCCACAATCCACATAGGACGTCATCATATCCGATCTAGCGTTCTCCGATCGATGTCATCACGCGCTGGGTGGAAATTCAACAGAATCGAAATTATATTATAATTGACTTGGGTGAAAATTAAAATTGACTTGGGTTTAAATTATAAAAAACAAATTATATTAAAATTGACATGGGTGGAAATTATAAAAAACAAATTATATTAAATTTGACTTGGGTGGAAATTAAAATTGACTTGGGTGAAAATTATAAAAAACAAATTAAATTAAAATTGACTTGGGTGAATATTAAAAAAATCAAATTATATTATTTTTCATGTCCCTTATCAGCCACCGTAAATATGTTACATACGGATAGAAAATTTTTACAATAACAAAATTAAGATTATTAGATAATGAATTGGCTACACAAATGGATTTTCTTAAATGACTCTTAAATTAATTTCAAGGGCCTTGATATTTTCTTTTAGGCCTAGTTACTTCCCTGACATTTTGTTCAAGATAATGTAGAAGACCACATAATCTAGCCAATGTCATGAGCTATTATTCTCAAATGTGGGCAACACATCCAGACTACTATTCGTAAAATATTTGTCTGAATTACAGACTATAAGTGACTTTGATTATTTATTTCGATTAGTAATACCGTTCTGATTTAAGACACAGACGTTCTGATTAAGACATCCAAAAAATTAGTTACACCCCAATATCAATTGTGTACTCACAAAACAAATCAGCATGAAAACATGAAAACGTTCCTCATACTATTCAGGAAACGCGGTTGCTCAGTGAGTAAGACGCTGGCTTGCTAATCAAGAGGTCTCGGGTTCGCTCCGGGAGTTGGCCGAGAAAGTTTCTCGGAATTTTACGACACCTTTATAAACCTGTAACGGTAAATTTCTTTGATCTTTGGGGTAAATTCTATGCTCGGAATAACTTGAGATCTTAAAGTCGGGGGCGGCTTTGAATATATATAGGGGAATTTGGGGTTATTCTTCTGAAGTTTTTCTTTTAACCCGTACCGGGTTATTCTTTCACTGCAGGTTTTTATTTCCCCATAAGAAAACATGGAATAGGGTTTTTCTTGTGGGAATTCTGGGATATACTCATGATCAATATAGCGGGTAAAATTTGAGTTTTTAACAATCTATTGACGTGCTCGCCAAAATAACACTTCCGTGTATAACATTAAAGGTACCCTACTTTCAATTAAACGGGGGTTTAACTCCTTACTAGCGCTGTTCTGTCCTACAGTGTGGGGGAGATAGGGTTTAACGCCCAATCGACACAAACCAGGTCATTTTCGGGACTTACACGTCGTTCAATTTTATTTCAATAAGTCCTCTGCGGAGGGTGGAGGGTTTTCAGTATTTTGGTGATATGGACCATTTTTCGAGTTCCAGTAAGTAGACGTGCAGCCGAATTCTGAACATGTTGCAGACGTTGAATTGGTGATTTGGGAAGCCCGTACAGTAGGGCATTATGATAATCCAATTTAGTGGTTATTAAAGAATGAATCAAAAGTTCGAGGTTTTCGGAGCTTAAATAAGTTTTGATTTTTCCTAGTTTATAAAGTTGATAATATGATGAAGAACATACAGCAGTTATATGATTTTCAAAAGAGAGGCACGAGTCAATAACGGCGCCAATATTTTTAGCTTTGCTAGTGGGACTGATGATCTCGCCATCCAGTTGAAAGGTGGTTTGTTTAATTTTTTTCAGTTGGTGTTTACTCCCAAGAAAGAGAATCTCTGTTTTGTCAGGGTTTAGCTTTAGAAAATGAAGTGTCATCCAGTCATGGATTTCTTGCAGACATGTCTCGACATTTGCGACTGGGATTGTTCTTCGAAGCTAATATAAAGCTGTGTGTCGTCGGCAAAAAGGTGGATACTAGGGCCATATTTCTGTGCAATTTTATTCAGTGGTTTGGTGAAGATGATGAATAACACCGGTCCCAGAACTGAACCCTGTGGGACACCACAGAGCAGGGGAACATCCTTGGAGTATTCATCTCCTATGCAAACTCGCCGTTTTCTATCTGTTAGATAGGACTTGAACCAACTGTAAACTGTACCACGTAGTCCGATTTATGTCCAGAGAGTATCCAAGAGATCTTCTGAGTCCAGGGTATCAAATGCAGCTGACAGGTCTAAGAGAACTAATATTACGCAAAAGCGTTTGTCTAATTCGAAATAGATATCATTAACAAGGCTGTTTCAGTACTATGATATTCTTTGTACGCGGATTGGTAAGTATTGTCGAGACTGTTGGTTGACATATGCTGGTGTAGTCGAAGAAGAGCACATTTCTCTCGCAACATGGACATAGCCCTGAGACTGCCCTTCTAAAGATAAAAACAGACATTGATTTAGCCCTTGATAAAAATCATGGAGTCAATCTAGTATTATTAGACTTGAGTGCCGCTTTTGATACGGTCAGTCATGACATCCTCTTTAAACGCCTGGAAAATATTGGAATAAAGGATCAGCATTGGACTGGATCAGATCATATCTATCAAACAGAATACAACAAGTCCAGATAAATGGTATCGTTTCAAAGCCAAAACCAATCTCTACTGGCGTACCGCAAGGTTCAGTACTTGGACCTTTGTTGTTCCTGATATATGTTCTTCCATTAGGACAGCTAATTAGACGCCATGGTGTGCAAAATCACGGTTTTGCAGACGATACTCAAATTTATGATTCCTTTATGATGAATGAACCCGAGAGTTTAAACTATTCCTTGAGAAAATTAGAAAATTGCCTTAAAGAAATTCGTTCATGGATGACAGTCAATAGTTTAAAACTTAATGATGAAAAGACCGAATTTATTGTGATCTGCTTGAAACGTCAGTCAAAAAAGTTGCCCCCAGATGTGTCAATCACAGTTGGTGATGTGCTAATCAGACGAAATGATAATGCAAAGAACTTAGGCTATATCTTTGAAAAACACCTCTCAAACAGGCCTCAAATAAACAGTATTGTAAGCAAAATGAACTCCCAGCTTAGAAATATTTCTAAGATCAGAAAGTGTCTGAATAGGGACTGTGCCATCAGCGTAGTTACTGCTCTTGTAACCTCCCATCTAGACTACGCTAATTCATTATTAGCTGGAACACCAGACTCAGATTTACACAGACTGCAGGTCGCACAGCATAATGCTGCTCGGATTATATGTGGAGCTCGGAATAGGGAACACATCACACCCTATATGAAAGATCTTCATTGGCTACCAGTAAAATCCCGCATCTCTTTTAAAATACTGTGTAACACATACAATTCGCTATACTCTGATTCCCATCCAGTCTATCTGAAAGAACTTCACACATTTTACTCCAACCAGCGATCTAATCTGAGATCAGCCGATGACAGAACTCGCCTTTTGATCCCAAAATTCAACAAACGAGTTGGCCAATTCTCATACCCCTGTAATTCTGCCAAACTCTGGAACAACCTACCAGTAACCATTAGACAATCAAATTCATATTATATATTTAAGCGTAAATTGAAAACTCATCTTTTCGGACAGTGTTATGATTAATCTTGTGAAGCGCTTAGGAACTTTTTTTTTTGATAAGTAATGTAGCGCTATATAAATGAAACGATAATAATAATAATAATAATAACTTAGAAACATAGCTTAGATTACTGACAGGTCTGTAGTTTTTAAGGAGATCGGGGTCCAAACTGACTTTCTTTATTAGAGGCCTTATAATTGCCTGTTTGAGCTGCTTTGGAAATATGCCTGATTTCAAGGAACTGTTAACAATTGAAAGCAAGAATGGAAGAAAGACGTCGATGTGTTCTTTCAGGAGCCAAGTCGGCAGCGGATCAAGAGAGCATGACTTTGTCTTCGTGTTCATAACAACTTCCTTCAAGGTTTCAGTGTCATACGGTTCAAAATATTCTAAGACAGAAAAAGAGTTGTATTTATATGATGGTACAGTGCTTCGGAGTATCTTCTGCTTTTCGATGATATGTAGTCTAATATTGGCAATTTTGTCATTGAAATACTCCGAAAACTTATCTACCAGCTGAACAGGAGAGTCGTAGTCCGGGAGAATATTGTTGTTATTAGATGAGTTGATGAGTTCTTTCACCGTCTTAAATAATTTTTTGTGATCTTTTCCGCACTCAGCTACTTTCATATTATAGAATTCTTTTTTCGATCTTGTGACCAGACTAGAAACAGCTTTTACTTCTTGTAGATAGATCTGTTTATGGATATGGAGTCTTGTTTTCTTGCACAACTTCTCTGCCTTGCGCCTTCGTTTCCTAGCATCGCGTATCTCGCCATTGAACCATGGACAGTTAGGTTTAATGAGAATAGTTCGGGATATCACAGGAGCATGTTTATCAATGATATTCTGTACAGCTGTATTATAATTCTCGACTAGTATGTCTGCGTCTGCTGATTGTGATTTCAGTACCGTTGAGTTCTTTATGTCCTCCGAAAAACCATTTAAATCAATGCTTTTGTATTTACTGTATTTAATAGTTTTGGGTGCCTTTGAGCAGGTTTTACCAAATGTAACTGTAAAATGGAGAGCAAGGTGGTCACTAAGATGAGAATCGAAAGCATCAAAGTCATTAATATAAATTTCATCAGATCTTGTTAGTATTAAATCAAGAGTATGACCTAATATGTGAGTTGGTACGTTGACATATTGACTCAAACCAAATGAACCGATTAACTTAGAAAATTGTACTGCACTGTGATCTGACGGATTGTCGACATGAATGTTGAAGTCGCCAGCTATCAAGAGTTTACCGGGTCTTAACATAAGACTCTCCAAGTATTCTCCTAACTCTGTGAAAAATTCTGATATTGGTATTATAGTTTTGTTTTTCTTTATCAATGGGGGCCTCTATATAACGACGAATCTTATGGTTTCTGCAGTTGATTTACAAGTTGCCTCTATGTATTCAAATGAATTATACTGCTGTGTCTGCTTTCGAACTGTGATAGAGAAATTATTCTTGTAAAGGATATCGAGACCCCACCCCCTCTACCTTTACGGGGAATGTGTTCAAGCCTGTAGCCTAAGGCAAATAATTCACTGATTAATGGACCACTGGTATTACTTTTCAGCCAGGTTTCTGTCAGTAGCGCTATTTCACAACCACGGTCTGATAAATGTTCAGTGAGCTGAATTGTTTTATCATTAAGTGATCGAATATTGATCAAGCATAACTTTTTTTTGTATAGTGATTTCTTTTTACCAGCCCTACACCCTCTTTTCACCTTCTTGAATTTAAATATGTTGAGTAGTTTGAGAGAGTTGATCAGAGTAGTGTTCAGTTGATGACATTGTTCACTGTTTAAGGTGTAGAGCGTCTGTGATGTATACACCACTTTAGTGGCCATGAAAACACAACAACTTGGTGATTAACAACTCAGGACATATCTCACCATTCCGTTACCAAAATCAAAATCAGTGCATAACACATAAAATATCCAAGATGTTATCAAAATGTCAGTAATTCTGCAATTCCTCTTACTTTATGTAACACGGTGTTATGTAACTTTGAAAACTTTGCAGAGCTCTCAACTGCCGCTTCTCAGCGCAAGGGAGATAACCAACACAAATTATATGCTTTATTTCATATTTATATTGTAGGTTATAGTATTTCTTGCATTTTTGACTTCAAGGGGTTGGTCAAGTTTAATTTGAAGTCAGTCGTCGAGTGAGGCGTTCTGCGGCGAGTTGTCGAATATACATCTTTGTGGTTGGTCGTTTATTTAGGCCGACAAGTCGACTATTTTGGCCGATAACGGTTGGTCGGCTAGTTTCTTTACTTTCCCATACAAATAATTAGATACATCTGATCTGTATATTTGAGGTTCATTTGTAAATACGAATGGCTTCACTTTTATAACCTATAAAAATGGAAATAAAAACATTTACATGTATATTATACGAGTATTTGAATATTCTATTACACATACTTTCAAAATAAGAATAAAGCTATTAACAGGGGGGCGGGCGCTGTGAAGAGTACGATTTTGATACTACGATCTCCTGAATTCGAGCCCGGGTCCTCCAGCACGATAGGCAACAATCTAACTTATGATTGAAGTCACCACAGCCCCTGAGTAGACCCGACTGGATTATCTTTCATATGATATGATAAAGGTTGTGCTCACATAAATTTATGTTTGTATTACTAGTCAATATTTTATATACATGTATATAGATAAATTAAAAATAATTTACCTGTTTGTTCACATATCTGCTGTTTGTCTACTCCTACTTGCCAACTTGGTAAAGTCTCGTGAGCAGTGTCCACGCGGCACGCCAGCCAAACTAATGAAAAGGTCGACCGTGATTTGCACGTGCAACTTTGAACCAATCAACAACTTGTTTCTTGATCTCTATTCAACATCAGTCACTGCAGACAATATGACACAGGGAATATTCTATTTAGATTTATTATTGCCCTTCTACGCTTAACAAAATGTTTATTACATTTCATGAACAAAACAAAAAATATATTTATACTGCCAACATATTTACACCAATAAAATATTGGTGTTGAGGTATAACCGAACATATATATGTATTTTCATTTTCCACATTATACTCGTATTTTACTTATATTTTCATTTTACATGTAAACATAAACGGTTTATAAGCAAGATAAAGTCCTCGACTTCGGTTATGCTGGGGAAGAAAGACTTCAGAAAAAAACCCTCAAAAGAAAAACCTCGGCCTATCGGCCTCGGTTTTTCTTTTTGTCGGGTTGTTTTCTTCAGTCTTTCATTCTCCAGCATAACCTCAGTCTCGTGCTTTATCCTACACATAAACAATAGTGTGTACGTAGAAAAACCCGTAACCCGCACCAAATTTCACTCGTTTCACACTTTAAGGCGTATGCCCATTTTCATTAGGCCAGTCGGTTCAGAAAAGTGGAACGTTAAATCCCATTTAATTTCCTCATACTGTTCAGCACAAGGTGGGTGAATCATTCACGCATAACACGAGGAAACTTTCTCAAGCGTGTATGACAACTTTCATATTATAAAGAGATGTACAACTGGCGGTAGTTTTTTCTTTGATGTCCATCGCAGTTATATCTAATAACAACCTGTCATGACGTCATCATAGGTTGATATTCGGTTTTATATCAACCGCTAATGATGTCATCTCAGGTCGATATATTCGGCTCATATCAACCGCTGATGACGTAGACGACAGAAATAATACATGGAACACAGAAATAAATTTTTATTCTCTTGCCAATTAAAAATTGTTATGGTACAGTTTGTAGCATTTAGGACCGAAATAGACGGCGTAGGCTACTTATCGGCACATTTAAATCGGTTATCCATACTCCATGTCTAAGATTTCTTTCAGAATTTTCTTTCTTTGTAAAGTATTTTTGGGTACAGTCCGCTTAAAACCGTCGGTCAAATCCTTCTATGAACATCCCGAAAACCTCCAATCACGTTCACTGTCAGAATTATCGGAAAATATTGCCCTTTGATCCAAATTTTCTTCAGGCTTTGGATAGATCCTCATCATATTTGCATTCACATCTATTCCAACGTCAATAAAGGATTGGTTATTCGTCTGACTTCGTATTACTATCAATTTCTGTTTTTGCTTTCAATTCAATTACTGCAAAATGGCGACATATAAACAAAAGCATGCACGTGATTACTTCGGTAATTTTCGTAATTTGGCGGAACTATCGAGCAATTATCCAATCACTGCTGCCATGTAATAGAAGAGTCCATTAAATTTAAGAGTGATTGCGTTGTATATGTCGGATATAAACCTACTCTCCTTCGGATTGGTATGATAGAGAACACTAATTGGGCTTCGCCCTCGTGTTCTCAATCATATAAACCTCGTGTTGGTTAATATCGTATACATACATCATTCTGTAGTCGACATAGCACGTAACGAGGCCACGGTACATTTAGATATTCTACAGATGGTAACATTGACAATGCCAAGGTATAGTCAGATAGTTCTGACTACAAGGCTTGCTACTGCTACTGAAATGTCACACACACACACACACCCAAACCAATGATTTGTATACACTTGTATCAAACACAAGACTGCTGAATGTACATAAGTTTTGATTGAATAAAAACAACATCTATTAGGCCTGCATTAGCACCGAAGAAAGATGTATATATAACAATAATACATAAGACAGATGTATAATAATAATACATAAGTATAATACTGTAATACCATGGGGCTTTTTGTCAGACGTGGAGAGCGGACATGTACCAAAACCGGTCGCCACATCCTACGTACGACCCACGCATCTTTTCTTACTACATTTACTACATATTTTCGTAGCCTTGTGATCGTCTAGAATTTATCTCTGATCGTCTTTGCTTTTCTTTCACGTTGTGTATTTCTTCTTAATGTTTTCTTAAGACGTCTGTCTTATCAGGAATAACAATGCAACTGTTCGTTTCTACATTTTATATCAAGCTTGATACAATCAAGCATGGTATATATTACAATACAAAAATCATTCTCAACCTCTAGTCAGCCAAACTCACTGGGTGAGTTTTCTGCTGTTTAGGAACTCAGATGGTCATATCTCTCAGGAATCTAAATGTCATCTAACCAATTTTCGCAAGTATCATAGTTTTTATTAGCTTCATGGGTTTATGAGACCCCATATTCCCGAAGCAATGGCCCGAGAAATCCCTCTCTGACCATTGCTGGAATAGCGTCTGTTTCTTGAACTTATGCGGGAATGTGTCTATTCTTTCCGTTCAATGAAAGCTATCACTTAAGTACAGCAACATGACAGTCCTTCGTTTAATCTGGGTCTTCCCTAAAACTTTGGACAGTGATTTAAGGTATTCAAAACGGTGAAAGTATGTTCGTTTCCAAACAGTATTGTTTACATTTCATTCGACTTGATAGCCTCGTTTGTCACGCAACTAGTTTTACTACAGTATTCTGCTATGCACGGGTTAATTAGGCATAATAAAATCGTGAGTCATGACGTAACGTTATGTAAACATATTTGGTCCAATATTGGCAGCAAGTGATTGGTTGGTAGACGGACTACGGACAAATAAAAATTTAAAACAACAATATCCACTCATAATAGCAGTGTGTAGTTGGATTACCTCTAATCAAACGCAACACTGCGCCGGAGTATGATTAGACCCATGCATGTTCATTACCATGAACCTGTGATTTAAGAATATGATTGATTAATTTAAGCCAAATAGTGCAATAGGAAAATTCCTAGCACGTGTGTTTTGTTGAAAGACAGAACCAGTTTGTTATTGTTCTGTAGCTCTTTTTATATAACAAAATGTCCATCATGACTAAGTTAATTTAAGTACTTTAAGTACATATATGTGAATCTACTGACTTGCCAAAGATATTAATTAGTGAAGTAATATGCCATCTTATTTCTCGAGCAAAAATCCTTCTAAAAGTATTACAATACCAGGGCCGTCGAAAGCAAGTCTTGATTTTTTTTTGGTGGGGTACCATCCAAGAACTTTAGGTGGGATCCATGGACAGCCTAGGATAAATGACACAAGGAAAAAACGCAAGAACAACTTCGTCCCGTCCTTTGTAATTACCTATTCTGTTATAGATACAACAGAAATGAGAGGGACTTGAAATAACGATCGATTGTTTAGTTAACTAATCCCGACACTCACAACTGGGAAAGTATCTATCTTTTGAATCGGATGACTGTGATTCTGATAAGTAAAACTTTGATTTTAACTGGATAATTATAAGTTGGTCATGTTGATTATCATGCGTGATTAAATATTACATGGATCCATTATTAAGCGCTGATTAAATTAAATTCAAAATCAGTTGCCTACAGAGTATATCTATTCTTTATTCCCTTAGGTCAAGAGCCCATCGGGTAAAACACACATACAAAAATACATACAAAACATACAAAAAAGGAAATATATACAGAATGTACAAGGGAGAGTATGTTAATGAGATGTACAAAAAGGTTTAGAGGTGATTATATTTTAATGATAAGTTCAGATCTTCTCTTATTTGCTTGAAATAGAAACCTACCTAGATTCTCTAATTCTGTGGTGTTCTTAGCAGCAAGAAGTTGTATTAGTTTATAAACACTTGGGTTTTTACTATAATATTGTTTTATAAATTTATTTCGCAGGTCTTTGTATCTGGGACAAATAAGGATAAAATGATACTCGTCTTCGACATCTAGTTTATTGCACAAAATACATAATCTATCTTTCTTACCTGTCTTAACATACCTGCCTTTCTCGATATTTAAATTGTGGCAGGAAAGTCTTATTCGTGTGATTTCACGTATATATTTTGTATTTATCGATTTAGTTAAGTAAAACTGGATTGTAAACGTATCTACAATATATTTGTATATATGACATTTTGACGATTCAGTGATCTTTTCGTGGCATTCTTGTTTAAAAATTTTAAATAGACGAAGTTTTATTACAGACAATGTGCGTTTAGAATTTCCAAGACCATTTTTTCCCCAAATACTTCCTAATCCGAGCCTAAATAATTCTTTTCTAACATTATCTATCCAGTTATCATTGTTCATGCACATATCGTTGTAACATCGTCTAAGAATTATATTGTCTGTGTTAATTAACTTTAACCAGTATTTGAATATTCGAATTTTTCTTCTTATTGAAAGTGGATATCGACCCAATTCATAATATACCATAACAGTGGAGGCATTATTACGTGTTTGAAGTAGTCTTTTACAAAAATTCAGATGCACCTTTTCGACATCCTCAGCTTTATGAAAGCCCCAGACTTCGGATCCGTAGCATAAGATACTACTTACGTAGGTGTCGAAAACTGACAATTTTGTTACAGTGTTAAAATAATTATCATTACATACTTTTAAGACGGAAAATAGTGCTTTTCTGGCCTGGTAAGATACGTTCTTTTGCGTTTTCATAAATTTACCGTTAAAATTCAACAAAACTCCTAGGTAGTTAAATGAATCAACAATTTCCAGGTTTTTATTACATAATGCCCAGTTCTCTTTTTCACCAATTTTGCCACCATTTCTAAAAATCACAATTTTAGTTTTTGAAATATTTACAGATAAATCCCATTTTTGTGTATAAGTATATAGAGAGTTTAATAAATTTTGGAGCCCCTCTGGGGTTTCCGAGAACAAAACCTTGTCATCAGCATACATGATCATAAACAAATTTAACGTTTCTATATCTACAGTCGGGCATTCGTCTGCTAGTAGACGAGACTCGCAATCATGCAAATACATTGAAAATAGGACAGGGGAGAGAACCTCGCCCTGGAAGAGTCCATTTTGACACTGAAATATATCTGATACGCCATTTTCAAATTTGACACAACACCTAACCTTTTCATATAGAGATCTGACTACCTTAAGAAAATTACCCCCTTTTCCCTGTTGAATAAGCTTATACCATAAATTGTTTCTATTAACCAGATCAAATGCCTTACTGTAATCCACGAAACAGCAGTATAGACGTTTTTTCTGTTTTAGGGTTCGATTAATAAGTGCTTGGAGGACAAAAATTGCATCTACCGTACTTACATTTTTTTGGAATCCAAACTGACTTGGTGGTATTATGTTATATTTTTTATCAAATTTTAGCAACCTATTATTCAGGATAGAAGTAAACAGTTTTCCTAGACACGAAACAATAGATATTCCCCTGTAGTTATTTGGGTCATTAGCGTCCCCTTTCTTGTAGACTGGCACCAAGTTTCCTTTGGCCCACGTTGAAGGAAAGGCTCCCGAATTGAGAACATTATTAAAAATTTCAATTAGACAGGGCATCAGAACGTCTTTACAGTGTATTAGGAGTTCATTTTGGATATTATTGCCAGACGACGCTTTATTCAGCTTTAGTTTTTGTATACATTCTCGTATTTCAGTCTCTGTTATAACAGTGTCTAATTCGCTTTTACAAAATTGTGGATTTAAGTCATATGTTTTAATATAATTCATAATACTTTCGTCTACAGTAGGGCAAGTGGATGCTAAATTCTTAAAATGTCTATGAAAATCATCAATCTCTAATGTTGTAGTAACGGGCTTTTGTTTTTTAAACAGCTTATAGAATAGCTTCGGGGTTTTTTTTTTTAACGAGTTGCACTAAGTTCCCCTGATGGCTTTTATTATCATGTTTTAACCGTCGTTCTAATTTTTTGTAATATCCCTTTGTTCGATTAAGGAGTGAACGGTTTTCATTATTTTTGTCAACATTAAACGCGTGTAGCGCGGATTTGTAGTCTCTGTATCTTTTTAAACAAGAATCATTGAACCATGGTTTGTCTATTTTGCCTAGCTTTTGTTTACCTTTGGTGATTACAATTTGTTTTGTATACTTTATCATCAGATTAGAAAGGGTTTGCGAGAAACTATCAACACTTTTATCTATACAAGCCTGATTAAGCTCCCCTATTTTACATGCACGTATCAAGCTGGATTTAATTGAGCTAACGTCACTAATAAGATTTTCTATTTTTTAAAATTTCTTCCCTATTAATGATCTGTCGTCGGATTTTTCTTTTACTGATATCTGAACCAGGTATATTGATAGAACATGCGTGTATAAAATTAAACACAATAGGGCTATGATCTGAGTATTCATTGAAATCGCAACATGTAAAATCTGTAATAAAATTACGATATTTATAATTCATTAAGTGTCATTCCATGAGAAAACCATGCAGAAGGTGATAAGGTGGGGGTCGGCCGATTCGGTTCATATTGTCAGGGTTTGGCGGTTCACCCGAGACTACTTCACAGCCAAAACGATTTGTTTCAAAATTCACTGGTTGTGGAGATACAGTATCCAAAGGATTTTTACGCTATTTTTACCATTTTTTCGCGAAATTTTGGTCATTTTCCTAGGCGTATTACAGTGCCTAATACTGCAGCGATTAGGCAAACGCTGATATATAATGACAGATAAGGTCTTCTGGTTTGATCGATTGCAGCGTTTCACTCCATAACATTATTGATGGGGTTGCCATTTGGTAAAATGTGAAGGGTGTCTATCGGGACTTTGAAAACACTCTAACTTTGAGGGTCAAAATATCCACTGTTCCAGGGTTATGGGTACCGATGATGGTATATTCTGGTAGAGGGACACCACTCCTACAGATTTCAAGAATAAAAGTTCTGTGATTCCTCAAGGAAAATGAGAAATAAATTCGTGGAAAAATCAATTTTGGGATATTTTTCGTTCAAAAATATGTTTATTTCTTTCCAACAAACTGACCAATATCACTTTTATCACTAATATACATGTGAATTGCATAGTTATGTGTACCACTGGGAAGAGCTAACTACTTACCCCCCCCCCCCCAAAAAAAAAAAAAAACCAAGCTCGACTAAGCTTACGACCCTCGAAGCAATACTATTATACATAGGGCTGAAAGACAATGAAATACCACACGTCTATATTAATGCTTACTACTAGAGGGATATAGTAAACTACGGTACTTTCCTAAAAAAAAAAAAACAAGCTCGACTAAGCTTTAGATCCTTGAAGTAAAGCTATTATACAAGTGAACTATTACAATACTGCTCAGATTTCACTTTTTCAAAGAAATCTCCACAAAACTACTCGACAGATTTCCACGGTTTATTAAGGGACCAGACTACGTTCAAAATATATTCCGAGCTCGATCAAAAATAGATAAACACAACACTTTCAAATTGCTCAAATAAATCAAAGTTTCCAGTGAATTCAATTGGACGAAGACGAAATAACATATAAACAGTACTAGACCGATTGTCAACTGAATACAGTGGCCAAACAGGCGAACCTTCCTGATCGATCCCTCTAACCAGTGACAGTCGGTACTAGTTAGCACTTTAAAACGATGAAATAAAATACAGGGGAGAAGATATTACATGAAATATGCAAAAAAAGAAAAGTATGACGAATATTATATACACTAACATGAATCAACCTGGAATTTACAGTGTCTGTTCTGTGAAGCAAACATAAGGAACGATACATATAAATGAGAAGGGCTATTAGTATGCTTCTACTATAAATTAATGAAAGAATAAAACCTTGTAAGTTAGCAAAATGAGTGATGGATATTAGCAAAATTAGTGAGTGATGGATATTAGCGAGGTTCCGCAAACCTAATATCATAAGTATACAAGAGAAACTCTCTATTATATACTTATGCAGAAGTTACAAAGTCACGAATTGAACCTTCCTAATATTGAGGTTACACAATCGATTTTCACAATCGATTTTATCAATACTCATACTCATGTTTCATTTGTAGCTTATGCAGTAGTCAACCATGTGTAGTATGCACATACAGAGTGGTATCGCTGACTTTCACATATTTACAGAGGAGTATCATGGATAGTGAACTAACTCGCTATAAACTCACATCATACGCTCATAGTACATGAAGCCCTATACCTCACCGAGCTGGCTCACCCACGGCGGATCGGCCAGGTCGAAATCTGAGAGGATGAGATACTGTGAGCGTATGACATGAGTTTATATCAAGTTAGTTCACTATCCTCGATACTCCTCTGTAAATAACTGAAAGTGAGAAATACCACTCTATGTACGCATACTACAAAGGTTGGCTACTGCATAAGCTATAAATGAAACATGGTTGCCTCCAAAACAATTCAAAATTGACGACTGTTTACCACAAGATCGGCTGTTTCTCCCAAAATATCACTGAGTGAGAGTGTTTTCCCGCACAGAGCTGGAACTTTGCTTCACCAGGGTTTAATTTGGAAAACTTTGACTACACTAACCTGATCCTATGGGTACAAGAACATTCCATGTCAGAAAGATTTCACGGCTTGTAATAAGATTGATATTTCTATACGGTTTGGTCTTTTTGGTACCATGTAATGGATGCTGACAGCTTCTAGGACATTTCCATCTCACACCCAAGCGATATCGATGAGCAGGACAAATCAGTTTTGTGTCCAGCATGGGAGTGTTCGTGTCAAAAAGTCCACATCGAAAAGCAATAAGTTCTCACTCAGTTTTAACGTCCCCGCGTCGTATATGATTGATTTCGAGAAGTCATTTGATATCTTTCTTACATTCTTACAAAAGTATTTTAGAGGTTTCATTCGGGTAGTCACGATTTAAGCCGCATTTTGTCGTTGAAAATTGAACAAATCCACAATCATCTGTGTCAGCCATTTTTTCGGAATTTAGGCTGGATACCAATCCTAACATACAATATTTTGTACGAGCGGGTCGGATTGGGAACGAAGCTTGGTGCAAGACATTAAACTAATACAATTCTGAATACAAAGTAACTCAAATAATCGAAATCTGTCTGTTATATCTAAAAAATGAAGTTGTACGATGTGAGATTTCACGATGGCATTTCGTCTTCTTCCTGGAAAAATCACAGAACTTTTATTTTTGCGATGTGTAGGATTGGTGTCCCTCTATGCTAATATATCGCCATTATTCGCCTAGACCCCGGAACAGTGGAGATTTTGACCCTCAAAGTTGGTGTGTATTCATAGTACAGATAGACACCCTGCATACTTTACCAAATGGCAACTCTATGAATAAGGTTATGGTATTTTAATTTTCATAGGAATTTACATTAGAGCATATACTACTAATATAAGTCGGTTTTCATTTCATGGAAGCTATTTAAAATACAGAAATAAATTGACGAAAATTAACTAAAATTAGCCGAAAAATAGCCAAAATATCCGAAAAATGCATATGGTGCCATATCTCTGCAACCGGCCAATTTTGAAAAAAACTGTTTTGGCTCAGAAGTAGTCAAGAGTAAGTGATCAGATCCTGTGAATATAAACTCGAATTGCCGACCCCCCACCTTATCACTTTTGCACGATTTTGCATGGTTTTCTCATGGAATGACACTTAATAGGTAATCAATTAGGCTAGAGCCTTTACTGCTGTTAAATGTAAAATTTCCATCTAGATCGTTATTTATTCTACCATTTAAAATTCTTAAACCTGTATTTTTACATAAGTTAATTAATTTACGTCCAAATTGGTTTATAATCGTATCAATATTATTGCGTAAGATCATTGGTATATCTGGAATATACTGGCACAAGTCTGACAAATTATTTGTAACATCAATACTTAAGCCATCTTCACTGATAAAATCCTCCAACTTAGCTGTTCTGGCATTAAAATCGTCACAAGCTAGGATAATGCCTTTATCGATATACTTATTAATAATATCTTCTAGACAGATAAATAAATCAACATCATATTTATTATAAAAAATACTATTATACAGTGGAAAATAACATGCACAAATAAAAACGACCTCCTGCTGGCTACTAATTTTTACGACAATAATAGTATCAAAAACATTATCAACAATTGAACAGAGCTTGTCAATTCTATTTTTAACGAAAATAACTATTCCACCACCTTTACCAAAGTCTCTCACAAATTTATACGCATGGTAGTCGGGGATTCCTATTTGATCATCCGTATTTATCCAACACTCATATAAACAGACAACGTCACATGTAGATATCATATCAACAAAGGAACTGTCTTTAAGTTTTTCACATAGACCTTTACCAACATTCCAAGATAGCACACTGATTATACTCCCCACGTTTTCCTATCTTTTACTTGAAGGCTGCTCAGTATTGGGTGAACTTAATTGGCGTTTCCGTGCTTCATCTGGGCGATTTTTATATTCCCATGGTCTAGCTACCAGTACATTTTCTTGATCTGTGGTTTTATTTACGTCTTCTCCCCCCTCGTACAGCCTGCCATCAACGAATAATTTGTCCCTTATCATTTTTGTTTTATGTCCGTTTCGTTTGAAGTTTTTCATCACAGGATAAAGGGCTTTTCTACTATCTTCCACTGATGCGGGGAACTGTTCGTTTATACCGTACGGTTTTCCTGTAAGCTTATATGCATTGCTTTTCACGTAATCCAAATCCTTGTGGTACATGAATCTTGCAACTATTGGGCGTGGGCGACCGGCATTGCTTCTGCCAAAACGATGTCAGTCATCAGACGAGTAGGGGGGTCGCCGCGGTCAGCGCTGAAGCCTTAGACGCGAGCCTGGGTGTAGCGGCCGCGGGTACCGATCTTGGTGGTAGTAGCAAATAAATCAAGTATGAGTACTTTATTGACCAGGGACCGAACACGGTGTCATCGCAAGTAAACTGGTTTCGCGATTATGAAAGGCCGCGCATAATAAAACGGAAATATTAGCTTGGACAAAACAGATCTTTAACTGCAGACTTATGAAGCAAACTAAATGAAAATACAAACACAAATACACGAGATAACTTTGAGTAAATGATTTAATTGAGAACGGGCCGCTTTATTGCGTTATATATTGAGGGAATCTTGTATACAAGATTCTACTACAATAGGTATAGGTTGGGGGTGGTTGTTTACTCGCTTGGCTGTTTCGTTCTCAATTATCCTATAAGTAAATTAGTCTCTAAATCAGATGAGGTTATTCAACATGTATGTTTATTTCCAGAGTGAATATAAATATATATATATATGTATGTAAAAACAAATATGGGATATAGAATAAATTATTAATAAAATGAATAGTAAGTTAATTAGGTAACTATTTCTATACGCGTTATTCTAAACTTTTACATGTACTTATATGCAATATTTAAAGAAATGAAATTAATAAACGAGAACTATAAAATGTGTATATAAATCTAAATATAACGTATCTTACCTATAAGTAAATTAGTCTCTAAATCAGATGAGGTTATTCAACATGTATGTTTATTTCCAGAGTGAATATTGTAACATAATACATAAACTCATTTTATTAGAAATATTCTTTAATGCTGGATAACATATTTACAGGTACAGATAATGCTGGATAACATATTTACAGGTACATATGGTGAAATATATCTGGCTCTTGACCGTAGGTCTGCGAAGACCTTATTTCCGGGGTCCAAGGGCAGACCCCTTTCCTCATGGTCTGAGGGCAAGTTCTTTACGTCTCTCTCTGCCCTCGTCTCCCTGTCTCTGCCCTCGTCTGTCCTTGTTTTCCAAACTAGGCTTATTTATATCGACTATGGTATGCCATAGTTAATACCATTAGTAATCAGAACAATGAGACTTAATTAATACGATTCACACCTCCTATCTCTAGACAATATGTGTTAATGCTTGTTACCCAAATCTTATATCATAATATACTTGTCGGCTAAACATTGTTTGAACAACCCATCACACCTTACATAATACTATGTCATCAATCCCCTCACATACAAATTAAATCTAACATATACAACAAATAGTGCAAGTGCTTACATTGAATATGTAAAATAAACCATTATCAAAATACCCAACAGTATTTTGTAACAATATGTATACTGCACTCTGCTTGAGTTTATATACATGTTGGTAACCAGGTCTGATTTGGAGCGTCCTAAGATTAACTCATTAAACAATTAGCACAATAGATTTAATTATAAGAATACGGTTTGAATGAGCTTAAGTTATAATTATATATCTCTAGACGTTTTGGTAATTAAAATAATTCGACTAATTTACAACTAATCTATCAAGATTAAGGGTTGCTTAACGTCTATAAGAAATGTGTAATAATAATAATACTAATATATATATAAGAAATGAACATGTGTAATAATAATAAAATATATATAAAACTTTAAATACATAATATTTCACAATTAATGTTGTATCTATATGTAGAGTAATATTTTACTCTATCACATACCCCCACGGCTTGAAAAATTCTTTTGTCTGCGAAAGAACTATAATTTGCCACAAAAATTAACCGAAAGTTATACAAATAATATATATATATATATTTAAAACTAAAATACAATCACATTTAATAAGTAAAGTAGAAATTTTTTTAAATACTCTTGAATATTGCAATTACCAGTAAGAGGTACTTGGTATTGACCCTGATGTTACACTAAAATATGTAGCAGATTCTGTTTAAGTTGTCACCAATAGCTCTTGGACAGTTTTATTGATGCTTCTTGCTATTTTCTTCCTTCGACCATTGTTGTTGTAGTTTTTAGTAAACATGTGGCGTAGGTTTTCATCAATGTTCGCCGCATCGATCCATTTAGGGTAGGAGTTCTCCAGCCTACAATAATATCGAGCTTGACCACCAACTTGTCTTCTTCTTAAAATTCTCTTTACTGGTTGTTTCGACTGGGGCTGGTCCGTGGTGTCATCAGCAGATACTGACGGGAATGTTGCAGTTTTAGATTGTCTTTGGTCTATCTGACTGTCACCATTCTCGGTCGTCTCTAATGCATCCTGTCTTAGATTATATATCTTCAACCGGTTATGGTTAACAAAGGTGGATTGAAGTTTTAAATTTTCGCGGCTAGCCAATTTATACGTATGGTTCGGTCCTATCTGTTCGATGATATAGGGGCCGTTGTATTTTGTGGTCAACTTCGCCGTTTTACCTTCAGATACCACTGGATTGTTAATAAGTACCAAGTCCCCAACTTTAAACTGCGGTTCTAAAGCCTTTTTATCGTAATTCTCTTTTGTCATTTGTTGAGAAATGGTAATACTCTGCTTCGCTATTTGTCTTGTTATCTTCAGATTTTCGAGGAGTTGTTGCACGTAGATCTTGGCATCATTGGTCAGAGGTTGGTTTGGTAAGATTGTAGTGTCATAAGGAAGACACATTTCCCGTCCAAATAAAAGGTAGTGTGGAGTAAACCCTGTTGACTGACATGGTGAGCTTCTGAGAGCCATCATTACAAATGGTAGTAGTTCTGCCCAGTTGTCCTGTTTCTCATTGATGTATGCCCTAAAGATTTGTGCTATGTCTTTGTTTCGTCTTTCGCACACTCCATTGGTTTGGGGATGGTACGCTGTAGTTGTAACATGTTTTACCTCGTAAAGTTCACAAATAGCGTTGACGAGATTTGATGTAAATTGTCTTCCTCTGTCTGAGATAAGGGATCTTGGAGCTCCATATCTTGCAAATATTTCTGTTACCAAAATACTCGCTACCGTTTTAGCGTCTTGTGTTGCAATCGCAAAGGCTTCTGTCCATTTGGTGAATGAATCGATCACCAGCAGAACATATTTCTTTTTATCTTCGGTTTCTGGCATTGGTCCGAGTATGTCTATGTGTAATCGTTCGAATGTACCCTCGATTGGCATTGGAACTAGTGGCGCAATTCTGCTATGAGATGCTTTCGAACGTTGACAGACGTCACATTTTCTGATATAGTCTTCTACCTCCTGATACATGCCAGGCCAGAAATACTTTCGCTGGATAGATTGGGTAGTTGAGTCTCTTCCCAAATGGCATCCACCCAATTTTGAGTCGTGATAAGCCTGTAGCAGTGGTAGTCTATCCTGCTTTGGTACTGCTAACTGTGTAATGGTTACTGGTCTATTTGCCTTAGTACCTCTGTATTTTGGTCTATGTAGGTGGTATAGAACTCCATTAAGTATGTCGTATTCCATTGCGCGACCAACAAGACCTTTCACTTGAGTTTCCGTGAAGTGTTCTGGAATTTCGCCCTTTTCTTTGTACTCGATTATAGTACTGAAGTCTGGACAGTTACGCTGTTTTTCAGATATGTCGCTCTCCTTTACCTCGTCATCAGCATGAGTTGCTGCTACCAGTGGCGAGTTTCCGTGGTATGCAAATGAAACTTCCAGATGCTCAGAGTCTGTATAAGCTTCTAACAGAGATGGTATATCAGTTGAGGCTGATTCTTTAGGAGGGCTAGAGTATGTCCGCCTTGAAAGAGCATCTGCATTTAAGTTTGTTTTCCCTTCCTTGTACCGTACATCCATATCGTATTCTTGTAGTGTTAGCGACCATCTAGCTAATCTTCCAGATCCATTGTGTTTGACAGATTTCAGGTAAACCAAAGGTTTGTGGTCTGTGTACACTGTGAATTTTCTGTTTGCTAAATATGGTCTAAACACACGTATTCCTTCTAGGATTGCGAGACATTCTTGTTCTGACACGGTCCATTTCTTTTCACCTGTGCGCAAGGAACGACCACCATAAGCAATTACATGTTCCCTTCCATGGTTATCAAGCTGTCCTAAAATGTATCCAAGTGCTTCGCCACTTGCATCTGTAGTCAGAATGAATGGTTTGTCAAAGTTTGGGTATGCTAATATGGGTGCACTTGTCAAAGCATTTTTGAGATCATCAAAGGCTGACTGACAGTTGGTAGACCATTGGAATTCAACATCTTTTTGGAGGAGTTTTGTAAGTGGACCTGCAATCCGAGAATAATTAGGAACGAACTTACGATAATAGTTGGCTAATCCAAGGAACTGTCGCACTTTTTGTTGAGTGTCTGGTCGCGGAAAAGATTTCACCGTGTCAATCTTACTGGAGTCCACTTCAACACCATCTTTCGAAAATATGTGTCCCAGATAATTAACCTTTTTAGCTGCAAATCGGCATTTACTTGGTTTCAGAGTGAGTCCTGCTTGTTTCAACTTGGTGAATATGTTTTAAGGTGCTGCACATGTTCTTGGAATGATCTTGAGTAGATGATACTGTCATCAATATAGATTAGCACATACTGGTAATTCATGGTTCTTAAGGCTTTGGAGAGAGTGGATTGAAATGCCATTGGAGCGTTTTTGAGTCCATAGGGGAGACGGTTGAAATGGAACACGCCTTCAGGTGTGATAAAAGCAGATTTTTGCTTGGAATTATCATGCAATGGTACCTGCCAAAAACCGCTAAAACCATCCAAAACTGTAAATAGTTTACCTTCGGCTTGTCCAATAGAATCAATGACATCTTCAAACCTTGGGATTGGGTAATATATTGGTTTGGTGACTGCATTCAACTTTCGATAATCTACTGCAAACCTGTAACTTCCGTCTTTATTCTTGACCATTACTACTGGAGAATGCCACATGGAATCACTTGGCTCGATGATACCAGCTTCCAACATCTCTTTGATCTGTTTAGAACATTCTTCCTTGACGTGCATAGATTGTCTGTAAATTGGCATGCGGACAGCTCGAGCATCACCGGTATCAATCTCGTGATAATGAAGATCTGTTTTACCCAGTTCATTCCAATTTGTTGCAAAGACATCTCGTTGTTTTTGGAGAAATTCTAGAAGTTGTAGTTTCTCATTTTCGGAGAGATCTGAGTCACTTAAGTCAAAGATTAAATCATTCTCTGTGTCAACACCTGTAGTTCTTTCAGCCATATTAACTTTTGGTGTTTTGACTGCAGCTCGATGATTATCGACGATATCGTTGACGGTTATGCCACATACATTAGCTAGCACTTTATTTCTTGGTATACTGACAGTTTCGTTTGTTGGATTGAGCACTCTCATGGCTGCTGATTTCATTTTGGGCTGCACAATACATTTGGCACCCATTACTGATGAAGACGTGTTAACTATTGGTTCCAACAGAAATGGACCTTCGCCTGTAATTCTGGAAATGGTAACAGGAATATCTGCTTCTTGGCCTGGTGCTAGTTTAAACATGCATTTAGACCTCGCGACTCCTAAGCTAGATTCCATAAGTGCGATAGAAACAAGTCTGTCTTTGAAGTATACAGTGCGCTGTATGAAATTAATCTCTGTCTGGTTAGTTTCCATGAAATCGAAGCCTAATATAAGCGAGTGGTGCAAATTCAGGAATACATGAAATGTGTGCTCGATTACATAATTTGCAATTTTTACAGGAAGTTTAACTGTCCCTAAAACTGGATGTGTCTCGCCTCCTACACCTACAATATTGTTAAATTCTTTCACGCCTAGTTGATTTTCCGTAATCCCTGCTTTTTGTAAATATCTAAGTGATACACATGATATACTAGCTCCGGTATCTAGTAATGCTCTAGTTTTTGACATATTGACAGATACTAATATAGTGTTCTTTTCCATAGGCGCTATCAATTGAATGGTTGGTTTATCATTGTGCTTGGTCCCAGTGTTGGATTGAGAGACCGGCGCCTTATCCTGTTGCGGTTTGACATTTTGTTCGCAAACCTTGGAATGGTGGCCCTTTCTATTACAAACTGTACAAGTATAATTATAGTAATAGCAAGTGGAACGAGGAATACACCGTTCAGCTTTACCACAATATCTACAGCTTTCAATCTGTGTATCATCTTCGACTTGTCTATACGTTGTACTTTGGTTTTGAAGAGATCTGGTGTGTTGAAAGTTTGCTCTTCTTTGATTTGCTCTATATTCTTGTTTGGAATGTCGCTGTTGATCATACTGTTGATATTGTTGCTGGCCACGTCTGTAACAGTTTTGTTGGTAATTCATCCTGTTAGGTTGAGGATGATGCTCGAACTGTAGATCTTGTTCCTGTTCCTGTGGCATCATTGGTTGATATTGCTGTTTTTGATGTTGTTTTTGCAAGGCACAAGCTTGTTCTTGAATGTTATGTAACTTCAGTGTTTCAAATAACAATTTTTGAATTTCCTCTCGTTGTACGAAGGTAACACCCTGATAACTAATGTTATTCTCCACAGATTTTGCGCATCTGCGCACTTCTTGAATACTCTGTGGATCTTTATTTAGTACCCACGGTCGAATGGATGATTTAAGTCCCTTGACGACGATTGGGATGAATATGTGGTCTGGAATAGAATATCCCACTGTATTCCATTGAACTCTGTCCATATAGTCATCTACAGATTCACACATTCCTTGATTGGATTCTAGCACTGATAGATCAAATGATGATCTGTTTCCAAAGCGTTCATTCAGTGCGTCCAAAAATGTCTGAAGAGGGGTTTCTTCAAATGCGAAGGTTAGGGAGTCACAATACATCCTTGCTCTGCCTTCAAGAGAACCCCACAATAATATTTTTTTTTCGTTGTGTCCATTAATGTTTTCTGCATTTATTGAGGCCTTAAAACGTTGTGCCCAAATGTTAAAATTTTGTCCATTCTCGCCGTTAAATTTACTCATGTAAATTGGCATTTGTGACTGCACTATAGTTTGGTTTGTATTGTTTTCAACACCTGAGGCACTTGGGGTACTACTGTCGTTGTTTGTAGTTGTGTTTTCTGCCATGTTGCTGTTTTGACTTTGTGTACTATACGGAAAAACAGATGGTCTCGAACTTCCCTTTGTCTTGACATGAAGAGGTCAAGGTTCTATCTCCACCAGTGAGAACGGGCCGCTTTATTGCGTTCTATATTGAGGGAATCTTGTATACAAGATTCTGCTACAATAGGTATAGGTTGGGGGTGGTTGTTTACTCGCTTGGCTGTTTCGTTCTCAATTATCCTATAAGTAAATTAGTCTCTAAATCAGATGAGGTTATTCAACATGTATGTTTATTTCCAGAGTGAATATAAATATATATATATATGTATGTAAAAACAAATATGGGATATAGAATAAATTATTAATAAAATGAATAGTAAGTTAATTAGGTAACTATTTCTATATGCGTTATTCTAAACTTTTACATGTACTTATATGCAATATTTAAAGAAATGAAATTAATAAACGAGAACTATAAAATGTGTATATAAATCTAAATATAACTATCTTACCTATAAGTAAATTAGTCTCTAAATCAGATGAGGTTATTCAACATGTATGTTTATTTCCAGAGTGAATATGTATACTGCACTCTGCTTGAGTTTATATACATGTTGGTAACCAGGTCTGATTTAGAGCGTCCTAAGATTAACTCATTAAACAATAAGCACAATAGATTTAATTATAAGAATACGGTTTGAATGAGCTTAAGTTATAATTATATATCTCTAGACGTTTTGGTAATTAAAATAATTCGACTAATTTACAACTAATCTATCAAGATTAAGGGTTGCTTAACGTCTATAAGAAATGTGTAATAATAATAATACTAATATATATATAAGAAATGAACATGTGTAATAATAATAAAATATATATAAAACTTTAAATACATAATATTTCACAATTAATGTTGTATCTATATGTAGAGTAATACTTTACTCTATCACATAATGAACGAATATGATTTTTTAAAATACATGAATGTAACTTTTATCAAATACAAAATCAGTCTGTGAACAGAAGCTATTGTGTAATCAAGTATCAATATTGTTTGGAATAATCTTGAGGGATGTGGTCATAATTCGATGCAATATTTTTTTCGAACGATCCCTTTCGTTGACTGGGGATGATCATAGGTTTGGTCCGGTATGAAAACTTTAGAGTTATCCCCCCTGGGTCATGCCGTTTTATTCACCTGGGCATATACGGGTGTCGGTTCTATGTCGGACCGTTTGTTGATGCCTTTATCTTCATGGAAATCGTACTCCAATTTACCATAGTATGCAATTGCACCTGCACCATCTCCGCGGTTTCTGTTTCTACCAACAACGTCTGGTTCTGCATATATAGGCTCTGCGTTATTTTGCGATTTTATTTCGCCATAATCACTAGTTAGCGGACAGGATGCGTCTTTAGACGACGACCCCTTTGGCATCCTTTGACTCCTGAAAATAATAAAGAAATTGTTAAAAGAATCTAGTCAATGATCAACAGAGAGTGCAGTAATCTTTCAAAATGAAATATGGACAGTAATTACTTCTAGAATCCAAAACAACCCAAACTATTATCATTTCAACTAATAAATAGGTGTCATAAATATTTCTAGTAAAGATTATCATATTTCATACGCAGGGGCGGATTGGGGCCGGAGTGGGAGGGTGTCCGGGGGCTCTTCCCCTGGACAATTTTGAAAAATGAACCCCAAATATGCGATTTGGTGCACTATCTGATTCTAATCTCTGTCAAATAATATATTTTATAAATCGATTAACTTAGGCCAAAACCACGACCTGCAAGTAATTTACAATAATCAACCTGTGAAATTATCATATCCTCATATTATTATTAATCAAAGTATTATTATTGTATTGTCCTGCAAGTAATTTACAACCATCAACCTGTGAAATTATCATATCCTCATATTATTAATCAACGTATTATTATTGTATTGTCTAGAGTGAAGATAATTTAACTGGTTGAAAAATGGGACTAGTTGAGAAACCAGTTAGTAATATTGAATCAGCTCCATGGTCGGTCCAATACCCCCTTCTCTCATATAATGTTCAGCAGAAAAAGGTTGGCCACATACAATATTATCATCATGGCTCATTGGCGGTCCAATACCCCCACTTTCCTATATAATGTTCATCAGAAATAGTTTGTTTTTTAGACGAATTGGACAAAATTATTTATTTTCATTTTTTGTCCGACCGGCCCTTCGAGCGATCGATCGTCCGACCGGCCCAATCCGCCCCTGTTCATACGGTATTCACGCCAATGAAGACACCCGATATTCCCGATTACCATTATTAGCACTTGTGCATAACAGCTCAGTTAGTCGTTAATTGTATTGATGTTCATTGTGTTCATATCTAGATGTAATTGTGTCAAAAGCAGTTGAAAAATAGTGGCCCTTTAGAAAATAGCCCAAACAAATTTACCACCCCAAATACTTTATAGCAAATTCACGCATGAGATGTTGTCTTCTTAGCCCACTTGATAGACTTAAACTCGGACATAGTCTTCGTGTGAATGCACGAATGTATGGAAGACCAAACAGCTCTTTATTCAATGTTCTTAGTTCTTAGTTCTAAATTCATAGTCCTTAATTCTTACTTCTTCATTTGTTGTCGTATTTCGACATTTGTACACTCAAATTAACATTTGTATCTTAAAATCAAAATTTGTTTTACAGATCAGACATTTGTCATATCAGATTTGTAAAATGTATTTTACTGTTTGGTCTTCCATACGAATGGCTTACCTGACGAAACAAACACCGCGAATTATGCGTCGTAAAATTAATAATATTATGCAAGTTACCAAAACAGCGATCCATACACCTTTAATAAATAAAAATATGGTAATTATTCATGGCCACAGGACACAAATTGTTTATGTAATATATGATAAACTATAATAATTGATTTTATTATATTGTAGTTCTCAACCCTTTGCCAGCCGCATACACAGTTTTTTTAAACCAGTTTCCGAACACTACAATTTGCACTGTCCAAACGTTTGTATTGACTCATTTCAGCAATATTTCCCATGGTATAACTTTCAGACGAGCTGACTTTTCGGGCAGACGGGTAAAGTAAAAAAAAAATTTATTTCATCTACTTGGCAAAATAAAGTGCCCGAAATTTAATAAAATACTAAATTTACGGGCTGGAATAGCAGTAAAAAGCGTTTGAGGTCGTCAAATATTCCAGAATTTTCTTGGGGGTCCATACAAGGTCAGCTCCGCTTCTTCGCTTCTCGAAGAAAACCGGTGCCCCTGTATGTAAACCTGAATTTTAAAAAACGAAATCATGATTTGTACATTACGGCTTGATTGCAGCGGCATTGTTCAATGTAATTTTGTGGTGTTGCGATTGTATTAGTTATAGAACAATAGTAATTTATATAACACAATTATAATATACCTGTTAAAGTAGCCGCGGCAGATCTATCACTACAAGTGCTACACGATGCATGTATAAACTTTGAGACATCACCTTTAACAAATAGAAAGAAGAAACACTATAAGATGGAAAAGAGAAATAAAAGGTCACACAAAAATCAATTGTTTCAAAATGTGTATCGAGTCTCGACCAAAAATAATATACGAAACACACACATACAATGAAATCCGATCATAGCTCTACGAAGATAACAGATTTCTTTCAAACCATAAATCCAACATTTATAATAGAAAGCATTCAGGTGGCACAACCCTAACACTCGCTCATTGACGCTGCTAAGCACTCCTTATATAGAGTTTACGGATAACCTTTTACTAAATAAAACTTAAGCCCACCTTCACTACCACACCTTAATTTGGGAAATGAAATTAAAATTGTTTTAATGTCCTACTCTTCTACACCGAATGACCTAATGAAGACGTCAAAAAGTGTGCTTTGGTGGACATTTTGCCTGAATCCCAACTGTCAATTGGTTCTTTTATGCGTACTCCAATGTGGACACGGGGCCTGTTTTTCGTCCCATACGAATGTCTATGCGTTGTCCATAGCCAGGCCTTGACAAGGGGGAAGCATGCCAGAAAATACAGAGGAACTTTCTCAGTCAATACAGGGATCGACTCCCAGGTAAGCGATTCAGCGTCTTACTCACTGAGCCACCGTGGCTTCACCTCAATGTGTATACCCATTTCTGATTTGTAATTACATGTATATAGACGATAAGATATAGTCAAATTAATAACCTCTCACCGGGTAGATGTACAAATAATCTTTTAAAGTTATTCAGTTTCCACAAAGTCGGAGATATAACTAATAAATTTCACCCAGCCGTCTCTAGTTATTAGAAGTCTTAATACAAATAAACACAATATCATAACAGAATACTAAAAAATGTACACATACTTAGTAGTATGGGCGCTTGTACAGGAATATTTTTTGCACGTGCGTGCGCGCATGCGCGTGCATGCATGCGCGTGCATGCATGTGCGTGCACCTGACCTTGCACTGGATGACCCCTGGCACGTGCGTGACCCCCTGCACGTGCGTGACCCCTTGCGTGACCTTGCACGTGAGATTGCACGTACGGAGAGAAAGAGGGCGCGCGCGGGAAAAGAGAGAGAGAGAGAGAGAGAGAGAGAAGAAGAAGAAGAAGAAGAAGAAAGGGGAAGAGAGGAGGAGGAGGAGGAAAGGGGAAACAACTCTTTTACATTGATTAAGTTGGCCCTGACAAGGGCCGTTGGTTGGCCCTGAAAAGGGCCGTTGTCCTCACTCAAATGTGAGGGTACGACGCACTTTATGTCGGTTGCGTCTAATGGCCTCCACTAATTCGGGAGGAGGTCTTTTCCTGGGAGGTGTTTTTAATACCTCGTCAGGTAAGACTAAGATATCGTCAGGGGTAATCACGGCAAGCGTATGACCCCTGAGATACATGAGAGTATCCGTGCTGCGGTTTTCTTCGATGCGTACGACCGGAGCAGCCATTCTCATACTGATAGAGAGACGAGTGTTGTGTCGTTTTAAAACCGTAAGGGCGAGTCCATTTCATATGACGTCACGGACGAGTCCATTCATGGAGTGACGTCACAGTACTGAGCATAACGTTATGCATCGTAGGTTGAACGTTGTGGGCTAAATATAGACGTGATGCAACGTTATGCGTACGTTGGAGGCTAAATATAGAGAGAGAGAGAAATGGGGTTTAACGTCCACTCAACACAAACTAGGTCATTTCGGGACTAACATATGGTTTTTAATTTTATTTCAATAATTCGCTTGCGCGTAGGGGTCTTTAGCAGTGGGAGGAAACCGGAGTGCCCGGAGGAAACCCACGAGGTTGAGAAGGCGACCCTATCTCCATGCCACATACGCTCACACCAGGGCTCGAAACCACAGCCGCAAGCCAGAGGTGACCGGCCAGCTAGAGGTCGAAGCGCGGCACTCTAGACCACTAGGCCATCCCAACCCCCCGGCTAAATATAGACGCGATGTAACGTTATACAGCGCATGTGTGTACGTTTGATGCTAAAAAAAAACGTATGGAAAATCCAGTATTACACAACCGCATGTAACATTTCTTCTGACGTTAAGTATTGCACAATCTATGTGTAATGGCATGGATATGACGTCACGGACGAGTCCATTTGAAGGATATGACGTCATGGACGAGTCCATTCATGGTGACGGGAATAAAAGGCCGAGAGGCGACAGCTTCGAACATTGATATGCGATCAGCGAGCGAAGCAAGATGAGTTTTACATTACGACCCGTGGATAGAAGATACAGCCGATTATTTCGTACCGAATCACTGTGTGTGGAGATAGATTTTCTGGAAGATTGGTCCCACGTTCCAGCCAACGATGTACCACAACAACTACACGACACTTTTGAGGCCATCATCGAGGAAATTCGCCGAACCTTGGACGCGAGAGAAAGTGACTACGTTAGAATCGCCATCAGTCACCCAGGACTCAAAACACCGATCTGGTTACCGTTCCGTGAACATCGTTTGTTAAAAGCCGAAGACGTTTTGCAGAAAGTGGCTGCCGTATTACAGAGTAACGAAGAATTTCGATTGGATCAACGTATGTCTATGAGTATCTGTCACGTGTCCCCTCCCGATGGTCGAGGTAGCGGTGGAACAAACACGAAGAAGAGACACAGCGCAAATTTCGAAGATTATTTAAAGAAAAAGAGATGCCTGGTCACCATAAAGAATGCCGACGAACTGTGTTTTCAGAGAGCCATTGTCGTCGCCCGTCATTATGCCAACAAACAAGACACACCTGAATGGGAAAGAGAAAGGAAGAGATTAACCAGCAACACAGGACCCCGAACATGGCAGACCAGAAAAACGGAAGCCCTCGTCGATGCCGTCGGTGGAGCCAGGCAAGCCTGCGCGGGGATGGAAACCTGGGAATTGTACGCCAAGTATTTAGGAGAGCAAGGTTATCAGCTCAACGTTTTCTCTCGAGCCATCTTTGGGAAGGCGATCTATCGGGGAACAAAACACGTCACCGGGACACCAAAACATCTCAACCTGTATTTACACGACAGACATTATGACGTCATTACCTCCATGCCCGCCTTTGTGGAGAACTCGTATTTTTGCGAGACCTGTCAAGTGGGATACGATCATGCAGAGAAACATTCATGTCACGTCATGTGCCAAGGATGTAAGACAGTGGGTCCACCCTGTCCACCTGATCCCAACACAAAGACGTGTTATCGTTGTCATCGTGTGTTTGTGAGCCGCCAATGTTTCGACAACCATCTCGCCACCCGTTCCAGAGCCAAGTGCAGTGTGTGTTATCGATGGAAGAAATGTGAGAAATGTCAAAAAGAGTGGGATGTCATCAAAGCCAAGCGAAATTTGGAAGAACACCGATGCGGAGAATACGAGTGTTCCATCTGCCGAGAGTGGCACACGGCCGAGAAACAGTTTTGCTACATTCAACCATTGAAATCACCCATCGACATGAATAAAGACCGAAAGACCCAAATCGACAAACTACAGCAGACAACATTAACCCGCTTTGTCTTCTTTGACTTTGAATGCCAGCAAGATACCGGTGAGCACATTCCCAACCTATGTGTCCTGCAAACCTGCTGTCACTTTTGTATCGACAATCAAGATCCCTGCGAGCACTGCGACATGTACTGGAATCACCAACGAGAAATTGTGTTTAAAGGCCAAGACACGCTGGACGATGTGGGAAAATGGTTTCTACAACTCGCTGCTCACGGTACGGTGGTAGATGGTCGGAAACATGACAGTCACGAATCGAGTCCCGTGATTGCCGTGGTTCACAACTTTACAGACGCTGCACAAACATTCCGTGGCGCAACCCGAAGTGATTATGAATGGTGGTAAAGCGATGATGATCACTGTCGGTACGGTAAAATTCATCGATTCCCTCAACTTTCTACCGATGGCTTTACGGGACATGCCCAAGACCTTTGGCCTGCAAGAACTCAAGAAAGGTTATTTCCCTCACCACTTTAACAGACCGGAGAACGAAGATTACGTGGGCGCCTATCCTCCCGACACCGATTACGATCCGGATGGCATGAGTGTGACTGAACGAGAAAAATTTCACGAGTGGTACCAACAACACAGTCACGACGTCTTTGATTTTCGCCAGGAAATTCTCGCCTACTGTAAGAGTGACGTCGATGTCCTTCGCCGATGTTGTGGTGTGTTTCGAGAGATATTTCTCATGGACACGGGAATCGATCCCTTCGAAAAAAGCTTGACCCTGGCCTCTGCCTGCAGTCGCGTGTTACGCACGCACTACCTCAAGAAAGACACCCTCGTCGTCATTCCTCGAGCCCTGATGCAAGAGCCAAAACTTGGTAAGGACTGGCACCGCTTCCAGCCTCGACAACAGTCCAACAAAGCCCTTCGATGGTTGGAATGGGAACAACATCGACAGACCATGGCAGCTTTCCGAAACCAGACCCCGCTACCCAACATTCGACACGCCCGTAACGGTAGTGAATGCCGAGTTGATCCTTACAGTTTAGATGGTATGGACACGACCACAGGTACGGTGTACGAGTTTCACGGGTGTGCCTTTCACGGTTGTCCCAAATGTTATCCGGTTCCCGTCCAAAACCTTCAGCATAAACATCCCTACGATCCATCTCGCAGTATGAGGGACTTGTACCAGAAGACCCAAGAACGTCACCGTCGACTCCAGGAGCAGTACGGTATGCAGACCATCCGCGTCATGTGGGAGTGTGAGCTAGAGGAAGAACGACGCCACGATCCCGAGATGAACGAATTTTTACAAGGCTTGGAAGATCAGCAATGGCCCGCTCCCGAACCTCTGATGCCCCGCAACGCTTTCTTCGGCGGAAGAACCAATGCCATCCAACTGTTGGTGAACGAGTCGGTGGAAGACATGCGCTACATCGACGTGGTGTCCTTGTACCCTTACATCCGCAAGTACGGTACCTTTCCCATCAAGGAACCCACGATCGTCACACAGCCCGATCAAGACCAGTGGCAACAGTACGAAGGGTTGATCCAGTGTTCCGTCTTGCCGCCCCGTGGCCTGTACCATCCAGTGCTTCCGTTTCGGCGCAAACAGAAATTGGTGTTTGCCCTATGTCGAACACATGCAACAAGGGGAGATTGCCGAATACCAACCGTGTGAGCACACCGACGAACAGCGAGCCTGGGTGGGTACGTTTGTCACCCTGGAACTCAAGAAAGCGGTGGCCCTAGGATACCAAGTACTGAAAGTCTACGAAGTTTGGCACTGGAAAGAATTCAGCACTTACGATCCCGAGGCCAAAACGGGTGGTCTGTTTACTGGGTACATTAATCACTACCTCAAGAAGAAGATGGAAAGCAGCGGTTATCCCGACATCTGTCACACCGAAGAAGACAAGACCCGCTTCGTTAACGACGTGTACGACACGGAAGGTATTCGTCTGGATCCCGCGTCGATAAAACCAAACAAAGGAATGCGGGCGTTTAGCAAGTTACAATTGAACACAGCATGGGGGAAATTCGGACAGAGAGACAACTTTCCCAAAACAGAATACATCACGGAGCCCAGCGTCTATTTTGAAAAAATGTTGGACGTGACCCAGACCGTACGAGATGTGCAGTTAGTGAACGATAACATGGTCTTGATGGAAACGTTGAAAAAAGAAGAACACGTGGCACCCTGTCCCATCACCAACGTGGTTATCGCCGCCTTTGTCACGGCTCAGGCTCGTTTGAAACTCTATTCCGTCTTGGAAAAGTTGAGAGAGCGCGTATGCTATTTTGACACCGATAGCGTCATCTACCAATACCACGCCACGTCGTGGAATCCCCCGGAAGGTTCGAGTTTGGGTCAGTGGAAGAACGAGTTGCCCGAAGATGTCACCATTCGAGAATTTGTTAGCGGAGGGCCAAAGAATTACGCGTACCGCCAGAGCGATGGTAAAACTGTATGTAAAGTCCGGGGATTCACCTTGAATTACCGTGCCTCCCAGCAGCTGAATTACGCCATCATGAAGGAGAATGTACGGCATGTCAATCAAAACGAACCTCTGGTCATAGCCAATCCGTTCAAGATTACCAGATCACGTGACCGCCGTCTTTGGACACGCCCCGAGAACAAACGATATAAAATCGTGTATGACAAGCGGTTTGTTCAATTCAATGACGATGGCCAACCGAGCAACACTTACCCCTATGGATACTGACGGGACGATGGCGAACAAAGAAAGAAGATGACGAACCGGCAGAAAATACGGATATGATCGAGAAACTTAGACAACGATGGCTCAACTTTCGAGTGTTGAAATGTTTCCTGCCCATTATAGAAGAAAGGCAACACGAAGAGTGTATCGGCTGCAAGTACGAACATCCCAGTCAGAGATACCACTCGTGTCTGGGACTAGGCGTTTCTTCCATAACGGGTCAGCCCTCGCATCCCGTGGACGATTACAATCACTACCTTTGGGTGGACGAGCCGAAACTGCAAGACATCGATAACGTGCTAGGCAGTATGATGGACGATCCACGGGATCAAGTCAAGACGTGGGAGGACGAACAACGATGGCGAGAAGACGTCGAGAAAGCCTTGAAAAAGTTCTGGACGGTGGTACCGGGCTTTAAGACCGCGTTGATCAAACGCAAAGACGAGTTTGTCGAACAGAAAGAAGACCCCATACGCCAGTGGATGGACGGTTTGCCGAAGAAAAAGAAACGATGGTCTCTGGATCAAATGGATATCAATGTCATGTCCGGCAACATGGGAGAAGGCTGGGAATGTATTGGCAGACATCTGGGGATCAGAGAAGCGCGAATCAGTCAAGCCAAGATGAGTCATCCCAACAACGCGCGCATGCAAATCTTCACCGTGTTCAACCATTGGCGACAAAAACACGGTAATCGAGCCGACCTGATGACGTCGTTGGAAGCCTGTCACGTGAGTGAAGCCTTGATCGATTGGGACGAAGTGAAAAAGTACGTGGAAAGCCTGGAAATCATAGACTAAACAACGAACCAATCAAAACGAAGGAAAAGAAAGAACCAATCAAAAGCGAGTGACGTCACGACCAAGACTATAAGAAGCGAAGTGTCAGACTGAAATTTCATTGTCTGCGATATCACCTCGGTGGAAGCGGACGTTAAATAAAACTAATTCACACACACACTGAAATTTCATTCTGCTCTCGATGGCTAGTCAAGCTTGTTTCTCCTGTAACAATGTCGGACACTGGTATAGAGACTGCCCTACTCGTTCCCAACAGCAGCAACGAAAACCAAGACAAGACAGACCAGCCTATGGTTCCTATGGAAGTTGTTACCTCTGCGGAGAACCAGGACACTGGGCACCCCAGTGTGGAAAACGAGCCGAAGCCCAAAAAGCGAAGAGTGATGAAGAAAGAAAAGAAACTGTCAAAAGAAAGTGTTACGGAATCAAGAGACCCACCGACGAAAATCACAAGTGCCTCAACTGTGGACAGCTCGGACACGGCCTGCTCGAGTGCCAAGAAGAAATCCAAACAGAAAACAACTTTGAAGCCGTTGCCAGTCGCATGTTCGACAACAACATCGACATGCCCAGAGACAACACCCGCAGTCAGCGATACTGGTACTGGTGCGGAGAAGCGTTCGAGCTCTACAGACGATACAAAGAAAAAAAGAAAACAGCCGACGAAACTTTCTATTCCACCTACTATTCTCACGACTACCAGTGAAAACAGTGAAACTTCGAACGGTAAAATCTCGAAGACGGCTGTCCTCTGTGGGCAGAGAAGGAAGCAGAAAGTTTTTCCCGAGCACTCATCCAATATGCGGGTCCGAGAGATATGACCGAAGTCTTGTCGTATCCCCCTTGTTTCGATATGAGTGAATGGATACCCGTCGTCGTCACGTTTGCTGAAGTGGAAGACTGGCACCCACACGACACGATGCAGAAGCTTTTGGGACATGTGTATTGGATTCCTCGCGTCCTGAGAAATGTACCCTGGGTGAGACAAGAGATCCTGAAGAGAGAACGCGATAACTAACAGTTTTTTCTTTTCCTTTGTATATGTTCTATTGAATGTTCTTTTCCTTTGTATGATATGTTTGTTGCATTGAATGTTCTTTTTGTATTTTTAGTACAATAAATTGTGTTTTAATTTCACTCCATGTCTGTTGTTCTGGCGCGAAGGTATAAAAGGCAGGGGAAAGGGGAATGGGGGAAAACAGTGCAAGATGGATGTGACGTTCAAACATCCCTTTACCATGTTAGTCAGTGGTCCAACGGGTGTTGGGAAAACGGTCTTTGTGCAGAAGTTTCTTCAAGCGTCCCTGTTCGACGTCCCCCCTCAACGTATCGTGTGGGCTTATGACGAATGGCAAGAGAGTTACGATCGCTTTCCCTACACTTATGTCAAAGGTTTGACGGATATTGACGACGTGATGGGTCAAGTCAAAGGTCCACAAGTCTTAGTCGTGGACGATTTGATGGGAGAAGACACGGAGATATTGCAAAAGTGGTTCACGAAAAAGAGTCATCACCACGACACGAGTGTCATTTACATTGTGCAAAACTTGTTTGACAAGCAACAGCGTACCATCAGTCTGAATGCCCATTACCTGGTCTTGTTCAAAAATCCCCGTGACGCCTCGCAAATTGGTGTGTTGGCCCGTCAGATGTACCCTTCCCGTTCCAAGTATATGCAAGAAGCTTATGAAGATGCGACGAGTACCCCTCGCAGTTACTTACTCGTTGATTTGAAGCCCGACACACCCGAAGCTTTGCGACTGAGATCCAACATTTTACCCCAAGAGGAACCACCCATCGTCTACGTCCAAAAAGTATAAAAGGGGGACCTGTACCTCGAATTGACTCTTGTTTGTCACGATGGCTCGTACGAAGAATACGCAGAGGAAACACCCACCTCCCACCCTTCCCAGGGCGACGTTCCCGACGTTGGCACCGGACCTTCGTGATCCCACGGTACGAAGTCAGACTCGCCAGAGAATGAGGGCCCCCAGAACACAGTGGTCACCCCCGTCGTTGACACCACCCACGAGTCCCATGTCTCCTTTACCGGCCACACCACCACGTCTCACCTTACCGGTCACACCTCCACGTCCCACGTCACCACCTTCCCCTGCTCGGTCTCTCTCCCCGATCTTTCGCAGACCACGAAGAGAAAAGAAGAGTTCTATGAAAGGACTCAAGTCCTTCATTCGCAAGTTACAACATCTGACTCCCGATATGGCTTATGGGCAGTTGTCAAGAATACGGGCCGGGCACGTATTGGATTGTTGCAGTGGTTCAAGTTGGCGGCCAACCATTTGCTGAAGGGTAACATTCAGCCACTGCACGCTCAACACAAGAAATGGGTGGAACGAAATCGACAAGTGTTGACCCAACTGACGGAGAGAAACATGCCGACGACCGAAAAACTCTCCCTGATCATGAAACCTGGGGGACGTGGATTTTTTGGGGGTGTGTTGATTCGTATCTTGCTGCGATGGAAGGAAAGGCTGCAAGAGGAAAGAAACAAGAAACGAAATCAATTCGTTCGACGGACCGCACAGCGCGGAAGGGGACTGAGTACCGAAAAATTGAACAAACATCGAGCGTTGCTTCGCAAACTGAGTAATGTTCCATCCGACGTCAAACGGCGACTTGTCGATCAACAGGGCGGTGCCATCGGTGCATTGCTGGCCATGGCCCTCCCAGCTTTGGCCCCCTTGGTATCTAAACTATTGGGTGGACAACAGGGTGGTAAACATCCCTTCCTTAGACAGCGCGATAGAGCGAACGCTATGGCTGCCGAGCTATCTAAACTATTTGGTGGATAACCCAGGGAACAGAAAGGTATAAAAAGGGGACCGGAGAACGACCCCGAGCTCAGTCATGGAGACACTGCGGTATCTCTTGAACACTGCACCGAAAGACCGTCCCCTTTTACTCGAGACCCAACCCATTGTCGACGGTGTATGTGAGTGTATTGGAAACCTGATTCGCGGCAACGTTCCTGTGACCGACAAAGAAGTCAAGCGCTTGAAAAAGGACGCCCCCTTGTTACGACGTTGGAAGACCCGTCGGCGACTTCTGAAGCAACAGAAAGGGGGTTTCTACACCCGATTGTTTCGGTCCTTTCCCAAAGATGAAATTCGCCAAGAAAATGAAACTGGTACCCTTCGAGGGACTCCCCGACGTCAAACCCGTCGAAGTCAGGCCAGTCGAACCCGTGTACGATCGAGATCCACTGCAGCAGGCCGTCGAAAATGTCCACCAAGACATGCAACACGTGCTAAACGATCCCACCCTAACCGACGAAAATAAAATGCAGCGTTACGGACAGTTGTTACATCGTTATCAAACGATGCAAAGGAAAAGAAAACAGGTTGTTCCCTTGTTGGACGAAAACATACCCGAGCCAAGAGAAGAAGAAAATTCGGAGGCACCCATCCTGGAGTCGGTCCCTCGACCTTATCAACATCGAGCTCGCCTTTTGTTGAAACACATGAAAGAGAAGACACCTTGGTCGTGGAACGAGAACTTGGAATTGGTTCGGAATGGGGTACCCGTACCCAACACCAATGCCATTGACATTGTGAACGATTTGGTTCGTCGGCGAAAGAATACCCAGGCTCCCGTGGGATGGTTTGGCGTGATGCAAAGTTTGAAGGCCACGAACGTACCGCGCGAAGCCATCGGGAATCAAGATCGATGGAACGTATTGTCCACGCCACCGACACGGACTCCGCCGCGACGCCCGAGAAAGAAGAAAATCTCCAGCACGGATACCCCTAGTATACCTACCAGAAGATGGCTCTCCTTGCAAAAACTATAAATAGCCTGTTCATAGGGACACCTGCTGAAACATGGAACGAAAGCTGAAGAAAGTGTATTACGACCCGAACCACCCGGCCGCTTTCGGTGGTGCTCTGGGTCTTCACAAAGCTACCGGTGTGTCCTTGGGCAAAGTCAAGGCATGGTTGAAACAACAAAGGGCGTACACCTTGCACAAACCATTGAAAAAGAAATTCTCGCGGTCTCCCACGGTGGTGGCCGGCATAGATCATCAGTGGCAAGCCGATTTGAGCGACATGTCGGCCTTGGCCAATCAGAATGAGGGATACAGGTATTTGCTGTGCGTCATCGACGTGTTTTCCAAGTACGCTTGGGTGTTGCCCCTCAAAAACAAGACGGGGGACAGTTTGGTGGATGCCTTTCGTCAAATCTTTCAAAGTCGACAACCCCTGCGACTTCAAACGGACAAAGGTACCGAATTCCTCAATCGAAAAATGCTGGCGTACCTGAAGAAGAGAAAGATTCATTTTTTCGTGACACACAACGTCGAAACCAAAGCCAGTGTGGTCGAACGATTTCAACGGACACTGAAAGAACGTATGTGGCGATACTTTACTCATCGACAAACACAACGGTACATCGACGTGCTAGACGACCTGGTTCGGGCTTACAATGCTAGACGACATCGGACCATCGGAATGGCGCCCAAAGACGTTCGCCCCGAACACGAGTGGATGTTGACAACGCCTCCCGAAAAAGAAAAAATCAATGGACATTGGTACGACCGTACGTTTGGCTTTGCCGAAACATGGTGCCTTCGACAAAGGTTACTGGCCCAACTGGACTCTGGAAACGTTCAACGTCGCACCCAACGTCGGTCCCGGTTACAAACTGTTGGACGAAAGAGGCGAACCCATACAGGGCACCTTCTATCCCGAAGAATTGCAAGCGGTCCAAGTCAACGACGATGAGATCTTTCCCATCGAAAGAGTACTCGAAAGAAAAAAAGACAAAGTATTGGTGAAATGGTTGGGCTATCCGGCAAGTTTTAATTCGTGGATCGACAGGACCAGTCTCCAAAACGTATAAATAGGAGCGAGAGACGCCGACATCAGTCAACATGCAAGACGAAACCACGTCTACGTCCGCGAGTGCCCACAATTGGTCACTCTTGGGAAAACGTGTGCCACAAGCGGAAATCGTCTTTTTCTGTCAAGTGATTTTAGTGTACGTCGTGGCGGGTGTTTCTTTGTCCCAACTGGCTTTCAAACCCGACGGTTCGCAGACCACGTTGTGGACGGCCTTGCTCTCCAGTACCTTGGGTTACCTGTTACCTTCTCCAACCTTGAAAACCAAACATAATGAACAACGACCGGCCCTTTTACCTCACGCTCCCTAGTGACAGTTCCATGTCGTGGTATCCCGACAACAAAGTCTCCACGTATCATACACATCTGGACCCGCCACTTCTCGTCGATCACCGGGAATGGGAAGTGGGTCTTTCCATGATCACGTTACCTGACCAATGGCAAAACATCGATCAACGAGACAACACGATCGGCTTACGCATTCATCCATGGTCGCCCCCGAGCGACGAACCCGAAGTGAAGATATGCCGGGACCGCCACAGAATCGACCCGTCGAATTGTTTCAAAGGTGTAAAGGGTGATGAGATCAAGGGATCCATCGAAATGGAAACGCACATCAAGAGTGACGACTACGACTCGCTGAGGCATATCCTGACTGTCCTGAACACCAGACTGAATGATTTGTGGAACCTGCCTCCCATCTACAATCATTTGGCCCATAAACCCGTTCGTTTGGATCCCAATAACAAGGAAAGCAAGAGCAGACCGAGTACGAAACTCGAGAGGTGATGCGCCAAGGGGCCGTATCAAGAGGTCCCTTCGTGTCTTTCAAGAGAGACAACACCAACGACAAAGTGTATCTGAAGATCAATCACGTGCAGTCGTATCCATGTTGGGATGGCCTGGAAACGAACTATTGGTTTCCCTGCAGTCAATCGATATGACCGGCGCCGATGGCCAAAGTCTACGGTATTTCTACGCCCACCACACCCCAAATCTTCAAATCCAGTACGATCTGTTTTACATCTACACGGACATTATCGAACCCCAGACCGTGGGCGACGTGAAGGCTACCTTGTTGGACGTGATTCCCAGTCGACGATTGTATCACCGCCCCGCCAGGATTCACTACTTACCTCTGAAGTACAGTCGACTAAGCTCCATTGGTCTCTATATAAGGAACGGAATGGGGAAAGCCGTGCCATTTCTCGACGGTAAGGTGGTGACCCAACTTCATTTTCGCCGCCGATGATGATTCGAGTGTACAAAGGTGGAGTGCTCAGACAGCGAGGGGCTGGCAATGGTCTGGTGGTGTACAGGGGAGGAATTCTGAGACAACAGGGTGCCGGTCGATGGTCGGGGTTATTGAATGCCGTCAAATCGGTCGGGAAGACCTTGTGGTCGGCCGGTAAAGCTGCCGTGAAAAAGAATGTGGCCCGAGTGTTACCCAAAGTGGGGCAAAGCGTGCTCGACGCCGTCAGTGGTCGTGAAAAATGGAACTGGAAGAAAGTCGCCCAGGACACGCTTCGCCCCGCGGTGTCAAACACGATGTCCGACACACTCAAGAACGTGGTCGCCCACCTGGAACCTATAAAAGACCCCTCACGAACCCCGTCCACTTCACATCGTCCGAAGAGGAAGAAGAAGACACAGGTCACCTCTCACAAGCGACGTAAACTAGATATCTTCGACCATGGCTACGCAGGTAATGCGCAATGATTCCTGTCCCTGCGCGCGAGACGAATTGCAGGATTTGTTCAGTGTACCCGACACGCAGACGGCCATAAACAAGGTGACGAAAATCAGAAAGTATCCACTGACGCCCGACTTGAACCACGACGGACCCATCGAATTTTATATTTCCAATGCCACCACCGATTTCATCGATCTGGCCAACATGACACTGCACGTGGCCCTGAAGGTGACCAAGAACAACGGGGATGACCTGGATGCGGATAATCAAGTCGCACCCATTAACAACTTGTTTCATTCGTTGTTTAAAGACGTCAAATTACGCCTGGGAAAGGATGCCGAAACTTTGGTCACCACCTCTCTGCCCACCTATCCCTACCGGGCTTACTTGGAGAATTTGCTGAGTTTCGGTAAGGGAGCCAAGAACGACCATCTGTCGAAACAAGTCCTGTGGGAAAAAGATACCGCCGGGCAGTTCAATTCCACGAAATCCGTCGCCACCGCCGGAGACGGTGGACGACAGACTCCGAATAACAAAGGATTGGAACAACGCCAGAAAACCATCGCTGCCAGTCGCACCTTTGAATTGCAGTCGCGTCTACACTTGGACATGTGTTTACAAGATCGGTATCTGCTGGACGGTGTGGACTTGCGGTTGAAATTGGAAAAGCAATCCCCGAAATTTTTTCTGATGTACGGCGAAGGCAACGATGCCGAAGACTACAAAGTCGAGTTCACCAAAGCCTACCTGGATATCCCGTTCGTCACTCTAGCTCCCAGTACCTACACACGGGTGGCCGCACAACTTCAATCGTCCAACGCCAAGTATCCCCTGAAACGCGTGGTGGTCCGCGACATGGTCATTCCCGACAATCGTACCAGTCACGTCCTAGACAATCTGTTTGTCAACGAAAGCCTTCCCAAGAGATTAATCGTGGGTATGGTACGTAACACGGCCTACGACGGAAGAAAAAACAGAAATCCCTTCCAATTCGAACACAATCAATTGCAGAACATCAAATTGACCAAGAACGGGGAAATTGTGGACGAATACGACGTCGATTTTCCCCAGCGACAAGCCATCGCACCATACCTGGATTTGATGAAAAGAGTGGCCGTCTTAAACACCCGAGAAGACCTGGACCTCCCTTTCAACGACTATATCAATGGGTACACTTTGTATTGTTTCGATTTGACCAACGACCACGGAGCCGACGGTAACTACTTTCATCCCAAAGCAGCGGGTAACCTGTCTTTGGAACTCAAGTTCGGTGCGGCCCCGACCAATCACCTCAGTCTTGTTCTGTTTGCCGAATACGACAATGTCTTGGAAATCGACGCCAACCGACAAGTCATCACAGATTGGTGATGCTCTCTCCAATCGACAACTGACACGGGCTTTAGAAAAACACCTCCCCTCTAACGTGTTCGGGGGCGTGTGGGCTCGTAATCATCTGGATATACTGCGCCCGACCTCGTACCCCAAATCCTACGTCATCAACACGGACGACGAAGATCAACCCGGTAGACACTGGACCGTGTTTGTGTGCGAAGGACCAGATCACATTACCTTCTTCGATTCCTACGGGTGTCCCCCTGATGTTTACGGAGAAGCCTTTCGACGTTTCGTCCAAGATCTACAACTCCACTACCAACCCCGATGGATTCAGGGACTCGAGAGTGTCGTCTGCGGCCATTATTGTTTGTATTATTTGTGTCATCGGTTTCACGTTCCCTCCCCGCACGCCCTTTCGGTGTTCGGGCACGTGTATCGTGTGAACGATATACTCGTCGAACAATGGGCTAGGGATCATTTTCCCGACTTGCAAAAAGACCAGAAGAAGGGACAACGATGTCGATGCTTTTTTGATCTGTAAATATGTTCAAGTTCAATTAAATTTGTGTTCATTTTGTGTTGAATAAAATGCTTTGTAAATATGTTCAATAAAATGTCGACAACATATCACGTGTCTGTTGTTTGTGACGTCATGTGACGTCATGCTATTCTGATTGGTGGAAAATGGTATCGTCCCAACACCTTAGACTCGTCCCGTCTCGAACTATAAATAGGAGTGTCAAAGCCCAAAGAAGTCACAAGCAAAATGGATCGAAAAGATAAAAGATATTGCGCCACTTGTGGGGGGTATTACCCTTTGTCTAAGGGGAACAGTCCGGAGGTCGATTACTTGGTCTGCTTCTGGTGTGGGGTAGATGTGTCGAACACCTACCAAAGGCGGTCGAAGCATGCTCTAAAATGCGAGAAGCGACCTGTTCCACGGTACTCGGCGGATCATCCAAGATGTTCCTGTTAACCCTCTCATTGAGAGGACCAACGGCCCTTTTCAGGGCCAACTTAATCAATGGAAAAGAGTTGTTTCCCCTTTCCTCCTCCTCCTCTCTTCCCCTTTCTTCTTCTTCTTCTTCTTCTTCTTCTTCTTCTTCTCTCTCTCTCTCTCTCTCTCTTTTCCCGCGCGCGCGCCCCTCTCCGTACGTGCAATCTCACGTGCAAGGTCACCGCCCCTCTCCGTACGTGCAATCTCACGTGCAAGGTCACGCACGTGCAAGGTCACGCACGTGCCAGGGGTCATCCAGTGTAAGGTCACGTGCACGCACATGCATGCACGCGCATGCGCGCACGCACGTGCAAAAAATATTCCTGTACAAGCGCCCATACTACTTACTTCTTTTCAGTTGTATCCAAATAATATCCTCATCTTTAAAAAGTATATTATTCACGTCTATCTGTTTATGCTCCTCGGTCGCCAAATCCCCGCTCAACATAATAAACCTATCTTCTGTACAGTTGAACAGAGATAGACCCCTCGAAGAAGATTCGATCATTTTACAAGTCTCTTTACTCAAGTTAATGTATAGACTTTCAATGGAAATTGGTTTGGAACTGTAAAATTTACAGCATCGTGGTGACTGTGATCCAGATTTACCAGCAAGATATACGAACATGTCTTCGTTTACCCTCTTTGCCACATTTTCATAAATGTTGATAGTGTTCACATCTATAAAACAAAATCAATCACATTCGATAATAATACCTTCGACAAATAAATAGCCATGAACATTGTAATACAAACATTGAGAGAATAGTTTATCCCTTTCAACTGTTAAAAGCAAACTTGTCCGTCTCTACTTTTAATCAATTAGAGCCAAAGTTTTGATCCAGGTTTCCGGGGAAAAAATCACCTCATACTTTTCGAATAGATTTATAGTATATTTCATTGGATAATGTTTGGGTATATAAGCTTAGATCAAGTTGTTATAAAATATAATCTAACCTGGTCATAATTTCTTACCCGAATCCTGGCACGCTGGCATTGGGCTTTTTTGCCCAGGTAGATATTTTGGGGGACATTAAGATATCACGCATTTTTCTTTGGTTCCAGTACTCACCTTTTAAACAGAAATATACATATTTCATGTAACCATAGTCTGTTTCTTTATTAAATGGCGAAATGGCTGTACAAGACTGCCTATGAGAACAGTTCTTGTAGACTTCTTGTCGTTCTGTAACATCAGCTGTCCTTGGATGATCATTTCGGCGTGGTTTACAACATTCTGTACTTTCGCATTGACTTTCATCTTTACACTGACGTATAGTATTCCCTATTGTAATTTTATGACGTAGGCCTTCAACAGCTATTACTTCACCAGTTTTACAACTTAATGTAGTGTTGGTACAAGGTGATCCTGGTGGGCTGTAACAACCATACTTATCTTCACCATCAACTACCAGTGCTAAAATGAGTAAATGTTACATTGACGCTTCAAAATCCTCGACTTTATATAATGAGTCCAATTTCCCATGGGAACTTTAAACCTTCAGATGAACTATTTCTACAATTTGTTCGTGTGTTGCGGTCTTTAGCAGCGGGAGTTATCGGAAACAGACGTGGTTAGGCGACCGATCCTGCATCTCGTCACGTACGATGTTGGATCGAAACGACACCACCTGACCCAATTATATAGACCATATGATCTCAAGCGCACACCACTCAACGCTACTTAGTTCATTATGGATCTTGAACTTCTATTCACAGATACCAGGATATAATGCCAAGATAATAGATTTATTTTCAGGAGCATATATACATATACAAAATATTTATAATCATTCGACATTCGTACGATGTATACTACAGACAATGCTAAAATGCCAAATCCACAACCCTTTTGCTTCGATGTTTTCCTGATATCCTACCTCGGCTAAGAGTTTGAGGGTATTATATACATGTAAAATATCATATGAACTAATCCATATGCCCCTTTTTAGTCCAAGTTATTATATACCTATTCGACATGGCATATTATATAATATTTGCATTTGTCATTTATGTTATAGTTATACAATTACAGTCAGCACGCATAACAAATAATACTCTTACCTGAAGATGATAATATCACCCATATTAATATATCTATGGCTGCCATCACTGTGAGAATTGTATCTTGATATGAGATGTTTTAGCTTTATCTTCCTTATTTTTGTATTGTAAAGAAATATTTCCATGTCTTTAACACACCTGACTGACTGATTTAACATAATATACTCTTCCAAAAAAGATACCGACAGTGAAGCTCAACACGTAACCGCCCAAGGTCAGGCCAAACAAGAGTAACCCCACCTGTCCTGGGTCGTCACTTCCGGTTACGTCATTAGCGTAAATTGTTTTCAACAGAGACCTCTACTGCAGCTGCAATTCCCGGGAGGTGTAGAATCTCGTACCAGACAGGCCGTAAACGCCTACGTCAAACCGAATAACGAAGCAGATGTCCCTGTTAGAGCTTCTGTTTTGAAATACGCCGACACCATGAAATCCAACTTTAATGTGTTCAGACACTGTGGGTATGGCCTCCGCAACACTGGAGAGCTGTATTGTTCAGCGACGTATCGCGATTCTTGTTGCAACAAGGCGATGGTAGAGCGAGGATATACCGTCAAAGAAATGTAACTTTGCGTTTCTTTTTTGGGAGAGTATATAATTTTCACCTTCAATTATGATTACAATAATCTGGGGTAAAACTGGTATTAAATACTTCCTTTAGATGACTTGGTCATTTGATGACTCACTTTTGCTTCCCTACTACAGATTATGTTAAATCAGTCGGGTTTGTTAAAGACACGGAAACATTTCTTTATATTCATAAGTATCAGTTTTGCTTTCATTTTCGCATTATTGTTTCTTAATTGATTCGTAAAAATTATATTGATGTATTACTTTTGATATCGTTTCCGCTATCAATCCATTGAAAGACCTGGGTCCGTATTCAAAGGATAACTTAAGTCTAAGATAGCCACTTAACTACTAGATTTCACTTAAATATACCTAACTTCCTGTGAGTTAAGGGTAAGTGTTATTCAAATTTTACCTTAAAGTTAAGCTGCCTTAACTTTTAAGTGTCTATCCTTTTAGCGGGATTCAAAGGCTAATTTAAGTGAGAAAAATCCACTTAACTTTAAGTGACCTATGGGAGGTACCTTAAAGTTAAGCGAGATTATAATGACTTCTTTTAATCACAGTACACAGTGTAGTTATGGCGATTTTAAAAGTTAGCGGATTGAGATCGAAACACAGACAATGTCGCCGAGCGTAGTTGGCCTCAAACATTTTTTTTATCATCAGCTTTGATATGGTGGCTGATTGTTATCACGTCGTGATGTCAAGATCTTGCCCTTCAGGATTCCTCTTTGACAGGGGTGTAGGATAGAGGGCCCGACAAGGGGTGACATCTAGTCCTTCGGATAGGACAAAAACCTTACTCATAATGAACATATTGGTGTGCATGTAAAAGACCCCTGACAGAACAGTAGGACGTTAAACCCCATTTCAATTAATTTTCCTAATTTATGCACCAATCGGACTATTTAGGCTGTAGTGCCATAATAGTGTATAAAGTTACTACCACCAACATGGTCATGGATTTTTTTCTGGTTATTTATCATGATGATTGCTCACCCAAGCTTGCCACCAATAATTTACATATTTAATTTTAATCAGTAATATTTATTCGTGTAGAAATATGGACAATGTACCGTCAACGCCAGGCCCGTCGAATTCTAAAGTGTAGGAACTGACACAATTTCTATGAATTTCCCAAATTTAATGATAGATTTCATTGATCAACACTTAAATGATTTGTACAGTTCAACTAAAAAGCAAACGGTCTTTGCGTATTACTAATATGTTGTTTCTATCGTTATACATATTTAAAATAATAGTTTACAATATCCATCATAACATTACCACTTTTCAAAAACTACAATTGAAATCTATTGAAATTGATTTTTGTAATAACATCTACGAAAACAACTGTTCCAGCAGCGAATGCGTACTATCATAATTTATCATACATTATTGTCATATTATTCTGATGCTTTACAATATGATATTGACATTTCATAGTAATGACAACTAAAATTTTAATAGAGTATAGTGATGCTCTTAAGGGGGCATAACTTGCTTGCAACGTGAGTATTTCGTGATTTTTGGCAGTAGAGGGTATTCCATAGTTAAAAATTCATACTTTTTGGCTGATGTGTGTATTCCATATTTTAAGTGAGTAGTTAAGTTTTTCACATAGCCAAGTATATGTAAATTAGAGCCTTTGAATACCGATTTATGGTTAGACACTTGGCTAAGTTGAAAAATTAAGTATTTTTACTTAACTTAGAGAAAACCTTTGAATTCGGACCCAGGACACCCTTTTTTTTGATATACATAATTGACGTCATACTCAAAAAAGTGCGAAGAAATTTTTTTTTTTTCAGGATAGCACAATTTGTGTTTCTAGTAACATCTATATAATTTTTCATTCTAGGTGGTGACAAACGGGCATTGAATGTATTGATTGATAATAAAGCACTGTTTTAGACTTCTGGGTCCCTATTCAAAGGATATCTTAAGCCTAAGATAGTCACTTAACTACTAGCTTTCACTTAAATATACGCAACTTCCTGTTAGTTAAGGGCAAGTGGTATTCAAAGGCACTGTTAAGTATCAAATTTTCCCTTAAAGTTAAGCTTAACTTTTAAGTGTTAGTCTTTATGTGGTATTCAAAGGACAGTTTAAGTGAGAAATATCCACTTAACTTTAAGTATGGGAGGTACCTTAAAGTTAAGTGAGATTACAATGACTTCTTTTAATACTGTAGAAGTAGTCCCATAATGGCGATTTTAAAAGAAAGCGGATTCAGATTAAAACAAAGACAATGTCGCCGAGCGAAGCTGACCTCAAATTTATATTTTTCAACGTCAACTTTGATGTTGTAGTGTCATAATAGAGTATAAGGTTATTACCACCGAGATAGTTAAGGATATCTCTTTCCAATCATTTATCATGTTATGTTTGCATGTTTCCATGACTGTCATATAATACGGCTGAATTCATTTGTGATGACATGGCTTTATAGATTTCACAAATTATTTATACTACCGCTAGAATCAGGCATGATCTATTTTTTACAACTCATTCTTATATATACATAAACGGTAGTATTTATTTTGGTAAAATATAATGCAACATGAATTTTTCGTACACACAATGTACCGTCAATGCCAGGCCTGTCAAAATCTAACAATATCTATGAATTTCTCAAATGATACATTTATAAACAACACTGTATAATTTGTCCAGTCTAACTTAGAAGGCAAGGGTCATCGTGTATTGCTAATAATATGTTGTTTTCTATTCGCGATATATTGTTAAACAAATTAAAGTTTACATTATCCATCATTATACTACCACTATTTATAGTATTCTATTGGAATATATATATTTTTTTTAAAAAAAAGTCTATGAAACAGCTGTTCCTGCAAAGGATGCACACTATCATAATTTATCCTAAATTATAATCATACTATTTTCATGGGTTATATAATATTTCGACAAACAATTTCCTGGTGATGTACTCTAAGAATTTAATAGAGTAGCCTATAGTAATGCTCTTAAGGGGGCATAACTTGCTTGCAATGTTAGAAATTCGTCATTTTTGGCAGTGGAGTGTATTCCATAAATTGAGAATTCATGCTTTTTGGCGAATGTGAGTATTCCATAATTTAAGTGTACAGTTAAGTTTTCACATAGCCAAGTATAGGAAAAATACAATCTTTGAATACCGATTTAAGGCATGACACTTGGCTAAGTGGAAAAATTAAGTATTTTTACTTAACTTTTAGAAATCCTTTGAATACGGACCCAGATCTTTATTCTTGTCTTAATAAGGTATATACTGGTAGCGGCACTTTGGCCTACTCTTTTATGGAATTCCACTTGCCAATGGATCTTTCACGCGCATGCCAATATATACACGGGACCTCGGCTTTTCGTCACATCCGATAACGATAAGGAGGGGTTTGTACAGCCATTGGTACATAGACTCCTATGAGACCTAATAGTGCAGGGGGACTGTACCACACACAATTCTACACAAAGAAAAATATATGGACAAGACATCATACTCAGAAATCACAAACAAAAACAATTCAAAAAGAGTGAATGGATCCGGGGGCTAGGAATTATGGCGGTATATTAGTGCCAAAATTCTAACATGCTTTCGTCTTATATCTTACTTCTATTCATGTAATTTCTAACCTCCATTCATGTAACTTCTAACTTCTATTCATGTAATTTCTAAATTAAGACAATGTATAATTCAACTTCTTTATTTGTTCAGTGTAAATATCAATTCTATTTCATCTTATTTCTAATATTGGGGCGAAAATGTCTACTTCATTGTGGTGTTACATGTTAAGCATGAACGGCAAACAAATTTAGAATTTTGATACATCTACCTAGCAACCATCATTATGACATCGTTTGGTGTCGCCACCGTGTGCTCAGTTTGGGAATTGAGCACCTGATCGGGACCATTCTATTGATACAAACGACTCCCTCTTCGTCAGATTGAGTGGCTTGCCTGAGTGTTAAAATTGAAAACAACATCGGGAGAGAGAGATGGGGACATGGGGTTTAACATCAACTCGACACCAACCAGGTCATTTCGGTATTAACACCGTTCAATTGTATTTCAATAATTCGCTTGCGCGTAGGAGTGTTTAGCAGTGGGAGGAAACCGGAGGACCCGGAGAAAACCCACGAGGTTGGAAAGGCGGCTCTGCTCCATGTCACGTAAAAACGGGAAATCGAAACCACGCCAGTTTATTCAATGACAGACCTTATGTTACAGCGTGCACGTGCTAACCATTCGGCCATCCTACCCTCTAAACAACATTGAACGTGATATAAATGTATGGTTTGCAAATATTATTTCGAATACCGTGGCTAAGTGGGTAACAGGCTCGCTAGGCTGTGGGTCGGGAGTTCGATCCCTGCATTGGTCGAAAAAAGTTCATCCAGATTTTCTGGCGTGGTTCCCCCTTATTTGTGTCTTGTCGTTCCGATGGGATGAAAACCCGAGGTTCCATGTACATGTTGGCGTGCACGTAAAAGATCCCGTGACCGTTAGACTTCGATATAAGTCCACGTCGTAGATCCGCGCTCCGGGCAATATTTCCCTAAAGCACACTGTATGGCGTATGTCCGTCTCCATTAGCCCGGTTCGGAACAAAACAGTAGGGCGTTAAACCCTCTTTCATTTCATTTCATTTTCTATTTCAAATATAAGCTAAACGGGATTTGGAGAATTTTATTTTATTTTTTTTACGGTTGAGCCAATAATTAATATCTATATGCAGTTGGTTTATATCAACACAGGGTATAAATGTTATGGATAGGCCTACACAGATACTGAGTTTAATACTAAGTGACCTCTCTCTCTCTCTCTCTCTCTCTCTCTCTCTCTCTCAGCACTCCTTCCAACCTTCAACCAAACGAAGAATGGGTCGTTTATACCAATTATGGTCCCGATCAGGTGCGCAATCATCCAATTGAGCTCACAGTGGCGACACCAAACGATGTCATAATGATGGTTGCTAGGTAGAAGTATCAAAATTCTAAATTTGTTTGCCGTTCATGCTTAACATGTAATACCACAATGAAGTAGACATTTTTCGCCTCAATGATAGAAATAAGATGAAATAGAATTGATAATTACACTGAACAAATAAAGAAGTTGAATTATACATTGTCTTAAATTAGAAATTACGTGAATGGAAGTTAGAAGTTACATGAATGGAGGTTAGAAGTTACATGAATGGAGGTTAGAAATTAGACGATAGCATGTTAGAATTTTGGCACTAATATACCGCCATAAGGAATCTTATCGGCGGATGTGACTGTATTACAGATATAATATTTGTATCTACATGTAATAGTTATATACATTGTTTACAAGGAGTATGGGTTGATACTCCGTCTCTTTTTGAGTGAGGCCCAGATGAAGCCGAGGAGATCTCCGCTCAAAAAAGAAACGGTGTTTCAATCCATACACCGAGAAAACAAGGTATATAACTGACTTATACTTAATACCTTTTCGGGAAATTTCAAAAGCATTATTCATTTCCCAAATCTATCAAAGTTTCCCACACAGAACCCCTCAATAATCTCATCGCAAACGCTTAGTTCTACTCAGGTAAATGATATCAGCACGTCCATTTCACGGTTTAAATCATGTCCGGGAAATTTTCATAATAGGGCTATTGATTGGTTGAAGAAAAGCAAACGTCGTACAATCATTTTGTACAATAGTCATTTCTTGTTGTTTCTTCAACATTCTGGTTGCGTCGATTGTAGTGGATGACAGAAAATGGATGGGGAATTTGACGAAGAATCCGACTGTATATTGTCACAGATGCATATTCCTGAGACCGAGCATATCAGTTCTGCAAGCGATGTCGATGATCGGGAAGATTTTAAGCTAATTTCGCAATCAACGCCAGAACCGATTTTCCATCACAGAACAAGCGATGCGGAAGAGTCGAATTCCGTCAAACACGAGAATACCAATTGGTGTATTAGTATTTATCATTCTTAGAGGTGTTCTAGAAACATTGACGTAAACAACAATGGAGTAAAAGTGAACGCTTTCTCTGGTTCCACCTCTATCGGCTAACATACCAGCTGATATTCTTGATTATTGGATGTGTAGATTTGTTTGTGAAATTAATAGACAAGATGGTACACTATATCCAGTAATTAAAGAATATATGCATAGGAATATTGAGACACTTGCGACACCAGTACAAGAGATATGAATTGAATTTTATTGATGACCAGAGGGGTACTTTTGCTAATTTTCGGGCTACATTAGACGCACAGATGAAATCCTTAAATTCCTGGGGCATTGACATCCACACAAAAAGTACAACCATTAAATGAAGACGACGGGTTGATATTGTGGAGTTCTGAAGTTTGTAGCGTAGAAAATACAGTAAGATATTTGTATTACGTGAGCATAAACAATTGTTGATTGAACAATTTCAATTTGGTATGGATGATATAGGTGAGTTTGTAGTATTCCAGGGTAAAAACTACAAGAATTAACAAGGTGGATTGAAAGATTGTAGCAGAATTCAGTTTAGGTGCATACAATTCTATTTTTCATTTTGATTTCATATGTATGAAACCGCGACAAAATGGGAAAGTGCGACAAAATGCGAAAGTTCGACAAAATTTCCGACAAAATGTGAAAGTGCGACAAAATGTTAAAGTGTAAATAAATGTGAGACAAAATGTAAGAACATGACGGAGATTGACGCAAATTCACAAAGATCGGAGAAATGTGAAAATGATGGGTTTTTTTATTATAACCATTACATATTCGAAAAGGGTCAGGGCCCTGGTCAATTCATATTCTCGATATATCCTTTCCATTACGTGTATGGGTGTATTTTAACTCTATATTATTCCTTTCCACAACTGTAAACCGTGTTATCACGTGTCATAAAAATAGAACAAGTACTTATCTATCCTGTCTCTTGACTTACACGTATACTTATACGAATATACTAGGAACGGGGATAACAGGAAAATTGGAAAGATGGCATATTTATTATGCATTCAAATCTGACATTCTCTGTTAAAAGGGGAGGAGGATACTTTGCTCACATATACAGAAGTCTGCCTTTCTGGTGCCAGAGCATGGAGAATATTGGACGCACTCAAACTTTGCCAAATATAAATGCAATTTATGAAAATTTCGACATGCATCTCTGTTGTTCATATGGCGGATACGGTACCTCTTTGTATAAGATCAAACTGATTTCCTGTACTAAGAATGCAATTAGATTTGTCATTATAATAATTTAAAAAAACTCTTTATGTGTAATAATTGACTATAAGTTAAGAACTCTCGAAATTACAACCTTTCTTTATTTGGTTCTATGTTTTGTCTCCTTTATTTGAAGTGGGTATGTAAATATGATAAGAATCTAAAAATATGTTAATTTACCTATAAATATAACACAAGTGGTAGAGATTTTTGATAAGCGGTTGATGAAGGGGAACATCCGCCGATAAGATTCCATTTTAGGTCTCATAAGGGTCTATGAACCAATGGTTATACAAACCCCTACTTGTCACTATCAGTTAGCATCTATGCTCGATAGTATTTAAGGGATTGAGGTGGATATTGATGTCAAACTTGCTCTTTCCAGCTAATGTATGGTGGTGAATGGAAATGTTACGGAATCTGTATACATAAAAGTTTCATTGTTTGAGACTGAGTTGGGAAACTAAATAACTGTGCGAACTGGACCGATTTGTGATTTTACTGGTGTTTTTTAAGTTATCAAAAGTGGGCTGTAACTGTTCATAATCTGCATCAATTTGATTCGTTTATTTCGCACCTGTATGCAGATCGTATAAAAAAAAATTCACTATAAACCCAAGTTGGCCACAATAAATTCACTGAAGACGAGTGTTCAATTGAACTGTTCATATAATAAGGAAATCGCAGACAATTATATACAGATTGATTGTTATTAAACCAATGAGTAAAAGTCTGCTGTTTACCATTTCATCATAATTCCTTTTGGAACATTAAGAGGAATCGACTCTTCCGATCAAGAAATGTATTTTTTAGAAGGGTATTTCTTTGAAATAATCATTTTCATAACGGTCTTGATAATCTGCTTCATCATTGGTATTTTCTGGTACGTAAATTTTCTGAAAACTTTGATATTGTCATATTTCAGCAATCTGTTTTAACAACACATGACACCTTGTTCTTATTCAATTATATTTCATTCATGTGTTTACTACTTAAATATTTATACGACACTTGTATTTAATGGTAGATGTTTGTATTAACAGGCATCTGCATCGACATTTTAACCAGTTCCATCGTCTAGGTATTCGAGGACCCAGACCATCCCTGGTTTGTGGCAACCTAACGGAGTTGTTGCAGAAGGGGCAGCATCAGGCTATACAAGACTGGACAAGCGAGTATGGACGAATATTTGGGTGAGTTTTTTCAACATTAGAAAACAAATGTTAAAAATATAAAGCTATTGTTATTACGTTACAACTGGTTACCTAGTGGTCCATTCATAGAAAGGATCTATGGTTTAATATGCTTTCTGAGGAGAAGTAAATGTTTGTCTGAAATGAATTAAACCGTAGATGTTCTTGTTTTACAGATATTTTGAGGGATACACACCGGTTATCACTGTTGGGGAACCTGATTTGCTGAAAGATATCCTGGTAAAAGACTACCCTAACTTTAAAAGACGAAAGTCGTTCCCTTTGGCACCCAAGAAAAGTCTAGGGCTATTTTTAGAGGAAGGTGATCAATGGCGGAAGAGTCGATCTTTACTAACCCCAGCTTTTAGTTCTGGAAAAATAAAGCAAATGTTCTCAATAATGAACGATTGTACCGATTTGCTGATTACAAACTTGGACGAAAAGGCAGAACGGAGCGAGTCGTTTGATATTTACAGCATGTTCCAGTGTTTAACCTTAGATGTTATTGGACGGTGTGCTTTTGGGTTAAGAACGGATGCCCAAACAGATGTTAATGATCCATTCCTTACACAGATCCGGACATTGTTTAATGGGCTGACCAAATCTATAATACTTCCATTAGTTAGTAAGTAGTTCTAATTACATGTAGAGATATACGGACTCGTGGCTTTGCATGAAGAACAAGATCCCGATGTGCACAGAAACCTAATATTTAGGGAGGGATGTATGTGTGATACTGGTTGATTATAGCGTAAACTTTAAGACCGCATTCAAACCGCATTGTTTTATCTATTTGAGAAGGGGTATAAAAACTCTAGGGATGTGCAAAATCTCAAAACTATTTCGTTCCTATGGCACTAAAAATCAGGAGCAACGCGTTTCCTACTATAAAAAAAACTTTACGATTGAGTCTTTACGATTGAGGTAGCGTTTTCTGTAGACTTTCTGAAAGAATCTTTCCAAATTCCCTTCATTTCAATAATCCAAATAAGTTTAAATGATGTCTTATTTCTGTGCTCTTCTTTCTTTTCCAGTGTTTATGCCATTTTTACGATATTTTATCTTCGCTGTGAAGAATATTGTGGTTATATTTGGAATGAATCCTGTTGTTTGGTTACGTCAACAGATGACGGAGGTTATCAAGATGAGGAGAGAGATGGGAACGGGGACAAAGGTTGTTGACCTGGTACAGCTTATGCTCTATCCGGAACTTAAGGCCCGCCATAAACATCTCGACTCCGCCATGATGAAAGAACCAATGACAAATAGAGAGGTTGTAGCCCAGAGCATGACGTTCCTATTGGCTGGATACGAAACCACAAGCACCGGGCTGGCTTTTATGAGTCACGTGCTGGCCATGAATCCTGAGATACAGAATAAATTACTGACAGAAATAGATGAAAAAATTGGCGAGGTGGGAATCATGCTAGTTACATTAAACTATAAACCATACTCATTTTATATTCCCATTTCTTCGTAAAATGTGCCGGTCATATTTTGTAATGCAACAAAGAAACAATCAATTAATAAGGACAATTTCTGCCAAATCATGAACCCTTGCTGGTTATGTAAGGTGCAACTATCTTTACTTGGAATAAATCTTTCACGTGTCAATCATTAGTATATTGGATAAAAGTAAAGTAAAATACCATTATTTAACACATAAAGTTAGCTTGATTTATAATTTAAGAGTTTAAGCAGTGGTCAACGATAAACTAATGTGCATAAATCATTTTGTAAATTTGTTATTTCAGCATGAAATCGATTACGAATCAGTTCAGAAACTATCGTATTTTGATCAAGTTTTTGATGAAGTTTGTCGAATGTATCCAACTGCATCTCTGATTGTAACAAGGCGGGCATCTGAGACTAAAGAATACCACGGAGTAACAATACCAGAAGGTATAAATATACAGGCTAATATCTGGGCTTTACACCGCGACGCCACCTACTGGCAAAAGCCTAAAACATTTGATCCAGAAAGGTGAGGTTTTTTTAGTTGTATGCAAGTTTAATGCTATAAATTATTTTGTATTGAAATCGCCCTGAATGTGTTCGATTTGTTGATTATTGTAAACAGGTATACAACTTTTGTATACAAGACATAAAATTCGCATATATGTTTGATACAGAGCGCTATAAGCGGAACTTTGCCCTGGCAACAGCGGCTCCACCTACTCTTTTATGTGCCAGAAAACGTGTGTATACGAAACCTCAATGTTTCGTCCCATCTGCACCACTAAAGGCTTTTATTTGATTTAGCAGGCCCTGTTCAGTCGTTCACCACTGACACGGGGGTTACCACGCTGAAATATCTTGAGAAATGAACATGGGAGATCCTGGTTAATGATTACGCACCGTACTCATTGAACCAACATCCGACATTTAACACAACTAATCAGAAAGAGGGACTATAATTATTCATTCCTTTATTTGATTATTTAGCGGAAACACAAGAACCCAGGGAAAACACACGAGGTCAGACACGCCAAGACCTTGCCAATCACTGTCAAGCTCACTGTAACTGAATATTTGCTCTCAACGCTTCAGATCACACTCCTAATCCGTAAAATTCGTTAACACGTATCTATGTATTCCTTAAAGGACTACACTTGTTTGGCAATGATACCTTGTATTAAGTTCGACCAGGGCCTTTCAAATGACAAACTGTCAAAGATAATTGCTAGGTTGTCAAAAAGAACGTTACAAACAAAACAAATAACCCAAGTCTAAAATAATTTAAGCAACTCGAGAGTTGCGTATTTGGATGGGGTGCGATTGGGCCATGCACCGGGACTCCGATGCGCACGCCCAATTAATATATTTACCATAATTTCAACCTTTATCGACAGTACCGGATCTTTATTCATGTCCCGGTTTCCTCCCACTGCTAAAAGACCCATACGCGCAAGCGAATTATTGAAATAAAATTTTTAAAAAACATATGTTATCTCCGAAATGACCTAGTTTGTGTCTTTATTCATGTCACCACTCCCCATTTTAGTTAACCTGTACTATATGCTACTGAATCTGGTGTATAATATCAGCTACTGACATTACCGTCATATTTTGATATCTTTGTTAATACACATTCTAAGGGTTCCCCTAAATTACAATCAATATCAAATGGTTAAATCCCATCCAACGTAACGATGTTTTTCATAATCTGTACAAACGTGTACTACCGTGTCGTGTTTTATAGCCAGCTTCTATTATAGTTTTTGTTTACATGTAAATCTCCAAAACCTCTCAAAACATCATTTTTCTTTAGTTTAAGCCGTTCTTTATATTTTTTTTCAGATTTTCACAAAGAAGAAAAAGTGAAATCCAAGGCTACACATATTTACCTTTTGGCGCAGGTCCTAGAGCGTGCATAGGTATGAGATTTGCCATACTGGAAACTAAAATCGCCATCGCAAGAGTGCTGCAAAAGTTCGAAATATTAAAGGGAGATAATATGAAGGAAATTTTAGACGTTGAAGCCCGCGGAGCAATCGTCCCTAAAGATCCGGTTAACGTCAGGGTTGTAAAACGAGTTAAAAGAGATTATACCATCAGCGAAGAGTGACTCATCAGTGTGTGGCCCGTCAATGGAATCGGGCGGTTCTCGTGAATGAATAGTAGCACTCTAGTGAGTGACTCGTGTTTCAGTAGACAAGAGGGAGAGAGCGAGGCGGTTTGACGTTCACTCGACACAAACTAGGTCATTTCGGAACTAACATATGGTTTAATTTTATTTCAATAATTCGCTTGCACGTAGGGGTATTTAGCAATGGGAGGAAACCGGAGTACCCGGACAAAACCCACGAGGCTGGACATGCAACCTACGTACAACCCGAGTAGACAAAAGAATAATCAGAAGAATTAGACATCATTGGTAGAATGCTGATCAGTGGTTATGTGCCATAACTGCCTGGAATTAGTTATCTCTCCCATGTCCGGGGAATGTTTCTTTTGTATAACGCATGGGAGGAAAGAACATTTTTGTCGGAATATAACCCCTCAAATTTTGAATAGGCCGGTGAATACTGAAAAAGATTGACTTTATAAAACGTTATTAATTGTTGTATTTATTTAATGTTTTTAATAAATTATTTCATTTTGTTTAGAATATTACAATAGTTTGAAAAGGTTGGTGGAAATATTTTCGTTCTTTAGGGAGGCGGAGAGAGACTTGAGGTTTAGCTAAACAACACCCAGGAATGCAATGGTTCGCGGACCCCTTTGGCCACTCCGCTTGCCGACTATATCTATCAAATAAAAATTGCTTTATTATCGCGGTTGCTTCCACCTTTCAAATAAAATATGTGATAAACCCTGACACTTAAATTATGAAATAAATATGAATGTAGGGATAGGGGTATTCACTGGTAGTTCTAATCTCAGCGAAAACTATTTTTAAAATTTGGCTCTGATATCAGCTGCTGGAATATTTTGTCAGAATAACAGCAATTCAATGTCGAATTTACTTACTGTCATCTTACCTGCCTAATCCCGTTTTACACAGAGAGCGTCGGTGGCTCGATGAGTAGGACACTGGGTCATAACCCACGAGGTCCCGGGTTAATCTATAGGTGTTGGCCGAATAAGTTTCCCGGAATTTTCCAGCGTGGTTTCCCGTTGTCAATGGTGCAGCACGCGAGAAAACGGTAAGGACAGTGTTTTTGGCGTTTTCAAAATAATGTAAACTTGACAATTTTGAAATAAGAGTAGGTCGTATCAACTCGGTTCAGGCTTAATTTCCCCCATAACACATTATATTGCACATTATAATCTTCTTTGATCTATTTGGTGCTGAAAATTAACCGCGTATAGTTGTTCAGGTGATGCAAAAACACATGACGAGTTGGGTGAACCACTGCTGCCCAGGAACAATGTCCCATATGACACACTGCTTTTAGTATCTCGATTGGTGCAGAGAAGTATATGACGTTAAATCCCATTGCATTTAGTGTATGGGAGCTACGACCCACTTGGCCCGCCACACCGAAGAAGGTCCCATTTCTCTTTTCTGTATCAATTCGAATTATAACGAAGAACAGCAGTTAAATGGTGCAATCTATGGGCGGTTGATGCTAAACTTTGTATTTATTGAGTGAAAGACACAACGTTTACCTGAAAGTACAAAGCCATGTTTTATTTCATCGGGTTCACATTAACCACGTGAGTAATCAGAACAACCATAACAGTGTAACGTCAATAACAAACAGTAACAATAACATGTATAATCATATATTAATATTAACATTAAATGATTTCAACATGAAGGCTCTTGTATATGTCTGATAAGGGTTACTTTGGTGAACGTGACAGACCTGAATCTGATTGACAGATGTGTCATATAGGCCACACCAATTTGATTTTCTGTTCTTAGTGTCTTGATAAATAAATAAAATAGCCATTTAAAACATGGAAGAGATCTTTTTTCCAAAATTGAATTTGGAACTAAAAGCTTTTGAACACCACAATCAAGTATTTTCCAGAGAAAACAAGAGAGGAAAATCTGTATAGGCGTTACCGAAGAACGGAAAATCAAATCGGCGAAGACTTTCGTTCAATTTGATATTTAAAAGTTCTACTACAATCTACTACTTCTATTACTACTGCTACTACTATAGTGTAGTGTGAATTTGGGAAAAAATAAACGAAACGAAATTGTAATCAAATTTTAATGAGATCAATATGCCCGTAATTCTTGGGGCTGAATTCTTCTAGTGGAGCAATTTCTGATTTAATATGCATGTATAATAAATATCTTTCGTTAGCCATATCAAACTTTTTGGATAAAATAAAATTGCAGATTTCAGTATATATACTTGTTCGTTAGGGTGGATGAAAATCTGTCTTCGTTGAGAATTTTATGTCTTTAGATAAGCCACTTTTGAGATACAACCGATTGTGTATTCCACTCTCCAAATAGTAAGAAAACAAGAAATTAAAAGTTTCAAAACAGAACTTTTATCTAACATAAATAACACACCAGAATATTCCACTTTATTTTGACCTAAATCGCTGCGGTTTAGTCCCTTAAAGCATAATAACTCATCGTTTGTCACACCGGGTCAGAGTATTAATTTCTGTCGTGAGTTATCAGAACCTCTGGGTAGAAAGTCAGACGCAAGTAATCCGATTTGCCCTAATAATATGAATGATTAGACATTAATTTCTATAGTCATCAATGCGAACGTGAGATGTTCATAAATTTGTTCATCCGTGTATAGAAAAAAGACCTGTAACAAATGATAAAAGTTCAGTAGCAAACTCCGACGAAAGTACGGACGGTATACCAATTAAATGTTAACGAGTGCAATTGCAAAACATCGCAAATGTTATCATAATTTATGGCCTGTTAATAGCAGGCGCGGATCCAGAGGGGGGGGGGGGCTGCTCAGGCTTGAAAATTTTTTATGCGATTTTATTGGCGATTTTTAGACCTGTAATTTTGGAATTTACCTTCCGGAAATACGTCAGAATGCACCAAATTGAATCTAATTTACCAAATTTTTCTGCGGGAGGGCCCCCAAACCCCCCGGTAATGGTGGCGGTGGCAATTATCAAACCTGGACCCCCCCTGCAAAAAATCCTGGATCCGCGCCTGAATAGGCTTAATGTTAGCCTTTGAGTTAAAGAACAGTCAATTAGTCGAGGCTAAACACGTTGTCAAATTAAAGAATGGGTTTGTGAAGAGTCTGTATCAGTTTTTTACTATGTTTTTTGAGACGTACATACGGTTATTGACTATTTTATTTACCATGTATGTGATTACGAGCGCAATGTGAGTACGCTGAATAATTCGGCCTACCCCTGTCTAAAACAGGAGTTACATTACACGAAGCTAAATTCACATATAAATCATTCATTTCATTCTTGCTAAACATCTTTGTTCTTCTTACCTTCCTCGCACACATATTAAGTATATCTAAACTCTTCAATCCTACAATTGAACACTTTTACACACAAAATCTATAACTTTTACAAATAAAATGTACAACTTTTACTAACAAAATATACAATTTGTACATATAAATATACGCAACAAATGTACAATTAATATTTGTACACATAAATATTCGCACAAAATGTACAACTTTTACTAACAAAATACAACAATATAACATATTAAATAGTCAAGTATTCATGGCTTTTTCCTTCTATTATTACATGTTTAATAAATCTAACCTGCAATCTCGTTGGATTGGCCATATGCCAAAGGAAACAATAAACAGAAACAGAAGTACAATTTTCCATGCAGATCCTACAGATCGTTGCCGTTATTCAAACATTGTTAAATGCTACTAAATCCGCAAATACTATACAGAATAATACATGGGGACTAATATTTACATTTGAATAGTCTTTTTTCATTTCCAGTCAACTCATTTCAAAGTACACGCAGGCATCTACTGGTTTTACAAGTTTCCACCATTTCTTAAACATTTGATATCAGGTACCCATATTTTTATTCGTGTAAGATAATATTAAGATAGAGCCTTTTAATTTTGAAAGTGGCATTATTCAAGAGCTCAATACGTCTATTGCAGATCTTTCTTTAAGCCTTAAAGGTTATATAAATGATAAATTAGATTAGTCAATTCTAAATAACATCGGGTGGCTTAGATTTTAAGTAGATTAGAATGGTTCGGCCATTTAATTGTTTAATATTAAAATGGAGAAGCGAGGCTAAGGTCCGATAACCAACACCGTGGTTATGATAATAATGTGTCTTTAAATAATATTCAACATTCCATTTAGTTCAGTTTAGCAATAAAGATAGATATTATACTCTGATCAAATTACAAACAAGACAATACACGCGTCGGGACATCAATAGGTTTCTAGAAACAGCAAACATCACTTGTCGCTCTATTCCATGTACTCCCAGATATAACTTTGTTACTTTAATCCTCTTAATAATGCCATTTCTGTCTATTGAAATTTTTACTGAAAATGAGAACTCATGTGTTACAGTGGATAATTAGATACGTCACGGAAGAACCAAATTACCCGCTCCAAAATCCAACGCTGGTAGCTCTCTCAATTTATTGAATAAAGAATTAAGTGTAGACAGCCTATTCTGCACTTCTAATTATCTATTTTCTACATTGAATTGTGCTCATTGAATACCTCTTTTCAGATATACATATATGTACATCGTGGGCCGAAACATGATTATTTGTTCTAAAATGCACCGGAAGTAAAACTATGGCACCCACTTCTAACTAATAGTACGTAACTAACATACGAAAATTAATTGGTGGCTAGCTTTTTTTTTCGCACGTATACAGTGAATGACCATTTTGCTCAGTAATCCCAGCCAGAATTTGGCTATTTTTTTTAAAATTTGCGTTAAAGTTTAAAATATTTGTTTAGAACTGAAATAAATTAACTATTAGTCAGTCCCCACGATAAAAACATCAACAGAATTGATTGTGTATATCTGAAATAGACACGACCGATGCACAAAATAGTGCCAAGATGGCAGCTCCCATAACAACAATTCGCAGACGCTGTAATTGAAGACGACGTCAATTCTATGAGTTTTAGATGTTATTTTTGTGAAAAATCATTGGAAGGAGCGAGAACATGTTGGGACTGTACGGATTATATAGTCGTAATGTGTGCAAATGAAACAATGCTGCAGATAGACCTTGTTGTTTACAATGTAACGTGTTGTTGACCTCACGACAGATTGACGTCAATGTCATGACCTGTGATGTGTAGATCACGTGATATGGCTATCATGGCTATTGACTGTGTCTGGGATACTTCGCCGCAGGTAGCGTGTCTCAGATGTTCAAAATGATGTCTAATATTATAGCAAATATTTGGAAATGTTGACCTGCCTCGTTGTCTTCGAGAGGACACAAACATAATAACCAAGTAGTGGGCCGTACAGGAACCTCGAGATCTCAGTCTTCTAAATCACACTCTCGTGTACAGTTTCACGAGAGAATTAACCGTTTTGTTGTGTCACTCAGTACAATTTCAGACAATAACACGGTTTTCAGATGACAAAATAATATCAATGTAGCCTGATGGGGTATTATAAATTCTTGACAGGTGATACGATACTAAAAGTAAAATTATCTAGAAGCATGTCTGATTCCAGTGTATTTAGTTATGATGAGCTCAAAAGGTATCTTCACTTGACAATTTGAAATTTAATATCTGACTTTCCACTCAATTAAAGTATAATTTATGTGAACGACGACATAAGGCATCGAGATTCGTGTTCACCTCAATAAAATAGAGTTACTCGGGCTCAGATAATGTTGCATTTTGTTGTGAATATTAAGTCAATGCACTTTTAAAGTCATGCGAAATAACAAGTAACCATCTAGAGACAAATATGTCGGGTTGTGAATGAAATGGGGTTTAACGTCTAACTTAATGTAGACAGATGTCGCCTTGCATACGGTTCGGCAATGAGCTGTGCTTATTTATCGGAGAATAGCTCGCCGATAAAAACACATCTTTGGTGTGCGCTGTCAAGTCACATGAAAATTCTAATCAAAAAAAGCTAAATTTACAATATTGAACTGGAGGTTACCCTAGCTAACATCCGACAACAAACATTTAGCTAACAAACGAACAAATTATCTTTCCCTAAAGCTTAAGTTAAAAGTACTATTTTTCGGGGACCTTTGACAAAACTTGAAGTTGGCCTTATCAAATAGATGTAACACTATTTTTCGTTTCACACGCCATTTTGATTAATACTGGAATTACGGGACAAATTACATGCACGCATATATACACATACACAGAATAATAACGCAAACATTTGCGATCCGTGTTAAAACAGATTTATATACCTAATTACTAGTTTACTTCAGCCGTAATACAAATATACGTCGGGTCCGTTAAAACACGGATTATTGCTACACTACAATGACTACACAGATGGAAATATAGTACACAGTAATATCAGTATAATGGTTTGAGATTCGTGGTTTTGTCAAAATTAATCAAAATGAGTTTTAATTTCGTTTCCTAATTTCGCAGCATGAAGTTTTATACAAAGCGATGTGACGTTTTTACAAAACGATGTGATATTTCATAGAAAACGATAAAACGACGTGACGCTTTTCAGAAAATGATAAAACGATGTGACGTTTATACAGAACAATTAAACTATTTGACGTTTTATACAAAACGATAAAACTATTTGACGTTTTATACAAAACGATAAAAAGATGTTTAGGTAGCCCCACTATGTTATAAATACCACAAATAACTAAGACGCAGTAGCAGGTCTGGTGTTTTTACAATGAGGATTATATCTATGACACAAACCTTTTCATGATAACGATATACATATGTTAAAGTGTGTTTGGCCTATGAGGAGAAATTCCTACGAACAGACCCACAGGTATTCTCAAAAACAAAGCATACTAATCAATAGGACTTAAATGACAAATCCACCAGTCACGCCATTAGCCTAAGAAGTCGAACTAATGGAAGATACCCTTTAAAATAATAATGTTCAGTGTTGAGTTTTCCTCAAAGGCTTAATTCGGATCTTGTATTCCACAAAGGCTTAATGCGGATCTCGTAACTCATAACATTTGATAACTCTTATTTCATGTATATTGTCTTACACGAGTGTATTCGGACTTTTAGTAATTCCCACTTTCTACTCTGTAAAACTAATAGCGACATTTTGGGCTATGTTTCATTTTAACGATGAAGACCATTGGAATATTTAAGCAGATTTATCTCCCTTTACAAACCCAAACCGGTTGTCAGCTCAGTCGGGAACCCTCATTAATTGCGTCATGTCGTATCAATTTCCTCCGACCCTCTGTAGACCACCCACACATATTTATCAATTTCCTCCAACTCTCCGTAGATAACCCACACATATGTGGCAATTCCATTTTAAGCCAACTTTGCATGCACTGAATGACAAAATGGAAACCGGTAAAACCCCATGTTAGTATTATCCACATGTGACGATGGCCGACATCTGCCGTGTACGTTCATAGAGTTTCCGATAATATTAGTATGTATATAACACAAATAATAAATTGAAAGTGCACAAAGATGACTTATGACGATAAATGCTTCACTGTGAATGCTGTATTAAAGAGTACAATTGCAAGATTTTGGTAAACCAAGCCCAAATTATAAAAATTAACACAAATAACAGGAACATATTCACACGGTGAAGAAAACAGAAACATTCACAATCCGTTGATGTTTTAACCACCACTGTTTCTGTCAGGCAGTTTTTCACAACCCCATTACTGGTTTCGCCCAAAATAAAATACATCAAAACACAAACATAGTGTTAAACTTCATCAATGAAAGATTTTTCAAATCAATCCTCTGTATAGTTTTCCAGAATGCTCTTTGTTTATTTTTGTTGTTGTTCTTGTCAGCATTTTGTGTGTTTGGTTAACAGTTCTGATGCAAATGTCATAAAATCTGAAACGAAAAAATTTACATTAGTTACAAAATATCAAACAGAGAGTCGTAGTGCCTTACAAAAAGTGCCACGGTGTTTTCAGCCGTGGTCTCCCTTTGTCAGTTGGGCAGAATCCGGGTCCTGACACGGAAAGGTGTCTAGTCGTTCGGATGAAGCGACAAAATCCAGGTCTCATGTACAAGCAAATTTTTATTTCTTTTCACCACTTTAAACTTCTTGTTTACCATTCCCGTTGCTGAGGTATTTCCTAGTGCAATACACACATAAAGCATTCATAAACTTCAAAACTAATTGAATAGTGTTCAGGTGCACATTTCTCCCTATTCACGCGGTCAAATTGTCCCGATGGATCATAAAATGACAACGCATGATTTAAGTGAAGAGAGTTTTTAGATAAGAAAAAAAATATTAACTTAGTGAGCAGCTCGGCTAATTACGGATATTACAGCCGACAAATATACATTGTCCTGAACAATTAAATGGTTGCGTTGATGAACCTGTTGTGCCAGATGCGATCATTTGACTAAGGATTAGTTGGGGTCATCTACTGAAAAATGTTATAACCTAAATGGGAGGATAACAATAAACTAGTTTGGTTTTCTCGACATTTTATTTTTTCTTGCACGCAATGGAGGCCCATGGAAAGTGGTTGGTCCGAGTACCCGGAGCTACCCAGTCCGCCCCTGTAGTACATAATTTGTGTGTTCAGATTTTACCTTCATAGTTCACCAAACCATCCCCATCCAAATCTGCCTCTTTTATCATCTCATTAACCTCGTGATCTGTTAATATTTCACCGAGATTCGTCATCACGTGACGTAGTTCATGCGCACTTATATATCCATTGCCATCTTTATCAAATACACGGAACGCTTCTCGTAATTCCTCGTCACTGTCTGTCTCTTTTAACTTCCTGTTCATCATCAGGAGAAACTCCTCGAAATCGATGGTACCATTACCTATAAACAAAAACAGAGACAATTCATAAACACCAAACACAAAATAATAGATTAAAGTTGTTAATAGATTAGATTTGATTTTTTGTTGGTTTTCTTTTTTGGAGGGGCCGGGGGGCTCAAATGGATAAACTAGGTAAAGAGACAATGATGTTAGTACTTTACAGAGAGAGATTATTCAAAGTCAGAGAAGAATGCATGCATGATTGAATGGAATGGCGTTTAGCGTACTATTTGTTTGCATCTACCGGGAAAATGAAGACGCCATACAGTGCTCTATGAGGCACAGTGTGAACCACTGCGTATCGCCAATCACGGTTTGGTTAGGTTAGTGAATCTTATAAATCTCAGCATTTCTCAACTACGTTTAAAAGAATCTATTGGTACATGTTATTTATTTAGTGCAATGTCGGTGTAATTTGTCTTGTCCGCGGTTTTTTTTTTATTTTTGTATGCAGTGCTGTTCTCCCGCAGTTGCTATTAACGATATTGGCAATCAAAATAACCTTACTGTACAGTATGTTATGTCGATGAGAGATAAGCAAGGAACATGATGCAGTTAGTACCGTAGATTAATTAATACGTATATTTAACATCTAGTGTGATTAAAGGCTGATTAGTACAAACAACGTTTTCGGGGGTCAAATCATAATGTAATAATCCTTGAATTTGTGAATTTATGGATCATAAAAACCGAAAACCAGTTCAGCTGCGTTTCCTTGCAATGCAAAAAAAAATACAACACTCGTACCATCGGCATCGACTTCGTTGATCATATCCTGTAATTCTTGGTCAGTTGGCTCTTGGCCTAATGATCGCATCACTGTACCCAATTCGTCCGTTGTTATTGTTCCATCGCCATCTTTATCAAACAACGAAAACGCTTCTTTATAATCTGAAAATAGCAAAGAAAGTTCTTTTTATTAGCTTTGTTTCTAAAAATATACAAAATATATTCTATGACTTGAAGAAAAACATCTATGCTTTCGTGTTGCAGCTACAATACACCACATGATTGAATGGGATTTGACACCCCCTTGTTTCTATACTGATTGGGTTAATGAAGACGACATACGCAATACAGTGGGCTCATATTCGAATTCAAACTGGTCATGCGACTTTTATGGCATGTCAGTGTATACACGGGATCTTATTTTTCGTCCCATCCGATTGAATAGACACTGTTCTTGTCTTGATCAGGCCCGCACGCCGGAAAATTGTGAGGAACTTTTTCGGTTCACGCAACGAGCTGACCCGCGACTTTCAGATAGAGAGAAAGTTCTGGACTAACATATGACTCAGTTTATTTTTTGGGCATTGAGAGGTAACTGGAAATGAAATGAAGCTAATGCAGACGTGTATACGCCATTCAAAGTGATATAAGGGAATTTTGTCCAGGCAGCGTCGGTACGACCTACTCTTATATCGAATTCCAACTGTCAAAGGTTATTTTACGTGCACGCCAATTTGTACATCGGTCTTTCGTCCCATCCAAACAATTCATGAGGTTAGACAAGCGGCGAACGGAACCATTTTAATTGACTAAGTGACAGACCACGTAATCGCAAGCACACGCGTTCTACCATTCGGGCACCCAAACCCCACTTCATATTTTACAGGCTTACTATTTGAATACCAAAAGGCATAATGATGGATGTAGTAATCACTTTAAACCAGAACATCCGTTATTGAAGTACAGCGTATAAATTGAATGCTGCGTTTTTATGTTTTTAAAGAAAGCCTAACTGAATGAGTCTTCAAAATAGCAATGAACTTAATTATGTTTCTAACTGAAAAATAAAACGTATTTATTTCCATTTTCGTCATTGTTTTGTACTGGAAAAAAGAAATTGTTGATGTTATATGAACTCGGGGCGCTTTGGTTATTGACGGTTTTCTTGACTTGACTGATGATCTTAACAGAATCAATACTTTTCCACCGTTGAAATTGCCTTAAATTACATTTCCAACAAATTGGTGCTATAACCAGACACAGAATGGTTTAAAGAATTGCTTTTAAGGCGACAAATAAGTCAGTTATTGACAATAACACAACTGAATTCGTTCCCTATTTTGTATCAGAAGGCAGGAAAACACTACAAACTGCCATTCTTGTTAATTACCAATACATCTCTGTGTGTATCCCACTGTGTCCAAAACTCTTTTATCAAACTACAAATCTATTCATCTACATCACTATCAATATACAAGTATTGCTATAAAAAAGTAAGTTCTTTCCATACCCAAGTGTTTGAATTTAATTGATCAAAACATGACCTAATTTTTAAAAAAATATATATTGCCTTCAAAGAAATACATCTTTATGTTGAAGGCACTATTTAGTTTTTACCTTGCGGTCATGCCTCGATCAATTAAATTCAAATGCTGATCTTATAGCAAGAATTACCTTTTAAAAAGAAATACTCGTATAATATTGGTAAAATGTATCACATTGTCAAATAAAAAGATCAGTTATGTTAAAGTTTCAGGTCACATTAAAGTAACGATGCGTCAATTGCAGTTTTCGCTAAAATATTAAAATATTAACGGCTTAAGTCACATTAATGTATCCCGATTGATGATTTCTCATTTAATTAAGAAAACAAAAATAAAATACCAACGCTAGATAATCTCCCGGTCAATCATTTCTGATCACCGGCAACAAATTACTGAACGGAATTGAACCATTTGTGACACGGAAGTTCCATACGACATCCATTTTTCACAATACTGTAGTTTGCAATGAATTCACCATTGCTTGAAATGACGTATCGAGGCTTTAATATTGAGGGGTCATATCTTTAAGTAGTTAATTGAAGTAGGACCTTGAGTTGACGGATATACCACAATATTATTCGCATGTGTTGACATCAATAACATAAGTTATTATCTAGTCCTCTTCATTATATAAAGAAACAGATAAGGATTGTGTACAAGCAATTTTTGAAAGTAATAAAATATGATAAACCTATTTATAGTGTAATTTAATTGTATAAATCCCGATCCGATATAGTTTTAAACAGAACACGCTAGACTGGTTTATTGACTTCTAACCATATTATTGGTACTGCCAACCTTTTCCCCATTTCGCTCTATTTTCCGCATGAATATGTACAAACTGTTACTTAACAAATTACATTTCGTTCAAGCAGACTTCACACAAAAATACGTCTACAAATAACAGAATGTTGTAGTCAGTGTGAAGATGAAGACATGTGTATAGGACAAGGAATGTCTTGTTACGGTGGGTCACGGTGGCTAAGTGGCTAAGACACTGGCTCGCTAGCCTGGAGGTCGGCTTTTCATCCAGATTATCCGGCGTGATTCCCCCGCCCCCTGTCAGTGATGCAGGTCAGGTCGGAGGGCCTGGCAAATACATCTGTCTAGTCGTTCGGATGGGACGAAAACCGAGGCGCTTTCTTTATAGACAAATTTCCGAACGATATTTAAGTTCGACTTTTCCTTTTAAGGAGGACTGGTCATTTATCAGATGGGAACAGAAAAGAGGTAATGTGTATACCGTTGGCTACATTAAAAGTCCAGGTGAGATAGTTGCTGTAATAGCTCCGTCCGTGATAAAATATTAGTATGACCCAGAATAGTGGGGAGGGGGGCTAAATGTGTGTGGGGGGGGCGGGACATTTGTCCCACTTTGCCTCCCCTAGATCCGGTATTGCCCAGGTCACTGCGGTAGCTGGTCGTGCCTTTTAAAGCACGTCCAGAAAGAACAGCTTTATGTGCCAATCGCCAATGTTGAAGTCATTTTTTAAATATTATGGATGGGTTTTGTCACAATCTACTATTCCCATTTCCGAAGTAATAGAAAAGCCCTACACATACTTAAATCGAAATAATGGACGTAGACAAATGGAGGAATGCTACTCGTCAAAATACGGACAGAGCAAACAGAACAGTGGTACAGCATACACACTATCCCAATACGCCATTAAAAACTTTCTGTCCATTGTTGTCACGATCGCACATCAATTGTTGCTGGTGTTATAATAACGTTTTAATGGTGATTAAACACTGGTTATAAAGATATCGAGATATCCGTATAACAATACATTACATTATAATGACAGTAAAAAACAAGCCATATTAAATTCTGATTAAAGTAATGTGATCCCTTATTTGAACAGCTTTTAATATCTGCTTAATTACTGAACTCTAAAAACATTTCATTCACCATATTTTAATTGTCACACAGCTACGACTGGAATCGATGTAGAGCATTTATTATTAACTTTTTTATTGTGTAGTTTATTTATTCTTGGCTGGTTTTAGCTGACACTTTCCAAAATTAAATAAAATGGCCTTTAACGTTCCAAAGATCGCCATACAGTATACAAACTGTTTTAAGTCGAGAGATTTTCTAACGTCGATATCATATTTTTGTGTTCTTCATTAAACTCTCGAACTCAATATGTTACATAACATTCGAAATTACAAATACGAATTAGAATTTAATATTAGTCCATTTCGATCAATATTTGATGCTGTTGTGTGAGACTTATATCCAATATTTAATACATAATGAACATTTACAATCAGTACAGTAGTTGTGTATTTTATGGTTTCGGGCGACTCTTGCAAAAAACAAACAAATAAAAAAAAATACCCAACAAGACAATATGGGATTAATTAGTATTGGCTGATTCACAAATGACAAAATAATAGTTTTTAAAAACTCGTTTAAAAACCGACAGTTCTTGTAGTTCACCGAACATAATTGATAACAAATTACAATAGTTTTTTTCTAAATTTGAATATAAATCACTTTATATACATTCATGTTACATTAACAGTGCCTTTAGACCCATTTTCGTGTATTGTAAGGTTCCGAATAATAGAGCTATTCGCCCTTTAAATAATTAATTCGAAATGTAAAGAGTGGATTTGTATGTTTGTATGTAACGTAACATGGCTGTCACTATCAACCGCTTAAGAATATTTCAGTATGTCTTGCACGAGGAAAGGCATACTTAAATTTCTCCTACCCTGCTATACTTGCTAAAAAATAATAATCTACCGCGCGAACTCATTGTAAATTGACTATTACATACATGTGCAAGAACGCATGCGAGCAAATTTTCACAAGAGTAAATGTGCATGGGGACGGGGTGTAAGAGTGTTATTTCTCACGTTCCAGGATATGTAATAAGACCGCACGACGGCATATTGTGTTACTGGATATTGATAAAAGAGTGTCGCCTCAAAGCTCGTTATTAATTTATACATTATTAATAGTCGTACTTAGAAAGAAACTAGATCGACAGGATATTATAAATAACGTTCTACAACATTTCAGTTGTGTATTATTATATAAATGACATGCTGGTTGGGGAAGTGTAGTTTCGCCCGACACTGCTGGTGTCCAAACAAATATTGCTTTGGTTAATTACTATCGGTATGTATTTTATTTAATACCTGTAACGCTCGCATTGCCTGTGGTTCTGGTTTCTCTCTTATTGTGACGAATACGAAATTAATAACGAACTTCGAAGCGAAAACTTACCTGATATTTCTGTCGTAGTGTGTACCAATAAAACGAAGATAACTCGGATGAATTATTAAAAATGAAACTTTTAATAAACGAGTGTCCAAAGCTGTCAAAATAACGAGAGAGAGAGAGAGAGAGAGAGAGAGGGGGGGAGAGACCCTATTCCTTGTCACGTACAACCGGGAAATCGGAACCAAACCAGATGACTCATTGATAGACCTTATGATCGTATCAATGAAAGATTAGTGAGAAATCAATTTGAACATCGATTAATTGCTACTTTAACTTTAAGAAACATATAATAAGTAAATTTCTACAAAGATACGTTGTACTATTTCTATATGGATAGCAACACGATATCTTATCTGAAAAGGGGGTTTGTAATATTTCACTACATGGTAGTCCGAGAGTGTGCTGGGGCCGATCTCAACAGTTCCCGAAATGAATTAAAAGGGGATTTAACGTTCTTCCTTTCTGTACCGACTGAGCTAATTAAGACAAACAATCACCAGACATGTGAGACATGTTGCCCGAACAGCGACACTAATTTAATGTCGAGAGTTCTGTTATGTGCATGCCAATATGTACACGGGATCGTTTTTTTTTCGTACCAGACAAACGACTGTATACTGTTCCTTGCCATTTCCTCTGCACCACTGACCAGGCGAAAATCAAGAGGAACTTGCTCAGCCAACACAGGAGACGAACTCTAGGCTATCTGATAGGCGAGTCAGTGTCTTACTCAATGAAAGGGTGGTTTAAAGTAATTCGCTATAGTCCACCAGCGTGTGGGACCGATTCCTCGAAATGACCCATTTGTGTTACTGGACGATAAAGTGTGTGTCTCCCGTTCTATTCAATAAAATCTGTTGGTTGCCGGATTTCTTCTGAAGTCAATATCGATTTAATCTCTTTTTTGTCGGTCGGTTTTTAAAAGAGATATTCCTCAAAGGAGATGACATTTTTTATATCTCTCACAATCAATCTGAAGTTGATCTGTTTCGTTATATTCTCGGATTTTTGTCAGCGACCGAAACCAACAACTGTTCTGTATATGAATATATCAAATGGCAGTTTGATTTTACAAATACCAAATTGACTTGATCTAAGTGGAATAGGTTAATATCTTGACAATTTTTAAACAGCAGAAGAATATGTCATGCATGTTTAATGTTTTAGCTTCGTGCTGAGTTTGAGTAACAGAACTATATATAATTCTATAGTTTGAGTAATAGGAACTGTATTTAATTCTCTAGTTTGAGTAACAGAACTATATTTAATTCTGCAGATTGAGTAACAAAATTATATTGAATGCTATAGTTTCAGTAACAGGGACTATATTTTAATTATGTAGTTTGAATAACAGAAAAAATATTTAATTGTCATTAAACTATATTATGTAGATTGACACTATTTAATTATGTAGTTTCAATAACATAAACTATATCATAATTATGTAGTTACATTGACAGGAACTACATCTAATGATATAATTTTAGTAACAAGAATTATATTTAATTATGTAACCTGAATTACCAGAACTATATCTAATTCTGTAGTTTAGTAACGAGAACAATATATAATTCTGTACTTTGAGTAACGAATGTATATATTGAATTGTGTATAATTCGTTATTAAGAAAAATAATTTATTATCACTACTAATGTCTCTATTTAATTCTTCTTGTTTTATTACCACCAGTGCTATTCCTGAACCAATACTATTTGATACACGTGTTGCAATCTGAACATACGAATTCTCTGTTCTATAGACCTAGTCTAACAGTCTCAATTGTTGTTGCTATTCAGTAGTTAGGTTAAAGCTAATCAGCCACAATGGGGATATTATACTCACGTAAAGAAGAGTCTAAGTGAATGAAAATTATTACAGTGTATTCCCATTGAGTCATAAAGTATTCAAATAAGACAACTGGTCTTAAGCGACATAATGTAATAAAGCTCTCCAGAAAGCAAGCAACCTCCTAATATTGTACGACCGCAAGATGCAAACCATAGACTGAAATTAATTAAGTCTTTCCACCGCAGGTTAGTTCTTTGAAAACCATCCAGAAGACCGTAAATTACGTAAATGGCGATAACGCTAGGTTTCCGTCAATCAGCAAACATGGAGGTACCATGCATATCATTGGGTTTAACACTAGCCGAAGTACATTTCAGAGTATTGGTAGAGTCGGATAACACCGAGGTATATTACAGACTTGGATAAGACACTGTCAGAGTATATGACGGGAAAGGGCTGGCCAACACTTGACTATATTACAGGACATGCCGAGACATATATCACCAGAGTATATCACAGGTTTGGGTTGAACACCGCAGTATTAAATGGTAGGGTTGGTCAACGCCAGAGTATATCGCAGGGTAGGGTTGGAAATCACTAAATTCTATTAAAGGAAAGGGCTAAACAGCATCAGCTTATATTACAGGGAAGGGCTAGACAACATCAGATTATATTACAGGGAAGGGCTAGACAACATCAGATTATATTAAAGGTACAGGGAGGGGCTAGAGAACATCAGATTATATTGCAGGTACAGGGAAGGATTAGACAACACTAAATTATTTTACAGAGAAGGGTCGGACAACATTAGATTATTTTACAGAGAAGGACTAGACAACATAAGATTATTTTACAGAGAAGGCTAGACAACATAAGATTATTTTACAGGGCTAGACAACATAAGGTTATATTACAGGTATAGGAAAGGGCTAGACAACACAAGATTATATTACAGGTATAGGAAAGGGCTAGCCAAGACCAGTTTATTTTACATCAGATTATATGATAGGGTATACTACGGAAAAGGCAAGATAAATGTCTACAGTGATCACAATTTCGATATGCGATCGAAAAATGCTGAATTTCGACAAGACTCTCCCTTATGCCACAATGGAACATTCAGTGAAGTGGTTACAACAAATCGGACAAAGATGATCCCTGCAAATTTAAGTAGTTACAAGAAATTAAATGTTGACGTAAAAACACAATTCTGCTTCAATTCAAAATGTGATGTTTTGACAACACTATTTAGTATTTACAGCGTCTTTAGTCACATGCATTAATTTCAAACCTACAGTTTAACCACGTTTGAAAACATTTGCAAGAAGTGATGATAAATTGCTGTGAACTTTCAAATAATTATAGCACTTCTCAGAAAATTATTACTTGTGTAGCAAAAATGTTTTATTTCTGTCAAGTTTAATGCCATAAAACAATTGACGAACACTAGCAATCAAGAAAAGATACATTAAGCGATGGAAGTTTTTCTATTTTCAAACTCAACAAATCAAACTCTTAGCAAGAACAATGTGACAATAAACACAGGCTGTCCTTGGCTCTGTAACTATGACAGTCGCTTATTACTGGTCGTTTACTATCCCGTAGTGCTAGCGTCATATGAAGCCCACTCATCATTTCATTTGCGATCTCTGTGGACCCACAATAAACTGCTCAAATTTATCAAATGAAATGAACTTGGCTAAAGAAGACGGGTATAACCTATACAGTGGGCTATGCGGTAAATCTTGCACGGAGAGCGGAACTACGGCCTACTCTTACATCGAATTCCAATGTCCAAAGGATCTTTTACGTACACGCCAATGTGTACATGGGACCTCGGTTTTTCGTACCATCCGAACAATTAGACAGCTAATCTTATGCTGCATCACTAACAAAGGGGAAACTAAGTACTGTTTCGGTCTATTCAGTGATCGAACATCCGACCTCCAGACTAGCGAGCAAGCGTCTTATATCCACCTACCTACCCTGATTCCAATAACTTTATTGAAAAAATTGGATTCATTCGTCATCCGCTTCCTCTTCTTGTCGACAGTTCTTTGTGACTGGTATCAAACATTCATGGCCGTAACTTTATGAAGATAGCTGGAAATCACTGGGCTTTTTTTCTCGACGTTAGCAAGCTTGTTTTACTAAGACGCTAATCCTAACCAGATACAGGGCAAGGGTTTCGTGGCGAAGCGTACTTTAAAATACAAGTAATATTAATTCCGCCCGAACATCAAAGTAAATCTTCTGTTTGATTAATTACTTGGGATGATTGCAACATACCGATAGGAGATATATTGAACGGCCCTTTAACATGTTTGACAAGCACACAGGGACGTTAAAAGCTACGTTAATGACTGTAATAGGTGATGTGTCAGTCATATAGGACTCGTAAATCACATTACAGATGTAACGTCGAGTTTATCTCTATACAATACTGACAGGGGGCTTTTAGTGCTATTTATAGAATTAATTACATGGTCCATGATGACAAAAGGAGTAAGATCGTTACTATAAAATACTACACACGGTACCGATAATCCCTTCTAGGTTTCTTCCTAATTAATCACGACACGCCAACATTGTTTTGAACTGCTCAATCTAGTCATGCCTAATCCAATGGAATATCGGAGCTAAAACACACTGCCCGTTGGGAATTCTGATATTTAAGAAGCATTAGTGAAGTACAAAATCTGAATGTACTAGTCCCTAAATCACCCAAAGAAAATTAGCCCACGACAGCCGCAATGTCTTCTACTGTGTAACGAAGACCTATCTAGGGATTGGGATCTAACTTGCTGGCTGTAAATCATTGCCAGCTATCTATGCAAGTCTTGCGTTTGATCACAGGATTACGTAGCAGGGATCAGGGTCGCAGGTCTATTTCTGGTTTCTTGTAATTCTAAACCCCAGCGCGCAAATAAATGGACAAAATTCTTTTTAAGAAATTATCAAGTTACATTATATTTCGAGAACTCTTAACTTACCGTCTCACATTTATAGTCCCTAAATAACAGTCGTGTTGTATTTAACATGTTATAACCATTTAACATCAATAAAAAAAATAGACTGAAAAAGTTTACAAGACGACGCCATTACATCGGAGCACTTTTGGGTGCAAAAACAGGTTATCTGCCCGTGGTTTGAAATGAGTCCCTCTTAGCCAGATTGTCTTTCCTCCCCGAATGACTATATACTGTTCCGTGGCAGTCATCCCGATAGGAACTACAGAGTAACTTTCGCCACCAACACCGATATCGAACCCCAGGCATCTCGGATAATGACCCATTGCCTTAATCATTGAGCTAACATCTCTCCCGTGAGTATAGTAAGGAAAGCCCAAGGTATCATTTAATTTAACTTGTAAATTCCGGTACATTCGTTTGTTGCCTCTCTTACTCAAAATCATTCGTTAATAATACATGACACTTTTTTGGGGACATCAAAAATCAAAAAAAAAAATAATACCCTGCGTCACTCTTAAGATTTATTGCTGCTACATGCTATCTAGTCGTTTAGAATGGCAAACTGGGAATAGGGGAGTTTGGCTTATACTAAGCTCTACCGCAAGCGTATATTTAAAAGTAAATGCAGCAGTTAATGTGTGCTGATGTTTAAGCTACCGAGGATAATGGCTGCTCTATAATTACATATAGATCCTTGTAATTAATGACTCTGTGTTAGTTCAAGCTAATTGTTATTGTCAGATTTCACATTCCGGGACATTAAACCATTAATTTCATCAGATACCACTGGCATGTGTTGCTTGGTTACCAATAAACAGACATCGAGATATTTGGTTGCATCGTCGATTGATTTGCTGGTATGTACGTTGCAGCATAGTAAAAAATCATATACGTCGCCATTGATATGCAATAGTCGCATATTGTCGTCACCCTGATCATTGGTAATTCAGTAATAATTATGTGTGAACATCCTAGAAATCACAGGTTCTTATATCCATTTAATTTATAAAGTTCAAGAATTGGGAAGCATTTGACCACAGGACACTTTATTATATGAAAATAGTACGAATCTATTATTATGCCTGGTCATATAAAAGCTTCAATCAAGGGCAATGTCGAAACAGACAAGTACGTGTTAGCTTCTGTGAAAATGAGAATTTGCGTCAAGTTTTTTTTAGAAGAATAGGACTTGCCAATCGTTTAAGAGCAGCATTAATCAGATGTAATAAATCAGTATTATCTTTGTACAATATATATAATATTTTTAAGCTGCCTACCTGCTGTCTCTTCGTCTGAAAGCAGCAACGACTGGTCTTGGCTCTAAAGGATAAAAAAATTAATTAATCAAGCCGTATCAATTAAGAAAGCTATGAGAATGTCATGAAATGTAGTTTAATGTCCTTCAATTCTTAACAAACCTGAACTACGCAGAGAGACATAGTTCATACAGTGAGTTATGTCGCATTCATTGTACTGATAGAGGCCTTTCGGCCTACTTGAATGTCTTGAATACCTAGGATTCTTTAATTATCAAGCGAACTTGTACACGGGATCTGGGAAAGATTAGTCGCTCTCCTTCCAGCCACCCCGGGGCCACGGTAGCTAAGTGTATAAGGCGCTGGTTCGCTAGCCTGGAGGTCGGGTTCGATCCCTGCATTGGCCGAGAAAGTTTATCTCGATTTTCCCGCGTGATTTCCCCCTGTCAGTGATGCAGAAGGAGGGCCTGACAAGGACTGCTGCCTAGGCGTTCGGATGTGACGAAAAACCGAGGTCCCGTGTACACATTGGAGTGCGCGTAAAAGATCCCTTGGCAGTTGGAATTCGATATAAGAGTAGGCCGTAGCGCCGCTGCCCGGGCAAAATTTCCCTCATAGCACACTGTATGGCGTATGCCCGTCTTCCATTAGCCCAGGTTAGGTGCAAAAGAGTAGGACGTTAAACCCCATTTCATTTCATTTCCAGCCACCACCAGCCTACACAACTGATAAGGAGATGGATAACACGCTGGAAAATGTTGGGAAGCTTTCTTGGCCAACACCCGGATCGAACCCAATACCTCCTGTTTCATCGGCCATCACAATTCAGTTATGCCAATATTGTAAATATTATTATGGTAACTGATATTAACATAATATAGGTACATGTGTGTGGTAGCCTAACATTTCATTGGTAATGTCCTGTATACTTAACTGGGAATACAATAGCTAGAGCGAGAAGAGAGGGTGTCTGCAGTTGGGGTATAGAGTATAATTATTGTGCATGTTTGTTTCCTACGTACAGAGATTTACGAAATGAAGTATAATTGGGTTTAACGTCCTAATTTCTGCACGGACTGGGCTAAGGAAGACAACGGGTTACACAGTCCCTCGGTTGTTCGACCTATCCGAACAACTCGACACTGTCCTTTCAAGTACCACCCCCTCCCCCCCCCCCCCCGTCCTGCAACAGAGAAAACTCATCGGAAAATCACGAGGAAGTTTCTCTACCAACACCGGGCGAGAACCCGCGACTTCCTGACTAACAAGGAAGACCCTTACTAAAAATCCCACTATATGTCACAATACTGACACCATTACAAAAATGTACCCGATATTACTGAAACACCGTATTGATGAACTATACGTGCTTAGTAACAATGTACTGATACGAATTCCAAAAAACAATGTGTACTTCCATTAGTCAATTTCGGGGGATCACGCGGCGAAGTGGGTAAGGGATGCAGAAGGGAGGGCCTGACAAGGACAGCTGTCTAGTCGTTCGCATACCGAATCCCCGTTGGCAGTTTAAATTCGATATAAAAGTAGGCCGTAGCGCCGCTGCCCGGGCGAAAATTTCCCTCGTGGCCCAATTTAGGAGAAGAACAGTATGACGTTAAAACATCATTTCAATAATCAATTAACAATTAGTATAAAATAATGTTGCTGTAGCATAGGCATTTTGATCTACAATAGGGAGTCGTTTGAGACGGGGAGGGGGCTCACCAGAGCTAATGTTTAACATCACCCTATAGCCAACACAATATACAACGTTACATAGCATAATAAGTGTATTGTTTGTACTGTTTAGGGGTCGGTCACCTACAAGCCCGGCCCACCCCACTGGAGCAGACACAGTATGATTTACTATGATCTCAACTTATGCAACCCAATAGTGAAATTAGAAAAATAAATAGGCATAAGTGTATTTGTTACAATGCCAATTGTTGTCAGATTCCGCAATCGCTCTAGAAATAAATAACATGCGAATGAACGTGCACATTATTATATGCATCAACATACCATGCTAATCGTGGCTTCTTTACGTTTTCTCCTCTACTGTAGAGCCTACTTTACACATTGCAAAATACACGCTCATTCAATATAGATGGGTTGTCCTGTTGGCTAGTTATTATCTGAAACATAAGTAAAAGAAATATATACATAATCATGTGAAATATTGACCCGGGTGCTTCAATGAGAGAGGGAGAGATATTGCTAAACTCTAGGCTAGGATTAAAAGAACGGCGAAAAAAAACCTAACATACAAAGCTTTTTGGCCCCACTCCACTCTATGTATGCACCTAAACGAGCATAAATATTGTCTCGGAGATTTTGATTTTATAAAATTCGGGAATAATCCCCAAACTTCGACCCTCCGCTGCTCAAATGCCGGGTCACGCCCCTGCTTTTGGCACCATCAGAAGGGGGAGCCACCGAATTACTGCTTTCTTACACGACAAATGTAATACATTTATATTAAAAATGATAAAGAAGATTGAATTAGTTTTTCATAGTTCTAGACTTGTCTCAATAACATCATTTCTTATATCTTACAATAAGTTTTGCTTCATTTTGAGGGTATTATTCCTTATATTTTGAATTATATATATCTATCTATAAAAGGCACAAAATATATGGGCCTTATTTTGGCCCTGACTAAACTATCGACACCTTCTTCAAGCAAAGGTGATATTGGTGAGCCAGTTGTAAAAGGAAAGTTCATTTAAATGTAGCTAATATCTGGAAGGAATTAATACTTATACCTATGTATTGAAAAGAATGAATACTTATAGGTATGTTTAATACATTGATGTCGCTGTCACACAGTTATCCAATCCTCTACAGACAGCCAGAAAGAGAGGGAAATTGGGTTTAACGTCCATGCGACACAAACTAGGTCATTTCGGGACTAATATATGGTTCTATTTTATTTCAATAATTCGCTTTCGTGTACGAGTCTTTAGTAGTGGGTGGTAATCGAGGGACTGAGAGAAGACCTCCAAGGTTGGACAGGTGGCCCTGCTCATTGTCACGTACAACGGGGAAACCGATACTACGCCAGTTGACTCAATGACAGAACTTATGATGCATTGCGCTTACGGTTCAGCCCCCCCCCCCCCCCAAAAAAAAAACAACACCCACCCTACCCCCTCTATAGACATACAGAAATCATATTATGGCAACTCCTTGGCACGTACAACCGGGGAATAGAAACTACGCCTGTTGTCTCAGTAAAAGACATTATGATGCAATGCGCTAACGATTCAGCCCGCCACACCACCCACCCTACCCCATCTACAGACATTGTAACATACAGAAACCATATATGGCAACATTACGCAATGTTAAATCGAGTATAAAGCTATTATAGGTTAATGCTATCATTACCGTAAATATTGGTAGTTTATCGTAGCGTTCATCGATCGTTACCAGACACAAACGTATCACATATCTCATTTTCTATAATTAAAAATGGAAACTTCTCTCATAACATAATTTATATAAAACCATCTGTGTAATCATCATTACTATAAATGGAAATGCAACGAAATGGGATTTAAGTCTCACTTGTATGCACCAACCAGGCACCATGGTATGTGCTAAGAGTAAACATTAACAAGGACTACGGCGTTTCTGTCCTTTCTTCATCTATAATTCCAACTGTCAAGGATTCTAGTACATGGACATATGATTCCCGTCCCATCTCAATGCCTAAACGAGTTTCCTAGCCAGGACATACGTTTTTAACACGTCACAAGGGGGAAACTGGAAAATCAGGAGAGAAACTTTCTCGGCCAGTACCACCTTGATTAGGGAGTTCGTTTCATACGTGCCGAGTAATTGGGCCTATTTCTCCGATTGATCACCACCATGTCGAACACAGAAATGTCTTATTATAATTCTAGACTCTAGAGTGTTAACAAAAAAGTGTGGACTGCAGACAGGGTACCAATAACAATATTTAAATATGGGTGGATAATAATTCTACATGATATATATTCAAAACGTGCAGAATTGGGATGTAGTGCACAAAACAAAGGCGAAAATATTAGGAAGTACAATTCGTTTTTAATGTCCAAAAAAACCTTGTCGCTTTTGAGTTCATCTACAAATAGAATTCCCATGCGTCAAATTGCAATCGTTTATTGTTGTGATGTGTCGTGAAATCTATAAATATTAAAACGTATATACCATATCAGTAAATGTTAAATGAAATACGAGTAATTGTATAGTAAAATGAATAATAAATTGATATAACTTGATTTGTGAATAATATTTTAGCAACTTCCTATATTGGGAATCTGTTTAAAACCAGTGTGTTGAACTACTTATGAATAAATACAACATATAACCGATAACATAATTCATTAATAAGCCTGTTGTAATAATATTATCTAACAGACTAATCGTTAATATCAATACCGTTTGACTTCTCTTGTCATCGATTTAGTGTTTTCGCAGAATCATTCAACATGTTTTATATTAAATAGAGGCTGATGGACTGATAAACTTTGTAGGGTTCTGGCTGAAGAGAATCTGTTTTTAGATCTAAATCTATGTACTTTATCGAAAGATGAAATGAAACCGAGATTAAGCCACGAACTCAATTACTTAGGTTAATTCCAGTTCAGAGTTAACGTTCAAAACAGGTTAGTGTGGCGTTGAACTGGTGTGGCGTTATGCTAACTCAACCTTAAACCCCTACTGTATTTGAAAAGTATGCAAGTTATCGTCTTCCAATAAATAACTCTAAAACAAGGCCCAAGGGGATATTTTGTTTTTATTCCAAATCAGATTTTATTGCAGCTGGTGATATTGCTTAGACGCTTATTCAATAGAAAGCTATTGAATAGTAATTAGTAAATCAATCAAAGTTCTAAACAATAAAAAGTATAGAGAAACTGTGTCGAAGAGACAGGACACGGCATTACAGTTTAGTTACCTTGACGAATTTTTGTTATTTTAGTAATACAATCTATATAAATACAGTTATATATTATTATTTCTATTTTGATCAATACAACGGTACTTACAGTAATAAATATCATAATAAGATACCACGAAATATGCTCGTAAATAATAATTATACAAGTATTGCTTACGAACTAACAAGTTAATGTTGCTTTTTCAAGAATAAACTTTTGTAGCTTATCTTCTAATTATTCAAATACTCATCTGAATTGTGATATTTCTATAAGTAAAACTTATGTGACACGATTGTTGATAATATTACACAAGTGCTTGTCTGCAATACTACCCGAAGTGGACGTGAAACCCCAGGAACGAACGAACTAACATTATCTGAACGTATCTCAGGTTACGGCCAAAACCACAACACCACTTTAAGCAAGCCATAACCTTTAATCAATCATAGATATAATAATATGTTCGGTATTTTTTATGTTTATATGTACATTCAGTATCCTTGAATGAAACCTAACCAACCTATTCAATAAAGTAACGTAAGGCGTCCACATATTTTATACTTATGGCGCCCAATATTTAGCTACATCTAAACTCATTCACCAGTGTGTGCTGTTTACATCTGATAAAAACATGATCGCCATTCTTACATCGTGACCTTGTAAAATGTCATTCATGAAAAAAGCAAATCAATATTCCACTGCAGACTCACCATTCCATTACAGAAAATATATAATCGCTCTGAAATAATTAGGTCACCTAAAAGGCCCCTCTATTTTTTATATATACGTATATAGTTCTAGTGAACAAGAAATATACAATAATGTGGCTTGTAATGTAGCATATAACGGATTTTTCTAGTATTGGAATTACACAGGACGGTCATATAGAATACAATTACTGTTTCTTACTGCTTAATAAATACTTAAAAAGCCAAGTCGAAACGTCGCACAGTAATAAAGAGTAATTCTACATGTATTTCATATAATTGTTTCTTTTGTATTGTTGCTATTTAGGTAAGACGCGTTTCGTTGGATAGACCATGGCCATATTGGCGTGGCGACCGTGAAGGCACCCTGACAAGATGTCCGTTTTAAAGGCAAAAAGATTTAATGAATATGTGTATTGTACAATTTCAGGGTCCCCGACATCTTTGTGTGAACTTTGTTAAATTATAATAGTCATGCTCCTGTGTTGTAACTCTTCTCGATATTTTCCAATTATACGGAATGAATAAATTGTATCGTTATTTATGTATAATGGCAATGAATAATCGTTAGGGATGTAATATGCCGAATAAATGGTTATTGATTACATTAGGAAGAAATCATTACGGCATATAAAGATGTCCTTTTAGTCACCCAGGGATAATAATTATCAGATGTCGATATGCCTTTCTTGTTATTTTGTAGATAACCAAAAGAATCCAGACACTAATGTGTTAAATGAAATTTAGGACCTTCTTTGTAAAAACAATAGCCCCATTAGGTCCGTTTATCATTCGACTGATATGTGAATCGCTACGTACCTTACATTTTTTCCAAAATATTAAGATTTGAAAGGGAATGATGCAAATTAAACAAACGTAACTGTTCCTTGAAGATACCCAGAATGAGCGTGAGGCAAATTAAGCAAACGTAACTGTTCCATCAAAATCATAAGAATTAGTGTGATAAAAATGAAGCAAATATAACCTTCCTTGAAGATCAAGCAAACATAACTTTTCTTCAATGTCATGACATTAAGAGTCACGATACAATTCAAGCAAATATAACTGTTTCTACAATGTCATTATATCGAGAGTCATGATAATAATTTACACTGACAACGGAACTAAGGCCTACTCTTATTTCGATTTGCAACAAAAATCTTGCACAACCCTTCGCCATGCATTAAACGAAATATAACCACAACGAAATGGATATATACATGTAGTATACACAACTGCTATGGGACTGGCATATAAATGTGTTACCATAATAAAAGTCGCCCTAATCCAGCAGATTGATTGATGTGGTAAGAACACGGTAGATGCCACGTATCTTATAACCTGTAGCACTTGCTAGCATGTAGGGGATATCACTTACATGTATCAGAAAATGGTTCACGCAGATATGAGGAAGTGAGTCGTTTAGACTGATATTCGAAATATAGTGATGAATGGGAAAAGACATGTTTGTACATCACGAATAAATATACACGTAATAAGAATAGACGGTGAAAATGTACGTGTTGATATTCGTGCAGATCTGGGTAACAGGAAGCGAGTGTTTCATCATAGAGATACTAAAACATTCAATTATAATCAGTATACATTTCAAGACAGCAAAGAAGAATTTTCTTTTATATTTTATTCATTATCTGATTTTAGTGTTGCCGATGATAAAGAACGGACATTAACCATTTCATCACATGGCGTTCTTTATAAACCGTGGCTAACAATCGCTGTCTTAAAGATGTAGGATATAAAAATTACATACCGATCTGGTCGTTCTTGCTATAATAGTTCAAAATTAAATATAAATAATGAAAAATGAATATATAATGAAAATTTAATTCGAATTACTCAGGGACGGAGCCAGGAATTTTTGCAGAAGGTCTTTGCCAGGTTTCTGTTACGGAAATCTGCCATCCTCCTCTCTAAATTACATAGGCATATACATACAAATTGAGCTTTTTAAACAGAGAAATCATTTTTATTCTGATGTAGGGTCACTTTGTAATGTAATTTCATTGATGCTAGGCATTTTATTTTCATGTAGCTGAGGTCACCCCCTCCCCCTCTGGATCCGCCCCTGTTACTTTATTATCATAACAATAGTACTTGACTCTCGGGTGTTTTATTCCATTTAAATCTGGTCTAGCCGATTGATTATATAATGTCTACATAATACTTTTAAATGTAACATCTGAAGCCAACATAATGACTTACTATAGGCCCTATATCGATTGAGCTCTTCTTGCTAATTAACGTTTCAAATGGTTTGTATTTCTAAACTATTTTGATATTAGATAATTAATAATATATAAACAAATGCAGGGTACTATTAGGGAATGTTTGCATGGGTAGTAGCGTCTCCGTCTACTCTTCGTCGAATTCCAACTGCCAAGGGTTATTTTTCGTAGTCTACAACGCGCACGTGGAATTCTCCTCCAATCACACAACCCAATTCACCATTGACATTAGGAAAGAACGCCCAAACCACCAAGATACGAATAACGAACTTAATGTCAAAGAATTGTCATAATTGAAATAACATAAATACATATTAAAATACATTAATCAGTATACATAGACTATAAATATTAGAATGTTGCTTACTCCTTCAAAGAGACCTTCTGTGTTAATCCAATTCTATTATCTGACTCGTTTGATACGCAGCTTTGTATGCAATATTGCAATCTACATATCATATTACGCAACGCTACAATATGTACCAAAGAATAGCATTACTGGCAAGTTAATGAGCTAGACGATGTCAATAATAGATTATAACCTTGGTTTAATATATAAAAAGTACATCGTTAGCAGCTGTCTCGATTAACATCCCCTTCTCTTTTACTCATTTTACCATGCATGTAACATGATATTATGATGTCATTAATCGGAAAGTTACCTGTTTATCACGGTTAATCTACTCTTAAGTACATTCTAATTACATAACCTTGATCATAAATTAGCTTAGTTCTGGTTTCGATGAAGAATGACTGCCTTTCATAGCATTATGTAAGAGCGACATTTGCCTATTACAGGTGTTTTTCTGGTTCCAAATGTCTGCCGTAAACGTTCTAATTTCGAATAATTATACTGGTATGACAATTATAAGCGTTTTACTTATAATTGCTTACATACACGCTATAATATGATTAAATCTGGTAGAAAGACACGTGGTATTGTATCACGATTTGTAGCGAATAACTATGTCGCCACAATGAGTTACTAACCATTTAAGACGACATAAACATAATACCAATAGTATGGGAGCTACCGTTAACGATAGCGTGTTACTCATGCGTTATGCTCTATTATAAAACAGCAGCGTGACAAACATTGTTTTTTTACGAGGAAGAAGATCCCTTTGGGATCACACAACCCAAACATATAACCCTGTCTTCATCAGCCCAGCCGGAGTAGGGCGTTAACCCCATTTCATTTATATCGTATGGAGAGGGGGTGGGTGGTTTTCTCCGAGAAATATGATTTCTAGAATAACTAAGCCACGGTACGACGCAATTTGAGCAATATGAGGTAATAAAGATGACCAGGATCATCACATTAAAACAATGTGATTTTTTCGTTTGAGATTGCACGAAAAATACGAGATCACGTTTACGTACCATGGGGTGCACGCAAAAGAACCCTTAGCAGTTAGAATTCATTTCTGTCTCGCTCAGCTTGTATGTCGGTCTTCGTTATATTAGAGCAGAAAGGTGGGAACATAACCTGCCATTGGGACGTTTTTTGATTGAATGGTTATTTCGATCAGATCTGTTCTGACGAGTTAAATATAAAACACAATGGTTAACTATACGACTCTTAAGAATACAATCAAATACTTGTCATCTGATATTGCATGAGTACACGTCAGATAGTATTACAATCAGATGACTTTTCTACACACGAAACCAGAATAAGCTTAGTCCCATTAGTTCCCAAAGGTCATCAACACTTTACGAAATAACAACTCACCGGTATTCTTGTAAATCAGTTGACAATAAAATCAGGATGATCCGGTACTTAAGGCAGTGGCATGGCTTTGAATTTTATATTTCACAATGGTAACTAGGTTATTTTGATCATCACTTATTTTTGTGTTCGAGTTGGAACAGTTAAAGCGAGTAGAATGTATTGCCCATTCGCATTGGGATTTAAGCCTACTCTTCTGGGCTACTCTTCGCGACGTTTCACATGGTGGTTCTAGATTCAGAATAGCAAGCATACAGAGCCTGTCAAGATTGTCGACTACGGACAATTGAAACAGACTCGAACATGATACAAAACCCTCATTTGTGGTGCCCTTACTACAATATCACTTCTTCAGACGGAGTTTTTAAAGCCAAATTATCGCCTCGGTGTCTTTAAATGGCCTTCTTTAGATTTTTTTCGGATATTGTTCTAGACAGATATTAGCACATTAGCACTCTGGAGACTTTTGAGGGTCTTATATTATACAGTCATAGCGCACTTTAAAATGTCGTTTGATAGAGCCATTAGCTCTCCGCAGTCAGTTGTTATTTTTAAGTGGGACATTTTTCCGCTTAAAGAGGCATTACAGCGCTTTTGGAAAAATTTTACCGAGTGGGTTTATATGGTTCCATACCATAAGGAGTGGTCTTGTACGATTGCATGAAAAATTTAAAATTTGAGACAGATCTGCCATTTTACCATTAAATACACTCTGTATCCCCCTTTAACACGGCGTTTACAATTTAAATCCCCAAACGGAAATGTCATTAAACTCGTGATATTTATAGACAAAGTTTGACTTTTGGGAATAAAATTCCAATCAGAAGGCAAATATCAAATGTTCTTTTATATCAAAAGTCGCATTAGAGTTGTGTTGTAATAACTTTTAGATGTTTCATTAATTGGAAAACAGCCCGTAACAATGTAGACGTTGTTACATAATCATGCGTATTTTGCTGATATTTGGAGTGTTTATGAAAACGGTTTCCTTTCTTTTCTCGTCTTCCAGCGTTCCACGAGAAGACAAACACGGGGACTTTCAAACTAGTGGACGTACCAAAACCAAACTAAAATGTTTCTCTATTTTTGTATTCGAGCACACGTTTATAGACGTCACCCTGTCCATCCATCCGCCTTGTGAACACGTCATATGCTAGTTTTTGACGCCTTTTTTTTCAAACTTGGTGTGACGCATTTGGTCATGCACAGATGAACTCTATCGATATTTAGCATTATGTGACCTTCGGCGCCGGAATTATGCCCCCTTTGCAGAAATACTTGTGAGCCCCACAGAGGCTATAAAGTATAACGGATTTTTTTTTTCAAATTTAATGGGAAGTATTGGAGTCATCGATATCCCCCCTATGCATATAGGCTACAGTTTTTAACATATATTTCTGTTCTGCAAATACGACCGACATCAGATTTCTTGAAGGCATCCTTTCATATAAGTTATTGTGTGGGCGTAGTTCCACGCTTTACATGGCAATATGTACGTATCGAATAACAATAACATGGTCTATGTTTTAGGTCGAACATGGCAATCTAATATTACAATTCTCCGTATTTTTATTGTAACCTGGAACACTGAGGCGTGTTCCATTGAAATAACAGTTTGCATTGGAGCACCCCACTCACTCTACCGTGGACACTTTTGGCAAATTCGCACAGTTAACCAATTGAGATGTATGTAGTGATGTATTTGGACAGTCGCAAGATCGAAGTACAATAAGTACGTTATATCCCATAAACCTCCAGTTGGATTATAAATAAACTTTATCCAATGAGCAATAACATCGTTGTTGGTATGTCTGCTCAACCTTGAATACCGTTGACTTATAAACGAAGTAATTTATAAATACATTAGACGTTCAGCAAGAACAGACACAGACAACGGAAAAGGCCTCAAACATGGAATTAATGAAATTCGTGTTCCGTTGAATAGATATAAGTTGTGTAAAGTATATATTATTTCAACTGGAAGGAACGGGACTAGGTAACAGGCATAGCCTATATTATCCCTCTTCTCAAATTAGATAAGAGTTAAAACGCAAGTACCATGGCCACATTCAAACGGCCAATGTCAAATACAATTGGTTAAGTTTTGAACCTATGGTCATCAACTTTCTCCCAGCAGCAGCCACACTCTACTGAAATGTACTACGCATATAATACAATAACGTTGGAATGATGTACATTACCTTTGCATATCCACTGACTGACTGATATACGTCAGCTACTATCCTTTGATATTTATGTCCAGTAATTGACACACACGTACTGCTTACTTGACTCATTAAATACGATTATGCAACACTATCATTTTCATCTATGAAAAAACGAATCTGTTTTTAAAACGGAATCCAAACATTGTCACAGGTCACGTACTTCCAGTTTTATCTGTCCTTTATTGTTAATTGGTATTTAAAATGCACCGACCCTCTCTCTGGCTCCCGTTTTCACACACGCGCCGTGTGCAATATGATTATGTCGTGTGAAGCAAAAAGTCTGAAAATACAATAAATGATCTACACTTAACCTTGTACGTAAAAAGAAACTCATTATGTATTGTATTGAAAGCCAGTGAAGTGTAGTATCAAGGTTAAATCGCCCTCTAAAGTTTTAAAACTGAGATATGAAAAGTATTAGTGTAAACTTGGAAAAAATCCTATGTCGGTCAGATAATATCAACCTGCTCCGTTTTATCTTGTCGCTCTACTAATCTTATTCCCCGTGTCCTTAAAGACAGTCGTATGTTTGCTACACAATAATGTGTTGACTTAAAAATGTTATTACAATGTGACTTTTGAACACCTTGACGTGCAGGTCTTCTTTTCCTTTTGATGTCCTTTGACATGCTGGGGATGTCTCTAGGGATATCGATTTCCATATAAGAGTTGGCCGATGTCCGGGCAACATTTCCCTCATACCACACTGCATGGCATATGCCCGTCTCCATTATCCCAGTCGGGATCGAACTGTAGGACGTTAAACCCCATTTCATTTCATTTCTCTAGTTTGGCCACAAATTCGACTCATAATAAGTCCTTTAATTATACCTTTTATCTGTAATAAAATTCATTGTCTACATTGAAAAGGAAACGACTTATTTTTACATCATATCCTTTTCTTTCCGGAGAGCTAACGCCTACAACTATCGCTAGTGGTTTACGTTCACGACTACCTGGAGCGATATCGCAGACAAACACATGTGGATTAATATATACATTATTACAACTAGACAAAATGGTTAAAAATATGGTATTATAAACATGGCAAAATACAAAATTAAACAAACCAGTGAATCGTGATTTCCTTCTCGGAAACAATATGCGATAAATTAACATAGATTAACGTTCCTGTATATTCTGTTTCCACGCACTTTGCCAGATTTACTTTAGATGTTTCCCACAATATCATTATGTAATACCTCCCCCGTTTCATAACGTCAAACCTGATAAGATTTCTGGTCATGCATCAATGTACCACTTTAGTCACGCATTAATGTGTCGTTTTGGTCACCCATCAATGCATCATGTTTTGTGGTTGGTGTGAACAACGGCGTAGTAATAGTAGTTTAAGGCCAGACTATAGAGCAGACATGTGACGTAGGTGTATTGAACATCCGCATCTAACGATGCAATATCGCAGACAAGCTTGTATAAACCTATATAAATAGTGGTAGCCATGTATGGTTTATATGCATGTAGGAGTAGCCATGTATGGTTCATGTAGTTCTCGCTATGTATGAGAGAGACTGTGTCCATTGGGAAACATGACAAATCCATTACCCACTGGGGAACCAATTCCAAATTCAATTCCATTGGGAAACCAATGCCAAATTCAGTTTCATTCGGAAACCAGTGACAAATTCATAGCACATACCGAGACCAATGAAAACCCTTTCCCTTTCTATCTGGACTACCTGACAGATCACATTCAAATGCAGGATCCCCGACGTTTTACAAAACAGTTTAATGTTGAAGTCTGTTCAACGTATTTGAATCATTTACTACACATGGCAGCTATCATAGACTGCCAGTCATTTGATGCTTTAAATATAGTAGCAGGACCACTACATGATGATAGATGAAGCCATATCTATTAAAACATCTACTCAAGTTCTCAAAGATGATCTAGAAATGTATTGCTGACAATATATGTAATATTGTTCGCATGCAAAGACATTACTATTTGCTCTGTTTGTGTAATATGTTGTTATGAGAGAACAATAATGATATTAGCTGACATAAAGCCTCTAGAGTGCTTGTATAAATGCATTTATCTGCCGATGTCCACAAATTTACTTCAGGTCTGTCATACCGGATTTGCATCGGGAAACAATGCACATTTTTGTTTAACTGTTCTTTTTATAATTAGTATATTGAACTAACTGGTCCAAATGAGCTTTTTTGCCCGTGACTATAGGTAGACCTGTCTTGTCATAATCGTGGACAATAAAGTGACAGGAGAGAATCGAAAATACTGAAAGTTTGCGATATTTGGAGTATATCCTGGATAAGGAACGCAATAAACCAAATAATTACGTCGTTGCGTCTATCACAATGGGGGAATTGTGGCCAGCGGGGCTGGCGTGAACATTTTTAGCTTCGAATAAGAAGTACAGATATTCACTTATTTGAAGCGCCTATACCGTGCCCCCTCCCCTTCCCAAAATGGGCCGTAAACATCCATTGGTCAAAGTTGTGAATGTAACACAAGAACAACACGTCTACGAAAACATGACATTGAAATGTAAAGGTTATGGATTGTCAAATACCTTTTTCGGCACTTATGTACATACATGTACCTTGTAACACTGACTTTGATAGCGATCCATTTGACTTCCATGGTGACAGCGATCATATTCGTTGAAGATAACTGTTACACAGTTTCGGTTTAATATGCTACAAGCATCAGAGTAGAAGATGAAATTATATGATAGGATACACTTATTATAGGTTTATTATCAGGAACAAATGCATATACAGAATTTGCATTATCATACATATAATATACTATACGATGCCGGGTTAGATCATAAGAGACGCACTCCCTGATCAACTGCCCCACCCAACTTCTTGCATCATTCAAACATCAAATGGGTTAGATATTACCTTTATCAGATGTAAAATTTTAAAAATTGATAAACAAGTTGCAGGAATATTCGCTTATATTTAGGGCCTAGAAATTGACACAAATGGGTCGCAAGTCATATAAAAATTTAATATGAATGTTTTCAACGTCGAAGACTTTCGATGATATTGAGTTAGAGACTTAGCTACTTTAAATAACATCACTTGTTGACACAAAACTGACATCCATCAGTTCAGTAGAGGATACGCACACCAACGGGACAATAAATATAATGTTACATATATCAAGTATTACACATGGCATGCCCTTGATAATAGGCAAATTGAGAATTCTAATTCAGTCTCTATGTCATATAAAGCTTTGGATCTACCGTGTATACTCTAAAGATTATATTTATCATGGAAATCTTTTGACTGCCATATTTGTAGCTACATACGGCATTTTAACGCCCAGGGTAATATATAAATACATATGTGATGCATACTCCCTATATTTTTATAGCCTTGTGGTCGTCTATTATTGTCTCTTGTTACATTTGTTTTTTATTCTCTTCTTAGGACTCACGTTGTGAATATATATTTCTATCTCGGCCGTTAGGACGTTCATCTACCAGGAATAACAATGCATCCGATCATTTCTATATGTTATATCAAGCAGCGGATACATAGGTTACAAGCTTAGGTACAGTAAGATTACAATACTTAAAATTAAGATGTCTTTCTCTCCACCTTCTAATTTGCAGATCGAGTTTACTGACCGATCAAACTACATCATATGACTACCCTACAAATCATTGGGGATCGACTGAATCCAGATGAGGTTACTTGAACCTTGACGATGTGTCCTGAATGTTGTTGCTTTCTGTGGGAATGACAGAGCTCTGATGTTTTCTACCTTTGGTTTTTGGATTTCAAATTATATAATTAGTCAAAAATGATATAATTAATCATAATGATAGGTTAATAAGCCAAATGATGAAATAGTAATTTTCCTATATCAGTGATAAACATTTCACCCTGAATCGGCAATGTTTTGGTTTTATAAATCATTTTATGTGTCAACCCGTCACTCTTTTTAATTTGATTGCGTGAGATATGACTTCTCTACCAAAGTGGAACCCAATATGTAGCTAAAGATATAACATAAATATAATGCCATTATTAATTTAAAGGCATAAATTCTGCAATAGCCTCACACTTCTACTTCTATGCTCCTACAGAAGACAATTTAAAACTTTGAACTAAGAAGACACGCCCCCCCACACCCACCCCAATGAGTTTATAATTATGTTACATCGTACATGTCTCCGTACTGTACTATACCGTACGGTACTGTACTATATTGACTCTTCGCCCCGGGTCTTGCATATTAGGCTTGATCTTTAATCTAATTTTAAACATGTTCACACACACACTCTAATTGCCGATTCGTTTTCGTGACAACTAAAAGCTGGACATCTGCGTGTACACTTTGCTAATACTTTCCAAGACACCTGTGTCGTCTGCGTGGAGGGTGTTGCATTGTCTTGGGTTCTAGTTTTTACAGCTTTTATATTGGAGATATTTTTGTTCATACTTTATGTACATGTTTGTCAATACCACACCCACGATCTATATAATTTCACCCAGATGAACACCTGATGACCTGATACCAAATAGTTCTTGAGATGCTTAGAAATGTAGAATACAGGTTGTCTCTTCAAATCAAGCGCGCTTTGCTCAATTCACTATAACGACCAGTTCACAAAATTGAATGTATTTGTAATGAAATTTGTTGCGTACATAAGACAGATTTGTCTCGTAGCAGATGAACTGCGATACAAATTATTTTGCAGTTTCTAATTTATAGTATTATTGTCTGTAACCAATCGCCCATACGAATTTAAGTGGGGGTGGGTTATGATAAAATTTCACACTGGAAATATAACAGCTCCAACGGGTTCGTTACGGTGATATGTAAAATGGGTAGTTTGCATGTCTATCAGTATTATATCCTACTTACATTTTTGTATACACTTTGATGCAAGACATGGCCAGATGTTGCTCAGAGATTGTTCAGTCCAATCAAAGTTGGTGCAAGACATGGCCAGATGTTGCTCTGTTTGTGTCAGAGAGGTTTCAACCCAATCAAAATTTGGGATGATATTGCCGGACAAAGCGACGGGTCAGTGGTCTGCATCCAAATCAGAGTTACGGACTTGAAATTGTAACTCTCATCTAATAATCAACATATTCCAGAACGTTTACGGCCTTCATATTTTGAACTCTTGTTTAATCAATGTATTCCAGAACGTTAACGTCTACTAGTAATGTTCGACATGTGATGATTCCCTTTATTGTATTCCCGCTTTATAATCTGTTACTTACCAACACCGGTAGTAAGTTTTGTTTATATCAACATATCCACCAGTTATTTATTTAAAATAAATACAATTGAGCAAACATTCGTCTTCATGAAGAGGGAAAGTAGTCGTTTATTTTCCGGTCTATGTAGACATAATTATAGACCGGAGAACTATTCCAGACTTGTAATATTAGAAGAAATGTGACTTAATACTATCAATATAACTGACAACAGAAAGCCATCAGAAAAGATTGTATACCGCATTTAATATGTTTTGGTATTGTTTTTTAACAGCTAAAACCGCCCGGTGGAAAAAATCAATGTTATTTTAGATCTTGACAAACCCTTCAAGCAACGCCGCCTCGAAGAACATGTATATGTCTTTCTGTTCATTTAGCGTAACCATATTTATTCTGATTAAATGACCTTTAATGGATGTGTTAATACCAATAAGCTATTTCTAAATTATATTAATGGCGGTGTACAATAACACATATTAGATATACAACTTCAATGGGGGTCAACGTACTACTTCTACGACTTTATTTCATTCGAATTGCAGTGGTGGAAACGAAATGAGGATTAACGTCCCACTTTTCTGAACTAACCAGGACTTCGGTCAATTATCCGGGGGTCGTCCTCGGCTAACACTACAGGCCCGGGACTGTACAGCGCAGTGGACGTTTACGGTTAGCCCCCGGATCCATTCACTCTTTTGAAGGGTTTATTTGTGGTCGCTGAGTATGATGTCTTTTCCATATATTTGTTTTTGTGTAAATTATGTGTGGTGCAGTCCCCCTGCACTTACTATTAGGTATACAAAGTAGGTCCTCCGGATCAGCGTGTAACCTTCTTCAAAGAATGGGATCAATGTGACTACGACCGCCAAATGGGTTGCTATCACAGACCGTCTCAAATAAACATGCACATTAGTGTCGAAGACCTCGGGTGATAAACTATAATCATTACATTTATAGTCTACCGCATTTCATAAGGCCAACTTCCTCTCCTATAATAATGGAACGATTTCAAATTTATATTTATTTAGAAATGGTGGTCTTATTGGATCTTTACCGATTTGATAGAGTGAATTTTTACTGGTCCAATTTGGGAGGCACGTGTGTAATATAATGATAGGGTGCCCCACCATAAATATATTCTATTTTATATATATATATATATATATCTCCAAATAGCTCAACAATTACACCACAATATTTATATATATACCAATCCTTATAGTCACTAAATAAACGGTCATGTTGTACTTAATAAGCTATGACCATTTAACCATCTACAAATAATACACTGAAAAATGGTTTGGAGTGTCGTCCATAACATCCAGACACTTTTGAACTTAGTCTCATTTAACCAGTCTACCGACCATTCTCCGTCTGATTGACAGGCCGGGGTAATCAAGCCTACTTTTTTTTATGAAACATGGCCGAAAGCTGGAACTAGAAATTGAATTTACAAATAACGCACGGCGAGCGACTCAACAATCGTTTGACGGACCTTGTAAAAGTAAAATGAAACTACTGCTGGTATCATGTCCCTACCCAACCCGCGTTATTCAGAGATATTATTTGTACTAAACCAAAAGATGTCACTCCTAACGGGCTTGTTAATGGTAAAGCAAATAAAAAAATAAAGCGAGCGTAATTTCTAATAACCAAAAAGCGAAATATTACTTTCTTTTCAGAATCTTCAAAAATAGATCTTTTACGGCAGTAATAATTGTTAGTGTGTTGAGAATTTCACGTGCTATGGCTATTTATAGACTCAACGAGAGAGCGAGACCTTCAGAAATTACTTCAAATTAACCAACTGAAGCGTGCATATTCAACGTGTCTAGTACAATTTTTCAGTAGGCACGAGGGACACCCTAATTAATAATTGGTCAATTGGCAAGGTTTCAAACCCGCGGTGAGAATGAGTTGGTTTCCCCCCGCGGCTCTAAACCCCTACGCGCAAGCGGACTATTGAAAATAAAACTGTAACATGAGTTAGTCCCGAGTGAACGTTAAACCTCATCTCTCTCTCCTGCTTTTATAATTTTTTCTTCTGAACTTTAAAACAACGAAGTTTTGCGGTTTCTATTTTCGACTCAAGTTCTAACTGCGCCAGATTGTTTGTGTAATTGTTCATTAGGTTAATGTCTTGTCTTGACTTGACCACGTGTGGTGACGGATAGCAATCCGTATATCGAGGCTTTTGAGACACATTAACTCTTTCTTATGGAAGGATTTAAACTAGTGCTAAATAAAATTATCCGTGTTTACAAACGTTAATTTCGATTTGGTTATTTTTTCTGTTTAATTCTTGATTTGGTCTCCTCTCAACCCAGTACTCCCCATTTCAAAAACAAATTCAGCTTTTTAACTGCAATAAGGACCATAGTAAGATTTAATATCTTGAATTATAACTTCTTAGAGGGTTAAGTCGTGACCAAAGGCTTATTTGCGTGTTAATCAATTACTATTATTAAACTGAACCGTAACGATCAAAGAGTCATAAAGACAAAGGTGGCTTATTTCAGTTGTATGTCTTATACTGGAAAATCAATCATTTTTGTTTTAAAAGTTCTCCAATCGGCCAGTGTTCAGTCAGAACGGATCCCCAAATCACACACTGGCATACATATTTTGAATAATTTAAGTAATTTCATTACTTGCTTTGCAGAACACTAAACCAAACACAGTCATTTCAACAACTGAATTATTTCAAAAGACTGCAATAGTTCTTCATATTAATATTTTTTTGTGGAATGTTTATTAGCTTCTGGATGTTTCGTGACAGCAAGATTACTAATGTTTCACAAGTTCTATAACTGTTAATCTTAGTTATCTTATTCAGTGCAAAAAAGATGCACGCTTTGTGCACGGGGAAGATTTGCTTTCTAGCTACGATATGCTTAATTATTCTAGAAGACACCGAGAAATTGTTCCAGTATGTCTTCCGACTTACTCCAGCCACAGTAGTGGCTTATCCTACATAGTTCATTTGAGCAATTTTTTTAGTCAAATGACTACAAAAGGGTTACTGGCCTATAGCTCCCTTAATTTACACATAAACTGACCCAAAACAGTACTGCACATATGATACACCAATTCCCATTGAAATAAGGCAAATCACACAGTTTAACGTTACAAGTATAGTAACTAGAAGACCCCATACCCATTAAAGGAGTTTTGGCTTGAGCGGAGAAGAACTCTGTCATATTATATGAAACATGTAATTACATGTATTAACTATTGGCACCGGAAAAAAGCGGGGCTTTCTATTGAACTTTGAATTAGATGAAGCTAACTTGGACTAAGCTGATCTTTGTAAAATGTCATGGTAACATTTATTTCTACACGGACCACTTAGTTTAATGTTCTAATTATAAATAATAATCAAACAAGCATGTACATAAACCTCTCGATATTACTTTAAAGCTTGATTTAAATCCAGTATGTCACATATGAAGTAGAATTGTGAACTGCAACAGAGAAATACATTTATACCAGCACTCTAGAGGCTTTACGCCAGCTTATATCTTGACTTAGCAACCGGAATGCTTCTGTTTTGAACAATATGACATATCTAAGAAATGGATTTCTAGATCATCTTTGAGAACTTTTGTTAGGACGGTTGGTGAGTTATCATTAAATGTTTACTGTGACAAAACAAAATGAACGTTGGACAAAAATGGGAGAAATCAATTGAGTTAAACGTTCTACCTTTCTGCACCGACTGGTCTAATGGACATGGACTTGCGTCATACAGTGTGCCATGAAGAAAATCTGCCCGTAAGGGGATTTTTAAACAGAACCTCAGTGCTTGGTCCCATCTGAACGGCAATATAATATCCTTGTCTGACTCCTCTTTCCTACACCACTAAGAAGCGGTGACCTCGTTGGAAAATGCCGAGGAACTGGTTAGCGAGCAATCACAGCTCAAAAAATATGAACAGCGATGTTAATTGATATTGATATGCATGGTAATTATTTTACCAAGCACGACATCATATATCCTCATGCAGTCGACCTACTCTATTTCATTTTTTGGCATCAAGTGACTATTTTATTCACTTCTATTCTATGTTACCAATCAACATGATACCGGAACTAATCCGCATCAAAGTTTATCAGAATTCAACATAAAACGACAGGCAAACCTTTTACGAACGTAAGACATGTCAGGGATGCTGCATTTGAATTGAGATCTGTCAGATTGTCCGTCAAAACAAGCAGAAGGGTAAAAAGCCGTTGGGTTAGCTGTGACATCGATCGTTTACTTAAAGAATAAACGAGTGTAGTATTCTGAAAGCAGACGTAGCATGTATATACATGTACATAGAAAGATCTTGAAATATAGTTAAGGAAGCTTTATCTGAGAAAGGGGTATGCAAATCAAACGACATGTAGATAGGTTTGGAAATAATCGCCTACAGAGCTCTACGTGAGTGTTCTCCATCAATTTCATAGAGGTGGAGTAAACGTGAATATGCAATTCCTTTTGGAAACTGTTCTCTTCTTGGTAATTCTCATGACAACATCATATTATTAATAGAAAGTTTACGGGAGGCTTTCATTTAGTATGCGTCTTTAGTAATACACAGGATTATCTTGATATATGGTGATTTTTATTTAATCAAGAAACCCGTCACAGAGCTTAAGATATATTCTTGGGGTTACAATAAAGGTTTCGAGATTCACCCACACAACACTTAAAGTTTTATTCTCTGAAGCATGTCTTTGATTTCCCATTACCGCACATCCCAACGAAACTATACAAAACTTTAAATTAAAAAGTCCGCTGACTAGAACAGGAATGTGTCTCTGGTCCGTGGGTTAATGGACATTTGAGCATTACATTATCCTACATTACGCAGACGTTCTAAAGTACATAATGAGAATTTAATGTCCTCTACAAAGCTTTGCAATTCGTGCGATGGTGTGCATTTCATTAACCGTGTCTCGCGACACAAGATAAACTTTGATGTCCATTTTACCTCCCCTGAGAGGCCATACTTTTATTGCACGGTATCCATTTTGGCCCGAATATTTCATAGTTATAAACTGCGATGTAATTTTTATTTCAAGTAAAATCGTAGGCCTTCACTATACCCAAATAGATACTAACCGTTTCACCTGCGCTATATGCACAATGAATCGAGACAAATGGTGACAACGTTGATCAATATGTTTAATATTTAAAATAGCACGTGGGCGTATAAAAAGGGTAGACGGTGGACCTTCGACATGAACCACAAATCTTGCCGCAAAAATACTGTCACCAAGCTAGCGGTCTGTCGCATGAATCGACACCATTGCAGTTACATATTTTCCAGTTTGAACTGAATAACATTCGTTAATTGTGATGTATTGTGATTGAGATGTAGTTACTAATGTGTAGCGTCTGATAAATAGAATCTTCATCATGCTGGTAAGAGCAATTTCTACAATAGGACTTTTGATGAATCAGGCGTTAAATCCCAACCAGCCAGCATTAAAAGAACACACAATGGATCATAATTTATGCTGTTGTTTTTATATTGTCCGATTTTATAAATACATTTATACCGTACGGTGTTAATAATTTACCAAAACAATGTAGAGTGCAATACACAAAATATAATATATATACAAAGATGATAAGGTGTGCTAGTACATACCAAGATTAACACAAGCCAGAAGTCAGCAACTAGAACATTCAAGGTGGTATTCGTTCTGTTTTATATAAAGTATTAATGGGTAGCTGTTTTGTTAAAAACTATTTAGACTTACATGTTACCAATACCAACAATTCTACAAAAGGAAGCGCCAAAATGGACCTAATAATCGTCAATCGGTAGGTTGGGTTAGGTCATCCGTAATATCAGAAATGGTGTAGATTTATTTATATACGTTTACAGGAACCTCCAACACAGCATTCTACAAAATGTTCTATTAGTGGCAATAAACAAATTTGGTTGGAATCTTAATCGATTGCATGGTTGAAAAAGCACAACCATTCCCTGCATATATTAAATCTATTAGCACCACCAAAGGCAAAAAATAATAAAAACTGTCATTGATATTTATTATTTGATTTTTTAAAAAACAAAACAGAATGGAGAAACTGTCAAAATGTGCTCTTATAATGACCTGCAAACGTACCTATGGTGCGGATCCTTTGAACGAATCTTAATGAAGCACTACCAAAGCAACATACATACGACATCGAAACCTTGTTAACCTACAGTGGGGTATGCATTTAATCATGACCGGGTTTATCACAGCCGCGAGTATGGCCCATAATTTCTATTAACTCTGGAGGTTTGAGATTTTTTATGAAACCGGTAAAACAGAACTGTAAAAGATGATCCTAAAATCAGTGTCTGTTCCCATGCCCCTAACTGCGTAGATCCATTTAAGACGTCTGTAACAAAAGCATTGCATGGCGGAATCAGATGGTTTTATTCAATAATATGTGATATGGCGTGTAGTACGTTGATGTCCGGCAGAAGAATCGATGAGCTGATTGAAATGAATGAACAGATATTGTGAATGAAATTAGGGTTAGAAAATGTCAAATATCTTTTTCGTTCTCTACCTAATTCATCCCGTCATGAAAATAGGAAGACATTTATTAGTTTATGATGAGATTTTAATAAAAGAAAATGAATAACATACCTTTGGACACAATTAGGATACACTCCCCTCGCCACCATCCGTCGTAGTAATTTCAAATTCCAATGTTACGCATTTGTTATGATCTGCAGTGTGTACTACTTCATAATATACTCTCGAGATACTTCCAGCACGATAAGCGTGTATGTTCGGTTTTTCTGCCGAGAGATCCGTACACCGTCCGCATACCACTATAGTCAATATACTGGTCTATTATCTATCAGGATATGTCTATTAAGATCAGATCACTTCAGGCTGTGACGTGCTCTGTGATTATTTATTCCACGATGTACAAGGGTATATTTACTTGATATTAAGAAATCCTGCATCTGTGTAGCTAATACATAGTCCAGGTTAATTAGTCTATTCCTGATTTTACTTAGTTATTGCTGAATTTTCTTGTCTTTGTCTTATTGTTTGATGGGATATTCTGTGCCTCGTTAGTTATATATTACATGAAAGTTTTGCTATAACTGTACATAACAGTGCGTAGCATGCAATACAAACCTTTATCTAAGCCAATTGTCAGATGTTAGTCTATGGTGAAGTGTTAACGTTATATCTGTTATTTATTAGGTTACATGCACTGCAACACCGACTTGATGTTCGAATTTGTCCTTCTGGGATCACTGATGCATTATACACACGTATGCCGCGTGTCTATGTATTGGAAAGTGGATGAATTCCATTAAAACCAATACATACACAATTACATTACAATTAAATATAAGTCTTGCGCCGAATAATAAACCTAAAAGTATTAGTTACAGCTTTATCTATGGTGGTTACCGAAATTTGCGTTTTTAATATCACTACACATATTATTTATCCATCCGTATATTATTATTGTTGTCACTGATATATAGCTATAACATCGACATTATTAAATGATGTGTTTAGAAGTGGTGTATCTTTCTGATACAGACAGCAGCTAGCGTAGCTCTCTCTCTCTATATAGACTAGACTATAGTTACCAATAGCCATATGACCACGATCAATACCACAGAAGAAATAATTAAATATACAGAACTGCTGGCCGATGATTACATAAAAGATTAAAGGTATCTTGAGTCAGGAAACACTGTTTTAAGACTTCCAACATTTTTTTCCGGTTCCGAATTAATTAGGAAAAGATAGGTCGTATATCACTTGTGATGAGCCGTTAACGCCTTTTGTTTTCTGTATTTGGAACACGTCTTCCTTAATCCGGTTGGTGCAGAAAATAGGACGTGAAACCCCCGTTTCTATTTATTTCTCTTTTACGAATATTCAACCAGAAAGTAAAATACTGTATAATGTTTGCTAGGATATATTTCACGGCCAAGTCTTTATGTCGACTTAAGGAGGTAGATCTGTTTGATTTAGGGCAAAACAAAGTATTGAAATGGATTGATCAGATGTGTTATTTCGACGAGTGATTGCAACCTCTGTACCAGTAATTATTCGTTTCCAGAGATTAAGCTAAAGTCGGCCAGATTTATAGTTCAATGCTGGCTTACTATGTTGAGTCTTGTCGACTACGGTCATATCTCAACGACGGCTTTATCTTATGACGTAAAACATTTTCAACATAGATAGACAGGTTGGTTGTCGTCCTACAATACACATGAACAATGATATCGATAGTTATAGTTTGACAATCATAGTTTTTGAAACGTTTTAAACTAATAAAATAACAAGTTTTAAGGTAAACTATACATTTTCATAAATTCTCTGACCCCTATAACTATGATCAACAAGGTCCAAAATAAAATATTTGCATTATGCCCAGATGCAAATTACAATTCGAAGAATTCTGCCAATACTTTATAAATGGCATAATCCATTAATTATTGCAATTGAGACTATCTTGTCAGTCAAAGAAGAACGTAGTTTCAAATATATTCATCTTCAGAAGGAAACATTTTCAACAAAAACAAATTGTCGTCCCACAATACAAATCTTACATAATCTATCTGCAAAGTAGCATTATGTAAAAGCTAAATCGGATATTGCATGTCTGTTGTGTCTTCAAATGTCATTTAATTGATTAATTAGGTATTTATTAACATACCTGGGGCCGGTTGCTCAAAACTTAAGTTATTTTAACGATCCGTTAAACTAACGGATCGTTATCTTTCATGTGTCGTTTGGTAACGGTCCGTTACATTTCTGTTGCTGGACAGTCAATTTCATTATCCGTTAAAGTTAACAGGGCTTCCAGCAACAACCATTCTCTCCGTTAATACCCCCATTTCACTGAGCTGCGGTACTCACGGACTTCCGCGGAATGGCTTTGGCGGAAGAGCTTCGGCATTTTTACGCGGATAAGTGGGAAAAAAGATCCACGGAAAATGTCCATTTTACACGCTCTCGGAATACCTTCGGATCAGTCAGGGTATTTTCGGAACACATACGGGTAAACTACGGTATAAATCACGGCGGAATGCGCCCGGGTCGTCAAGGACGATATCCGGACAACTTGCGGGATACACTCGGCAATGGCGGGATAACTGCGGTAACTGGCCGTACTAATCCGTTTGGCAAGGTAGAACTTCGGAATGACTGCGGAACAAGTGCGGACCATCTTCGGCAACTGCGTTTTCTCTCGGACCAATCGCGACGTACCTGCGGAAAATCGGTAAAGATCAAAGGATGACACCGGATTCCGCCGATAAAATCATTGTTTTGAAGACAGAAAGTACGGACTTATATCCCCATTTCACTAGACTGCGGAAGACTTGCGGAAGCAAATCCGCAAAGTACCGTATGTCTTTTCTGTTGTACCGTATTGTTCCGATAGGAAGCGCAGTGAATCCGTATTCATTCCACATCATCCGCAGCCTTTCGCGCCCCAAATTTTCCGCAGAACGTTTGCGGAAAAATTTGTTCGTGCTCTTCCGCAGTTAAACCGGGAGCGATCCGTAACTTGCGGGATACACTCGGCAATAGCGGATAATACGCGGGGTAACTGGCCGTACATATCCGTTTGGCAAGGTAGAACTTCGGAATGACTGCGGAACAAGTGCGGACCACCTTCGGCAACTGCGTTTCGTCTCGGACCAATCGCGACGTACCTGCGGAAAATCGGTAAAGATCAAAGGATGACACCGGATTCCGCCGATAAAATCATTGTTTTGAAGACAGAAAGTACGGACTTGTATCCCCATTTCACTAGACTGCGGAAGACTTGCGGAAGCAAATCCGCAAAGTACCGTATGTCTTTTCTGTTGTACCGTATTGTTCCGATAGGAAGCGCAGTGAATCCGTATTCATTCCACATCATCCGCAGCCTTCCGCACGCCCCAAATTTTCAACAAACGTTCTTTTGAACAGAACGTTTGCGGAAAATTTGTTCGTGCTCTTCCGCAGTTAAACCGGGAGCGATCCGTAACTTATGCAAATTTTCCGCTGTTATTCCGTATACAAACGCAGTTGCCGCAAGTTGTCCGCAGGCATTATGTTTCAAACTGCTGTATGAAGCAGCAGCAAGACGTTGGGCAGTTCGATGTCGTGTTTAGGGTCCCCCATGATACAATGTATTTCCTTTTCAAAACAGCAATTTTATAGGTTAAATCATGTGCTCTTTACCAATTTTTCCGCAGGTACGCCGTGATTGATCCGCGACTAAACGCTGTTGACGAAGATCGTTTGCAATTGTTCCCGCAGCTCTGCCGTCGAGGTAGAAATATCTATAAATGGAGGTCGGCTTTCCTCGGATTCTATACCCTGACATTTTTTTCGGCGGGATGTCCGCAATCAAACCGCGATTGATTCGCCGCTTCTGCAAGTAGTCCTCGCGTACCGCATGCAGTACGCAAATGACCCGTATTTTAACCGCGCCTAATCCGTAACTAATCTGTCGTCAGGCAAGCTATCTATCCCTCGTTCGTGTGCGTCTCATTCGCATCTTTTCCGTAAACATTCCGTGATATACCGCGCTTTCCTTTCACAGGCGAAGGTCTTCCGTATTCTTCTATACATGAACGAAGGTCATCCGTAACCATTTAACACCCGCGGAAAGTGACGGAATGCCGGTGGTATACATGCGGACCACTTTCGGCAACTACGTTTGTATACGGAAGACTCTCGGATCGATCCCGGTTTAATTGTGGAAGAGCACGGACAATTTTTCCGCAAACGATATTTAAAGGAACGTTCGCGGAACAATTTGGGCTCACAAAAGTCTGTGGACGACGACGAAGGACTACGGATTCACTGCGCTTGCTGGCGGAGCCATACGTTGTGAGAGGAAAGACTTGCGGACTTTGCGGTACACTTGCGAATTTCCTTCCGCAAGTCTTCCGTGGCCCAGTGAAATGGGGGTATAAAGTTAACGATCCGTTTACTCCATGTTAACGGATCGTTAAAAGTTAACAGAGCTTTGAGCAACCGCCCCCCCCCCCCCCAAAAAAAAAATAAAAAAAATTATTGGATGGACGTGAAATTGAATGCTGTTAAAACGAGCAACTTCATATTTTAGTATGTTTACTAAGGCATTCTATTATCCGAATTAGACACTTGTATAGTATATTTTAGGCATCGGTACTTTGTGAAAACATTCAAAATCGATCAGGGTCAGTTTGACTGCTATACCATTGTAAACTGCACATTGCATTAAATTTGCAGGACGCTTACTTAAAATTAGAATATATATACATGTATATAAACTCTTTAAAACTACTTTTATTTTGTCCTGGTATATACTGAGCATCTACTATGTCACATAGGCCCTTCTGCGTTCATCCATTCTTTCTGACAGTGCCGCTAGATCTAAATGGCTGTCATTTTACATCATAGTAAACAAAACTCGTTGTCTTCCATTATTTGGATTTGGCTACTTATTTACCTAATGAGATTCTTAACATGTTGATGCGGGGAGGGGGCATTCCTTAATGAATGCATGTGGATTTATGTTTTTATTTTTTTTTTGGACTTCGAGGTGGTTCCAACTGCTCATCTGACTGGCATATTTGTCTTAAAATGATTTAGCCAGATGCTCAAAATCGACATAGATATATAAAACTGTTTTAAAGCAATGTCTTTTTTTGCCATGGCATGGTACCGTGCAGTGACTATTTCAAATACGGAGGATCCTTTTGCAGACGCGCCCTCGTCCATGCTGCCGCTGTACTGTATACAAATAATTGCCATTTTGCTAACTGACCAACAGAAATATTGCTGTTATTTGTTAATACAGAGCTACACATCTTTCCCGGTCGTTAGAAAGATAAAATATGTATATAGCTGGCAGAATTAACCTCGAATAAATACATATTAAATATTTATGGTAATATTCACAATGCATGACAACCTGCAGTCTTAACCAAGGCATGTATTAGTTAAAGATAAAACTGTCAACGTTAACTATAGGCTTCGCAGATCTAGGATGCCTACGGTCAAAGTGTATAATGTTTTCGACGCTGTTATAATCTTTTTCTCTGCGCACTATAGTCTTGAACATCCGCCATGATCCTCGGCTTTTTCTACTAGTCATCAGGGTTGGGTTAATGGAGTGGACTAATTGCGGGGCGATTACGTCGCTATGTTTCGTCAAATTGTTTGCTTCTATGATAGAAATTCTTTGTAATTAGCTGCATGTCCACTCAAACTATGAATTTTTACTTGGGAAGCCTTTATACTCATGCGATCGGAGGATTCAAATCGAAATTGTACCGGATAATTCTATTCTTTCGTAGTTTTGTTTTCTTAAACTTTTTTAAACCCTTCGAGATATCTCAAAAATGGCTGATTTATTGATTACACTAGCCTACGATTACGCAATCTAGCAGGGTAGAGCTACAAAGAGAAACTGGTAAACCCCGGTAATTAGAAATACATATTGTAGCATCAAGCAATTTGGATATAAAGAAGTAACATTTCAAATAACACCTAATCCCATCATAATTATATTGACTCGTGTATGTATTTGGACTCGAGTAATTCCTTGAAACCTGATCATGGATTTTGACCAGACTTAGAAAAACTTTTTTTTATCATATCCACTCGCCTATTCGATGAAATCCTTTCATTATCATAACATATATTCGAACATCAATATCATTCGCAAATATTCAAATGTATTTATGCAATATAATTAGTTTAAACTGATTGCGTATACCTACTGTATGTGAGTAAGTAGGATCTAAAGTTATGTCCAAATAGATAGCGTGAAGTGTGAAAATGCTTTTCTGAGCAAGAATTCATTTGCAGACAGACTTTGATGTGATTGGGTTAACGACAAGGCTAAGGGTAAAAATCTATGACGCCAATACGTCAGTCGACAGGAAGGTCGGATACGTAGCTGTACTAATAGTAGTCAAAAGTATCAGCGAGATAGATCTTAAACACGCAAAATGACACTGAACCGACCTTTGTTACAATTTTAGTATCTAATTACAAATCTACTATTACCTATGGCATCTGTAGATTACACAGTAGTGCTTTGACTACATGGCAAGTTATAGGCAATCTGGGGGTAAAGAACACATCACTACGACAGGGGAGATCTGAACCTATCATACATATGCTGCAAATTACATTCAACTACTGCACTGCCAACAAATAACACGGTACTTGTCGAAGATAGCAGCTTGGGATAAGTCACGTTCACCACAACGAAGGGTTATGTATTAGATCTATTCTTAACCAAAAGACCTGTTGGTATAAACCTACGTGAACCATTCCTAGACATTGTAAATGCTGGGTGCATTCTTCATTCTCCACGCTTATCCGGACACGTACCCCTTTTTCGTTGGGTGGCCTTACAATCTACTGCCCCACCTCCCCACACACACACACACTAGAAGTCTGTACAGTGTATAAACCACGTTCTGTACTTGATAACGAAAAGTACATTTCACCTACAGGTTATTTTTATAAAATAGATGTCTGGTTTTATCCAGACACCACTCTCCATTTCCAGATGAAGACTGACGGGAATCAGTTGTTTGGAAACATATAACGTACTTTGAGTTAGTTGTTCGGCTCTAAGGTGGGAGATTTTGAGCGCCTTTAACATAAAGTTAAGCAGTATTGTTCGCCACATATAGATTGACCCAACTGTGCGGTAACCCATTCAATACTCTGGACATCTTTAACTCCGCGCGCGGTAAATAGTCAACGAAAATTAGACAGATTCGCACATGCGAAGGGGCGATCTTCCACAGGGTCAAGTCTTGGCTCAACATATACATCGATGTGGATATAACATTAGAAATCGGTAAGCCATTTCAAAGGAAAATATACTTTGATGTAGAAATCACAATTCCCTGTGGGATTTCCTAAAGTTCGACCTATTGAAATCCCGCGCATGCTATCATTTAGATGTAAACGACCATGAATTAATCATAAAGTGAAACTACTACCGAGACCGAAAAGGAGAAGCAAAATCCAAACACTAAAGAGTCCACTCAAAAGGATGGTAGGGACACATAAAAGGCATATTAAGCATAAATTCTTATTTGTTTTCAAATAACCACAAACGTTATTTCCACAAAGCAACTAGTCAAGATGAAATACCTACAAGACTTCAAATACCATTACCCACGGCATTCTTATGTAGTGCCAATATTTAAGAAAGAGGATGGGCATCGACATTCCGCTTGGTTTCACCAATTGTCATTATATTGGAAGAGGGCGATAATTTGGCTTACCAGGGTGAATATTACCATACAAAGGTGATTGTTGCATTCCGGGACAAACACATTATGTCCTAATACTTATATCTGCAAGCTACATTTATGGAGGTGTCTGGTTCAGACCCTGTCTTCACCGAGAATGCTTTTCCGGGATGTCCCGCCTAGTTTCCCCTTTCAATGGTGCAGGACTGGGCCAGGTAAGGAAGGGCGCCTAACGAGATTGTTGGAATTTCATGCAGAGAAGCGGAAACGCCCACTGCCCCGGAAAATACATTCTATGTCAGTCTTTATTCGACTGGTTGATATCGAATAGGAAGACGTGAAACCTCATTCCAGTTGTAACATACATACAGTACTGCCATTTAACCTATAATGTTTCTCTTCTGTCTGGTATGGCCAACAAGATTCTGATATACCGGTTGCGGTCATATAATCACCGTGAAGGCTTATCAATGAACGGCCAATTTAAGGTTTACGAAGCACCAAAGCTGCGGTGGATTGGAAAATATCTAATAGAATCGATGATATTTGTTCTAGATTGCATTCCGTCTCGGGTCAGCTTGACACTTAATGCCCTGAATGGGCAACTGGTGATCGAAGTCATTACCAATGTTATGAAAGTTGTACGGAAAACAGTTGGTAGAAACCTATTACCATTTTATGAAGACGTTGCTTTTCGCGGTTGGTATTTTTTTTATTATTATGAATGTGTATATGATAGTTTTTGTGTGTTCTGTGCCTAATTACTATATAGCCCTGGGTTGGCATATTCCTTTATTTCTGAGTAAATATATGACCTGCGACCGCCTCAAAACATAAGCCCTCTTGAAGTTTCGGGAATGGCAGTAGGAAAACAAGGATTGGGTATTAGATTCTTCGGTATAAACCACAATTTAAGTTACAACTGGACATATGTAACGTAGACTTTATTTTGGTCAAAGGCGTACAGTTGACAAAACATTTGAAGATTGCAGCCCATTCTAGAAGCTCGTGGATAGAGGATAGCACTTATATTAAAATTAAAATGAATAAAGTTGCATTATAATGCATTTTTCACGTATTTGTCAATAACATAACCCAGCGAATAGTAGATAAATCCGTTCAAGTTCGAACTCATTTGCGGTAAGACTGAAATACGCTGACGCATATTGAAATGCATCGTCAAAACACTAGTTGCACAACCGATAACTGTACTAACAAATTTAAGAATAAATCTAGATAGGTAAAATAATAATGCATTATGAATCTGTATCATGTTAAAAGAAAATATGCCCAACTTAGTATGTTGTAAAAAATGAGTTTAGAAATTTTGTTATTTAAAAAAACAACAGAATCGTGTTTCACCTTTAGCAGGTTATGCTCGTCACATAACAGTTAAAAATCAAAGTGTCTATGACTAAAATACTTTGCACGGTGTTACTTTATAACTTGATTGAATGTTTTTTCGAAAATTCCGACATTAAATTGGCATTGATTATAATAAAGACGGGTTATGTAAGATTTAGATACAGATGTGGGGTTCTAACTGTAACAGATAATGAAAAATTAATATATTTTAAATTTCAGTTAAAATACTTTATTCTCAGTGACATTGTGAATGTTTAAAGTTTTGACAACAAATAGCGCTAAATACGCTCGATTGGCAAGTACCATTGCAGCGAAAATGATGTAATTTCGATGTACCAAGTTATCGAACATAATATGAGAAAACTCCTGTGCTAATCCACCTAATATCTTAGTCATCCGATGATCTGCAGAGTTGATTATAGGCGGTGTGAACACATTTCTATATAATAATTTATATAACATTTCAAGCCAGCAAATACCTTTAATAGGCAGATTCAGCTCTTATATAACAACATCTAAACAATGAACAGGTGCGGCTGTTATTAATTAGTGAGAAAATGATTTTGGAGAATAATACTCAGTGTTTATATGCATTATGTCATCAGTATATTTTTTCACCCTTTAACCAGTTATAATTATTCCCCATTTTTACTTTCCTGAAATCCACGTCTATATGGTGAATACATGCATTACATTTTGGGACATATCGATTATAAGCTCAGAAATGGCATCTCTAGTTATGTAAAAGGAGCTAGCCAATTTCTTTTCTTCACAACTAATGGTTATTTGCTAGTTGGGGATGGGTGTGAGTAGTGTAACGTGTGATTTAAATCATAAGGCCTGTCAATCATTTCAGGCCTGTATATGACATGGAATAAGATCGCGTTCTGTAGTAGCACAATCGAATTATCGAAAAAAAAATATACTATGTCCCGTGGATTTTAAACCCTATTCGTCCATCCTCTTTTTTCGTTTGACTAACAGAATACGGTCATTGAGCGATAATTTGCACAGAACCAAATAAAAGAAAGATTCATTGCTGCGATGGGGAATGGGAGGGGGTATAGCTTCCATTATTATCTTAAAAATTCGTATCAGTCGAATTACCACGAGATTAGACATGTGACCATACATTTTCGCAAGTGCAATTTTAGAATCAAAGACACAACACTTGATTCAATGACAGACTTTATGATCCAAAATCCATGGTTTGGGAACCTCGGTCACCTAAAGCCTTTAGTGTTTCAAGGATGTTTCTTCGTCCCTTGCATTATCTAGTTTTCTTTGAAAGGCTAAGGTTACCATCTAAAAATAACATCGATGTTGGTAAGATTTACAGCCTAAGAGCTCATTTTTGATGTGGTAAACAAAAACCTGATTACTTATTTTAGATCATATCCCAGACGTAATTTGTTTATTCAAGATCAAACATTTCAAAGCCAGAGGGTACCGGTAAAAAAAACCAACACAATTATCTGCACAAGACACAGAATTTTTAAATAATGTTGTTGTGATTAAAACTTTTCGAATAATTTGATAATGTAAAATAGAAAAATAACCATTGTATCCTAGTTTAGTTTAATAAGAGTTCTGTCCAATATGGCCGATTCATTTACTAGCCGTAAATGAGTTGTGTTTTGTCATATCCGTGATACAGTAATTGAACTGAAATTTTCAATGTGTTCATTTCACGTTGTCTAGTCTTGAACTATTATTGTAGGAATATATGTATATAACCATTTTTTTCTGAATAAAAAATATGTTTTTGTTTGTAGATCTTTTATTCAGGTGTCATAGACTGACCAGTGGTTTTCTACAAAATAATAATATAAACATAAAACTTTTATGTTTGATCTAATTGGAGGGAGGTGGTAAATACTACGAATCATGAAATGTTCACGAAATGAGGATATATGAGTGCACTTACAAATCTTGGAAATTGTTAAAGCCGTGTCGAAAACTTATAAAATTCAAGTTTTTAATCTAGGGTCTGTCAGAGACCACGTTGTTGTCTATAGTTATAGTCTCGAATATGCCTGCGATAAAAAAAAACCATAACGCGATTATTCAAACAGGGGTAAAAGTGTTGATTACGACAATTAAAGGGACACGGCAACCACATAACCATCTTTTCCATTTATATTCCAAGCCGGACTGGGCCCACCTGTCCACGACAAATGGGCCTAAGCCTATAGAAAAATGAAAACAAAAAGCGAAAAAAAGGAGAGGGGGTAAGAAAAGAAAGAAGGGGAGAGGGGACAGGACAAGAAAAAGAAAAGATAGGAAAACAATGACTGACAAACAACACAAAAAAGAAGTGTACTATAAGGAAAGAACTTTATGAGTTTGATCTCATTATACCGTGTAATTCATCTTTTAACCTCCGCCTTGGTCTGAAATGATTGGAAAATGGGTTCAAAATTTTTCCTGGGGGGGGGGGGGGAACCAACCCAGACCTCCCTCGGACTGCTCGTGACTAGTGTGACCGGCCCCCAGTCTGGCACTGTTTATATTTATAGATTTTCTTCCAAAGGCTTGACAACGAACATGCTGTATTCGCATGGATATACATGCGACATGGTAATAAAAAAATTCCGGACAATTGGAATTTGAAATAAAGAGTAGGCTTCAGCACCGCCGTCCGTGAAAAACTAATCTTATAGCACATTGTATTACCGTATGCCAGCCTGAATAAGTCGAATTACTAGAGATAAAACCTCATAGGATGAACATTTAAGAATGCACCTTTAAAGCCCCAATAACACTCTTGTTGTAACTGAAAAATATGTCCCAATCTTCATTCTGGTCAACAAATCGTATTATTTTAGAATATTCCAATTAAATGATGATATAAATTTCATCTTAACACACCTAATTTAAAAAATTGGAAAAATTCAACCAATTGATTTGAAAAGTCTAACGTAAACCTTTTCAAATGTGACTTGGATTTTAAAATATTTTCGAACCCTCTGAACAAATAAAATAGGTTGTAATGGATAATTTACACAACAGGTAGGACATTTAAACATCTAGTACTTAGAATAAGGGTATTATTTATTTTCTGGAGCTACCAAGCCAGCAAGAATGTTATTGTCCCTTTAATAGGAGAGGTAGCTGTAGACAGAGAAAGTGTTAAGTTTAATACATTTAAAGCCATAATTACAGGACTATAAAGTAATGAAATAACAGATAAAAATGAGGTTTGGATAATTAATGTCTATACGTTAATGTTTTCTACAGAATTGGAGAGATTTCCATTGTCAAGTAATCCTTGGGCAAAGCTTATTCTCGTATTTTAGAAAACCCTAAGAACTAATGCATTTTGTTTCGTAGTTTTACGCTGAGGACCTTAACGTTAACAAGATTCCGTTAATGGATTGATTTGCGCCAACAGTAGCTGTTTCATCGTGTGGCTAAGATGAACATATACAATCCATCCCTGATTTGTCTGTAGAATGTTTTTCAAATTCCTTGTAGCTTGTCAATTCATCAGAACACCTGCTATCTGATCAGAATATAATTTGACCAATTGATCTGTCTTGGCGCAACTTGGAGCTCCTTAAATGACGCTGTACATCATTCACAGAACTCCAGCGAGAAAGAGAGATGTGGTTGGACGTCCACTCGACATAAGCTAGCTCATGTTGGGACAAACTGTGGTCCAATTAAACTATTCGCATGAGCTCTGGACCTAGGAATTTTGAAGGGTTGAATATTATCGGACGATGCGCAAGACGAAACAGTTTATTGACCGATTACTGCTTGCTTATATTGATTACATATATCTTTGTGATCTTTGGGAAACGAAATAAAAAAATGGGGTTTAACATCAGGAACATCTCTGCGCCGACTGGGCTAATACGCCATGCAGTGAGCAATTTGGGTAGAACATAATGCCAAAGAGGTTTTTTACCCACTCGCCAATGTGTACACGTTACCTCGGGTTTTTTCCCCATCCAAATCCCTAGGACCTTTCTTGGCCAACACCGAGAGTGAGCGCGAGACCCCTCTGGCGAGTCGGCATCAAACACACTGAGCTCTCCGCGGCTTCCTTGAGTATTTGTAAAAGTCAAGATTAGTTTTCTGAAATCGATTTAAATGAAACAGGGTGAATGTCCATGTGCTCCTGGGACAGCCATCGTTTGTTGGCAAGTCACAATAATAAACAGGTATAATCTATCAACCCTTTCACAATCAATCTTTCATTTAATTAAAACAAAATCCAACATCTGACCCCCTCTCCCTAAAGATTATATTATAGACAGTTTATATCAAATGTATTTATTCCTTCCTTTAAGCTGCACACAATATTTAATGTAGAAATGTATAATTTAGAACAATAAATATAAAGACAACGATAACCACTATTTAATAAAATTGTACCAAATTAGTCACATGGCGATTTCTGGGAGTTTGGTTTCGACACTTAGGTGTGTGCTTACCGAATTCTGCTACTGGACCAGACCACAATGATTTTCCAAAATTTAAATGTGTATTTGAAGTTTAGCAGGGTAAACTTTTATATCTGTTGGTTTGGTGTAGTAGGGGGGAAGGTCAGGTATATCCCCTTTATGTATAAACCAGTGGCGGCGCCAGCCGTCTGTGGTTGGAGGGGAAAAGTCCAAGGTTAAGTGGTGGGGGGGCTCCCCCAGAAAATTTTGAAAAACAGGCTGTCGGAAATGCAGTCTGGCTGTATTTCAGGCAATGATCGTTGAGGTAAAGTGTTCAACGAACGGACTCACGAGCGCCAATGTAAGGTGTACTTATGGAGGGCATTTTGAAAAATAGACTGTCCGAAATGCTGTCTGTCAGTATTCATTCAGTCAGGCACCGATCGTCGAGATAAATAAATCTGACCACATACCACCCGTAGCCTGATCACTAGTTTATACGATCAGAGACCAAAATGGCAAATGAACGGACTTGCGAACTTCAACCAAGTACCTTTGTGAGCGCCAACGTAGCGAGTCCTTGTGGGGGGTTTGGCGGCTCCCCAAGAAAATGTTGAAAAATAGACAGTTGGAAAGGTTGCCTGGCAGTATTCAGGCACCGATCGTAGAGATAAATCGAGCTGATCGATGTCGTCTGTGGCCTGATCACTAGCCTTTCCGACTCCAGAGAGGAAAGTGTCAAATGAAACTCAACGAAGTCCCCAATAATTTGAAAAGTAGACTGCCCGAAATGCAGTCTGGCAGTATTTCAGGCATTGATCGTCGAGATAAATAGAGCTTAACAGATACCGCCTGTCGCCAAATCACTAGTTTATCCGACCAGAGAAGAAAGTGATAAACGGGCGGAGTGAATGACTCTAATTGAACGAATATTTTCGCCACTATATTTTGTGAAATGAACGGAGTTGCGAACCTCAACGAAGTCCCCAATAATTTGAAAAGTAGACGACCCGAAATGCAGTCTGGCAGTATTTCAGGCATTGATCGTCGAGATAAGTAGCTCGTAACAGCTTCCGCCTGTCGCCAAATCACTAGTTTATCTGATCAGGGGAGAAAGTGTCGACCGGGCGGAGTAAGATTGACTTAAAGTGAATGAATATTTTCGCCACTATATTTTGTAAAATAGACTGTCGGGAATGCAGCCAGGTAGGACAACGGTCGTTGAGATAAATAAAGCTGGCCAGATCACATTTTTTTTATTTTCGAAAATTATTGAGGGGGGGGGCAACAGAGGGCAGGCCAGATTTTTTGGGGTGCAAATGCCCCCTTGGCGCCGCCATGGGTAAAAACGTGTTTATATTGTATCTACGGTGGGGGACACGGGGGTTTGTGTCTTACTGGTAGACGATGTGTACCACATCGTTTTTTCCTTTACAATTGGACATAGATATTTGTAATTTGTTGTGACATGTTTTACCACATGTTTTACTGAGGGATTGATTATTGTTTCACACCTCTTTTTACATTTAAATTTTAATGTAGACATTTTGTGGTAAATGCTTTACTACACCAAATTATAAAAGGACACAATATTACTAAACAACCACTAAAGTCAACAGTTGTGAACACTTGGAATTTCGTGAGTCGAATCTATGATCAACCGAAATGGAAACTTTAAAATTTTCATAGATAGAATCTTCTCTAGCAACACTGGAGTTGTCTCCACTTACATGATTGTCTTGGGAATAGTGAACGTTATACCACCAAGTTTTTTTTGTCACAGAGAAGTTTACAATATTTGCTGACTTTATAGATTCAACGATTAATCAAATATAAATATCCATTTCGCCCATCATTGTGATAGTGTTATGATATAACTTGCATAAAATACATTAAAATTCAGGAAGACTGCTGCATGTGGTAAAAATATATATGAAAGGGATATGCCATGTTATCTCAGCATATTAGTAGTAGTTTAGATCATCCAAAATATCGACCAAACAATTCAAATTATCAAACTCTTTATTATATGCAACGATATCGGTGTACCTCTTTAACAAACATACCTAATATAATCCAAAAGGTTATGGATAAAACAAAACTTATAAAGTTAACAATCAGTAACCAAAAACGCAACATTGCTACCTGTAATTTTTTTGTGCCATTTTACCGACAGTGTAACACGTGGATGTTTTAAAAGAGTTGAGAGGGATTATCTATATTAAAAAAATCGGTCAAGAATCACTTCTGGAAAACAATAACACATCTCTTGGGAAACATATTCAGGAACACAATGGGACAACATGGAACCAATGTCATGAAGTTTGCATTGTCCGTTGAGTTTTTTTCCTAACGTCATGCAACTGATTATAATAGTCAGGCTCAACACCTCGTGTAAATGGCGGGTTGTCATTCGTGGTTGACTGTAACATTCACCAGTTGTTTGGTATCCTGTAATTGACGCGGTTGCACTGTCTTCTAAATGTTTACCAATACGACGACTGACCATTCTTCTGAAATAAATAAAGCAAGTTAATCGGATCATAAAGCCTCGCGATTTAATGTAATTGCAAAATTGATATAAATATGGTTTGTTCGTTTGTGGTGTTAACGTACGAAGAAAAAGGAGCGATGTATAAAAATGATATTTTACCTTTCTGATTAAATGTCCAATGGTGCTGTTAATGTCCCTCGAATGGCGTGGCTCCTGGTTACATAAATGAAATGATATGAAATAAAATAAGGGTTGAACGACCTACTGTTCTGCTCCGACTGGACAAATAAAGATGGGCATACGCCATACAGTGTGCTATGAATGAAATTTAAACTGCCAAGGGATCTTTACGTGCAAGCCCATTTGTACACGGCCCTCGCCCTGCACCACTGACAAGGGAAGCCACACCGGAATATCCCTGTGAACTTTCTCGGCCAATGCAGGAATCGAATCCTGGGTATACGTAGGACAGATGTGTTAACATAATGCAATCGTTAGTGCATATAACAATAACAGCATAAGAATGAAACATCCATTAACACTTTTTACTATGAAGGGTATATCTAGAAATCAAGCAACAATATGTATTAAATCCAAAGTAAATGCGTTTAACGTCCTGAGAGGGGGGGGGATTCAACAAAACTTTTGACGTCTTTTAATTATGACGCCACAATAGGTAAAACACCATCTTGTTGTGCTATCCCAAGCCCTATATATCTATATACGACTTCTATCTAGCTATTTTATCTGATAAGCGACAGACGCTCTGTGAAAATTCTTTGAAATTAATTACATTTTCTACGTTTTTGTGAATCCGGATAGCAAAGTATAATATCAACTATGACTGTATTGTAAGTACATTTAATTATATTTGAAAGAATTCGGGGGGAAAAACGCGCGTTAAAATCTGAATAGGTTTCGTGGACGAGTTGAGAACTGGTATAAAAAAATAAATAAACTGAATGTCTCTGTTATATGTTTTGAATAAAATGGATTTTGCTTTTTCAAATTAGTCAGATGATATATGATGATAAAAACATGTTTGTTACATTAACTGTAGAAGACTTGATCAACTCTACAGTTAACAATTCTAGTAAAGTCTAACACTATTTTGGTCAAATCTACAGTTAATACATCTAGTAAGTCTAGCACTGTACTGGCCATCACTTGTTAATACTTGTTGTAAGTCTACCACGTTAATAATCAACCTTATACCGTTGTTACTGCTATAAATTCTAAACACCTTTTGGTTGATTAAATCACATAAATAATATGATTAGAATTATTTATTTATTTGTTGTCGACTAGTCGTTTGACTAACACGAACAGTATTTTGTATTGATACTTGCGTGTGGAATACGGGATTGAGAGGGTGTGGGTTAGCGTCGTTTTCACCTACTCTTTGATTCAAACTGTCAAGCAATATTTTGATGTGCAATATCAAACTATGCACGGACACCTTGTTTTACGTTCTTTACTTGTAGTGGATTTGAATATTCATTTAGTATATAGGGACAATTATTTATTTGCCCATTACTTTATTTTCATTTCTGAAAATGTTTTCAGTTGTATCTCACTACAAGAAATCCAACCATAACTACGAGAAGATTTGTGTAATGAGAGTTCTAAGATCACCATCTCTCTCATCAGTATCATCCAATGAAAATACCAAGAATTCGGACGATTAATTAGACGACACTTTCCAGCTGAAACCAACATTATTCAGTGATCAACTTGGCCGACGACCCTGCGTACGATGGACCCGCAGATGTCCCTGGCTCGGCTTTGATAGCTGGATTAGATTTGAATCGACATGCTAAAGATGATTATCATACAAGACCTTGTTAGACCACAGAAAAGTATGATGACTTCGGCCACATTCACCACCAATATGTTATCAACTAGGCTTACGAACCTGTGTAAGATGGACCTGTAGTTGTCCCTGACTGGGCTGAAGAATTTGACCCAATCTACCATAAATTTGTCATCAACTGGGATGAAGGAGACGTAGACATTGCTAGCTGGGCATTGATTCCTGATTTTAAATTTAATGGCACTACTAAAATCAGCCAAATAAGATCAAGAAATCTTGACAAAAGATTATGTTAAATGGGCCGATGATCTCTCTGAAGATGAAGTCGTTGATGTACCAGAATGATGAACAGAAACTTGTATTTTTACAGACAGAATCAACGCCACATCACATTTTATTGATGTTATATTTGGTTTATCTATTTGGGAATAATATGTTTTTGAGAGTTTCATCAACTGTATATTTGTCGTCGGAGAGAGAAGTTGGTAGCGACTAACGACAAATATAAGATAAGCCGGATTCCCTTCAATCGAGTCCCGTGAAAAACAAGGCTAAAAGAACAAAAACTCGTTGCAGGGGGTTATGTTTCCAAATATATCATCAAATTACAGTTTGTAAGTATCTTTAATGTCAGTTTATTACATTGGCCTTCTATTGACAAACTGGCTGAAGATGTAAACTCTCTTGATAGTGTCATTCCTTCATGAAATCATTGCTTGGTACCAAATCTGCGGTCACTCAACCACACTCAGACGATCATGAAGAACTGGCAAACTTTCCCTGACTTTTTCAGCTGCAAAATTAGAAAAGAGTTTATTGATCACGGAGGCCTTAGTGATATAAATCTGTGAACTTGGCTAGTGTTGTCATAGTTCGAGAGCTTTAGTCAGGATGACATTTAAGAGATCATCAAATACGCCAACAAAACAACATGTCCACTTGATCCAATACCGTCCATGCTACTCGTTTAACTTATAGACATTCAGCTTGCTGATCTTACTTTATTAGTCAATTTAAGTTTAAAGGAGCTAAATCGCTAACACTTAGGACCTAGAAATGGAAACAAGTGGGTCGCAACGCATATAATACTGTAATATGAATGTATATACTGATGTACATTCAATGGTTTCCGTTTTTACTCTAATTTCAAATCAATTATGTTCGGCGAAATAAGCCAGCAGTCTAAATCAAGCGCAATTTTATAGCGTCTGGTTATTCCAGTCTACATACGCCGTTTGATTTGGTGCAATGTGTTTAGCCTCGTCCCTCGAGTCTCTTGTTAAAACTGTTGCTGAAACGCATTATGGTACACGATTCGTGTCCTAAATATTGGATATCAGAAACCCATCTTTATCCGGTAAGATCACAGCATCAATGTTGATTTAAATTGACAAATAATTCGTGTTTTCAATGTTGAAGATTTCTGATGATATTGAGTTAGAGACTTAGCTACTTTACATACTGGATGTTTTCCATCGGTGTTCAAAGGCTGTGGCGAGACCGCTAATAGAAAAGGAATCTCTTGGTCCCAATATTTTCAATAACTATAGACCGTTGTCTTAACTTGTCATTCCTTTCCAAAATTGTTGCAAGAGCTGTAATTCTCCGTCTTCAACTCGTTGGTGTGTCTAGTCCCATGCGAATCCGAGATGCCTTGCAAAAAAACTACCGACTGTTCGCTCGCAGTTAAACAGTGGATGAAAGCAAACAAACTAAAATTGAACGACGATAAAACCGAATTTCTTTTCAACAACTGAAATCACTATCCTTAATCTTTCCAAAAACCTTGGGAGAGATTAAACAAAATCAAGTGCGAGCAATCCAAAAAACGGTATAGGCAAAATAGTGTAATCAGCAAATAAGACTGTTTACCGTCTACAAAATACACGACAACGGGGTAATAGGTGTCCGGATGAGTAAGCTTACCCTATCATAGCTGCATCCAAACTATTAGACGAAAAGTCGGTAAACAGCGTGATTATGGGCAAAATGCACCTGATGAACAGTAGTAGGCATAATCAATGCGATATACGTATGTCATTCCCTCGATCTATTTAAAAAAAAAATCAGAATAAAAGGAACAAGCTCTCGCTTACAGAATTGGCTGAGACACAATCACACCATAAGCTGGTGATATTGGAATATTACTACTAATAAATGGAAAGTTAACAATCGGAAAGTCAAAGGTTGTAAACTCCTTGAGAGATCATTGATTTTATCCAGGATTGATTACTGCAATAGTTTACTCTCTGGAATTCCACAAGCACTTCTAGGAAAGATCCAGAAAGTTCTTAATACTACAGCTCGAATAGTGACAAGGACACACGTTTGATCATATCCAGAATGTCCTAGCATCATTACACTGGTTACCAGCCGAGGCGCGAATCAGATACAAAATACTAACATTGGTGTACATGTTTAAATGTCGCAATAATACAGCTCCTCAATACTTATCTGAACACAACCATATTAGATCACTTAGATCTCAAAATAAACATTCACTAGTTGTTCCAAGATATAACTTAGTCATACGGATATAGGTCCTCCAGTTCAGCTGGTGCAAGATTACGGAATAAACTTCCACAATAGATCAAGAATCAACAGACTTTTATTTAATTTAAGTCCGCACTAAAAACTTTCCTGTTTCGACAGTGTTACCAGTAGAGCCATTACTAAAAGCCTTTTGAGCATGTGTCAACATGGCGAAGATGCTATCCATATAAACCTCATTATTATTAATAATACCGTACACGATATATTTAATTTTAGGTTTTAATAATAGTTCGACTTTATACATACAGAATTCACCATTAATGGTAATGAAATGTAATGGCGTTTAACGTCCAAAGAATCAAATCATTCTAGAAAACGATTTACTAAATGGATGAAGGCAACTCCAAGAAATTACGAGAAGGTTTAGAGTCTGAACACAGTCTATACTTCAGTATCTCGGTGTATCCACCGCGACTGTACATAGATTGGACCACACGACTGATGAACGACATTGGCACATGGAACCACACTCTCAGAAAAGCCTGTCGCAATCCATCCGCTGTGTTTGGTCTCCGCTGAATTTCATGCCAAAGATGTTCAATCGGGTTATGTCCGGACGAAGGGCTAATCAGTGTATGACGTTGGCATCGTTCTGCTGTAGTAAGTCCCGAGTAACTCTGGTGGAGCTGGAAAACGTTTTTTCGATTACGTGCGAAATGTGGTGTGACGTCTGAGAGATTGATCGATGTAGCGCACTGCCGTGACGCCACAATCTCTCCCTGGATCAAGATATTGGATTCCACCCCCTAACCATTATGCATCCAATTGCCGGATTCCTATGAGCCGACGATATGTGAATGAATCAACCGGGTATGGTCCCGGAGAGTTACATACAAATTATGGAGAACACTTTACCATCTCAAAAGTCAGGTTGTGTTTTTGTCAATATGTCCTGGGTTCAATTCTGTGTTTAGGAAGGAGACTTAAGTTGTAGATGTGGTCACAAATATACAATAAAAAAATATTTGGCAAGTTATATAATATGTGTCTATTCAGAGTAACATACCAACCCGGCGTTTCTTTCGTGGCCTAGTATATATTGGTCGGTTACACTCTTAGGCGGCTTTGGTTAATCCCATTTACTGTAGGATACTGTGACAGTATTACATTCTTTAAGTCAGTTCTGGAGGCAACACTGGTATATACATCTAATAATAGTTTTATCTTCTTCTTACATATTAGGTACAAACATCGTAATGTAAACGACCGTAGAACTATCTATATGGAGGGAGTCATGACTTAATTAGCCTGGCTTAGCACGAGTGTGCTAACTCCAGAAGCTCTCGTCTCGTCTCCGACTCCTAGACCTGACTATAGTACTCCTGAGGTACCTTAACTAGGCGCCCGTCTAGCATGGCCTCTTGGACCTGCCTATAGATTCGTTTCTGTTCTGAGTTTATAAACGTATTCGAGACAAAGGAACGCATTAGACACCTGTCTAATGTATCAAGCATCATATGAAGGTTTAACATTCAATATAGTTTATCAGACAAAGAAAGTTAGATAAGACATGCCAACAACAAGTTATAGTTACGCAATGACATAAGGAATACTACCAAGATCTCCAGCCGAGTGCTGATAGTAACAGGTTTATGTTACAATCACTAACACGTATTTTGATATGGCAGGACGCTTCTATGACATATGTCATTGTGTAATATACCTATCACTCTTTTTAGAAAAAAATATGAAATATTTTTTTAAAGCCTTTACAAATTTGAATATAACTGGGATCGATAATATCTACCCTAATCTTAAAAGATAAAAATAACAATAAGAATGAAAAGACATATAAATACAAACAACACTTGTAAAATGTCGTATACAAAAATGTCTATAAACAAAAAGAAAAGGTAAATGAAACACACACGAATTTGAAAGTTATATATACTTGTAAAATGTCATAATATCCAAAAATGTCTTTAAACAAAATGAAAAGGTCAATGAAAAACACACGAACTTAAAAGTTATATACACATAACACAATCGGTCACACACGCGAGTCAATAAAAAAAAACAAACGAGATCCTGGAATCACAAACACAGACTACTCTTATTATTCATATAAATGGTGGAATCGCGAACACAAACTACTAGTACTATAATTATCTTCTTAGACCGATTATTTGGTGGAATCGCGAACACAAACTACTGTAATTATCTTCTTAGACCGCTACTGCACTGTCGTAGCCAACTGTAGGGGTGGGGTACATATGATGCCCTTCCTCGTTCCAGTAATGTTGAGGGGTCAGAATTTTCCCTGTTCCGTTTAGTTCAACTATTGTTGTTGACCGGTAGTCTTTTCATTTTCCATACCGTCTGGCAAAACGGCGTGTTATGACATGTGCTATGAAGAGTATTAACTGCCACCCGTGCCGAAGTTTGATCATCTGCGTATCATATCATGGAGTGAACTTAATTAATAGTTAATCAAATTAGCAAGTGGAACAGACTTGACTTTAGATAACGATCTAACGATATTTACAATTGAAATTAGGGAGTCATATTGTTTTATCTCAAGAATAATGAATGATCTGAACACATTTAACCAATCTTAAATAAGATATTTTTGAAAGAACTAACGGTTTATCTCTATAATTTTTGAACACAACACAAAACAAGACAAAACGTTCGCTCTTAAATCCGAGCACAACCCTCCTGGGGTTAAACCACTTAACATAAACTTCTCCCGTTACATATCGGGGCATTTCCCATTAAAACTTTGGGGTATTACAAATAAAACTCTCTACCGTAAATATCGGGTCTTCCCATTACTGTTTGGGGCACTACATCACAAATAATAATCCCGTAAACCTCGGGGCATAAATATATATACACAAACAACAACAAAAAAAACTTATAAGAGACAAAACCGTTAATACCGTGTGAATGTTTAAAGAGTTATATCTCTCAATAAGGATACGCTTAACTTCGCAGTTATTAGCCTGATAATACTTAGCTACTACTAACTTTAAAAGCCAAAATATGTGTTCAAAACAATTATAATTCATAATCTTTTAAAAACAACATGACGCATTTTAAAACAAATAATATATATACAATTTTGTTTCAGTAATTTTCCTACATATAGTTAAAGACTGTTCCACTACTAGCTTGAAAGGCAATATATTAAATTTAGTAACTACACCATGATATTTAATGACGCGTGATGATATACTGCAGATTTCCCAGTTAAATTATAATACATAGCACTAATGTCATTTATTCACCTTCGCCATGGTAGGGTTAGAAAAGACTTACCCCGTTGGTAGCTGTGACCTGTGATCTTCTAGTGGAATAGGACTTCAAGCGTTGATCCTGGTCACGGCACCAATTAATATGTGACTGTATTACATTCTTTAAGTCAGTTCTGGAGGCAACACTGGTATATACATCTAATAATAGTTTTATCTTCTTCTTACATATTAGGTACAAACATCGTAATGTAAACGACCGTAGAACTATCTATATGGAGGGAGTCATGACTTAATTAGCCTGGCTTATCACGAGTGTGCTAACTCCAGAAGCTCTCGTCTCGTCTCCGACTCCTAGACCTGACTATAGTACTCCTGAGGTACCTTAACTAGGCGCCCGCCTAGCATGGCCTCTTGGACCTGCCTATAGATTCGTTTCTGTTCTGAGTTTATAAACGTATTCGAGACAAAGGAACTCATTAGACACCTGTCTAATGTATCAAGCATCATATGAAGGTTTAACATTCAATATAGTTTATCAGACAAAGAAAGTTAGATAAGACATGCCAACTACAAGTTATAGTTACGCAATGACATAAGGAATACTACCAAGATCTCCAGCCGAGTGCTGATAGTAACAGGTTTATGTTACAATCACTAACACGTATTTTGATATGGCAGGACGCTTCTATGACATATGTCATTGTGTAATAATACGTACAAACATTTGCGGTCTTCCACGTTAAGTGTAGGCTTTCTGTGGGACGGATTGGCTGTGAACCTCTAATGTTAGCCCAAATATTAAGCGTAATCCTTTCCTTGTTATGCCCCAACGTATGATTTGGGCGATATCCATAAACGTTTCTGATAGAGTCTCTCTGTCAATAGGTTTCACTTGTCCCAAAGAATATGTACAAAGTCCACGTGAACCCTACCAGTAACGCTTTATTTGTCAGTCTACTTCGTTAAATTAATCTTAACCGTTTTCCAATTCAATTGCATCCAAACTTTTTTACGCACATGTTCAAAGAACAGTGATGTAACGCCGAAGGAAAACTTGTGTCATTATGTATTTCGATAAATCCGTCCCCCGATCCAACCAACCAGATTGCTAATCTCTGCTTACAGTAAGCAGATACTATTTATCACCGAACTCCATCAAGACATTCACTCTATGAACGCCTACACCAACTCTGAACATTCTTCTTCAATTAGAAGGAGAGTTGTTGTGTTCCAAAGTCTCGACCACATCTAATTGCTTAATGCTCTGCTTGCTCGGAGCAGAAAATACTTAATAGCTAAATTAGAATTACAGTGTTCCAAAGTTTCAACCAATCAAATTGCAGATCAGTCTGCTTACACGGAGTAGGCAGTGCTCATAATCGACCGTGGTCAAGGTATTGATGTAATGAATCTAAACACCACGTTTCATTCTTCTCAGTTAAAATAGCATTATGCAAGAGCAAAATCTGCTTATTACAGGTCTTTCTTTAGGCGTTTAATGTTATCTAAATAATCAATTCGACATTAATTAACAATATCCAGACCATAATAAACTCTTGATTTCAAGGCTAGCCTTCGATGTTGGCGGATTAAAATCCTATATGCCGCTGAATGGCCGTTGATAATTAAATCAATCAAGTGGATAATCGAGACTATGCTGTTTATATTAATGATTTGAGTAATGATGACCGAGGCTATGTGAATATTTCAAACGCTTTTTTTCTCGGCTAATAGTGAATCAATTTGACTGAAATTTTCAGCAAATTACCTTTACACTATCCAGTTTTTAACTAGTATAGTGAGAACTGTCATCTCTTTATCTTATCTCCCATAATGTAACTTTAATTAGAACTATTAAAATGGGTATTTCCATCCGTCACGCATTGGTGGACACAATAACCCTCTTTCTAATTGAGCTAGAATGTTCATACTTGGGTAGGTGTTTATTGTGTCAATGCCTTGATGGGAGTTAGGGGGATAGTTCCATTGTATCAATACCTTACCTAAGTTCGATAATGAGTATTTTCTGTCCGGTAAGCAATTGATTCTGTATAATTGTATTACATCAATACCTCGACTAAGTTCGATAATGAGCAATTTCTGTTCGGGGTATACAGGGCGATACTCAATTTGATTGGTCGTGACTTTGGAACACTTTTGATGTTTTGGGACACGGTAACTTTAGCGATAAGCAATTTGATTGGTCGAGACTTTGGAATACAGTAATTAACCTTCTAATTGAAGTAGAATATTCCAACTTGGCGTCCAACAGGTGAATGTATTGCTGGAGTTCGATGATAAACACTGTCTTCTTACGGTAAGCATAGATAAGCAATCTGGTTGTTTGATACCTCTGGGCACGATAACGTTAGTTTTATGTAAATGAGAGTGATGAAACTCTCGAGCATATATTATTCATAATATCATTACCTTGCCTATATTCGATGATGGGAATTGCCTGCTTAGGCTAATGAGCGATAAGCAATTTCATTGGTCAAGACTTGGAACACAACAACTTTGCTTTGACTTGAGTTCAATGATGGAACATTAAAATTTGGAGCTAAAGCCAAGCAGGCCTAAGCAATTTCATTGGTCGATGCTATGGGACAAGAAACTTTGATTCTATGTGATAGAGAGTGATGAAACTTAGTGTATAGTTGATAATCAGTTTGATTGCTTGATACTTTTGAAAAAGTAAATGTACTATTAATTAATGTGTCATCTATTTATTTGGGGATTTCGGCTGGGGACATCAGCTTCACTGTTGGCTTGTTCCAACTTCACTCTCGCATTTAGTTAAAATGTTGTTAAACTAACTCACATATTTGCAAATATTATAATAATGTGTCTTCTATAAATAAAAATAATTTATCTTATATTACCTAACCAATTTCCAAATTAAAGGGGTATTAAGTAAAATTAGATAAAGGGCTGACAGTTCTCGCTATAATAGTTGAAGAAAAATAGAACATTTCGGTTAAATTGCTGTATAGAACTTAGTATTAAGTAAAATTAGATAAATTGTTGGCAGTTCTCGCTATAATAGTTGAAAAGAAATAGAACATTTCGGTTAAATTGCTATGTAGAACTTTGTGATCTCCGGCTATTTCTTAATAATATATGATATTGACTTTTCAACTCTGTATGTACCTCTATGTTTTGCACGTTCTAATTAAAAATTTAATTAATCTTATATGTCATTTACAAACTACATATGCTCCATAGAACTTCAAAGGAATGCGCACAGGTCAGTAATTATACCATGCTGTGATAAACAGACAATTCCATATAGTCTTATCTATTTCCCTCTTGTCGGCAACTATATAACCACGAGTTTGCTGACAGTTAGGGGACGAGACGATGTAAAAACTCGCCCGAGTTCAGTCCCTGTCGAAGCAGAGGACAGACTGGTTGTCTTAATGTACCATGTATATGTCCTTAGTGTTTAAGTTCCCGTTGTATTTATGTAGTTGTTTTATATATTCTGTTCCAATGTCAATAAATCAAATATGTACTGAATTGATCTTTGCTATCACAATAACGTGTTACATTAGTACGATCGCCATCACTAAAGTTGGTACGATAGTAAATTCTCGATTAACCATTTTTATGTTAAAATATCCACCACAAAATATTTTCAGATCTACCAAATATCACCGGATAATGGTAGCAACGGGCGTTGATTATAGTTTGGATAAGTTTGTTAATTTCAGGCATAAAGAAAGACCCGCAAGTCATTTTTAGCTCTTGTATAGTGCATCAAGTACCGGGGTAACTTGACATATAATATTAATTTTTAATTATCTATATTTGAAGTATTATATCAAAAACTGTCAGCTCTATTAGACTGTCGTCTGTATAGGGAAAATGTGCTTAAAAATCGATTTTTGTTGCACCCCCCCTGGGTCTAAAAAATGTTGCTATTTTCTTATAATACAAGGTTTTTAGTGATGGAAAATCCATATTCCCACCTTCAGATATTGCCAGTTCTTAAAATATTACCCATTTACCCAGGGTCTCGGTCACTTTATCATGCTTGTCTAACATGACTTTGACGTGGTGATTTTGGATGATAAAATTACTGCAGGTGAATAATTTTTTCCGTGTGTACTGCCCAAATGCACAGCAACATTTGAAAAAAAAATTATGGAAATATCTCAATTTGTATATGCACAGGACCAATTATAAGCGCCCACAAAGCAGTAATGTTGCACATGGTAGCATGTTTTTGTCTATTTATGAAAATACAGCGTCATTGTATTGATATTGAATTTAATTTATTATCAGAAATCATACATAAATTTGATAATTGCATAGACATATATGATTTCAACCAAAAAAACAATACATAAACGTGATATTTTAAAGAGGGGTCCCAGGTAAAAAGGTATAAGGGGAGATAACTCGTATCATAAATGACCTATAAATATTGAACAAAGACTCAATTTCTCCTTGGCAACCCACCCTATCACCAAACAAAGAATGAAAACAAATTTAAAACATTAATCTGTTATGTAATGACTAGTATTAAAGGTTTAAATAGATATAAATTAGGCCTTTGTATTGCAATTTACAACAACATTTCAATATCAATATTTTTTTAAAATACAGAAAACATTTTTTTCATTTTTAATAACTGTTATATCAATAATTTTTTTAAATGTTGCTGTAACAGTTTTGCAATATTTATTGCTTAAATAGTTAAAATATAAAATATAAAATAATATAAAAACAGTTAAACAAAGTACTAAAATCAACAAATGGAAAAGTATTTACACATTTATTTATCTTTCGATATATTGTTTGGTTATCTTTTAAAGATATGAATCATGCCTGTGTATTATAATTAAAAACAACATTTCAAAACTAGTTTAAAATACAGAAAACCCTTTGTTTTGTTAAAATAATAATTCAATTAAATCTAGACATAAAGTAGTTGAATATTATAGTATGTAAAATACAGGTAAAACAAACAGTTAAACAAAATACTAAAATCAAAAAATGGAAAAGTATGTACATATTTATTCATCTTTATCTAGTGATATATTTTTTTTAAAGGTTAAAATAGATTTAAATCATGTCTGTGTAGTGTAATTTAAAACATTTCAAAACTAGTAAAAGTGCTAATAAAAAATGTTGACACATTCTTAGAACGGATGTTTTATTAGTGCATTTGGACACCACAATCTAGTCATTTTGTGCCAATTCACTTGCCATCAAATATACCAGCACTACTTATACTATAGAGTATAGAATAGATCGGCTACTCCCACACCTTGTCATTGAGGTCGCTGATAATGGGATTCGAAATCAAGGCCATTGATGACAGACCTTTTTGTAACCACTTGGCTATATAAATCCCTTCCCACCCACTAGTTGCCTATGTAGGCCTATGATATAAAATAGATATAACAACAAGCCACAAGGACACAACAACTACTACAAGTATGAAATAAATTCACCCTGACGACTGAACTATGGGTTTTCTTGTTGGGAATCGAACATAATCCTTGTAGCATCGTAGATGGTACCTAACTTCAACAGCAACACAGTCTTTATCTCTGATGTGCCAAAGAATGGTTTCATCTTCTTTCTTAATTGCTGCTTCTCTAAGTCGCCCTAAAAAGATATGGAAAATTGTAAATATCATGGATATCATAAACCAACTAGAAGTAGAATGCATATTCGTTTTCTGGTTACATATGCATAAATAAAAAAACCCATAAAATTCTTTATGCAACAGTTTTTATGTGTATAATAGGCTTTGTATGGAGCATCCTACTTTTAACAATGAACTAGACAACTTTTGGCAGACCTGGTAAATACATGTACATAACCCTGCGTGTTCAGATAGGCTACTCCCACACGTTTTCACTGAGATCGCAGAGAATGAGACTCGTACCCTCGACTATTGATGACAGACTGATAGATAACACCTATCGGCCACCCGACCACTCTTATGGCGGTATATTAGTGCCAAAATTCTAACATGCTATCGTCTAATTTCTAACCTCCATTCATGTAACTTCTAACCTCCATTCATGTAACTTCTAACTTCCATTCATGTAATTTCTAATTTAAGACAATGTATAATTCAACTTCTTTATTTGTTCAGTGTAAATATCAATTCTATTTCATCTTATTTCTATTATTGAAGCGAAAAATGTCTACTTCATTGTGGTATTACATGTTAAGCATGAACGGCAAACAAATTTAGAATTTTGATACTTCTACCTAGCAACCATCATTATGACATCGTTTGGTGTCGCCACTGTGTGCTCAATTGGATGATTGCGCACCTGATCGGGACCATAATTGGTATAAACGACCCATTCTTCGTTTGGTTGAAGGTTGGAAGGAGTGCTGAGAGAGAGAGAGAGAGAGAGAGAGAGAGGTCACTTAGTATTAAACTCAGTATCTGTGTAGGCCTATCCATAACATTTATACCCTGTGTTAATATAGACCAACTGCATATAGATATTAATTATTGGCTCAACCGTAAAAAAAAATAAAATAAAATTCTCCAAATCCCGTTTAGCTTATATTTGAAATAGAAAATGAAATGAAATGAAAGAGGGTTTAACGCCCTACTGTTTTGTTCCGAACCGGGCTAATGGAGACGGACATACGCCATACAGTGTGTTTTAGGGAAATATTGCCCGGAGAGCGGATCTACGACGTGGACTTATATCGAAGTCTAACGGTCACGGGATCTTTTACGTGCACGCCAACATGTACATGGAACCTCGGGTTTTCATCCCATCGGAACGACAAGACACTAATAAGGGGGAACCACGCCAGAAAATGTGGATGAACTTTTTTCGACCAATGCAGGGATCGAACTCCCGACCCACAGCCTAGCGAGCCTGCGTCTTACACACTTAGCCACGGTATTCGAAATAATATTTGCAAACCATACATTTATATCATGTTCAATGTTGTTTAGAGGGTAGGATGGCCGAATGGTTAGCACGTGCACGCTGTAACATAAGGTCTGTCATTGAATAAACTGGCGTGGTTTCGATTTCCCGTTTTTACGTGACATGGAGCAGAGCCGCGTGGGTTTTCTCCGGGTCCTCCGGTTTCCTCCCACTGCTAAACACTCCTACGCATAAGCGAATTATTGAAATACAATTGAACGGTGTTAATACCGAAATGACCTGGTTGGTGTCGAGTTGATGTTAAACCCCATGTCCCCATCTCTCTCTCCCGATGTTGTTTTCAATTTTAACACTCAGGCAAGCCACTCAATCTGACGAAGAGGGAGTCGTTTGTATCAATAGAATGGTCCCGATCAGGTGCTCAATTCCCAAACTGAGCACACGGTGGCGACACCAAACGATGTCATAATGATGGTTGCTAGGTAGATGTATCAAAATTCTAAATTTGTTAGCCGTTCATGCTTAACATGTAACACCACAATGAAGTAGACATTTTTCGCCCAAATATTAGAAATAAGATGAAATAGAATTGATATTTACACTGAACAAATAAAGAAGTTGAATTATACATTGTCTTAATTTAGAAATTACATGAATAGAAGTTAGAAGTTACATGAATGGGGGTTAGAAATTACATGAATAGAAGTAAGAAATTAGACGAAAGCATGTTAGAATTTTGGCACTAATATACCGCCATACACTCTCCCCAATAAACGCCTTTTACGACACGCCGAGGAGGGTCGATGGGTCTATTCCACTAGGTAACACTGGGCATAGCCAGGAAAGGAGGGTGGGGGGACAATATTAAATCACAACAGTTGAACAAATAATAAAAACTTACCCCCATCTTTAATTTCTGATAAAAAAACCCAGCTTATCAGAGACAGTCTTATTCTGACACCTGTAGAACAAAGGTACTTTTTTGCAGATAATGCACAGGAGGAAAGACATGTCCTCGCAGGTGGACAGCTTGGGTGGTTGGTGATTTAGTGGAGGCTGGTCGCAAACCTTGTCTAGAGATGGATTGACTCTCATCACTCGTTTGCTTCTCACCAGACTGTAGCCTAATGCAACTCTTTTAGTAGCTCGTTTACTGTTTGTTCTGTCTGTGAATCTCGAATAACACTTGGAATGATAAATACAAACATACTGACTCCTAATTTTATTGCACACATAAACAAAATAAGCAAATTAGAACCTGAGAGAAGAATTTAGGTGGCAACAAATATCCATAATAAAAATTACTTTTCTTTTATGAAAAACAATAAGACACTGCCACCTGTTTGCACTTGATTTGTGAAAAGACACTTAGACAATCTGGGGTTAATAAAATAAAACCAAAGGCTAGCGTGAATGCTATCGATTTTAAAACAAACCTATATGAACTATATAACCAGACTATAGGCCTACAATGTGAACGTCAACAAACATTATTATTATTTATCGTAACTTGCACACAGCAATGACAACAAACAAGAAATATTATATACGGACGTAAGCTCTCGTTGCGTTGTACAGTCCCGATCATCTGTGATGAGTACAGGTGTCTATAAAATTTAATCCGCCTATCATTTTGTGTTTCGCTGAAAAATAAAATGGCGACTCTACTTTCAATTTTAGTTTGATTTAGTTGATAAACTTACCATCAAATACATCTTTATATTGTTGGCACACTTTTAGATCGTTTCCATCAAGATTTGACCATTCTTTAAAACTTAAAACAACCTTATTCCAACTGGTATCTGTAAATTTAATCAGCTTTCCACAATCTTTGTCTACGAGGTGGATAAGGCACTTACATCGTCTTAAAGTAAACACGCTAACTCGACTCACCTTTTGACCTGTGAACTTGAGGTCAAATTGGCTCCAGAGTGTTTTTGATTGGTTGTTTGTTTTAATGATATGCATCAGGTGTAAATAGTGGTTGATAAACTTCATGGCGCGAACAGAAACTTGCGACGTCTCGTTTATAAAAACTGGGACATTCTAGAAGCGGGAAGGCGGCTTTTTATCCATATAAATTCACATTTTACTAATGTGTGACTTTACAACTAAACCCATTTTATAGAAATTTTTTGAAACGATAGCTACTGACAGACGACAGTCTATATTATTATTTAATACATCTCTGATTATACACTGTCTTGTAACTAGAAAGAAAAAAAATATAAAAGAAGCCAAGATACGATTTAAACTTTGAAGACCTGCGTCCACCACATCAGGGCGGCATGGTAAAAGTTCCATCTTTCTAGGGTGGGTCCCAAGTGTAATTAATTTGAAAGAAACGGATCTAAAGTTAACCCTTTCCACAAAATGTCACATTTCTATGGCACTTTATATTTATTTACCCAACCTTTTTTATTTCACTTTTCTAGAAATTTGACATTTTGAGAAAAGATTTTATTCTGGTTACTTCATTTAAAAATTAACGCTTGGCCTCACCCTAAACAGAGGCGAATTTTAAAATCTCATTTTCTGATTCAGTCCATCTACTATGACCACAGGCACTTGAAGGGATTAAAATAAAAATTCTTACTACTTCTTGACTATAATAGTATAGTATCATAGTATATAAGGTACTGCGGACGACATCTTTGTTATGACTTGTTTATGATATATCGTCTTCCGTCATCTCGCAATACTCACTAGCTGTCATTTTTATTGCCAACGAGACTTTATTTGATCAATATTCACCTTCCGATGTAATTAAATTGGTCCTTTTACAGCGTTATTAATAACAAATCAAACTTAAAAAGCTATCACTTATCGATATCAAACTTAGCCAGCCGGGAAGTAGCCCGAAATAAGGTCAAAAGAAGTCAGTATCACCCAGTCCCTTTATAAACCTATCATTACACGATATGTGCATAGGAACTGGGTGATCAAGTCTCGCTCAACAGCGGCCTCACTTCGTAATCACGTCCGCCCACAATGTGTTTGTGGATACTCTACATAACAGGTCATAATTTTTAACCGATATTGCCAAAATTGAGTTATTATATGGTTATTGCCCGAAAATATCGATCCTTTTCGATATTGGCATGTATCGGACCCAGCTTTAATGGATTATTGTCCCTGATTTTACGAAAAATCATGTTTTTAGCTTGTGGATACTCTAAAAAAAAAAAGGTCATAATTTTCATCCGAATGTAACTTCCTGAAATATGGTCCTTTATGGTACGAAAAATCTTGTTTTTTAGTCTGTGATCCCTCTAGAGTTTATGCGACATAAAAAAAAAATAGTTAGTGATCGTCCCAGCCCGCCTTGAAAAATCTTTCCGACCAGTATTTTTCAAAATTTACCCATTTAGGCCTACGATGTTTAGGTGGAAAAAGTACCAAAATGTTGCTAGACTACGAAATTCCTAAGCTAGCCTGGTCCGTGGCGTCATCAGGGACATAATGTAAACAATGTTACGCATGCGCTCTTCCTCACATACTGTACAACACGTTTTCTTTTAGATGTTTTCCGAGCTGTATTGGTGAGCAATGAAGTCATTCGTCGTGGCTTCAATAATTATCCGCTAGAGTTGTAGCACGCATATAAAACAAAGGTACGTATGTTGTCCTCAAAATGACGTTTCGCTGGCTGATTTTTATTGTGAATTTGCAGACGGAAAGTTCAATGAAGACCCCGTGAGTGACGACGATCGTTCGTCAAAGTAATGGTATGCAAATCTAAAACTGAACTCACTAAAGTTTCGTCGGCCTCGACGACACCAGGTGTTATTCTTCACCTTGGGTCGTTTATCAAATACTTTATTTCGCTAGCAAAACAATCTGCCAATGACGTCGAACCATACAACGAACGTCAAATGCGTTAAATATTCATGGCCTCTGGCGTAGAAAATTCGAAGCCGCCCAGTCTACCTCCTGATTTCGAGGAAAATCATCACCTTTTAAATAAAAAAATCGGACCCGTTAAAGCTACAATTTCATATTTTTAAGTTATATTCTCAAACTTTATTAAAATAAAGCCTTAAAATACATGGTATCTATAAACAGTCCTACCTTGTTAAGGAATAATCCTACTAGTCATTTTCAAATTCAAACGTTTGAAGATAATTCTGCATGGGGGCAGTCGAAAAACAGGCGAGGTAATTGTGTTATCATTTCCTGTGTTAATGAGTTATAAGAGTTAGGAATAATGCCCATGATCGTATAATAGTGGGTTGACAATCTATTGAGCAAAAGACATAGAAATAATTGTGTTTTTACTTTCTTTGAACACTGATGGTCGACCAGACCACCGTCTCACATATCTCTCAGTCCAACTGTCACTCTTGGCTTTATTATTGAACTTGGATTTGGACTTTCTATGTGCTGTACAAACGCCACCATAACACAGCTCGAAAAATCCAGTTGATAGAATTATGAGTGTCCTCAATCTCGCTCTACAGAGTGTTGGCAATATGCGTGAAGAGGTTGAACACGAACAGGAGCTGAAACGCTGCAATACACTCATGTCTATTCGAGAGCTTGCAACCAAGATACCAGAAATTAAACATGAAGTTATTGGTAGTGCCTGTGCCAATTGGAATTTGATAAACTCTATGATACAAAGACTAAAATTGAAAGACCACAATTTTAAAACTGAGGACCTAGCCTCAGAAGAGGAAATGGCTGTTCTATGGGAAAATATGTTACAGGTTAGTATAAATATCAATGAAAAATATTCAGAACTTATTGATACATATATTGTGGTGACGATGGAGAGCAATGGTTTGAATATTGATTTGGATACAGACTACAATAATATTGTGATACATATTCAAACATAGTCAAATATTTTGTTTTTCATTTTGTGTGATAGGCTATGTTTCTTAAACCGTCACGTGTTTGTTTCTTGTTTTGAAAATAAGAGACTGGGTTGTCTTTTTAATTTCAGATTGGTGATTCATTGTTAATGATGACACCAAGCAACACACCAGAGGCAAAGAAAAATTCAAGGCCTTTGTTGCGGGTGACTGTAAAGTACTCAGTACATGTTCAGCATTCTGAAATGTAATGAACTTACCTGCTCTGTTTGTAAAGTTCCTCGTTTGTCACCAGATGTATTCCTCCAGGAGATTCGTCACTTGTCTGATCCTACACCAGATGGTAGCAGACACAAACAACTTGATGAATTGTATGAAAAGGTATGATTTCAATAACAAATTAAATGTACAAGGAATGTGCATAGCAGTGTGGTTATCACAAAAATGGAAATTTCAAAATCAAACTAAACCCATAAATTTTCGGGCAGTTATTTTATCTCTGCCCAAATGAAATTCAGTTTGTGAATTAGTTTGCTAAACCCCACGACATATAAAACAGTGATGTTTAGGTATCCGATTTAAGAAAACCTGTAGTGATGATTGAGTTTAGTTTCGTGAAAATCAGACCAAAACTGGCAGACAAAACGACCACCCATCGAACACAAATAGTGTAAATGTATATCAAGGTTGTGATCCGAAATTGATGAAACTTGTAACGTATGTTTTTATAACTCTTCAGTCTTGGTTCCTTTTGATATTTCCGCATATCGGGTCGTAACTAATGAATGGTGGCCCATGAATGTACGCGAAATCGCATTTTTAGCATGTCATGGTCCCTCTAAAACCTACAATTTTTTTATCCAATTTAAGAAAACGTTTGATTATATCGCGTTAAACAACAATGGTGGTCGAGTTCGAATTTCGTGAAAATCAGACCAAAACTGACGGATAAAATGGCCAACCATCGTACGCAAATACAGTAAATATATGGTGTATGTCAAGGTTGTGGACCCCCAGAGGACGTAATTTTATGAAACTTGAAACATATCTTTATAACCCAAGTATCTTAGTTCCTTTAGATATTTGTGCATATCGGATCGTAACTTCTTGAATTATGGCCCTTGATCTCTATTCATCTATTGTGAAATGTGGGCGCATCATCCCTGGTTTATTTTGGGCCTCTTCTTTGTCCATCTCTTGCAAAAGGTGAGCATATCTTACATGGCTATCTCTTGTTTCTTATCTGGAATTGTCAGATATCCTCAGGAAGTTACAATCTCGTATGCGCAAATATTGACAGGAACCTTGATCTTTGGATTATAAGCATGCAATTCAAGTTTCATCAAAATCAGATTAAAATTGTGACCTCCACAGGGTCCACAACCTTGATATACCATAGTTTAACACTATTTGCGTACAAGCGGCGGCCATTTTCTCTAGCAATTTGGGCCCAATTTTCGCGAAATTCGAACTCAACCTTCATTACAGTGTAACAATGATATAATCAGACGGTTTTGTAAATTCAATAATAATTGTGACCTCTAGAGTGAACACAAGTTTTAAAAGGTGATTTTCGTACAATCAGGGGCCATAATTCAGGAAGTTACGATCCGGTATGCACCAATATCGAAAGAAACCGAGATATTAGGGTTATAAACATGCATTTCAATTTTCATCAAAATTGTGACCTCTATAGGGTCCAGAAGCTAAACATGTGATTTTTCAGACTATCAGGGGCCATAATCCACGAAGTTTTGATCCGATACATGCCAATATCGAAAGCAGCCGATATCTGTTGCGAGATAAACCTATGTTTCAAGTTTCGTCAAAATCGGATCAGAATTGTGACCTGTAGAGTGTGCACAAATAATTGTGGACGGACGTAAAGTTGAGAGGTACCATGTGCAATTGGGTTCTTTTTCAACTTTATTGTGGGGTTGCTCAATTTTGTACAAATGTTACACGTAGAGATGCCAGTCAAAATTCAAACGAGAGGGGCGTGTGGGGCTGCTTCAAAATTTAATCAATTATACTAGGTAATGATCTTTAATATTAAATGTGAATCAAATAAAAAAATACCCCACAGTGTGTCCGTCATACAGAAGTGCCCCAAAAGGTTGTGGACAAACAACCCCACACTGTGTGCCTGTCATCATGTAGTATACCATATAGTGGTATCCCACAAGGTTATGGGCTAAAACCCCCATAGTGTGTCTGTAGCATATCATATAGAAGTACCCCATAAGGCTATGGGCAAACAACCCCGCACTGTGTCTGTCATACCCTAGCATACCATATAGTGGTACTCCACAATATAGAGAGCATTTCTTAGTTTGACCATCATCATATTACTGACTTTTTTTTTTGAAATGAGTCCCGTCTGAGATTTACTTAAATTCATTCTGCTTTCAATGCGTTTTTGTGAAGGGCAATGGTCATTATCAACATCCTTTTTAAAGAGAAATTTCAGTTCTTCCACTTTACTGATGACCATTTTTGCCTATTAACCATTTTTATTACACTTTTTCTGTTGCTGGTTGTCATCCTCCTCCCATTCGCAGGAACACACCTGTCATCATCATGATCGTCTCGTGTCAAAATATCAATGGGTGTTGCACTCGTTTTTTCTTGTTCAACACAAATATCTTGTGCCTCAACCACAGGAATGAGGTCTGAAATGAAATGAAATGGAGTTTAACGTCATACCGTTCTGCTACGAACTGGGCTAATGAAGACGGGTATATGTCATACAGTGTGTTATGAGGGAAATTTTGCTCAATCTACTTAATATCGGAAAAATCTGATGCCATCAAGGGTTGATTAAGGCCTGGATCCGTTAATTAATGTCTAATTAATACTTTAAAAAAACATTTCAGGCCTAAAGAAAGACCTACAATAGGCAGATTTAGCTCTTGCATAATGCATGTTTAAACTACTAGTAGCCAATGTGTACACGGGACCTCGGTTTTCGTCCCATCTGAACGACTAGAATATTTTGAAGAAATAATTTTGGGATAGCACTATGTATATTTTCACAAAATATAGTTTTAATAGAACAATAGAAATACTTGTCGACATTTCTAAATTTAATAGTTTGTATAATTTTTTTAAAAAACATAACTTCTATTCAAAATATAATTATAAACACTGGAAAATTCATCTCAAGTGTCATCTCTTGTAATGTTTTTCAAAAATTCTACTTTTCATATCAGTTAAATTAACCAATGATGCATACGCGCCATCTAGTTTTATCAACATATTTATCAGAATTTGACTGCCATGTGCGATCACATTGTACACTAATCAAATACGGGATACGAAATTTCAAATTTTGGTGTAATAAGAAAAATGGTTGCAGGTTTATGCTATATGCGATACCATTTTCTTTGGTTACGCTGGATAACCATAGTGTAACCAATTGGTTACATAATTGGTTGTGCTATTTTCATGTTTTATCCAGATTTATTTGATGCTATTTATTATTTATATAACTGTGCTGGTTATAGTTGTTCTATGTTAGAATTTAAAACAATATTTCATTAAATACTTTGAATTAAAAAGGAAATTCATCAAATCGAATCATGTATATATGTAAACTCTAAGGACAATAATTATTCTTCTTCTTCAAAACGTTGTGTGTAGCCAAGGGAAAATGTTACGTAATTCTAATGACATGTTAATTTATTATAATCCCTTATTGTTTATAAAACCTTTATTGATAGAAAGTAACTACCAATATGGACTGTCTGGTGAACATACCAATCGTATGATTAATCTATTAATTGTTTTATTTACCATTGTTTTATTTCTTATATTGTACATTATTACATCAATTTATGTCAACACTTGATCTAGCCATATGATTAGAAGTAATTCCATATAAATATGTGATTGTACTTGATACATTAGTCATTAGGTCAATCCGACTTAGTAGCATAAGGTACTAGATCCGCGGTCCTATAAGTGTATGTAGATAATTCTTATAAAAGGTTTTCAGTATTAAAGATTTGAAGAACCATTCCAAACTCTTGTAATATCTGACGGACCTCACGGTCACATTTATTTCTACTTGCAGTTAATGTATTTTTTTAAAGAAATATCTTGACTAATTTATATTCTATATGTATGATTATATTTTGAGGTTAAGTATTTATGACTTTAATCCTACGGTGTCCCATTTACATGTAAACATTAGAAAAATTCGTCCCACTTCACTAAATCCCTATATTCTAAGTACCTGTTTTCATCCGTACGCACTTCCGTAATTATTTGGTTAAATTTAGTGAGGTCAAAAATTTGTCCTGTAAAACTATATTTGTTTGCCTTTAGATATGAACAATGAATAGACGAATTAAAATCCAAGATTTATCAGTGGAAATGATACCGTAGGTGATAAGTAAAGTAGGCTAGAATGTGAATAAATAGTAAATACAGAGTCCATCCGTAAAACAGGAAGTGATAAAGCTGTATCATATCTGCCATCCAAACCAAGGAATGGTAGCTGCAACATTCACCAAAGACCACATATTATACTCTATTGGGCACTTGTTATTTGTAATAAAATTCACAGAAAGATATAATGTCTTTAAATTCCTGATAGATTATTTTATTTACGTGAGCAACAGTCCCAAAACTGTCGCCATGAGATAGCATTGATCATGAGGTACGGACTGATTGACACCGATACACAGTCTCAAAAGGACACAAATAAATGTAAACATAATAATTAAAGTATTTATATTATCATGTTGCAAATGGGTTCAAAGTTAACATACGGGCCATTGTTACTATCTTCCATCACGGCTAGAGAAACGACCGTGTAAATTCTTTGGACAGACATAATCTTACTTACTTGTATTTAAAAATCCAAGGATATGCTTTTAATTATTTATGTCAGAAAAAATCATCAACCAGTTTGGAACAGGTCATTTCGTAACTTGTCAAGGTAGGGAAAGATAAAAAAAAAATGAAATGCCAAGAATGAATGAATTAACGAACCGTTAACTTAGAAGCATATCACTAATATAATTTAAACTTATTTATTATGATCAAGTCTTCCGATGCTCAGATATTGTGCAACATATATTTTAATGCGTAAATATTTATTAAGTTATTGTTTATAAATGAATCGTGGACACTGTTTACCCTTGGGTTTTCAACGATCAAGAAACTGGCCTTAGTTATTGCTGAACTAGATACCGTACAGCGTTAAACTAAAAATAATTCTTTGGAAATATAGCTGACATGTTAAATAGTCAACTCTATTTGTATTCGGGGGGGGGGGGGCTAGTGGTCTAGAGTGCCGCGCTTCGCCCTCTAGCTGGCCGTTCACCTCTGGCTTGCGGCTGTGGTTTCGAGCCCTGGTGTGAGCATATGTGTCATGGAGGTAGGGGCGCCTTCGCAACCTCGTGGGTTTCCTCCGGGCACCCCGGTTTCCTCCCACTACTAAAGACCCCTACGCGAAAGCGAATTATTGAAATAAAATTAAACCGAAATGACCTAGTTTATGTTGAGTGAACGTTAAACCCAATTTCTCTCTCTTTTTGTATTCAAATATTTATCGCATAACTAATCATAAATTTTAAAGAATTAGGGATAGGACGGGCATTTTTAAATCAATTTGCTTGCACCTGATCTGTCCAAGTACCGGTAAGATGGAGAAATGAAATGCTAAGGATGACGATTGGTATCGTTTGCGTGAAATTTCGTGGACAGGGACGACGACAGTATACGTCCACATGAATACGTGGGCGTATAAAAATGTACTTTTAATTGTTATAGTATAGATTAGCAGGGCCCGATTCCTAGAAAATTCTTAAGCACGTACTTGTGCTTAGATTTCTAGTAGACGTTGCATTTAAGTAGGGGTGGGTTGTAAAAGTGAAGGTTTTCAAATACCATCTCTGCAGAGCTAAATTTGTGCAGAATTAATTTCTGATCATTTTGGTACCAATTATATTTCAATCGGATGAAAATTGAGAAGGTGCAGGCAAATTTAGTGACCTAGGGGCGGGGATCACGGGTTTTCGGTATAATATAGCATATTATGTGCTAGTCCCGAAATGACCTAGTTTGTATCGAGTGGCCGTTAAACCCCATTTCTCTCTCTCTCTCTCTCTCTCTCCTAGAGGTCGGGTGTACGATCCCTGCATTGGTCGAACAAGTTCATACAGATTTTACGGCGTGGTTTCCCCGTGTCAGTGATGCAGGACGGAGACCTGACAATGGCAGCTGTTGAACCGTTTGGATGGGACGAAAAACAATTAGCGTTCACGTAAAATATTCCTTGGCAGTTGGAATTCGATATAAGAGTAGGTCGTATCGCCGATGCCTGGGCGAAATTTGCCTCATAGCACACTGTATGGCGTATGCCCATCTTGCTAGCCCAGCTGAGGAGCAGAATAGAAGGACGTTATACCCCATTTCATTTCATTTCAGTGTGAGGTAATTAATGTTATGCTGAGTGATTTATTTTACATCACATTTTCTTTGCATTTGAATGTGAATATGTACAATAATGGTAAACAATATATATGTAATACGTTCATAGTCATGAATTCTGTATCCATCTTCGTTAGCTTGAAACGGGCACAGCTCACCAAATATTTCCCACGAAACAAAGGCCAAGGCTATTTTAAGTCTGTCTCCCCCCCCCACACACACACACCTTTTTTTTGCATGGCGATTTTTGGTGTAGATTCGAAGAAAATGGTTGAAAATGCATTGCTGTTTACTTATCTCTACTTCCAGCTTGTGTATCACAAGTTTTTTTTATGAAGAACCACATACGTACTTTTTGGCAAGAGGTTGCCACATGGTGCTCCGTCTGTGGTAGAAAGCGTTCTGCCCAACGAAAATTTGGGAAAAATTTAGAGCCGATCAAATAGACGAGAATTAACATTAAAGTCAATGGGGATATCTTTAGTGATCTGTGGCCATAAATATTATTTTATCTCCACTTACATACCCAAATTGTAAACATGTAACGGAGTATAAATCTGAATTAAACTGCAGCATGTAATTAATACAATTCATCACAGGGGTGTTATTGTAGCCGTGGTTTAGATTATAATTATAGAAGATATCAACAAATTCAAAGACTTGAGAGCACTTGGAAATTCACCTTATATACTTTATTTCCATTTCAGACAATTCCTCCTGACTTTTCGTTATAATTAATTGACGCATAATTGTCGTAATGCATGCAATTATTGTTCAAAGATTGTTGAAGCCAAAACCCATATCCACACGATAAGAGAACGGGTGTCCACTAGGAAGTCCCCACACACTTTATTAAACTAAATTGTACCGTTTTAACCATGAATTAAGATTGTTGCTGCTTGAGAATATACATCTCTCTTTCATGGAGTTACTTCGGAAAACATAGAAAAGAAACTTATCAGTTATCTCGGAATTTGACAGTAGGGAGAAACTAAAACATTCAATAAATTGTTCCTAGAAAATAACCAACTTTTTATTATATTCAAGAATATCATACATAAAATATACAGAATAATAATTGGGTCTATTCGTTGATTTCCGGCAGTTTAAATGTCGGTATTCTTCTAATCGAGCGCGTTCCGCCCTGCTCCTTACTAAAACCGTAATAAAATAAAAGCACTAAGCGTATTTATACAAAAATAATTTAATACTCTGTAAACTATAATAAAAGCTGTGACCTTATTTTTCGCAAACTAAAATATTTGAAACTGCATATGGGTATTTATAGATATTATGATCTGAAATGATCATTCGGCATCCTTTACAGAGGATATAAACAAGCCATTGTCATCTATTAATATTGGGTAAATTGTTTGAGGGACCCATTTCCATTCTGATTGAATTCAAAAGGGGATTATATATCGTTAGGTTTGTGTACTTAAATTATCAGTTTGTGTACATCTTAGCGTGGCCTAAGCCGTGTGGACGATATTTAAACAAAACTATGTTAATCAACAAAAACATTAATAATAAAGAAGTTAATAATGAAAAATACACCTTAATGCTCAACACATGTAAAATAAAACTCCAAATTTTCATAATCTCATATTGCCAGGTTCAGTACCCTAGTTAACTCCCTTGGATTTTAGTCAACGATTCCCGAATAGTAAAATTTATTGAATTGCGATAAAGTTCTTTGATTTACAATCATATTATTCAAGGAATATAAATCTAGAATTGCATTTGCGATAAGAATCAAAATAAAGAAAGGAATTTTATTTACCACGATGTACAACACTTGTTAACGGGCGAACAGGACTGGTGTGACGACTATGGTGGCCCATGGTCGCAATAGCGGTTTTTTTTGTATTTCATTTAACAAAATGAAAAATATTAGAAAAAAAAGAAACTTTTTTTTGTTTTACAAAATAAATAAAAAACTTTTAAAATTTAAAATAATTTTTTTTTTTTAAATTTAAAATGCTTTTTTTCTTTAAATTTAAGATAATAAAAAAATATATTTTTTAAATTCAAAATAATAAAAAAAAATGTTTTAAATTTAAAATTATTTTTTTTTTTTTTAAATTTAAAATATATTTTTTTTTTTAAAAATTCAAAATATTTTTTTTTAAATTTAAAATAAAAAAAATCTTTTTAAAAATTTAAATAAAAAAAATCTTTTTGAAAATTTAAAATAAAAAAAAAATCTTTTTAAAAATTTAAAATAAAAAAAAATCTATAATATACCGTCGTGGCCCATCGTCGCAATAGGGTCTAGAGTATCCAGACCCAGTATACAACTGTCATTAGACAAGCGAGACTAGAAACATTGTGGCCCATTGTTGAAGTAGTATCTCGATTATCATGTGTGGGATTAGTTACTTCAAGTAACGTAAATTTGTTTTCGCTCCGCTTCTCCATTACGTTACTAGTCAGCCTTATTAACAAGTAGTATGAAAATAAGGCTTTTCCCGGATTATTCCCAATCTCCGTTCTAAGACTATTTTGGAATCCTTACCGTCTATTTTTCACTGTGATTCTGCCTTGGTCGCCAAAAGGAATCATTTCTTGCCATATCCATCACAAATTTATAAAAATCCAAATCTATTTTCATATAGAATTGTGCGATTCAAATGCATAAACAACTTTCATTGGAATAGAGCCGCCATTTTCAAACTAACGCTCAGCCACTCTTGCAAATTTGGGACTGGAATTTTACCGTAAACGAAAATTCTCACTGTACACGAGAATAACATATAGACTATTTAAAATATTTATGAACGTCAATATAATTCGTTGTTCTATTTTATAGATTTTATTGAAAAATTATTCATGTATGTGGACCGTGTACAGCTCGAATTTTCGTTTACGGTAAAATTCCAGTCCCAAATTTGCAAGAGTGGCTGAGCGTTAGTTTGAAAATGGCGGCTCTAATCCAATGAATGTTGTTTTTGTATTTGTATCGCACGATTCGACATGAAAATGGTGTTGGCTTTTTATAAATTTGTGTCAGGTGTGACAGAAAATGATTCCGTTTGGTGATCAAAGAGGAATCTCGGTGAAAAATAGACGGTAAGGATTCTAAAATAGCCTTAGAACAGAGATGGAGAAAAGCCTTATTTTCATACTACTTGCCTATAGAGAGGATCAATAACGGACAGAGATATCTATCTCTGACAAATCCGTTATTATAATAACTAGTGTGGGATCTATGAAGAAGGTAAAGACTCGATCGACACGTAACGAGCCTGTAGTTATCTTGCATCAAACTGTGAGTGACGGAACTTTGGCATGTTTATGTTCACCTCACGATGTCCACCAAGGCTATTATTTTATCTTTGAAATTGATATTGTGTGCCATTGCACTTTCGGACCTCAGGGTGGGCAGGGATTTCACAAAACTAAAGCTAAAATCACTAAACATTGACTTTTACTAAAAAGAAGTGAAATTTTAAATTTTATAAGGCCATGCCTACGGAGAAGTGACACAGGTCAGAGGTCATGAGGTCAACAAACTTCATATTGTACTGGAACAGCTTATAAACAAACAAACGAACGTAAAATATTGCTTCAATGAACAGAAAATCTGCGCCGTATCAAAGCTGTCACTGTCAGTGTAATAACACTCATTGAGTAATAAATCCCCGGAAGAAAATGGGATTTTAAAAGAATTATCGAGGAACGCTAGGCCTATCTGTCGCAATTATGCCGTCGATGGAAAAAACAGCGTTTCACCAATATTCTTGTCGAATAACAAAAACACGAGGATTTTCTCTATTTAAATATTATATATAAACCAAGAGATTATTGGTGTAAACGCAGATTTTTTTCTTCCACACGGCATAATTGTGATCGACAGATATAAGATAGGCCTAGCGTTCTTCGCGTGCCAAATGTCCTGTACAACTTGCTAATTCTGTTAAAATCACATTTTCATCGGGGGATATATTATATATCGGGGGATATAGTACTGAATGGGTGTTATCCCGCAGATAGTGACAGCCTTGATACGACGCAGGTTTTCTGTTCGTTGAAGCCATATTTTACGTTCGTTTGTTTGTTTACAAGCTGTTTCCAGTACCGTACAAAATGTAGTGGGTTGACCTCATGACCTGTGTAACTTCTCTCCACATGTTGCAGGTACATGTAGGCAGGGCCTCATAACTATATATAAGGCTCTGCATGTAAGATGTGTCTGTTGTTCAGATTATCGATTAAAATTAAATTTAAATTTTAGTTAAAATCAATCTTCGTGAAACTTATAAAATTTAAAATTTCACTTCTTTTTAGTAAAAGTCAATGTTTAGTGATTTTAGCTTTAGTTTTGTGAAATCCCTGCTCACCCTGAGGTCCGAAAGTGCAATGGCACACAATATCAATTTCAAAGATAAAATATAGCATAATAGCCTTGGTGGACAGGTGAACATAAACATGCCAAAGTTCCGTCACTCACATGTTGATGTAAGATAACCATAGGCTCGTTTCTTGTCGTTCTTCATAGATCCCACACATGATAATCGAGATACTACTGCAACAATGGGCCACAATGTTTCTAGTCTCGCTTGTCTAATGACAGTTGTATACTGGGTCTGGATACTCTAGACTCTATTGCGACGATGGGCCACGACGGTATAGATTTTTTTTTATTTTAAATTTTCAAAAAGATTTTTTTTTATTATTTTAAATTTTCAAAAAGATTTTTTGATTTTAATTTTTAAAAAGATCTTTTTTTTATTTTAGATTTAAAAAAAAAAATATTTTGAATTTTCAAAAAAAAAAAAAATTATTTTAAATTTTAAAAAAAAAATTTTTTATTTTAAATTTAAAAAAAAACATTTTTTATTTTAAATTATAAAATATTTTTTTTTTATTATTTTGAATTTAAAAAAAAAAAATAATTATCTTAAATTTAAAAAAAAAAAAATTATTTTAAATTTTAAAAGTTTTTTATTTACTTTGGAAAAAAAAAAACTCTTTTTTTTTCTAATATTTTTCATTTTTTTAAATGAAATACAAAAAAACGCTATTGCGACCATGGGCCACCATAGACGACACATTAAAACATGTTCGTGTGTGATAAGTGAAAGGAAATACTGATTTACTGTACGGGTTAGCAATAATTCTTTCTGTATGTTTAAATATTTTCGTAATTAGAAATATTTATATAATTTGCGTAGTTTGTTTCATCAGGATGATTATAATCATCTTTATTAATTATTTCTGTGCTAATGTCAGAAACCTGCTTCTGTACCTCACCAAGGTGGTTGTAATGATCCTCATTTTGTCCGTAACTTGGATAGTTTTGAACACCAATATGGCTGTAATCATCGTCTATCTTCTCGTCATTTACCTCACCAATATGGCTGTTGTCAACCGTCTTACCCTTCACCTCACCAATATGACTGTAATCGTCATTTATCTGCACTCTCTGTACCCTACCAAGATGGTTGTAGTCATCACTAAAAACTTTGTCTTCAGCAGTCAGAATTCCAAGATGGTTATAGTCATCATCATTGTCCGAAGAGTTGTTGTTCTTAGCGTCATGCAGATGATTGTAATCGTCAGACTCAATACCTCGTGTAGATTTCGAATTGTTTGTCGAAAATGTACCATGGTTATAACTTTCGTCAGTTCTTTCGTAATCTCGATTTACCATGATTCTACTACCTTCGATATGCTTGCTAATAACTGTTCTTCTGCAAAAAATGAAACACTTTCTGTTGAATATGTAACCATAGAGATTTAGGTTTTAAACCAACTGCAAAACAATAGAAATATATAAGAATTGCATACTGTCATTATGTGATGCTTGCACCATGTGGTGGAATCACTATGACTAAATGGGTAAGACGCTAGCACACCTGGAGGTTGCGTGTTCGATACCTACATTGGCCCATTAAGTTCATTGGGATTTTCCGCCCGGGCAAAATTTCTCTCATAGAACACTATATTGCGCATGCCCATCTTCATTTGCCCAATCGGAGTAGAACATTTCATATCATTTCAGCACCATGCGGGTTCTAGCGACCACTTGTGACAAGACGGGTGTTTATTTATTAAAGGGTGTTTATTCCAAAAATAAGTATATCTACAATATTAAAGAACGGCTGTAGTTGAATATAAAATAAACACTGCTAACAACGGAAAGTTAACATGGTTTCCTTACCGCTTTATTACCACGAGAATAATTATAAACAATATCACCAGAACTAAACACCCAATAATACTTCCTACTATAATGGGTATATCTGGAAATTAAACAACAATAAGTATAATATTATGATTCGCACTGGACAAGGACAAGCATATTTCGATTATATACGTATTGTCACTTCTTTGAGGATTATAACCACATGCAAAAAGTATTGACATCTAATCTTTGAAACCCAGATACGGACAGCAGCCTACTTATAGTGAGATGATGTGACCAATAAAGGCTAGATATATCAATAACTAGTCGATATAACAATCGCCGTCTAGTCTTAATAGTCGTAAAGTAGCCTGTCATAACCAAACTAAACCCCTAATTCGATGCAGATACATGCCTTTTTTTAAATTATGGGTGTCGGGATTCAATCCCCTGTTACAAACTTGAGTGACCATAATCTTTGTATCCAAATTATGTCACATGCATCACGATCAGTTGCTCCATCATTGTGACTGTAAGCGTAGGAGAAAATCCTCAATGATCTTTCGGGTGCTACGGTTGCTCACTTCCTCTGCTTTTTCTGCTTGGCCTTTAACAGTTGACATTCGATGAAATTAAATACAATTCTCGCTTATTCTTTAAAAGTCAACAAAAATAACATGCAAAATAGACCGATTCGTGGTCCAATATACCTAACATACCGGTTAAGGATGTCTTTTTTGTTGAAGATTCCGTGGTCATTAAGTCATCATTTGGTGTGGTGAATATTTTGTCACTCATTGTGAGAGCCATTTCGTTAATTCGCATGTAGATTGGTTGTGTAAACCCCGACGTTTCTACTGTTTTTTGTCTAGTTTCTGAAATATAAACAAAGTATGAATCAAAATCGCAAGGAGTCACAATTCAGTGAAACCAAACATCAATTTGATAATTTATCCTACTGTATGTTGTTATATATCCCCTATCATTAACCTTCCTGTTTATAAATTTGCTGAAGGTTCGTGCCTTTATCGTGGATTTTTAGTAAACATTAATGCTATTTGCTATATTTACGTAAAATAATGAAAAAAAGAAAACTTGACTCTATAATACCTTCAATGCAGGAGTAATATAGAATGGAAACGGTGTGTTTTTTCTTGTCGCAGGATATGTTGTTCGATTGGCCAGGTGTAGTAACATAACATATTTGTTTCCCGTTACATTTATTTTTCAGGCCACCATAATCTTCATTGCTAACCGGCTTAACGCAAATTTCAGGTTTGTAAACTTTATAACCACTACAATGACGTCTACATGCAACTCCATGCGTAGTAAATCCATAATAAGCTGAGTCTATCTGTATATTTTTCCCTTCATTACAAGTAAGATGGTGGATATTACATTTTCCATCCGTACATGCATTACTTATCATCCACGAGTCTGTTAATATAAAAATTAATAATGTAGCCTACAATAGCTAAGTGGATAATAGCTCTGGGACCTGTTTCACGAAATTTTAACTGAGATAAAATCCAAATCTTAGTAATTTGATTGGATAATATTACATTGTTTTTGGTGCTTAGCAAATCAGAATGAACGTATCTACCTACTATCGTTATTTTTTTTCTTTAGTTAAGTTTTCGAGAAACAGAGTCCATTCTTGGGAATCTTAAAATAGACGAAAATGGGTCTGAAAGCACATAGTAATGAATGGACATAGTAGTTTATATTCATTTTTAATCAAATTTTCAATCAATTATGTCCAATGGAATACGTGAACCGAATAAATTATGTCCAATGGAATACGTGAACCGACCAAATTGAACGGCAGACTTTTTTTCTTTATTTTGGCCCATCCATTTTTGATAATTTGGTGTGTGTGGTTATTTTCTTTATTCATCACCATAGATAATATAATGTCGTGAATTATCCATTGTGTCTCAAATATTGGATAGCAACATCAGTATTGATTGAAATAGACCAAAATTTCGCAAATAAAGGATAATATTGTGTTTGAGGTTTGATCGTTTAATCTATTCGACGATCCAATAAAATAGTGTATTCCCACATGCCATTCTTTGTAACATCTTGGTCAACATATCATGCACAACGATTATTACCAGGGGACTGGTCACTGCAGTCTGGGGAGAAAAGCTAGAGCTCCGTAATCATAATGAATATTTACCAATGGATCAGTCTCAAAATGAACCGTGCCATGTTATCAAGACAATAGCCACATTCCAAATAGGGGTAGGGTGTTATATTTATTATGGTAAATTGTTCCAATGGCATGTAATAACTCGTTTCCCTGAAGCAACGACTGTGAGTTGTATAACATCTGCACATTGCTAGATTACTTCACAATTCCCGAATATAATGGTCACTGTTATTGAAGCCAATTTCATTGAAGCAAATTTCGGTTTTTCCACAAACGTTCAATAATATTGTCTCAATATTCATTCTGAGGAAACGTAACTATTTGTACATAGACGAAAATAAAACATAGCATTGGTAGACTGATATATCAGACAGGTAGACTGATTACACCACTGGACAAATAGACTAATTACAACACTGTTGACCCAATAGACCAATATGTATGTATTCAACAAAGATAGTTTGCAAGGCAACGAAACATATGCTCACACTAGCTAAGTTGCCCGGACAGTCAACAAAGGTTGTCGCACATTTTGCTTTTGGTCAGTAAGGAGAACGTTTATAATACACGGAAATTTTATTACGAGTAATAACCCATTAAGTAATTATCAGAAATTGTTAGAATTTGTTTCGATTGTTTGTCTCATGGCCTTGAACAATTTGTATTAACTTTAGTCTCCGGGAGCATCCAAAGATATTTCAAACTAATCAAGGGACATAACTATGGCACTTATTATGGGAAATCGCTGAAAATAAATAAGGCTTCTTCGTGCGACATGATATTTTTACATCGAAGTCTTTGCTTGAAATGAAATATTGCGTCAATATTATTGGCCAATTGTCGCAAAAATATTGACGGTTCGTCAAAAAAAAAATCTACGGGCTTTTGATGTCTTCAATCATATTGACATCAATTATTTCGAGCTTCAATATCGCATACACACGTTCAATATAATTGTCAATATCAAGTATTGACAATAACATTGACAATTATATTGAGCGTGTGTGGGCCTCGTTATAGCTATGTTATCTACAGACTGTCAATATTTTCAGTAGACTGGGCTGCGTATGTGAAATAAGGACCCTATAGTATATATAACATTAACTTATTTTAAAGATGGCACATGCATTAATAAAGAAATTGTGTTTGCCACTTGGAACTAAAGGCATCCAATCATAGCTAAAAAAAAACAAGCACATCAGTATATCTCCACGTTTTTAGTTACGTTCTCGTAGCTACCTTGTGGCGTGTGGTTATTTATGTAACGCTACATTAGTGCGGAAGAAATAAGAAATCACAACCATTTCGGTGTTTTGTATGAATTGTTTATCACTTTACTATTGCTACAAAAGATAGACATAAAATATAAGAATGGTTACGCGTGCTTAACCTAAATATCAACATGACTTAAGTACGTTATATAAGTGTCTTTTAGTTCGCATTAAGTCACTTTAAATTGAAATACTCACTAGAGCAAATGAACAAAAAGCACCTATAACATGTTTTTAAATAAATTAAAACATACCTAGTTCTGAAGGAAGACGAAAGAAGAAAATCAGTAATAACAGTTTCTCCATTAACATTTTCCTATGCAAAGTGAATAGCCCTATAATAATAATAATAATAAATCTCATGGGTGATACAATGTATATGACCAGGACATTGATATTACAAAAACTGCCTATCCCTTACACGTTTGACGTCGAGTCAAATGTCGCAGACCCTCTAATAAATTACATATTACCACAATGTTAACAGAGCGCTGAATGGGTAAGGATACCTATAAAGGTGCCAATCATTACGACCGTCGTAAATAATGAATCATCACGTCTGGAACTTTCAATTCATGTTAGCTCGACTCCCTAAAGATATAACTCGTAAAACGATTCCTTCCAATTCTGTGTCAAATAATCAAAAAAATCTGTTAAAATCTGATCGTAGCAAATATAAGTCATCACAACCATTGGAAGATAAAATACCTAAAACCACTCTGATTAATATTAACGTAAGGCTTTATTAAGAAATAAAAATAATTTAAAGATACTTTTCAATAAACACCTTTGAGATTATTGATTTATCTTTTTACAAATCATCACAATGTCTTGTATTATATGGCTTCTATTACCAGTAAATCGGCCATTTTACGCCATTGCTTATGAATCTATTTTGTTACAGGTAAGAGTGCTCGTCGTAATTGGTTACATCTTAATGCGGTGTATATTTCATACTTTATTATCCCTCAGAATTCTATGCCCATGATCCACGTCCAACGATCATTGTTTATCAAGAAAGAGTCTTACCTTGTTATCCAGGCCATTCATTGCATATTAAAAACATGAAGTTCTCACAGTTACAGAAGAACGACACACATCACTGGTGCACCAATCGTTGTAAACACAACCAGGATGTTAAAATGTTTTAGTGCGACCTTTCATCAAACAGATCATCGCGCTGTTCGCCTTAAAGCGACGAATATGCCACCCTTGGTAAACTATGGTTTATGTTTGAAACTTTTGACTTGAGGTAATTATATTTTTGTGGAATTAACAAGGTAAGCTTAGCTTACCCTTCTGTCACAGCGAACTCGATGAACAATAAAAATCATGACTTTTCTTATAGTAAAAGGTTACAAACATCCATTGTATGGTTCCGTTAAACATTATGTAGAAAGAAAATTCTTTCAGTTGTGTGCTATTTTGTCCGCAGTCCCGTGATCAATTTTTTAGTTGCAGTAGATCGTTAAAAAATATTAAACTTACGTATTTAACTATTCGACGCTGGCGTTACAGAGGTTGTCCTGTGACTTTAAATCAAATGGGAAGTAATGCAAAACAATATCTTTAATTGAATGACCTGGTATGAATAGCAATATATAGAAATATGTATATTATACTAAATAGAAATAACTCTATTTTCGCGTTAGGAAAAGTGAAACTAAAAACCCACATCACGCAATACTACCTTTACAGTTCACTTGCAATAATAATAATACAATATCAAATAGTATATATTAGTCCAGGCAAGATAGCATAAGTGCGGGCAGTTGCTACAATAGAAGTGCAGACCACGGCTTATGGTCGGTGTAGACGATTATTATCACCGAAATCCGTGCAAAAAATGGGTCAAATTGGCCAGTGCCGGACTGATGGGACCAAGGCCCACACAAGTACGCGCCGAAGGCGAGTGGGGTCCAAGTATTTCAGACCTAAGCTTTTTTCTTTTCTTTCTCCCCTTCCTCCCTTCTATTATTCCCCCCTCTCCTTTCTTTCTCTTTTCCTTTATCTTTCTCTGTTTCCTTTTTTATTTTATTTTTATAATGAGCTTAGGCCCACCTGTCACGAACAGGTGGGCCCAGTCCAGCACTGAAATTGGCCAAAATCCAAAATGGCCACTGGTTTTGGCTTGTAAATTCCGATTTCCACCCAATTTTTATATGATTGATTTTGATACGTTTTCGAAGTAACTGAATTCATTTCCATACACACTGTCACCGCTGAGTCAATATTAGGGGTTACTCAAGATGGCGGTCAGTTTTGGCGGGAAAGTTCGAATTTTACATTTTGGTGTCAAAATATAAATTTCGAGGTAGCTGAATCCATTTTGGTACATATTGTAGTAATTAAGTGATTCCCTGAGAAAAACCAAGTAGCGATTTAGATTTCCTAGTAGGGATTTGAGATTAATGATACTCCTACTTTGGACCTAATACAATGACATTCATCCGGTATCAACTAAATTCCATTTGCAGTATCTCCCAGCCCACTGCAATAGCGGCCTTGGGGTATGTCGACTGGGGCCACACCAAGGACACTGCGGAAGCTGGTCATGCATTTTGAAGCATGTGGCGAATTTATTTCTCAAAATGATTCAAATGTTGAGACACACAGGTGGCTATAGTATCGCTTGTTTGTCAGATATGCAGTGAATCATTTGATAATGAATTGCCTATCGTCATTGCTCAATGATGTAAGTGGGGAGCCTGTATCACGGTCTAAAGGGTTCGCGGTGCCAAAGTTCATTTTTGCGGACCGTTTCCTTATGGTCTGTAGGAAAGACTAGCAGACGGTTCATTACAACATATATAATCGGTGACCGCTGTTACAACAGTAAGCAGTAGAACTCGCTATGCCTGTTTTGGGGCATGCCAAGACACGACAAATGCCGACAGGACGTCAAAGATACATTACAATAGTTAAAAACTAGATAGTGTAAAGGTAATTTGCTGAAAATTTCAGTCAAATTGATCCACTATGAGCTGAAAACGAAGCGAGTGAAATTTTCGCCTAGCCTCGGTCATCATTACTAAAATCATTAATATTAACAGCATAGTCTCGGTTATCCACGTTTTAAATTTAATTATCAATGGCCGTTAAGCAGGATATAGGCATCTAATTAACAGCATAGTCTCGGTTATCCACGTTTTAAATTTAATTATCAATGGCCGTTAAGCAGGATATAGGAATATAATCCAGTCAACATCTCCGGCTAGCCTAGACATTGAGAGTTTATTATGGTCTGGATAAGTTAATTAATGTCTACTTGATAATTTAGATAACATTCCAGGCCTAAAGAAAGACTTGTGATTGGCAGATTTAGCTGTTGCATAATGCATATTTAATCTAGTTGTATTAAGAACGAAGCGGGTGAAATTTTCGCCTAGCCTCGGTCATCATTACTAAAATCAATAAAATAAACAGCATAGTCTCAATTATTCATGTTTTAAATTTAATTATCAATGGCCCTTAAGCAGCATATAGGAATGTAATCCAGCCAACATCGAAGGCTAGCCTAGACATCGAGAGATTATTATGGTCTGGATAAGTTAATTAATGTCTAATTGATAATTTAGATAACATTCCAGGCCTAAAGAAAGACTTGTAATTGGCAGATTTAGCTCGTGCATGTTTAATCTAGTTGTATTTAACAAATCAACATCGAAGCTGGTATCCCTATCATTAATTACTTGCACATCTAGGATTGAAATTGCTCTTCACTCTGTGTAACGTAAGCAAAAAATCTCAATGCAGAGGCGTGCTGGGCAGGTAGTCAATCGCCTTCCCTGCAAAATAAAACCAAAAAAACAAAAGAAACTGAAAATGTTTGATGACGCTTGAATCTGATGAGATTTCCTAACAGGGTATAGGGGAGGGATCGAGATGACTATGTGCCCTCTCTTCCGATAATGTGTGCTTGAATTTCGTTAGACCTCTATAGTGTCCACAACCTTGATATTATATTTTTACACAATTTGCGTACAATCTGCGGCCATTTTGTCCGTAATTTTTGGTCCGATTTTCACGAAATTCGAACTAAACCTTCATCACCATGTAGCGGTGATATAATCATACGTTTTTTTAAAAATCGGATAATAATTTATACCTCCAGAGGGACCACAAACTACAAAGGGCAATTTTTCGGAGAATCAGGGGTAATAATTCGGGAAGTTACAATCTGATTGGCGCCAATATCGAAAGGAACCAAGATCTTTGGGTTATAAACATACATGTCAAGTTTCATCAAAATCGGTTCATAAGTGTGAACTCTATAGGGTCCACAAGCTAAAAACATGATTTTTCGTACAATCAAGTGCCATAATCCATGAAGTTTCGATCCGATACATGCCAATATCGAAGCAGTCAAGATCTTACGAGGATTAACCTATATTTCAAGTTTCGTCAAAATCGGATAAGAATTGTTTCCTGTAGAGAGTTTCCTGTGGCGATGGCATAATACGTCCACATGAAAATGTGGGCGTATAAAAATATAACATGGTTGGTGCATCGTAACTTCACTTTACGTAGAAAATCAAGTTATGAAATATTCACACAAGCTTTGTATTCGGATATATTTACCACAAAAGTTTTAGGATAATAACACTTAGCAACAATATAAATTCAAATCATATAATATTCATATTACTGTTTCTTAGTACTCGTATGTCATGTGCACTCGGCATCATCTTACATTTCAACAAAACGAGCGTCATTTACTCTGAAGCTGTAACAATACATTGCTTTCAAATACAATATATAAATTATTAATTAGTAAAGGGTCAGGCCTTTTTTTCTACAAGGCAATTGTCTATGCCATAGGTTCCCAACCTTTTTTGGATTGTGACCCAATTCCTGACCAAGGATCAGATCGCGACCCCTCGAAGAACAAAGACACATTTTACTATGAAACATCATTCACTTTCATTATTGTTTACTTATTTAAAGTCTAATAACAAATTATTGAGAGGAAATCGATTAGCAATGTGACAAGAGCTGTGTAGATCACACAACGGCCGCAGTTTTACAACTGAAATTCCCGAATTTTTAGGAACATTATTTCCCTTTACTGCAGAGGTTCAATCAGAGGTCGTGATACAAACCAATATCCAAATAAAAACATTGCGATCTCCACCAAAAAATGAATAGATAAGTTTACAGCCGTTAAAAGGTTTTGTAATTCAGTTGAAAAACTCATGGAAAAGCAATCGAAACTGTTTAAGAGACTGGAGAAGTATTTATTTACACGAAAATTGGCAACGGTAAGCATGGGCGTACGGCCTCGATGACAGTTAGAGGGCAGAACCTGAAATGCCCGAAAAATAATTGGGTTTACAGACAGTTGCCGCGGTGTTCTTTGCCTCTCTTGAGCTTACCTTGTATGGAACCTGGGAAAACGTGAAAGGTACACGAAACCACGTGTGTGTATAACAGTCACAGATCTTCATCGAACGATAATCATATTTGGTTAAACTACCGTACCGGTACTTGTCATGTCCCAATAGTAATTGGACGTCGTGCCTTATTAATGCTTGAATTGTGCCAGCATAAATGTATTGCATTGCTTGCAGGAATCGAGTCCCTATTTCCGAGTTAATGGCTTCGAATTGTGATCGTCAATGTATTTGCGTGTTTGTTTACATCCGTCATTAAGGTAATCTCGCGCTCATGTTCTAAACGCTGTGATTGGTCAAGATTCACGCGATCAATTTTACAATCGCTCTGGTTGGTTAATATTTTAGATTAGGCCTTGAGCGCGTCTGCTTTTGACACTTCGGTCGCCATCAGTATAGAGCTTGACATCGCTCTCCAAAACGACATCTTCCCAACAAGGAGAATGGAAACATTTATGTTTAGTTACTAAATACTCATGGGGAAACAATTAGACTCGGTGCTAATTAATCATGGGACTAGGACTCATGACCCAAGAAAGGAGTAAACTAGAATTTTTGATTTAATTCCATTTCTCCGGGGATTTCTCGTTTAGCCATGTTGGGTTTTACTTTTAGCCAACTTTGGTCGGGAGGAAATTTTATTTCAGATTTATCATATCAAATTCACAAAGACGTGAATTGTTTGCTTAGTGACGGTCGTAGTACTATTGTTTGATCTTTGGTATATTTTTACCCTCGAGAACTTTACTCCAATAGGCCTGTATCCCACTGCTAAAGGGGGGTGGGGGTCTAGAGTGCCGCGCTTCGACCTTTAGCCGGCCGGTCACCTCTGGCTTGCGGCTGTGGTTTCGAGCCCTGGTGTTAGTGTATGTGGCATGGAGATAGAGGCGCCTTCTCAACCACGGGTTTCCTCCGGGCACTCCGGTTTCCTCCCACTGCTAAAGACCCCTACGCGCAAGCGAATTATTGAACTAAAATGAAACCATGTTATTCCCGAAATGACCTAGTTTGTGTTGAGTGGACGTTAAACGCCAGTTCTCTCTCTCTCCCACTGCTAAAGACCTCTACGCGCAAGCGAATTATTAAAATAAAATTAAACCATTATGTTAGTCCCGAAATGACCTAGTTTGTGTTGAGTGGACGTTAAACCTTATTTCTCTCTCTCTCTCTCCAATAGGCCTGTGGATCTTTGGAGAATCAGAATATTATTAATACTAAAATAAAGTGATGTTCTTGTGCAGGTGAAATAAACCTGAAGTGCTGAAGTGAATCTGAATTACATGTACCATATTTTGGGTGAAATCCCCACTCAATATTTTTGGGGTAAAATCCCCATTATCCCAACTTTCATCATTTTTGGGGAAAAATCCCCACTTTCATCATTTTTGGGGTAAAATCCCCATTATCATCAATTGGTGGGTAAATTCCAACTTTTATTATAGTTGGGTAAAATACCACCTTTCTTTATCATTTTTGGGGTAAAATTCCCATTATCATCAATTGGTGGGTAAATCCCCACTTGCATCATAACGGGGTAAAATCCCACCTTTTTTATCATTTTTTTGGGTGAAATCCCCACTTGCATCATAACTGGGTAAAATCCCCATTATCATCAATTGGTGGGTAAACCCCCATTTTCATCATTTTTGGGAAAAAATCCCCATTTTGTGACTTTTGGGGAAAATTACCCGTTTTTGTCATTTTTGGGGAAACTTCCCCGCCTTTGTCGTTTTTGGGGAAAATTACCCGCCTTTGTCATATTTTGGGAAAAATCCCGACTTAAGCACTTTTGGGGAAAAACAATAGGAATGCAATCTTGCAGTTAGGGCGAAGGGTGGTAAAGATCAGAGTCATATTTTAACACATTTAGTGTTTTCTCATATTAACTAAATGTTGTCGGTCCATTAGTCCTATTTCCAATTTCAATATTTTATGCAATTTGTTGCCTCATTTGTTCATTATTTATTGCTGTAGAGTCTATAATATATAGTCTTATAATAAATTAATTAATAAAGTTTATTAACTTTTAACTTTTAATTGTCTTATTCTATTGGTTTAGCATTAGACTGGAGCGAACCCTATTTTATTTACGTTCTTCGCTAAGGGAATCGAGGAACCGTAATACCCCCAAGAAAATTTTGGAATATTTGACGGCTGCAAACCCGTTTTCCTGCTATTTCAGTCCGAGAACAAAGCAATTTCAAAGTGATCCATTCGAATTCCAATCAACCAATCAATCGCTTACAGTTCACGAAGACGGGACCGTTGGGTTGGGAGAAAATTTGACGCTCCCAAACGCGAATACAGCAACTTCAATGTGGTCCAATGTAGCCTACCTGACTGACCCAAGTTCCAAACGACCAATCAATCGTCGCGGTTATGGGGACCTCACCCTCTCCGAGAAAATTGTGAAAATTTAACCACCTCAAATGCGTTTCCTGCGATTTTAGCCCGTGTAAGCAACTCCAAAAGTTTCCCACTCTGAATTCCACCCATTCAAACTGACTGTTGCAGCTACATTCACAAATAATAATCAATACGCGAAAAACGTCGCACAAAATAGAGTGGCACGAGACAAAATGTTTTAATCCAGTCAACCCAGTACAGATTCTAAAACATTTTGGGTTTACTGATAGCGGCGCCGTCTTCTTCGAGAGGCGAAGAAGCGGATCTGACCATGTATGGACCATCAAGAAAATTTTGGAATATTTGACGGCCGCAAACGCGTTTTCCTGCAATTCCAGTCCATAAAATTAGTGTTTTATTAGATTTCGGGTACTTTATTGTACCATGTATTGAAGATGTATAGATAGATTACATGAAAAAAAAAACATTTTTATTTAACTTCTCAGACTAGTCTGCGACACCACGAAAAGTGCTCGCGACCCAGAGGTTGGGAAACGGCGGTCTATGCACATCAGATATTTATATAAAATTATTGGCGGAAATCGTGCCAAAATTGGTTCACGATATCCTGACGACAAAACCTGTGTACAAGGCATATGTCATTTTCAAACAAAATGATTTACACAGTGATAGCTTTGATTGAAAGGGAAGAATATACACACTCCCTCAAAAGTTCAAGAATCAGAAGCTAATCCAGCAATGGCCAGAGAGGGATTTCTCGGGCCATTGCTTCAGGAATATGCTATTAGTATAGCCCCAATCAACGCAATTGATTATGTTTATGCATCCAGTTAGTCAAATTGACGACATGCAGTGCTCAGTTGGAAACGCCTTCTATAGGAAAATTAACAGCGTCTCTCGTCTTTGACGTCATTCACGGGAAAAATCAAAACGAGGCTGCAGATATACATAAATGCCAATTCGGCGTTTTTTGGTATATTTTCCTTTGTAAAAATATTCAGAGTGACTTTTGAAATTTCGCAGGGCCAAAAATATTCTAATATTAACGTTACTTTTCATATTAAAACAACTTTTTTCGTTAGTATTATCCTTTAATTCGCAATGTGAAAAAAAGCATCCGGATATGTAACACTTTTAAGATTCCGCGTCATTTTTTTGGATTTGTGGCCTGATAATGTATTAATGATCCTTTAGAACCCAAAAAAGCTAATGCTGGGTATGTGTTGCAAGCGCCTTAGTTAGGTTTCAGTATGTGGTCATACCGTCATAGTCATATCCGTGTGGCCACTTATCCAGACAAGTAACCCATTTGAGATTTTGGATCAGTTGTTTCATCGGGTGACATACTATTGTATTGCCGTTCCCTTTGAGGACTATATAGCGCATGATCCACGTGCTGTACTTAATAATGAAAGGGAAACTTCACTGACATGTTATTTTTATTAAATAAAAGTCTGGTTTTCTGCAGACACTGTATAGTACATATTGGGACAGCTTGTCACTATTTCCACATGAAGACTGGCGATTTAAGTTGTTTGAAAACATATCACGTATATTGTTCGGCTCTAAGGTACAGGGTTTTAAGGGCGTGTAACCCAAACAATCAGTTTTATTCCCTAAAATATAATCGAGATTGGCCCTTTAAATTAAGATTGTTGAGAATGAATTTAAGGATAATGGAATTTGTTAAAATATATACGATGCACAATCGCTTTTTATATGCATGACTTCGTCCGAATAAAAGATTTATGTATGGTTAATGTAGTATACCTCTATAGGCTCTCCTAACTAATAGGTTATGAGTTGTTAAGGCCCGTTTCAATTTAAATAATCCACCGATATAACCATGATACAAATAAATTTGACCTGAAAGGCGACAAGCGACGAACACATTTTGCGAGCGTTTAAGTGCGTTTATAAAAAAATATTTCTGATGGCTGCATTAATCAATAGTTGAACAAAGCTTTAGAAAACAAATGGAAAGTTCTTCAGATGGTTTTTGAAAATTATACTTTAACGGAATTGTTCCCACACTAAAATGAGGTTGGCCAAACTGCGCTCGATAATTTGTTTAATGAATATAAAATTAGATCGATTAAAGGGCCAATCCCGATAACTTTCTGAGGAATAAAACTGCTTAATTTTGTGTTAAAATCCCTTAAAACCCATTACCTAAGGCCGACCACGATATTTGTGATACGCTTGTAAATAACTTAAATCTGACAGTCTTCATCTGGAAAATGGAGACCGTTGTATTATACAGTATCTGGATAAAACAAAACTTTTTTCTATAAAAATAATATTATGTAGGTGAAATTTATCTTTTGTTATCAAGTACAGTACATGGGTCATTCACTGTATAGACCTCTCAAGAAATGTGAATCGATTATCAGGTCACCCAATGAAAAAATTGACCCGAAATCTTAAAAGGGTTACGTGTCCGGATAAGCAGTGTTGACGTTCACGTCCAAACGACTCAATATTTTGAGCTGAAATTTTGAGACAAGATAAATACATCATGCCTCTCTATATTTATGTCCATAAATTTCATAAACTCTCGGACTTTAATTTTTGAGACTCTGTTCTTATCGGGATTGTCCCTTTAATGAAGACAAGTCTCGCCCCATTTGGTACTATATTATTATTTTTAGCATCTCAACAACATTTCTTTCCTATAATCCTAAGTGTTGCTGATTGTTAGAAATATAGAATAAAAAGATAACTGTAAAGATAGTGGTCAACATCCATCGAACCAGCAATCTCCAGGACAGATTTACACGACAAGCTCGAAATCAACTCTGTAGACCCCCGGTTGGTTTGGATACAGCTTTGATTTGAACAGTGGTCCATTTAAAATTAAAGCAGTAAATGTCTGACCTAGATAACGCTTACCATTACTCGGTGGCGTCATTACCGGAGACTGGTGATGAAAGAAAGGCCTGCCAAGCGAAAGTGCTATTGCTATTGAGAACGTTACTTGATAATCGAGACAACTCCATTCCGTTTAACGTAAATGTCAATGTTTTCTTTCTTTATCTCCTATTTTTGATTTATTATAGCAAGAATGGTCAACTCTTTATTATACTCTTAACTAATGTATCTTGAACATCAGCATGTGATCTTAATTAACTATGGAAGATCTGCATAGAGTTTTTACTGCTAGACCGCACATTCCTGAAAGTGGCTGACGGTCGAAACTTAAGACTCAAGTTATTATTTAAAATAGCATTATGCAAGAGCAAAATCTGCTTATTACAGGTCTTTCTTTAGGCCTGAGATGTTATATAAATAATCAATTAGACATTAATTAACATATCCAGACCATAATAAACTCTTGGTGTCAAGGCTAGCCTTCGATGTTGGCGGATTAAATTCTTATATGCCGCTTAATGGCCGTTGATAATTAAATCAATCAAGTGGATAATCGAGACTATGCTGTTTATCTTAATGATTTGTGTAATGATGACCGAGGCTATGTGAATATTTCAAACGCTTTTTTCTCGGCTAATAGTGGATCAATATGACTGAAATTATCAGCAAATTATCTTTACACTATCTAGTGAGAACTGCCATCTCTTTATCTTATCTCCCATAATGTAACTTTAATGTATTACCTTTCTTTTTTCGCGAGGGTAGGGTCTATAATGTCACGGTGCATTTTGGTTTACACTACACAAACACGGTAAAAGAGGGGCTTACAATATGTAGACAGTTTCAATCTCCAATTCTGGTAGCGGGGATAATACAAAAATATATAAATATGGTCCGGCAATGTGTTTAGCTTCATTTTGGGTGTTTTATTCCATGCTTTATTATAAGTGTTTTTCAAAATTTATCCAGATATGCGATGAAAGAACTTGTAATGTTACTTTATATTATTTGCAGAGCAAACTAGGTACTCTTTTCGCTTCCCACGGCGTTTGCCTGGAGTTCGGGTGTTCGATCCCTGCATTGGCCGAGAAAGTTCATCTCGATTTTCCGGCGTGATTTCCCCTTGTCAGTGTTGCAGAAGGAGGGTCTGACAAGGACAGCTGCCTAGTCGTCCGGATGGGACGAAAACCCGAGGTCCCGTGTACACATTGGAGTGCACGTAACAGATACCTTGGCAGTTGGAATTCGATGTAAGAGTAGGCCGTATAGCGCCGCTGTCAGGGCAAAATTTCCCTCATAGCACACTGTATGGCATATGCCCGTCTTCCATTAGCCAAGGTTAGGTGCAAAAGAGTAGGACGTTAAACCCCATTTCATTTGTTGTGCAGCAAATACAAATTCAATATTCGCGATCAGTATTGAGTAACCTCCGGTTTCAACATTCAGTGTAAACATACCACATCCATATTGGTATATTATATTTATATACTTAATATCATTATATCAAGAGATGACATTAGGTTAATTTAATATTCATGAGCAGTTTTGAAGATTTTAAAATAAAACGCACCTTACTCGAATTTTCCAATTACTCAAAAAAATACTTTCATAACGTTTGTACTGAACTGACAAAATTAACGAGGAGCGAATTGTGACCGTTGCCTTGGTGTTACAAAATTTAGGTACCCCTTGCCCGGTTCTACATCTTTATTAGTTACTCGTAGTTTCTTCCACCCTGAGCTATTTCTAAGAAATGGTCGTTTGAAAAAAAATGACAAACTGCTACCTTATTTGACAGACGTTAAGTGAAAGTTCTTAACCCATGTGATAGATTACAAGTTACCACAACACTAAAGAGTGGTGACGTAACTATAGATGCCTGGATTAGTATCTAAACCTATTTTATAAATGAAACCAGCGCGTAACAAAGAGAGCGAAATGACCAGGGTGGACTTCTTTGATTTTTGACGTTTATAAGATTGTTTTTGCATTTTGTTGTAGAAATCATTATTATATAAACTTAGTGTTGCTGTTGTCGGACTGATGATTTGTTTACCACAACGTGAGGTACTACTGTGTCACTGATAGTGTCGAATATCCTATTTGCTATCCCTTCCTGTGGCATAGTAATATTGCTGATTTGGAGATAGTGACAAGGATAATAATACCACTTTGCATTTAGCTTTCCATGCTGCTGCTGATCCTGCTGTGGTTAGGAACTTTATCTCTTCAATACCGATGACGAGGCCACTGACTTATACTCCGTGTGCCTGTCTTTCCCTTTATTTTCTTGTGTCAGTATATGACAATGATCTTAGTCAGCTGCATTATATCACGATAGCTTCACCAGGCAAATAAGATGTGAGTTTTTATTGCATCTCTGTATATATAACAATTGTAAATCCCAACTTATGTAATTATTCCTCCAAAATATAATAACACCCAGGGCTGCTCTTGCGTCGTCTATTCTGTTAATTTTATTTGACACCATAGATTGTTTAATGAGGATTAAATTATGTTTACACAGACGAATTAGCAAACAATGTATATTGCCAATATGACTTACTATATTAAATTAATTACCTTTAATTAGCAGGATACACGGTGAAACATTTTGTTAAAAGCTTTCAAAATTATTAATTCTAACCTGATATTCAATACTATATAGTCTTGCTGAAGCTCTCTTTATATAACGTGGAGTTTTATAGTTATGTTGTCTATGTAAATTATTTATTTAATTAATGAAAGAGTCATCTTTAAGTCATACTAAAAAAACATATTATCTTTAAATCAAATAATTTGTTTGGTTTTAAACGCCATTGGATTGGATTAAAATAGAAATGAAATGAAATGATCAAAAAGCTAATGGAGACAGGCTTACACGCAAAGCAGTGTGCTGTGAGGGATATTAATCGAACGACGGCCTACTCTTATTTCGAATTCCAACTCTCATCGTTCTTTTAAGTGCCCGTCAATATGCACACGAGACCTCGTTTTGATGGCATGACAAACCGAGGTCTCGTGTAGGATTCCTTTATAAATTAGTTGATGCTGAAAAGCACATGTAAGTAATATTCAAAAAAGTCCACAATAATTTGCACACTGATCAGAATGAATATTCACTAGGCCTCTACAATCACTGATAAGGATGAAATCTATGCATCTTAATGAGCCAAAACTATCAATTTTTTTGTTCCCACAAATTAAATTCTAAAACATATTTTTGATGTATTAGAAAAAAAATAAAGACGTTTGAAGTATTTGTAGGTAAATGGGTATCCAAATGAGTAAAAGGCGGCATTCTGCTCGATTCAGTCACGTCTTATGTAAACAATGTGCCGCCATTGAGCCAATCATTGACGTCGTGTGTTGAAGGCAGTCATCTTTTACAGAGATATTAAAAGACTTTCGTAATCTCCTGCAAAAAAGATTGAGCAATTGGGTGCCGGCGGGGTTTTTTTGTTTGTTTTGTTTTGTTTGGGGTTGTTTTTTTTTGGGGGGGGGGGGGGGTACCGGCAGAATTGGTGGTAAAGATGTTCACATAGTAACAGTATCGTTGTTGCGTTGGGTTAAGACATACTGCTAAATCATTTATTATGGTCATTTGCCAATTGATTGAATCTTTAATAAGTACAACCTTTTTTAATTGGTTGGCTAAACAAAATGGCGATTTTACAGAAAATGACGCTTTAAGGAGATAAGCAATGAGGTATTGCAAATATCGGAGCTTAAAACTGTTAGAATTTGCATATTCAATAATTAAAAAGATCAGAATGGGATTCAGGGATTATTAATACCTCCAAGGATGAATCTGTAGAAGGAATATCAGTCAACATTCGGCATACAGTACTGTCGATGTGTGGGATATGGTCAAAACAATTCAGCACCGCTTGTGATTTTCGCTGAAATCTTTTGCTCGGCTTCTTTTTAGCCCGATTGAGTCCAAGCCTGTTGATATGTTTATTTTGTTTGCTTCATTAAGTGTTAAATAACTAAATGACATATCAGCGAATGGTTTGTTCGGACTCATTTCAACTTAAAGGTTTGGAGTCGCATCAATCTATAGACCAGACAGCTAATAAACGGTAAAGAGACCAATCGATCACAAGTAATTGGTACTGTATGTAAATCTTCAATCAGTCGATAATATTTTACAATTGTGATTAACTTAACGATATCGATGTGCTCGATATTGGCACGATTCGTTGTTCAGTTATAGACTGGTTCTGGTCGTGTAGTTTTATCGATGCTACCTTCTCACAGTACCTCCTTTAGCGTAAACCCATCCAACAGTGTCAATCAAGTGGCTGATATTTTGATTTGGAGGTATAACTACATGACAAATAACCATGAGAATACGTTTGTGTATCTTAATTTACATTTTGATGAAATATTCCCGTATCGCTGGGTCAAGATTCGAATCGTTTCGGAAAACCCAAATCATCATGAACGATTGTGATTCAACAGTTATAATCGAACATAAAATGGAAACCAGCAAAATACAATGTTCACTGTCTTGCTTATCCGCGGATGAATGCAGGCGATATCTATACTGCTCATCAACAAATAAATGTACATTGTATAAGGATGGAACGGATTGCATCATGTCGGAAGATACACACGGATGTTCGTGTTTCAAGAAGGTAGGTTTTTCATTCTCTTTATTCGGCCACTTTGTAATTTGGTCGTCGATCTTGACACTCACTTGGTGGTAGGTATACACAGGATTCATTCATATTTTCATTTAATGCAGTGAAAAATATATAACATATATACTATTAAAAAAAAGTAGGGGATAATTGATTTTGGGGGCATAAAACTAAAATATACAAATGACTACGAAAAAAGTCACTATAGAACGTAACAGAAGAAACATTTCCAGTTACATGTGACGCCCAAACGCACCAATAGCTACCGCATGGAATGCAGGTGATGCTTAGGATCATCATGGGGGTCCAACCCAAGATATGCACGACTCTGACTTTGAATGTTACAGTCGTTGTGGCATTGAATTCCAGGTTGGAAACATCAGTTTAATTGTTTTAGTGACCAGAAAACAAATTTTGATATGCGTCGGCTTACCCAAAATGAATGGTTACGTGCCCTTGGCATGCTACAGATCGGCACAACACAGGCGTTTGTGGCGCGGACGATGAATGTTTCTCAGTCTGTCATAAGCAGGCTATGGTCCAGATACCGTGATACACAATCTGTACAGGACAGACCACGCTCAGGTCGACCAAGGGCGACAACTCAAGCCCAGGACCGATTTATCCGTACCTTGGCCTTGAGAAATCGTGTCATCACAGCAAATCAGATCAGCGCTCGTCTTCAAACAGACACTGGTGTGAGAGTGAGTGGCCAGACGATTCGGAATCGACTGCATAGGGGTCACCTTCGCGCCCGACGTCCTCGCGTGATCCCTTGTTTGAGAGATCATCACATTCAGGCAAGACGTCGTTGGTGTAGGGATCGTCAACACTGGGATAATCGACGCTGGAGCAATGTGATGTTTTCAGATGAGTCAAGGTTCACTGTTGATTTTTTGGACAGACGTAGGAGGATGTGGCGTCGTCGAAACGAGCGCTTCCAAGACGTTAACGTCATCAGACATGATCGATTTGGGGGTGGTTCTGTTATGGTGTGGGGAGGTATCACTGTTGCTGGAAGAACGGATTTACATGTTGTTGCAGGGCGTGTTACAGGCCAGTACTACCGGGACAACATCTTGGCAGTCCATGTTGTGCCGTTCGCACGATGCCGGGGCCGTCGTTTCATCTTCCAGGATGACAACGCAAGATGTCACAGGGCCAGGATCGTTACAGGTTACCTCCAACAACAGAACATCACCACATTACCTTGGCCAGCACTGAGTCCCGACCTCTCCCCCATCGAGCATGTCTGGGATATGCTTGGACAGAGGTTACGTCAACGTCAACAACGTCCTGCCAATGTCCAAGAACTTGCTGCTGCGTTGCAACAGGAACGGGACAATCTGGACCAAAATGACCTTAGACGTCTCATTAGGAGTATGCCACGTTTGATCAATGCTTGTTTGGCAAACAGAGGAGGATTTACCCGTTACTGACTTTGTTGTGATGCTGTGGTAACTTTGCTGTTTGACCCCGGGTATCATTTTACCCTTATAATGGACAGTCTGTGACTTACTTAGACTAACGATCATTTGGAATAAATCGATGAATGTGAACTTCATTTCATTTTGTCATTTGTTTCTTCGTCAGTTTCATTAGGTGACTTTAATAACACTTAAAAATCAAATATCCCCTACTTTTTTTGAATAGTATAGATAAACATGTGGGTGTTTAGAAAAATATCCCCGGCATATTGACACCCAACAAACCATTCGGGGATTAGATTTTATTTCATCAAGACGAATTCTTCAGAAAGAGATGCATTGGGCTTAACAAATCTTGACAGCCCAAGAACTATTCTAGGAAGACATTGAAACCGTTCGAAATATCCTATATACTTAAAAATGGCCGATCTTCTGATAACCTGTGGAATATTCTAAACATAGATTTCAGCCGCTTGACATCCCGTGGGCTAGTCTAAACATAGTTGCCAACCAATTGACATTCCGCGTACTAGTCAAAACAAAGATCCCAGCTGTTTCATACCCCGTGAACTATTTTAAACAAATATTCCAGCCGTTTGACAGCCCTTGTACTATTCAAAACATGGCCGTACTATTCTAATAGACAGGAGGCTCAGTGTATGTATGTAATTTAGAGCCGATGATTGCAGACTTCCGTAACAGAAACCTGGCAACCTCCCTCCTGCAAAAATTCCTGGATCCGTCCCTGACTCTGTGGACTATTCTAAACGCACATGGTCCATGTATATGATATTATCCTACCCGGGATTGATGTGATAGAGAACACGCTAGCCAAGCCCAGGTGTTCCCTATCATATCCATCTGAGGTAGAGTAGGTTTATATCCGACATATACAACGTCATTTTACCCTTAAATTTAATGGGCTTTTCTATTAAAGAGCAACAATGATTGGATAATTGCTCGATAGTTTCCGCCAAATAGGGAAACACTTAATTAGTCACGTGAATGTATGTGCATGTTTTTGTTTATACGTCGCCATTTTGGAGTAATTGAATTGAAAGCATAAACAAAGTGGATAGTAATACGAATTCAGACGAATAATAAATCCTTTTTAGCCAACATATTGACGATGGAGTAGATGTGAATGCAATTACATCCCACCTCTACTCGTTGCCAATGGCAACCTTTGATGAAACTGTCCTGTTCATTTCCAATACATGCGTTAAAGTAGCCGTGTATCAGAAATGAACAGTACACTTTCGAAAAAGAGTACTGTTCATTTCTGATACACGGATACTTTTATACCGTTTAAGAAACTTATCAAGCTATAAGAAGCGGACGTTTAGTCCGACCCAGATCGCAATGATAACTGCTTGTTTCGTACTGCACTAGGCTAAAGTACATGAGACAACTAATCAAAATCATAGTAACAAAACAAACCGGTAGGAACTACATGGCAGTGCAAAAATATATGCAATGACATAAAATCAACATAACAACATATTACAAAAAACAACTATTACACATATCAATTGGCATCTATTCCATAATTTGGTTTGATTTATTATGCAAAACATATAAATGAGAATATTGAATAATTATTTTAACTAATTGTGATTCTCTTGCTAGACACTTCACAAGCCTTGAAAATAAGCAGGATATAAAAAAAAAACGCCTAGAAAGTTATAAATTTCATTACAATTAAATTTCAACGGACGAACTATGCGCCGATGCATACTTTCATCAGGAATGACCCACGTTTCGAATTTCCTTTACACTACACTACATCGCAGTCCTCCACGCCAAAGACAAATTGTTTTGACGATGTGGTCTAAACAAACACGTGTCTGTTTCACGCTCGGGGTTTCACAACAAGACGCACGTGTAAATACTACCATGAAATGTAACGTGAGGCACAGAAAGGGATAAATAAAAGAGCTGAAATTATTTGTCACTTTTCGGTTGAAACGACTCGATAATAAATACTATTTTTCACATTTTGCTTCACAATACTCGATAGAAATGTGATGTAAGTAACTTATTAGCACCTTTCCTCGGTGTATCGGTGAATATCAGGACAGTTTTGGTCGTGGGCCGCCTCGGCTCCGCCTCGGCTGAGCCCCCGACCAAAACTGTCCTGATATTCACCGATACACCTCGGAAAGTGTGCTAATAACTATTACATATCGATGCAGATCTATCAAAATCTTGAAGACAATTGTATCAAAAGGCAATCTTTCAGCTAATTCTGACAGTGAACCCCGATTGGAGGATTTGACTGACTGTTTTAAGTGGACTGTGACCAAAAATACTTTACAAAGGAACTCTTGGGCGATAAATACTTTCAAGTCTTTGAGTGTGTGGAGAAATAATCGAAATGTGGACGAAAAGAAATTTTTGAAAGATATTTTAGACATGGATAACCTCGCTAAATACGCCGATAAGTACGCCGTCTGGTGCTGAATGTTGCAAACGGTACAATAAAAACTTTTTTTTATTGTCATGACAGGTTGTTATGAGATATAACTGCTGTGCACATCAAAGGAAAAACTACCGCCAGTTATATATTCTAAGCTACAAACCGTGTTTTATACCCCGTGGGCTAGTGTCATTAGCATAAAGTACAATATCGTGTGGAACTCTTGTACAGCAACATGCCACAGTCTAAAAACTCACAGAAATTTGAATGTGATTTATTTAGTTTAACTTCTGACATCAAAAAAACTAACTTATACACACGGATTGCCTGTTTTAGGTACTTGAACGATGTATTTTACTGTATTTGCAGGTTATAGCGTGTAACCAAACAGATTGTACTTGTCCTTTAGGTTTCTATGGCGACTCCTGTCAGAATATATTTACAGGTAAAATCTAATTTATATGTAACTTGTCAACCAAGAAGTGACGTCATTTGTTTTCGAAGGGACTTTTAGAAGTCCCACAACTGCTATCTTGTGTGTTATGGATGACTTATTTATATATTTACTAATATGAAAAGGATACTCGTTTTAAATGTATTTTTCAGTTCCCCCATATGTACCCCCCCCCCCCCCCCGTCTAACCTGCATATGCAGGATCGTATCACTTTTTATATATTATCCGTTAAATATTTCAAGTAGTTTATGTCGCAATATAAATTCGAGCAATTAAGAACGCTTATTGCTATCTTTCAGATTGTACTGATGGAATATTGAAAGGAGCTGCAGCATTTGAAGAGTATCTCGTAACCATTCAACCTACGGTTTCGGATACACCCTTTGAGGTATTGTGTCTATTGAATTATGGTGGATGGACAACCATTCTAGATAGAAGTACGAAATGTCGCCACGAGAACTTTAACAGATCTCTAGCAGAATACGAGAAGGGGTTTGGTTATGTCCCTTTGAATAGTTGGATTGGGTTTGACAAAGTTCTACAAATAATGGAAAATCCAAACTCGGGTTTCAAATTAAACATAGTTATGTACTATAATACTGCCTGGGAATACTGCGAGACGTTTTATCCAAGTTTTACTCTGGTAAAAGCATCCGGGAGATATGAGATCAATGGTTCCTCCACATATAATCCCAGCGTCTCTCAATGTGGTGATACCATTTTTGGAGACAAGCCTTTGACAGGAAATCCATTTTCTACTTATGATGTGGATTATACCAATAACTATGCGTGTGCGAACAAATTTGGGGGTGGATGGTGGTTTGATGCAGATGATGATTGTAGCAAGGGATTTCTTATGGGAAGTATGGACGGTTCTGGGACTGACAATTTCTGGATCAACAATGCAGGAAACATACATATTCAAAGAGCTCAGATGAGAATTCAACGAATTCCGTAAATTCTAGAGGTTACATCTGTCCATCTTAGAGTAAAATGAACGAAAATACCATAACACATGTTGTGATTACGTGTATGGTTCGTTTAGAAATACCAACCGGGCTCATTTCATTTGTTTTGTAAACAATATCTTTATTCGAGCAATTGCATGCATACCCAGCGGTGCGCATTCAAACACCTCAGTCCTTTCTCCAAAGGCAATTCTGACTAAGTGAGCAGTCAAGTATAAACTGATCCACGATATCGCCCGAATCACCCAAGACACTGTTAACAAATACTACAAGATGTTTCTAAATCCATAAATGTAATATTTAGTTGACCTCTTTTAAATGTAAATATCTATTTTCTATAACGGGTGTCATACACGTGTAGGGCATTTTTACTCTTTCTAGAACACACGGGACCCTGTCCCATTTTTTTTATTCAACTGCTCCTTCTAGATTTTATTGCCGGTAATCTCTGAACATTTTTTTTAGGCGTTCCTTCAAGGATTCAGAAAGTATAAGCTCCGTGTATGTTAGTAAAATATCAAAAAAGCCCTGTGGATTTTCCACATCTCAAGATGGTGGCACTTCCGATTGAGCTACAAACGCCATTTTGTGTACGAATCAGTAGTCTCGTAGCTAGTTGCTAATGACATCGTTTAAGTCACATCGGTATGATCTACGTACATTCCAAAATTCATGAAAATCGTGCAACTACTAGTATTATAATTGTCAATTTGGTCTTAACTTCCGGAACAAAATCACAGCAACTAATTTTCGCCCCCAGTATCTATAACAATATCTTCTTTCCCTGGTGATCACTACGGCCGCTATTGACGGTGATTAAGTAGTACCTGTTTTTCTCAAATTTCAATGGTGTATAATTATGATAATTTGCATATCTATAACATTATATTTCATCATCGGTCACTCTTTGGCATACTTTGAACACTTTGATTATTTAGTTGTAAATAACATCACGAAGTCACACAGTCACAGTGCCAAATTGTTTGTCATGGACTCTTTGACGTTTTCATTCATATAATGACCCGTGATTGCAATGGGTTAATAAACTTGAACACAAAATGGAAAACCCCATAGTTAACGCAATCAAATTTTGTGCCTGATTCAACTTTTGTCCTTACACCCCGACACCCATCATACCTTTAAACGGGTTTTGCGATGTCCATATAGATCTGCAACCACACAGGATTCTTCCAGAACATATATCGTACACGGGGCAGGGTATGGGTCTCTTTTTTAGAATGCCTAATACCACTCCCAATTTGTACATTATTATAAATAAGCATTCTTTCTAGATTGTAATGCAAGCTTGTAATACTATTGTTAATCACACTTATGTTTCGCAAGACTTTTGTGGTTGAATATCTTTTAGTTTTAATTGATGTTCATTAATGAAGTCTTGTGTTTATTATGGTGGCGCTTACTGGCGAAACGCCACCCGCTTAAAGATACATTAAGTAACATTTAGATGAAGAGCCAAGTTATCACTTTTTGTAGTTTTGATAAGATGTGTGCATTGAATTCAAGGCTTGTCCTCGCTCTATTTTTAAATTAAATCATTAAATGGCCTGCCATTCTAATCTATTTAAAATCTGTGTCATCCGATGTCATAACGAGTTGATATTTGGCGTTATAATGAATGTCTAATTCATAATTTATACAACATTTAAAGTCTAAAAAAAAATCCGCAACAGACTAATTTACCTGTTGAATCATATAACTTTAATAGTAATTTTAAACTGACGTTGACAAAATCTACTGAAATATAACATAATTACAAGTCCTTGCTTTCCCCTATACCATCAAAGTTGTGCTACATAAATGGAAAACTTAATCGATTTCAAGATAAAATCATTAAGTACCTATAAAAAAATGTTAGCGTCATATTGATCTCATTGATCTATCCAAGCAGAAAATCATTTGAGATTAAAATTGATTGGGGGTTTTACGTAGACTACCCAGAATAAAAAATGTTGTTTAGAAAAACAAAAACTGGTAAATGGGAAGTGATCTACAACATGTTCAACATGAAGATTTAAGATCATACTTTGCTTTCGGTAATGTGCAGTACACAATTTTGCTACATAATAAAACGTGCATCTTTCTAATATTTTATATTTTACAAGGGTTAGAACCAATTCAGATGAGTCATTCAAGAATACCAGGGATGTGTAACGTTTTAGTTTAAAACTCATACCACAGTACTAAGTGATGTTCATCACTTGAATCCATACGTATTGTCACCATGTATCTTGGGTAATTTTGAGACTAACACGAGGAACTTTCCGTCTAACCTTCACCGAATTCCAACTATCACGGGCTGCTGCACGTGCAGCGAAATATGTACATAGGTTTCCCCTCCGAATCAATGAGCAACAGGGAGAAGGGGATGGGTAGAAATTAGTGGTTCATAATTGCGTATTTGTCAGGGTTTTTTTAAGATTTTGCAGCGCTTGGTTCGTAGGTTGACCATTAATAGACTGTGCATCACTGAATATGTCCTTTAAAGAAGTATATGAAATGAAATCGGGTTATGTGTTTTACATTTCTGCGCTAATGAAGACGGGCTTATGTCACACAGTATGCTGGGGGGGGGGGGGGGGGTGCCCGGACAGTGCGTTGCAGCCTACTCTTATTTCTAATTCCAACGAATAGTCCTTGCCAGACCCACTGCACTGCACCACTAACAAGGGGAGGGAAACCATGCTAGAAATTTTCGCATAATTTTCTACCGGGAGCGAATCCTGGTTTATGTAATACCATTGGTCTTTTTTCAGACGGGAATCACGGTGGCTAAGTGGGTAAGGCTCTGGCTCACTAGCCTGGAGGTCGGGTGTTCGATCCCGGCATTGGCCGAGAAAGTTCATCTCGTATTTCCGGCGTGATTTCCCCTTGTCAGTGATGCAGAAGTAGGACCTGACAAGGACAGCTGCCTTATCGTTCGGATGGGACGAAAAACCGAGGTCCCGTGTATACATTGGCTTGCACGTAAAAGATCCCTTGGCAGTTGGAATTCGATATAAGAGTGGGCCGTAGCGCTGCTGCCCGGGCAAAATTACCCCCACAGCACACTGTATGGCGTATGCCCGTCTTCCATTAGCCCCGGTAAGGTGCAGAAGAGTAGGACGTTAAACCCCATTTCATTTCATTTCTTGATGATAGACATATATCATTGTTAACATTTACTGATTTTCATATTACCAGTTATTCAATCTCCCTTCATGTTTACAGGATCATTTTGTTATACAAAAAACTAAGTGACGCGTTTTCTATCGCGCTCAGTATATTTTTAGTTGCATATTTAAGTCCACGATTTATAAGTTCATATTTATCTGGCCATACACACTGTCATTAAGTGTCGGTCCCCATAATTGAGGACAGTAATTAATGTAAGTGATTGGTTTATGCTACATTATGAAGACCATAATCAGGTGTCTTAAATTACATGCTTAATGTCAAAGGTCCTCGATAAGGGGGGCCGACATCTAATGCACGCGCGTGTACTCAAAAGACGGTGTTGATAAAGTGGCGTCGATTTCTGAGCGTGAGTCACGTGTGACATGCGCAAAATCATATTTGTGTGTCATCTCTTATAGAAGATAAATTATCATTCTTTCAAACAGTCGGAGGAGATATTGTGTAGTGAATATAGATACAGAATTGAATTTATGTTCGCTAATCATTATTCATTTCATCGAAATATTGTTTTAAACGCTGTCCTCAATTTGGTATATATTGACCGATGTCCTCGAAACATAAACACTATGTTTGTGTGTGTGTGTGTGTGTGTGTGTGATGGTGAGTGTGTGTGGGGGTGTCTGATGGGTGTGTGGGGGGGGGCGGTGGGTGGTGACTTCGCTTACAAATAATATGGCGAATGTGCCCAGTGCCCTATAGAGTGTTCATATGAGATGTTGCACTGATGATGGTGACAATAATATTCGTCCATATTAAAAGCTGTGTGTAAAAACAAGAGAGGTTATCCGACATATTTTTTATTTATCGTTTTCTATTCGTCGTCGGATGAAGTTATAGTAATAAGAAATTCTTGTGTAGGCGCTAGGAGCGGTTGGTGGGCAATTCCTTACGCCATAAGAGGTTATACCTGCCAAAACGCCATTGCAAACTGCAGGCCCGCCACTATCGCCCTGAAAAACGAAATTTCAAAGATCATTACACGGATACTTCAACTACAAACAACTATAATGGACATAATAATAACTGTTGAAGGATAAAGGGGGTTTGTTCTGCACGAATTACAAAAAAACTCAATGTAGTCATTTCAACACAGTGATAATACCGATATTAATACGAGATATTGACTCTCATACCGGTGGATGATTCAGACGGTCATATCACTGCAAAAATTCAAACTGCTGTCACATCTACTTAAATTGTCGCATCTAACCGATCATATATAACCTACATAATAAAATATTTCTTACACTGCAAGGGCCACGCCTTCTGTTGTTGGATAAAAAGCACAATATACCACCAAATATGTTACTGAAATATCTGCTACATTCTTCATTGGAGATAGCCGTACTACTTGCATACTGTAGAATATCACTTGCAGGGCCGCCTCCTGAAATTATAATACAATAACCCGATAAATTAAAGTATTTCTTTGACTGTGTCGGGCATAAAAAAATAACCACTTAGGGGATACATGGAGTGTATTGATGGCCTGGCGATGCGTTAAATGTCGAAGGGGGGCTTTAGATATACAGTATGTGTGTGGTGGTGTCTAGGCCCGGCGTAGGATCTGGAAAATCCCATAATCAGGTGATTCTACTCCTTGTCACCTACAAACTTGGGATCGAAACAACATGCCTTGCACGCGTAAGACCTCTCCATCACCCTACCTGAACACGCCTCGGTCAAAATATACTGTATACAAATATACAGTTGGTTTCTGTAATGTTGTGAGATTTATCATCTATTGGTCATAACATTGTTATGTTCTTAAAGTCTAGTCAAAATAAAAAAAAGAAATGACCAAATCATAAGATATATTTGCGACGACTTCGAATACCTCGCTATGTTTTATTATGTAATGTTGTACATTCCTCAAGCGGTGGACACACTAGCCGAATGATTCGGCCGAATCGTTCGGCCGAATCAATCGGCGTCAAAATTCGCCTAGTGTGTCCACTGTTATTCGGCCGAATTTCTATTCGGCCGAATGATTCGCCCGAATCAAACAAGTTTGATATATTCGGCCGAATATTTAATCGGCCGAATGATATTCGCCTGGTGTGTCCGCTTCGCCGAAGCATTCGGCCGAATGTAGAATTCATTAGCCAATCGTCACTCAGATCGAGAAGTCACGTGATTGTTTGAAGACATTGACGCCGCCATGTTTTGATCATGTGACGTGAAAGGTGACGTAATCGAATGGTGAATCGGGCGAAGCATTCGGCTGGTGTGTCCACCCATTCGGCCGAATAAAATTCGGCGCCGATTGATTCGGCCGAACCATTCGGCCGAATGATTCGGCTAATGTGTCCACTGCTTAAAATCAACTCCTGACACAAACATTGTTCGTCTGTTTATCCTTGCCATTAGCAGCTTCGATCTGTTCTTCTTGTGCTTCACGTTTTATCCAGAACGCAGTTTCCAATACGACCAAATAGTTCTTCACATCGAACGACATTGTTGCATACAACATGAATAAATATAAACGAACATTATTCGTGTCATTCCTTACGTATCAAGAAGCTGACGTTCTTGGTGTACGCACACTCCGTTATAATAAGTAGTGTCTAGAACGCTGATGAGAGCGCACGTATTTGTTCAACAAATTGTAACGGAATGTATACCAGATGTTTGCCTGGTGGTGTTTCTCATCAACCACTGATTGGCAATTCTGTTTAATTCTGTCAACAATTAAGTTTAACTCTTCAACCACTGATGGACAGTGTTGCTTCTGAAACACTGATGGACAATTTATTTATTTTTTATTTTTTTTGTAAAAGTCAACTTACCGCGAGTTGCTCCCCAGCCACTCAGGATACAAGAAGATCCGACAAAATTTTGTCCTGGCCTTGCTAATTTGACCGGTTTAACAGTCTTGGTGTAACAAACCTTGCCAGATAGCTTCAATATAGCTAAATCATTTTGTAGTCTTTCAAAGTTGTAACTCGGATGCTAAAATAATAAAGAGGGAAAATACGATTTTGTATGGTGAAGCTGTCAGTCCTACGTCTTTACAGATGAATATACATGACTTTTAGGCCATAAAAGATAATATTCTGCCTCTCAGACAATCCTTGAAAAGAGGGGCGGGAGGGGGCTTTATAGGACGGGGTTGGGTGTATTTCATGCATATTCTTTTTAAATGGTTCGTGCGGCTAAATGGCCACGAATCAAATACCATTGACCTATTTCACGAAGTGTACGTAGAGTTAAATTAACCTGAAAAACGTTTGATTTACGTGAACGTTATAGCCTTGATATTCACCATTCACGAAGGTAAATATGTATGGAGTTTGTTTTGAAACGAGAGACATGGACAATAGCTATGAAAACACTTTTTCAAACATTGACAGGGGTCCTATTTGCCCCAGACAAGGTAATACTTTGATCAACAGCGAATCAGCCAGGGAAATAATTTGAAAATGTATTTTTCAAAGCTGCTCAAAAGCAACAAGGATTATCGTTATCTCAACATGAATTATTCCTGTCAAATTTACTAACATTGATTCATTGATGCGGGCGGACAGAATAGCTATGTACAACCACATTAACAAGTCGGTATAGAAAAATAAACTCCAACTTAGAATAATCAAATCTTAGCAAATCTGATTAATTCAGAATACTTACAATGTGTGCACGGCATATTCTGAAGATTTGTTCAGTATTGTCGTTACTGCTTAATCTATTATCACCAAGGACAACAACGATTCGTTTGAGGCTATAACAAACAACGCACAATTCAGGCTACCATAATCATATTGTATAAACTCAAAAAATGGTGCATAAATCAGTATGAACTAATGTACAATAAACTCCAAATAGTCAAATTGGTCTACGTTTAATCCCCTTTATATTTTGGAGAATAAAAGGTTTAATTTTATGTCAAAGGCCTTTAAAATCCCCTGATTAGTGCTGAACACACTAAGTCAATGTTTTCAAGCAACTAAAAACCGTTAGCTTTGATCTGACAATGGAGACCGGTGCCCTAAACTGTTTGGATAAAACCAGACTTTTGTTTGATAAAAAAAATAACGTGCATGTTGGGTCACGATCGATGCTGTTAACTTACTTAAAACCGGAAACACAATGGGCGGCTGTTAGAACTGTGTTTCTTCCAATCAAAACTCCACCACAGAAATGTACGAATAATTTATTATCCAGTTCGAAACGAAGTGAGGTTTGATATGGGTATTGTCCAGGAGAAGCGTTATTTCCACCAACAATTCTTGCAACACCAGCAGCTGAAATTAAAAGAAAAGGTAAATTATGATTTGATTTTTCCAGATCGGTGAATTCGGCTCCTTTCGTCAGATCTTCACAACACGGTATTCGTTCCTTGTTAGAAATGTGTTGCCCAACCTTATAGCTTTTTCTTATTCCTTGCCCGCTTTCCGATACACATATCATTTGTTACGTCTTGCAGCGTGGGTTAGTTATTTGTTATTAAATTAAATTTGAAATGCGACCTATTTCACTTTCAAACGCGACATATTCCCGTCACGAGGATCCGATTGAAGCGTTGACTGGACGAAACCACTTGCATTCGACAGACTTTGCATTATGGCCAAATCTATTTCAAACTCCAGTTGCCAAAGGTCCTTTACGTGCACGTTAATGAGTATACGGTAGCTTGGTTTCCCGTCACATCCGAACGACAATGCACTGTTCTTGCCAAGACCTCCTTTCTTCATCATTGACAAGGGGAAACTGCACCGGAAAACCCAGAGAAATTTCTCGTTCAGCATCGGAAGCGAATCGGATATCCCCTCATTAGCGAGAGAGAGAGAGAGAGAGGGAGAGATGGGTTTAACGTCCAGTCGACACAAACTAGGTCATTTCAAGACATATGCTTTAATTTTATTTCAATAATTCGCTTGCGCGTAGGGGTCTTTAGCTGTGGGGGGAAACCGGAGAAAACTCACGAGGCTGGACAGGCGACCCTACTCCTTGTCACGTACAACCGGGAATTCGAAACCACGCCAGTTGACTCAATGGCAGGCTATATGTTACACCTTCGTTAGCGAGCCAGCGTCATACTCACTGAGTGACCTTGTTTTAAAGTAACTGTATTATTTTTAAAGCAAACATACCTGGTAGTTGATTATTTATAATCACATCATTGGCTGCACCTGTAAAATTAATAGATACACATATAACAGGAATGGGCTGCTCCGGACCACGGATAGGGGCGTACGTAGTGGTCGAAGTTCCGAATATTTATTGCTGGGGTAGGGGTCTAATCAAAGAATGAAATTAAAGTAATTTTTTTAAATTTATTATGTGATTTTATGAACTCTTAACGGCAAAGCAACTGGTCAATAAAAGTCCCTCGTTTTCATATAAGCAGATGTAACTGAAATCGTTCTTTGTTTTTCTATTGGTGTAGGTCGATTAAAATAACACATACCAGGCTGTGGATCACGTATTATCACATTATCAACTGGATCTTGGAGTGAGCTAAATAAACCTGTAAAATTAATAAATAATACAGTTATAACAAGAACATATCATTACAATTGATTCCGTTTGTGTTAGTTGATTTACACTATGGTATCTAGCCAAATAAACAATCATATTAAAATACAGATCTATATTTCGTTTCCTTTTTTATATACTTTCGATGGCCTAGACTTCAAGCAGAACACGAGTTAAATAACAACTCTTCCAGATCATAGTGTAGTAAAGAGTAAAGACAAGTAAAACTAAAATTTGAACTATAAGAAGTCAATGATCAACAAATTTGAGAAGGGATTCCTTTTCTGAATCCTTTCAGCCTACACGTTTTCGACAACAATAACATAGTAGTATATTTGACAATGAAATGAAATGAAATGGGGTTTAACGCTTCTGCACCTAACCTGGGCTAATGGAAGACGGGTGTCATCCAGCGTGCTATGAGGGAAATTTTGCCCGGGCAGCGGCGCTACGTCCTACTCTTATATCGAATTCCAACTGCCAAGGGATCTTTTACGTGCACGCCAATGTGTACACAGGACCTTGGATTTTCGTCCCATCCGAACAACAAGACAGTTGTCCTGACATGGGGGAACCGCGCTGGAAAATCGAGATAAACTTTCTTGGCCGATGCAGGAATCGAATACCCGTCCTCCAGGCTAGCGAACCAGCGCCTTATCTATGGCGGTATATTAGTGCCAAAATTCTAACATGCTATCGTCTAATTTCTAACCTCCATTCATGTAACTTCTAACCTCCATTCATGTAACTTCTAACTTCCATTCACGTAATTTCTAATTTAAGACAATGTATAATTCAACTTCTTTATTTGTTCAGTGTAAATATCAATTCTATTTCATCTTATTTCTATTATTGTGGCGAAAAATGTCTACTTCATTGTGGTATTACATGTTAAGCATGAACGGCAAACAAATTTAGAATTTTGATACTTCGACCTAGCAACCATCATTATGACATCGTTTGGTGTCGCCACTGTGTGCTCAATTTGATGATTGCGCACCTGATCGGGACCATAATTGGTATAAACGACCCATTCTTCGTTTGGTTGAAGGTTGGAAGGAGTGCTGAGAGAGAGAGAGAGAGAGGTCACTTAGTATTAAACTCAGTATCTGTGTAGGCCTATCCATAACATTTATACCCTGTGTTAATATAGACCAACTGCATATAGATATTAATTATTGGCTCAACCGTAAAAAAAAATAAAATAAAATTCTCCAAATCCCGTTTAGCTTATATTTGAAATAGAAAATGAAATGAAATGAAAGAGGGTTTAACGCCCTACTGTTTCGTTCCGAACCGGGCTAATGGAGACGGACATACGCCATACAGTGTGCTTTAGGGAAATATTACCCGGAGAGCGGATCTACGACGTGGACTTATATCGAAGTCTAACGGTCACGGGATCTTTTACGTGCACGCCAACATGTACATGGAACCTCGGGTTTTCATTCCATCGGAACGACAAGACACTAATAAGGGGGAACCACGCCAGAAAATCTGGATGAACTTTTTTCGAACAATGCAGGGATCGAACTCCCGACCCACAGCCTAGCGAGCCTGCGTCTTACCTACTTAGCCACGGTATTCGAAATAATATTTGCAAACCATACATTTATATCACGTTCAATGTTGTTTAGAGGGTAGGATGGCCGAATGGTTAGCACGTGCACGCTGTAACATAAGGTTAAGTTCTGTCATTGAATGAACTGGCGTGGTTTCGATTTCCCGTTTTTACGTGACATGGAGCAGGGCCGCCTTTCCAACATCGTGGGTTTTCTCCGGGTCCTCCGGTTTCCTCCCACTGCTAAACACTCCTACGCGCAAGCGAATTATTGAAATACAATGAACGGTGTTAATACCGAAATGACCTGGTTGGTGTCGAGTTGATGTTAAACCCCATGTCCCCATCTCTCTCTCCCGATGTAGTTTTCAATTTTAACACTCAGGCAAGCCACTCAATATGACGAAGAGGGAGTCGTTTGTATCAATAGAATGGTTCCGATCAGGTGCTCAATTCCCAAACTGAGCACACGGTGGCGACACCAAACGATGTCATAATGATGGTTGCTAGGTAGATGTATTAAAATTCTAAATTTGTTTGCCGTTCATGCTTAACATGTAACACCACAATGAAGTAGACATTTTTCGCCCCAATATTAGAAATAAGATGAAATAGAATTGATATTTACACTGAACAAATAAAGAAGTTGAATTATACATTGTCTTAATTAAGAAATTACATGAATAGAAGTTAGAAGTTACATGAATGGAGGTTAGAAATTACATGAATAGAAGTAAGAAATTAGACGAAAGCATGTTAGAATTTTGGCACTAATATACCGCCATACTTATCCACTTAGCCGCGTGATCCCCGTATTGCGATTCTCGTATGTCTTACGAATGTTTAAGGGTAGACTTGAGCATCATATTAGACATATTATAATCCTTTTTGAAATAGTTCTCCTCTGTCATTGCCTGTATTGCATACGCGAGCAGTTAAACATTTGTAATTTTTTCATCCATGCCTACGTGATCATAGTATGACTTTACCCGACTGTTAGGCTCGAGATTAATTGACACGTCATGCCTTGGCCTGACATGAGCTGATGATGCGTAGTCTACTCATTTATAATGACCCAATCTCGGTGGCTTAAAGACGGTGTATTCAACAAGGCACACGTGGATTTTAAATATGTAAATTAAACGCCACAATTTTTCAAACACACAAAGACTAAGTAAACATGCTCTGTTTCTTGAAATGGAGAGGGGAATAATACTTCTCGATATTCACGAAGTATACCTTGTGTTTTTGACTAAATATGGGGAAAATAAAATGTTGGTCGACTAGCTTCGTGTCTTTTCTCGAGCGTAAGTTTCTCACAACGGCAAGCATTTAGACTCTAGACTCTTGCAGATCTTGAAACGTGTTGCATAGTCGGTCAAAATAAAACAGGCCGTGCTAAAGAACGGCACAACGAAGCATAACTATAACAAGAGACCCAAGGGCTTTAATTGTCCAGGGTGGGGAGAGGGGTGGACAGCCGAATGCTCGAACATTGCGCCTTAGAACATAAGGTCTGTCATTTAAGCCAAATGGTGTGATTTCGAGCCCTTGGTGTGGTCATCTGCCTAAAATCGGATGTTTTATCCGAAAATATTGGTCATCAAAACGGTACAATATGAAGATCTAATTAGTTTGATGGCGATGTTGATGCGTGGATAATGGGTTTACCTGTTACAGTGGCAATAGATGCAGGACCCGATCTGGAATTGACTAGACAGAAAAAATGAAAATGCATAAATTAAAACTCATATTTTCATAATGAATAAAATTCGTTTGTCATTGTAGAATTTATAGAATATTTAAACGATTTTTCATTATTATCTTTAAAGGGCTTTTAGTGAATGCGACATATATAAAACAACATGCAACTTAATGGATAATATCCACTAGGTTTATTGCTTAATGACGGTAAGAGTCCTACACATTGAAACGCTGTGCACAGTTAATAAAGTGAATGTTATGCATAAAACTGTCTGTTATTATTATGATTAAATAAGTAATTAGACGTTTTGTTGCTACAGAATGTCAAGTTTAGTGAGTATTTGGACATTTAGTCGCCACAGAATTTCCAATTTAGTGAGGTAAGCCACAGTGATTTTGAGCTTGTCGTGTAAATAAAGGTCTAATTAATAATTTCTATAAAATCTAAACCTACATAAAGACATGTTTAGCTCTTGCATAATGTATGTTTAATAAATATGTTTGTGTTATGTCACATATTGGTGTGTAAGGTATGAGGCTTGGCATTTAACGATACGTCTTAACGATGGATTTAAAAATATGGGGGTCACGGTGGCTAAGTGGGTAAGACGCTGGCTTGCTAGCCTGGAGGTCGGGTGTTCGATCCCAGTATTGGCCGGGAAAGTTCACCCAGATTTCCCTACGTGGTTCCCCTCTTGTTGGTAGGACGGAGGGCCTGGCAAGGACAGCTTTCTAGTCGTTCGATGGGACGGAAAACCGAGGTCCCCTGCACATATTGGCGTGCACGTAAAAGATCCCTTGACAGTTGGAATTCGATATAAGAGTAGGTCGCAGTGCCGCTGTCTTGGCAAAATGTCCCTCATAGCCCAATGTATGGCGTATGTCCGTCTTCATTAGCCCAAAACAGTAGGGCGTTAAACCCATTTCATTTCAGTTAAAATATATACACAACGTGAGTCCTAAGAAGAGTAATTACAAATATAACCAGAGACATCTGGTGATTGGTTTGTCGAATACCGATAGTACTACGATTACGATATACTACCGGGATTTGTTCTTTATAAAATCTGACAACCATTCAAATATTAAAAAATTTTTTACACGTATACCCCAAAGCGGTCCCACATTACGAAGCCCCGCATACCAATACAGACAATTTGATTAGTCAAGACGTTTGAGAGATCTGAGCACCGACTTCAAACAAGTAGTCAGATGTTATTGTCGTACAAAATAAAACTAAACCCAATTAACATATAATTCAAATCAGATTGAATTTACTTACTATTGTAGTAATTTTTAATATTTCCATTGTCATCTTCCACTTCACACACATCGTCTCCTCCTGAATCGATATTTAAAACTAGGTGGTTCACAAGTATCTCAATATCAAATAATTATTGATTCAGGTAGGATTAAACAATACACCTAATATTATATTGTTCTATTATCCGTGACTGTTGTTGCATCTACTCTCTCTATTCAGATAACTCTTTTTATGGAGAAACGCCACCTAATTGTCCAGTATACCCCAATCACAAAGTGGCTATGTGATTAAGGTGAGTTCGATCCCCGTGTTGCCCGACAAAGCTCCTCTGCATTTTCCGGCGCGAGAATCTGGTAAGCAAGAACTATTGACAATTCGATGGAAACGCCGGTCCGGCGGCCATTTTGAAAAAGCGCCCTAACGGAAAGAGGTTCAGGATAGGGCCTGTTTACCTCATATATTCTTGTTCAGAATAAAAATCTGGTCTAGAAAAACCACACGAGAAATTCTACCTCTCCAGGTGGCACCTCCCTCAATTTTAACCAGGACTAGAGAGCAAAAGTCAAGGCATATACAATGCTTGAGCTCTGGGCGGTTCTGTAGACAGACACTGTATATTTTTGAGAAAGCAAACCCCTTTGTTAGGAGAGACCATTGAGTTTCAAGTGACAACATCTGGATTAAGAGATATAGAGCTCGAGAATAGATCTATAAAACTGTAGAAACCGTACTTTTGTTTCTATTTTCTTGTTTGCTAATCATACGATATTTTGGGACTGATAAAGTTGGATATCTGAGTAACATTTAACGATACGTCTTAACGATGGTGTTAAAAATATGGGGGTCATAGTTGCTAAGTTGGTAAGACGCTAGCTCGCTAGCCTGGAGGTCGTGTGTTCGATCCCTGCATTGGCCATGACGTAAAACCGAGGTCCCGTGTGTGTACATATTGGCGTGCACGTAAAAGAACCCTTAACAGTTGGGATTCGATATAAGAGTAGACCGTAGTGCCGCTGTCCAGGCAAAATTTCCCTCGTAGCATACTGTATGGCGTATGTCTGTCTTCATTAGCCCAGTTCGTAGCAGATCAGTAGGATGTTAACCCATTTCATTTAAGTTAAAAATATATACACAAAATGTTTTCAGGTCTTACACGTATACCTAAAGCTTTCCCACATTACGAAGCCCCAGATACGAATACAGGCAATTTGATTAGTCAAGAGATCTGAGTGATCTGAACATCGACTTCAAACCAGCAGGCTGGTGTTATTGTAGTACAAAATAAAACGAAACTTAATTAACATTTAATTCAAATCAGCTTGAATTTACTTACTATCATCAAAGTCATCTTCTACTTCACACACGTCATCTTCTCCTGAATCGATATTTAAAACTAGGTGGTTCACAAATATCTCAATATCAAAAAATATTATTGATTACGATAGGATTAAACAATATAACTAATATTATATTGTTCTATTATCTGTGGCTGTTGTTGGATCTACTCTCTCTATTCAAATAACATTTATATGGAGAAAGCTGTCTACAACAAGAAACCTTTACTTTAAATGGGCTACAAGCATTATAGGATTTTAAACGTGGTAAATAAATAAAATGGTTTCAGGGTAGAAGCGAAATTTTCTATAGCATGCTTCTCGAGAATATGTTTCTAAAGGATTTTCTCTGCCTTTAAATTGTCTCCAACGTATCAAAAGATGTAGGAAATGTCGTGAAATAACTGTCAGCCATCTTGTTTGAAGCAGAAACAGAATTAAGGTTGGTAAGCAAGTCCTATACCTTACTTGAGACTTGTGCTTAGATAAGATCAAAGTTGCGCTTAAGTTTTTTCTAGGAACACATAATAACGTACTTGTGCTTACACTGAAGTCTACTTAAAATCTAAGCACAAGGACAAGAATTTTCTAGGAACATAAAATGCGATACGTTTACTTAAATGCAAAGTCTACTTGAAATCTAAGCACAAGAACGTGCTTAAGAATTTTCTAGGAATCGGGCCCAGACTTATCTTTGTTAACCTAGTTCTCGTTGTCACTGGTACTAGCTAACGACTCCAGTACATCTTTACAGAACTTGGGTAACCTCTACAATATTTAGGCCCTATAATGTTATACAAACGCTAGATTATAAACTTACAATCGTGTTTAAATCCGTTGAAAATCAAAACCATCCGATAGGCGTGGCGTGTGAATGAATGTCTAATCTATGATTTAAATAACATTTGAAACGAAACGAAAGATCTGCATTAGGCAGATTTAACTTTTATATAATGCATGTTTAACGACAATTAATGTGAATACTGGTATAGCTAATATCAAACATAAACAGAATATTCAACAAACCTGCGACTGAAGCAGTCAGTATCACCAAACTCAACACAAGTTTTGACAACATCATTTTACTCTTATCCAACACACGGGTCGACGAAAAGAACAATACAAAAATCACGTAAATACTTTTCTTATATTTTATGTTTGCTAAAAATGATTAATGAGCACCGAAATTAAAGAACCTGTCACTTTACCTTCCTTTCAAACGAGGTCACGTCACCACTTGAAATTATTTCAATGGTTTTTAAACCGTTGCATTTGAAGAGTTGTGATTAGTTCTGTATGGATCAAAACTGGAAGACTTTTGGAGTAAGCAGGAGTCTAATAAAATATATTTCTGACATATTATAATTTACAAAAAAGATACCATATAAATTAAGACGAACCAGATGTAGTAACAGTTATTCAAAGAGTCGTCACTTTAAGAAGGATGTGAAGCAGTTTCGCTTTAAAAATGAGCACCAGTTATATATTACTATAACAAACGTAGCTCAAATATTTGTATTATTGTTGGATAATGTCTATTGTTTAATTCTCTATCCCATATTTTGGTAGCAAAACAATTCAAGAATTATAACTTTCAAACGTTGTATTTGTTACTCTCAATAACAGTATTATGACTACTGTGTTGCTCGCATCCACACGGATCAGCAAGGATGACATCGGCGCGACTTAATGAGTCCCCCATATTAACTTTTTTCTTCCGACAAATTAAATTCTAAAACATTTTTTGTATGTATTAGAAAAATAAGTAGTTGAAAAGTATTTCCTATTTAGTATAATTGGGTATTAAAATGAGTAAAAGGCATCATTTTGCCCGAAGTAATTACGTCTTATGTAAACAATGCACGCGCCATTGAGCCAATGATTGACGCCGCGTGATGTCATTGCACGTGTTGAAGACAGTCATCTGTGACAGAGATAATTCATAATTCTCTGTGAAACAAATCGGCTCACATCATGACCCACACTGATCAGCAGTGAATATTCATTAAACCGCTACAATCACTAATAAGGATGAGATCGATGCGACTTAATAAGTTAATGAGCCACAAATATTAACTTTTTTTCCTCCGACAAATTAAATTCTAAAAACATTTTATGATACGCCCATATTTTGCAAGAGATGGATAGTGAACACGTTATAAACAAACGCGAGTATATGTACAATCAGGGGCCATAATCCAAAATATTATGATCTGAAATGCACAAATTAATAACAAAAGGGGCTGAGATATTTGGCATACAAAGACATGTTTCATCAAAATCGGATAAAATTTTGACCTCTATAAGTATAGGACCCATAACCTTTTTATTACACACTGTTACGCAATGTTCGTTCAAAGAGCGAGCAATTTGCCGGGCAGTTTCATTTCGATTTTCTTGAAATTCAACTTCAACCTTCAATATGTACAGCTTCGCTGAAATCCGATACAAAAGTGTGGTCATTAATGGATTTAATTTTGCGGAAATGGATTTCCTTTCTTTCTAACCCTGGACGGCACGTAGAAAAATAGACTTTGACAAATAAAATACTCTGCATCAGCGATATTTGCATTATCACGAAACAAGAATGAGGTCAAGCGTATTTTCCGAGACATGCGTTGTTTTCTCTACGAGCTTGATTTAATGAAAGATTTTGCGTCATTGTTCAGCTTGGTAGTGACATCGATATTGAAGTCTCCAATAAAGGCGCAATTGTTATATTGACAAAGTGATTTACATGCATATTCAACAAAATTAATTTTGCAAAGAAAGTTTCAGTTTGAACAGGATGGTTCTCAGAATAAGGTGGCCGATAAACAGTAATCACGATAAATGTTACAGTTTCGAGAGAAATCATGAATTCTGCAAACTCGATATACTCGGATTCGTGTGAATTAACAATAACAACGTGCAAAAAGTTATGTAAAGTTAACGTCTTATGTAAACAATACACGCGCCATTTAACCAATGATTGACGTCGCGTGATTTCACGTCACGTGTTGGAAGTAGTCATCTTTTAGAGATATATTTAGAAGACTTTCGTAATGTCATATCTACACAAGGATAAATTCAGAAAAAAATAATAAGTAGTCTGCACTATCTTTTCTTTAGGTTCTGAAAACAGTAACGCCTACGGCAATGAACCCACATTCTATATCAACTGTTACATGTCAGCTATTTAGCTGACAGTACTTTCTACGAAGACACCATAAAATCGCGATATTAAGGTGGAGCAATTCTGTGGAAAGCGTATTCAATCGATGGTTTTAATTTTCCAAGTTATAAGAAATGCTAATTTTCTGTTAAAGCGAGAATTTCATATTTTCTAAGAGAGTCAAAGCATGATTATTTCTATATCTTTTGTTCAAAAGGGTGTCAACTCTCTATTATACTTTCTTAGGTATTATTTCTCACACTTGAAAATCATTCACACCGGAAATAATGATATAACTTATAATTCCCTCCCTTGTTTTTCTATTCGCTTTGCATTTGAAGTTGAAAATGATATTTTTGCCAATTTCTCAACTAGCAATAGTGAACTATAGGATGACCACACGGTAGAATTGAGCTAAGAACGAAAATAATTTTGACTAAAAACAAAAAAATTTGAATGGTTGCTGATAACAGTACTTTTGAACAGGAACATACATGTCTTACCTATCACGACCAATACAGTGGACTGTTAACACGGTGTTTCTTCCAATTAACGACCCCCGCAGTAGTGGTTATATTGTCCACTTGATATGGGAATTGTCCAGGAGACGCGTTTCTTCCACAAATAATCCTAAGTGGATTTGTTGGAAATTAAAAATTAAAGGGACGTAATAAGACCCCAAACGAATATTTCAACCTGTTTCTTCATCTCAAAGTCAATTTATACCAGTGACGCTACGTTAGAAGCACTTTTATATCCGGAAACACATTGCACCAGACGACCTTGTTACCTAAATTTGAAATGCTATAAACGTGTTAAGCTTTCAACAGGCAAAGCATTGAGCCAATTTATTGTTTAAATTGGTTGCCAACTGGCTATAAGTTCAGTGTTTTGACGAATGAATGAACGCCTCGTCATTTTCTGCAATTGCCGAACATTGGACATTACCAGTTACAGATTATTAAGTTGTCCGATAATGCACATTCTTAAATTAGACAAAGGTATGTAAAAACAATTCAGTAAAAAGAATAAAAGACAGCTGTCCTCCGTCCTGCATCACTGACACGGAGAAACCACGTCGGAAAATTTGGATGAACCTTCTCGGCCAATGCAGGGATTGAACACCCGACCTCCAGGCTAGCGAACCAGCGTCTTACCCACTTAGCCACGTGATCCCCTGATGCCTTTGACGTATCGCCCATAGGCCCACACATATAAAATATACCACAAACTAAACAAAAGAAAACAACCCAAAACGCAAGCACATGCAAACAGACCGAATAATTGTGAGAGCGCCTGATTTAAGTAGCCCGCGTGTGTGTTTTTTACCAATTTGGAAATAAATGAATTGTGTTTAGGGTAGAAGCGAAATTTTCTATAGCATTCTTCTCGAGAATATGTTTCTAAAGGATTTTCTGTCTTTCAATTGACTCTTAGGTATCAAAAGATGTAGCAAATGTCGTCGAATAAATCCACGGTCAGCCATATTGTTTGAAGCAGAAACAGGCTTAAAGGTTGGTAAGCAAGCCCTATACCTTGCTTGGGACTTGTGCTTAGATTGACGATTTTAAGAACGAAGTTGTGCTTAAGTTTTTTCTTGGAACACATAATAACGTGCTTGTGCTTATACTGAAGTCTACTTAAAATCTAAGCACAAGAACGGTTAAGAATTTTCTGTTAACACGAAATAAGATAAGTTTACTTATTTGCTAAGTCAACTTAAAATCTACATGTAAGCGCAAGAACGTGTTAAAGAATTTTTTAGGAATCGGGCCGGGTTAGGGTGTTCGATTCCTGCATTGACCGAGAAGGTTCACCCCCTTGTCAGTGATGCAGGCTGAGGATCTGACAAGGACAGTTGTCTAGTCGTTCGGATGGGACGAAAAAATAAGGCCCCGTGTAAGAATTGGCGTGCACGTCAAAGATCCCGTGGCCGTTATAATTCGATAAGAGTAGGCCGTAGCGCCGCTGCCCGGGCAAACTTTCCCTCATAGCACACTTTATGACTTATGCACGTCTTCATAATCCCATTTTAGGAGCAAAACAGTAGGACGTTAAACCCTATTTCATTTCATGTCATTTGTCAAATACATCTAAATCGACTAATTGAAGTTAATGTCATTGATCTATTTATAACTCTATATGCAGACGAATTTACGGTGTAATTTGCATACCAAATTTGTTTTTGTGACGCTAAAGAGCATCTTAGTCTCAATTTACCAGTCACACTGTGCTTAGACTCGTACTTGGCTTGTTCTTACGTAAGAACGGTCTTGAGAAGTTTCTATAACGGTATTTCATAAAGTTTCTTACGTAAGCAAAAGAGAAGCATAACTTTGTGCTTACTTTTAAGAATTTTCTAGGAATCGGGCCCTGGTCTGATTTTCCATTGATGGACTATTTTCCATGATGACACAAAGATTTTCAACAGAATTTGAAAGAATCGTGTAAGTATTTTCGAATCTTCATGGAGGGACAAGCAATAAGCCTCATTTTAGTTTGAGCATAGACGTTTCAATTTTCTTCCAAAAAGAGCTGTTTAATAAGTGTAGATTCAAACTCTATGTCAGCAGGAGGAAGTTTTTACCATGACTCCTTATGTTCTACCAATTAGATATGATATCAACCAATTCCAAATAAGATCCCTGGCTCCATACTCGGATTCAAGTGGTGAGTAATTTTATGTGATCCAGCGCATCAAAGGTAGCAGAAAGGTCAAGTAAAACGAGCATAACGATTGCGCCTTTGTCAACGCCGTTTTTTTTTATAGCGTCGAAGAAATGGTTTAATGCTGTTTCTGCACTGTGAACCCTTCTGTCCAAGTGTTCCGTATTTCGATAGAAAGGGTAAATTAGAAACATTCGACTCAAGGGACAGTTTTTTAAGTAACGGTCTGATGACAGCATCCTTGATTGGCTGTGGCACAACGTCAGCCGTTAAACTGTTATTTATTATAGCTGCTAAAATAGCGTAGGATGGGATCTAATATAAAAGCTAGTTGGAAATAACTATAATTTTCTTACGTTCGTCTTCTGTCACTTCTCTAAATGATGATAATGGTTCACCACAAGGATATTGAACTATAAAGGACGATGATACAAGTGATGTGATAGCATGGTGGATTTTTGGTTCCTTGACTTTGGGGATACTAGTTTCAAGGCATTTGCCGGAAGAGGAGGTGGGTCGTCGTTTGAATTTGTAGAAGTATTCATGGCATTAGCCTGATCAATAGCATTATATAGTATTTTGCTTTGTTTACCTACAAGAGATAGAAAAGGGAAATACAAGACTTCTGCATCGAATTTGCCCAGAGCCATATTGGGTGTCGATAGGAAATGGGGGATTGAGGCTGGTGACAACAATATTCGCCCATATTAAAGGCTATGTATAAAAATAAGAGAGGTTATCCAGATATTTTTTTTATTTATGATCGTTGTGTAGTCGTCGTCTGATGAAGTTGTAGTAATAAGAGATTCTTGTGTAGCCGCTAGGAAAGATTGGTGGACAGCCGCTTACGCCATAAGAGGATATACCTGCCAAAACACCGCTGCAAACTGCAGGCCCACCACTATCTCCCTGCAAAACGATATTTCAAAGATAATTACATGGCTATTTTAGCTATACAAACAGCTATAATGGGCATGATAAAACTTTTTGAAGGATGAAAGGGGTTTGTTCTGCAAGATTTACAAAAAAACTCAATGTGGTCATTTCAGCACAGTAGTAATACCGATATTAATACGAGATTTAGACTCTTATACCGCTAGAAGATTCAGACGGTCATACCACTGTATAGACTGTCATATCTATACATGTTTAAAGTTGTCGCACTTCGATCATATCTAACCTAAATATTAAAATATGTCTTACGTTACAAGCGCCACGTCTTCTGTTGTTGGATAAAAAGCACACTATACCACCAAATATGTTACTGAAATATCTGCTACATTCTTCATTGGAGATAGCCGTACTACTGGCAAACTGTAGAATATCGCTTGCAAGACCGCCACCTGAAATAACAATACAAGAACTCAATAAAATATTGTTTTTCTTTGACAGTGTGTAACGTAAAAAGATTAAGTACACTGGGGACACAGGAGGCTTGTAATGATGGTATGACGACACCAGAATGTCCGATACTGGACTTTAGATATATGTGTGTATGGTGGTCGCGGTGGAGGATCTGGAAGAGCTAATGCGGTTAGACAGGTGACTCTACTCTTTGACACCCACAAGCTTGGAATCGAAACCACACCACTAAACTTGAGCGCGTCAGACCACTCTATCACCATACCTAACCACACCCCAGTCATCATATACGCTCGTACAAATGGTTTCTGTAATGTTGTGAGATTTATCATCTATTGGTTGCTACTTTGTTATGTTCTGAAAGTTAAATCCAAACGAGAGAGAGCGAGGGAAATGGGACTTAACGTCCACTCGACGCAAATCATGTCATTTCGGGACTAACACATGCTTTAATTTTATTTCACTAATTCGCGCGTAGGGCTCTTCGGCAGTGGGGGGAAACCAGAAGACCCGGAGAAAACCCACGAGGTTGGACAGACGACTCTACTCCTTGTCACGCACAACGGGGGGTTCTAAAGCCAAAGAAAACAAATGACTAAATCATAAGATATATCTGCGACGATTTCGAATACCTCGCTATGTTTTATTATGTAATGTTGTACATTCCTCAAATCAACTCCTGACACAAATATTGTTCGTCTGTTTAGCGTTTTCTGTTCTTGTGCTTTGCGTTTATCTAAAGCGCTGTTTCTAATACGACTCAATGGTTCTTTAACACGCAGGCCCGGATCCAGGATTTTTTCGAGGGGGGGGGGGGCATACATTGGAGCAAAGGGTAATAATCCGGTTTGGTGTTGTCCCCAGTGGAGACAATGCGAAAATCATGTTTATATCATCTATTAAAGAGCAGATATGCCTGATGAAGCTTTCTCCTCAACAAACTCTACGTTGTTCCTCAATTTAGGGAAAATTAATTTAAATTTTTGTAAAAGTAAACTTACCGCGAATTGCTCCCCAGCCACTGAGGACACAAGAAGATCCGACAAAATCTTGTCCTGGCCTTGCTAACTTGACCGGTTTAACAGTCTTGGTGTAACAAACCTTGCCAGCTAGCTTCAATATAGCTAAATCATTCTGTATTCTTTCAACGTTGTAACCTGGATGCTAAAATAATAAAGAAGGATAATACGACTTTATCTGTGAAACAGTTTGTGTCCTGCGTCTTTACAAATGCTGTGGGGTGGGTGGGGGCTTTCGTGTATTTGTTTTTATTTTTTCAAGGGTTAGCGTGGCTAAATGGCCATAGATCTAATAGTCATTGACCCATTTCACGAATTGTTTGTACAGTTAAATATGGCGGGGGAAAGCGGCAAAAACCTAATGCTATGTAGAAATGTCTAATTCAAAACACACATGTAACATAATGCCATACCAAATACCTAAAACGTCTAATGCAAAAAACAAAATACAAGAAACCTCTAATACAAAATACCTCATACGTCTACTGCAAAAGACAAAATACAAGAAACCTCTAATACAAAATACATATAACCTCTTATGCACAATTGATTTTACAATCTGAAACATCTACCATAAGCATTAGATGACATATCTCGTTGTCATTACTTACATTTCTCCACTGAATTATCTTTATTTAGGTCAATGTCAAGGTCACCGAACACAACTTGGCGACCTATTCGGCTAGCGAGCTATTCGACCGATCCAGCTGGCAACCTGTTCGTTGGCAACCTATTCAGAATTAAGACAACAGTCGCCCAAACTCATCTATTTTTAACAACCAATAAAATCCAACGTTACGTCTATCAAATGAAAGTAGAATAATATATTATTTTTATCAATTCCTTTAGCTCAGAATAGAGATGTAATTTCGCATTATCGTACAAAATTCTAGACATCCAACTAAATATATTCCGAAAGGTAATTAAATAGGCTTTCTAAGTATTATCAGTAAAAATTGGCACATTCATATTAAAGGGGTGCACTCTCTTCCTAAACATGACCAATTTTTTTAAAATTTTAAAGGGAAAAACTGTTAATATCCCGTGTCAAAATTCGGACCATCGTACAAAATTCTGATGATCCAACTAAATATATTCTAAAAGGTAATTGAATAAGCTTTCCAAATATTATTAGTAAAAGTTGGCACAATCATATTAAAAGGGTGCGCTCTCAACCTGAACATAGCCAATTTTTCAATATTCTATATGTAAAGATAGACCGGTATTTTTTTCGAAGTCCGAATTCGGACCATCGTACAAAATTTGGAGCATCCAGCTATATATATTCTGAAAGGTAATTGGATAAGCTTTCCAAATATTATTAGTAAAAGTTGGCACAATCATATTAAAGGGGAGCGCCCTCAACCTGAACATATCCAATTTTTCAATATTTTATATGTGAAGATAGACCGGTATTTTTTTTGAAGTCCAATTTCGAATCATCGTACAAAATTCTGAGCATCCAGCTATATAAATTCGGAAAGGTATCTGAATAAGCTTTCCAAATATTATTAGTAAAAGTTGGCACAATCATATTAAAGGGGCGCGCTCTCAACATGAACATAGCCAATTTTTCACCATTTTAAAGTGAAAGAACGGTAATATTCCGAGTCGAAATTAGGACCATCGTACAAAATTCTAAACATCCAGCTATATATATTCTTAAAGGTAATTGGATAAGCTTTCCAAATATCATTAGTAAAAGTTGGCACAATCATATTATATCTTTACATATCGAATATTGAAAAATTGGCTATGTTCAGGTTGAGAGCTCACCCCTATAATATGATTGTGCCAACTTTTACTATTAATATTTGTAAAGCTTATCCAATTACCTTTCAGAATATATATAGCTGGATGATCAGAATTTTGTACGATAGTCGAAATTCGGACTTCGAAAAAAATTCCGGTCTATCTTTACATATAGAATATTGAAAAATTGGCGATGTTCAGGTTGAGGGCGCGCCCCTTTAATATGATTGTGCCAACTTTTACTAATAAAATTTAGAAAGCTTATTCAATTACCTTTCAGAATATATATAGCTGGATGCTCAGAATTTTGTACGATGGTCCGAATTTGTACTTCGAAAAAAATACGGGTCTATCTTCACTTATAGAATATTGAAAAATTTGATATGTTCAGGTTGAGGGCGCGCCCCTTTAATATGATTGTGCCAACTTTTACTAATAATATTTCAAAAGCTTATTCAATTACGTTTCCGAATTTATATAGCTGGATGCTCCGAATTTTGTACGATGGTCCGAATTTTGACTCGGAATATTGCCGTTCTGTCACTTTAAAATATTGAAAAATTGGCGATGTTCAGGTTGAGAGCGCGCCCCTTTAATATGATTGTGCCAACTTTTACTAATAATATTTAGAAAGCTTATTCAATTACCTTTCAGAATATATATAGCTGGATGCTCAGAATTTTGTACGATGGTCCGAATTTCGACTCGGAATATTACCGTTGTTTCACTTTAAAATATTGAAAAATTGGCTATGTTCAGGTTGAGAGCGCGCCCCTTTAATATGACTGCGCTAACTTTTACTATTAATATTTGGAAAGCTTATTCAATTACCTTTCAGAAGCTGGTTGCTAAGAATTTTGTACGATGGTCCGAATTTCGACTCGAAATATTACCGTTCTTTCACTTTAAAATATTGAAATATTGGCTATGTTCAGGTTGAGAGCGCACCCCTTTAATATGATTGTGCCAACTGTTACTAATAATATTTGGAAAGCTTATTCAATTACCTTTTAGAATATATTTAGTTGGATCATCAGAATTGTGTACGATGGTCCGAATTTTGACACGGGATATTAACAGTTTTTCCCTTTAAAATTTTTAAAAAAATTGGTCATGTTTAGGAAGAGAGTGCACCCCTTTAATATGAATGTGCCAATTTTTACTGATAATACTTAGAAAGCCTATTTAATTACCTTTCGGAATATATTTAGTTGGATTTCTAGAATTTTGTACGATAATGCGAAATTACACCTCTATTCTGAGCTAAAGGAATTGATAAAAATAATATATTGTTCTACTTTCATTTGATAGACGTAACGTTGGATTTTATTGGTTGTTAAAAATAGATGAGTTTGGGCGACTGTTGTCTTAATTCTGAATAGGTTGCCAACGAACAGGTTGCCAGCTGGATCGGTAGTCTCGGTCACCCAGACCCCCCTAGTCTTCAACGCACGGAGAGTCTGGGTCGGTTCTCAATTATTGACGAAAATTACTGGATAATCTACCACATAAAAAACCAAACTCCCGGTTACGCATGGGCAATGGAACCCTTTGGCTAAAGTCTCGGTAAGTGATAGATATTATGATGCCGGGCCGATTTTGATAGATTCTATAAGGCGAGGATAAAATATATCCCACAATTCACTTGGCACATCTATTATTAGAAACAAAATAGAGACGATACAACAGCATGAATCGGGATTAAGGAGATTGTGAGAAGCCATACGTTTGATTCATGACGAGAGAAAATTACCATTTCAATTAAAAAACTTTAGAACAAAATTTTAGAGAGTGTCATTGTTGACAAGCGAGATGTTTTGATAGATTCAGCACGTGGTAACTTAAAAGACTGGATAATCCAGACAGTGACCGACTTTCTGTCAAATTTTGAGGACCCATCCAGACTAATATTCGTAGAATATTTGTTTGGATGATAAGAGACTACTGGATCGGTCGAATAGCTCGCTAGCCGAATAGGTCGCCAAGTTGTGTTCGGTGACCTTGATATTGACCTAAATAAAGATAATTCAGTGGAGAAATGTAAGTAATGACAACGAGATATGGCATCTAATGCTTATGGTAGATGTTTCAGATTGTAAAATCAATTGTGCATAAGAGGTTATATGTATTTTGTATTAGAGGTTTCTTGTATTTTGTCTTTTGCAGTAGACGTATGAGGTATTTTGTATTAGAGGTTTCTTGTATTTTGTTTTTTGCATTAGACGTTTTAGGTATTTGGTATGGCATTATGTTACATGTGTGTTTTGAATTAGACATTTCTACATAGCATTAGGTTTTTGCCGCTTTCCCCCGCCATAGTTAAATGCATAAAGCCAGGCTGACACTTGCACGATTCCGTGGCGCGCATTGGCACGACTCGAGTCGGCACGACACCGTCCGATGCGCAAACTCGTCGTGCCAATGCGGGAAGTGCGTAAACAATGCGCAAACAATACGTGAACACGTCGTGCCAGTTCGTGTCAATGTGGACACTGATGGGCACGACAAAATCGTGGCCAAAAGTCGTGCAAGTGTCAGCCTGGCTTAAGTCTCGATATCCAGCATTCACGAACTGCATGGGAAGGCAACAGCTATAAAAAGAAGCTTCTGCAAGCATTGCCAGTGACCCTATTTATCTCATTACTACAACATCCATTTCTGAAAATTATTTGAAACTGTACTCCCTACCGAGCACGAATAAGCTAATACTTTGATCAATAACGTATCGGTCAGGGAATCTGTAAATGTATTTTTCCAAAACTGCTGAAACGCAATAGGGATTGTCGTTACCTCAGCTGAAATTATCCCTGCTAACTTTACAAACATTGGTGCATTGATATGAAAGAACAGAATGACCACGTATGACCACATTAACAAGTGGGTATACAAAAATAAACTTTAACTTTGAATAATCAAATCTTAGCAAATCCAATTAATTCAGAATACTTACCAAACTGATCCCGCAGTGAATATTCGCTTGGCCGCTACAATCACTGATAAGCATGACATCGGCGAGGCTTAATTAGTACGTTATATTAACTTTTTTACTCAGACAAATTAAATTCTCAAACATTTTTTTGAGGTAACAGAAAAATAAATAAAGACGTTTGAAGTAATTGAAGTTAAAAAATATTTCCTATTAAGTGTAAATGGGTGTTAAAATGAGTAAAATGCGTCATTTTGCCCGAAGCAGTTAGGTGTTAAGTAAACATTGCACGAGCCGTTGAGCCAATGACTGCAGTCAACGCACGTGCTATGGACACTCATCTGTTACAGAGTTAATTCCTAAGTAATTCTCTGTGAAACAGATTGAATACTTACAATGCGTGCACGACGTATTCTGAAGACTTGTTCAGTACTATCGTTTCTGCTTAAACTATTATCACCGAGGACAACGACGATTCGCGTGAGGCTATAAAATACAACACACAATGGTCAAAATAAAAAATAAATAATATAAGTCATTTGTTACAATCTAATTAAGAATTTTCAACTTTAGTATTTATTATTTAATATAAACTCCTAAAATGGTTGTGTAAATGAATATGAAATAATGTAATATAAACTCTAAATAGTCAAATTGGTCTATTATAACGTTTTGAAAAGTAAAACAATGATCCGAAAAATTAGGCACACAGTTTATTGGGGATGGACTCACTAAACAAATAGAGAAACCCACGTGTCAATGTTTAAAGGCCGTAGGACCACACCTCTACAAGGAAATTTATATTGCTCGATTCTGGTCCCTATTGAGACAAATTAACTATTTGACCTTTTATCTCTGGTCTTAGTCAAGGTAATCAAGTTTTGTTCGAATAGGTCAACACCGCTAGCAGTTATACTAAAAACGTCAATGGTTTGCCTGGCAACCCATTTCAGCCAAAATCCCCGATGTACACCTAGGTCAGAAATCTGGCGTAAAAGTGTGTTGATCGATGCTATTAACTTACTCAAAACCGGAAACACAATGAGCGGCTGTTAGAACTGTGTTTCTTCCAATCAAAACTCCACCACAGAAATGTACGAATAATTTATTATCCAGTTCGAATCGAAGCGAGGCTTGATATGGGAATTGTCCAGGAGAAGCGTTATTTCCACCGACAATTCTTGCAGCGCCAGCTGAAAAGAAAAGGTAAATTATGATTTGATTTTTCCAGATCAGTGATTTCGGCCCCTTTCGCCATATCGTGGTCATTTGTGTAGCAATGTCACTGCAAAACCACTATTGAACTTTTTGAACGAGCAAGAGAGCTGTGAAATTCAAAATGTGTCGTTTAAAGGGGCTCGTCTCCACGGTCTCCGTTCCTTGTAGAAATTTTTCCTCATACCTGTTAACTTTTTCTTATTTCTTATCCTGTTTTCGACACACTGATAATATGTTGCAGTGTTGGTTAGTAATTTGTTATTATATTAAATTTCAAATGCGACCTATTTCACTTTAAAACGCGACCTATTTCTGTCATTTGCATTCGACAGACTTGGTCAAGTTATGTTATGATTTTGCAAGCTAAAACATACACATCAAAATGTACCAAAGTTTTAACTACATTTTGGCATCTAATGAAAAGTGTGCATTTGTTCCATACTACCAAATGCTTGTATTAGATTTGTTTTTGTTGTTGGTTCAGATTGATTGTATTTGTTTGAAATGGAATGTGGCACCCTTTGAGCTAATGATGACAGGATCACGCCATACAAGACTGTTGCGTTATGGCCAGATCTAATTTTGAACTCGAACTGCCAAAGGTTCTTTACGTGTACGTTTTAATAACGTTCATGGGACCTCGGGTTTTCGAGTCACTCGAACGACAAGACGTTGTCCTTGCCAAACACTTCTCCCCGTATCATTAACATGGGGAAACTGCGCCGGGAAACCCCTAAGAAATTTATCGGTCATAACGCGATCTGTTTTAATGTGGCATTAGATTATTGTATTATTATTAAAACAAACTTACCTGGTCGTCGATTATTTATAATCACATCATTGGCTGGACCTGTAAAATTAATAAATACGCATATATAACAGGAATGGACTGCTCTGGACCACAGATGGGGGGGGGGGCGTACGTAGTGGTCGAAGTTCCTAATTATTTATTACTGGGGCAGGGGTCTGTCTAATCAAAGAATGAAATTAAAGTAAGTTTTTTAAATTTATTATGTGATTTTATGAAACTTTAAACTCCAGTTTGGAATTGCATCACCCCAGCAAATGGTCAGTAAAAGTCCCTCGTTTTCATATTCTTCCTTTTATGTCCACTAAAACTATAAAAGCAGATGTAACTGAAATCGTTCTTTGTTTTTCTATTGGTGTAGGTCGATTAAAATAACACATACCAGGCTGTGGATCACGTATTATCACATTATCAACGGGATCTTGGAGTGAGCTAAATAAACCTGTAAAATTAATAAATAATACAGTTATAACAAGAACATATCATAACAATTGATTCCATTTGGTTTAATTGATTTTCACTATTCCGAATCCTCCCAACCTCAATATTGCTTCCGTGTCAACAACAATAATATAGTGGTAAATTTCTCAAAGGTCGAATTGAGATTCTCGTTTGTCTTGCAGTTGGTTGAGGGTAGACATGGCCATCACGTCGTTATACATATATTTTTGATTTTGAAACCATTTCTCATCTGCCATTGTCCACATTGCATAAGTCAAATATTTAATTGCCATATTTGCCTTCTTAGCATTGCCCACTTGACCTAGTAAATTACATTACCAGACGGTTAGGCTCGAAAGGTCCTTTGAATAATTGGCACGGCATGCTATTTGACCTAACCTGAGCTGATGATTAGTAGTCTATATACTCATTTATAATGACCCAATACTAGTGGCATAAAAAGGGTAGATTCAACAAGGCACGCGTGGGTTTTAAATATGCAAATTAAGCCATAAAATTGTTAATACATACAAAAACTAAGTAAACATGTTCTATTTCTTAAAATGAAAGGGGAATAATTACTTCTCGATATTCTCGAAGTATACTTAGTGTATTACTAAATTTCCATGTGTCTTTTCTCGAGATTAAGGAGTATGGCCACCGGCCTAAAATCGAATGTTTTAACCTAGAATGTAGGCCATTAAAATGGTACAATATAAAGAGCTAATTAGTTTGATGGCGATGTTGACGGGTGAATGCTGACGTAATGTGCTTACCTGTTTCAGTGTCAGTAGATGCAGGACCCGGTCTGGAATTGACTATAATGTAGAAATAAAGAAAATGCATAAATTAAAACCATATTTTCACAGAGAATAAAATATAGAATATTTATACGATTTATCATTATTATCTCTAAAGGGCATTTAGTGATAAATATAATGAGCGCCATAGAAAACGCATCACTTAGTTTTTCGTATAACAAAATGATCCTGTAAACATATCTTACTTATTTTGCTTCTTATTGTAAACAATATTCAAATAGGAACACATCAATAACAACACATTTTTACACTTATGGATGTTTAATCTGTAATCAACGGTACAAGGTGAGAGGGGTGAAAACCAAAAGTACGACACAAAATATGGTTAATTGTCAGCAGCGCGTGTGTCCTACACTGGCTCTTGCGCACGCTGTACCGCACAATCAACCATTAATTTGTGTCGTACTTTTGGTTTTGACCCCTTTCACTTTGTACCGTTGATTACAGATTAAACATCCATAAGTTTACAAATGTGTTGCTATTGATGTGTTCCCATTTGAATATTGTTCACAATAAGAAGCAAAATAAATAAGAAATGTTTACAGGATCATTTTGTTATACGAAAAACTAAGTGATGCGTTTTCTATGGCGCTCGGTATATAATAACAAATTCTCCATTTAAATGCAGCATCAATCCCAAGGTGGCTCAGTGAATAAGACGGATTTTTCAGCGTGTGGGTTCGGTAAGCGCCGTCGTCCCAGCAAATTGACCACATATTATGGTATGCCGGCTTGGTGCAGAAAAGTGGTGCGTTAAATATCTTTTATTCTCCATCTTTTTCGGGGGGTTTGCTGCAGAGTACTGTCGTTTTACAATATTAATAATTTTTGTTTTACCGTGGCGTGAGCTGATAAGTTCTTTAATAAATCCGAAATCATTTTTCAAATAGTTTCCGGGTCTTACGCGTTGACCCAAAGTGTTCCCACAATATGCAGCCCCGCGTGCCAATATAGACAATTTGATTGGTCGATACGTTCGAGTGATCCGAACGCCGACTTCAAACAATTTGTTAATGTAGTACAAAATAAAACGAAATCCAATTAACATATAATTTACTTACTATTGTAGTAATTTTTAACCTTTCCATTGTCATCTTCCACTTCACACACATCGTCTCCTCCTGAATCGATATTTAAAACTAGATGGTTCACAAGTATCTGAATATCAAATAATTATTGATTACGATAGGATTAACCAATATACCTAATATATATTGTTCTATTATCCGTGACTGTTGTTGGATCTACTCTCTCTATTCAGGTAACATTTTGAAAGTTCCAATTTCATATTTTCCAAGAAAGTCAAAACATAATTATTTCTATGTCTTTTGCTCAAAAGGTTGTCAACTCATTATACGATCATAGACAAAATTTCACAGGCGTTAAAATGGTTGACACAGGCTGGTTGAGGAAATAGTAACTCAATTACTTCCCTTGTTCCCCATTCCAGTACGGCCATCTTCAAGCGTTTGAATTTGAAGTTGAAAATGATATTTTTGCCAATTTCTCAACTGGCAATAGTGAATTATAGGATTAATAGGATTATTCTTTAACAAGGTGGGACTGTTTATAGGTACAATCTATTTTAGAGCTTTATTTTAATACATTTTAAAAATATAACTTAAAAATATGCTATTGGAACTTTAAATGGGCCACAAGCATTATAGGATTTCAAATGTGAAATCAGTGAAATGTTTTCAAGGACTTAAAGTTTTATCCACATTAGAGTGCACAGTTTTCATTCCGCAGGTTCAAGCATGAGGCTTTTGTACTGCGAGAACTTCACTTTTCCTCGTAAAGAAAACATATTCTTTTTCTCAGCTTTATTTTTTTTCTTATCCGAATTGACGATCTGGGCTTTCTGTTTTAACATGATTTTATTCGGATGACGATGCTTATTAAAGATGCATTCGGTAAGATTTAGATAAATAGATAATGACTAGAAAATATCTTGACAATTTCAGTCAAATTACTTCATTCTAAGTGGAGAATTGTTATTATGGCCTTGGCGTGTGAATAAATGTCTAATTAATGATTTATATAACATTTGAAACGAAACGAAAGATTTGTATTAGGCAGATTTAGCTCATACATAATGCATCTTTAACGACACATGTGAATACTGGTATAGCTAATATTAAAGGAGCTAAATCGCTAAAATTTGGGCCCTAGAAATTGACACAAGTGGAATGGAACACATATAATACTGTAATATGAATGTATATAAACTGATTAACATTCAATGGCATTTTTACTCTCATTTCAAATCAGTTATGTTCGGCGAGTTAAGCCAGTAGTCTCAATCGAATGCAAATTTCTAGTGTCTGGTTATTCCAGTGTACATACGCCGTTTGATTTGGTGCAATTCGTCTCACCTCGTCCTCGAGTCTCTTATTACAACTGGGACTGAAATGCATTATGGTAAAATATTTATTTTGTCTTTTTGTCTTAAATATTGGATATCAGAACAGAAGCCCATCTTTTTCCGGTGAGATCACAGCATCAATGTTGATTTAAATTGACAAATAATACGAGTTTTCAAAGTCAAGATTTTCGATGATATTGAGTTAGAGACTTAGCTACTTTAAGCAAAAACAGAATATTTAACAAACCTGCGATCGAAACAGTCAGTATCACAAAACTCAACACAACTTTTGACAACATCTTTTACCTCTTCATCCGACACACGGGTCAACGAGAAGAATACAAAAACTACACTGTTCCTACATTTTATGTTGGCTAAAAATGATTAATGAGGACCGAAAAATTAAATAGGCTTACTTGTCACTTGACCTTCGTGTCAAACGGGTTATGTCACCCGTTAGAATTATTTCGAGTCTGGGTTGGTTAATAAATCGTTGCATTTGGAGAGTTGTGATTAGTTCTGTATGGATCAAAACAAGGGGTAGACATTGTTTATAGGGTGGATTATGTGTATAACTGAAAGACTGTTGCTTTAGTCTCCTGCCTTGTGGAGGAAGTACGCGACTATTAACATACCTGTTTCTGACATATTATAATTTACAAAAAAGATATAATAGAAATAAAAACAAACTAGAAGTAGTAACAGTTACTCAAAACAAAAAGTCATCCCATTTTAGAAGAAAGAGACGTAGTTTCGCTTTAAAAGGGCGCCAGTTACAGTAAATATCTTCTTTTTGCAGCGAACCGCCTGGAATTACTTCGTGGCACGTTTTACTGAAAAATAGTACTGCAATATATCACTACACATTATATCTAAAGAAATTATTTCAGAAAGATATATGAAAGTAACATTTCTCCACTGTATGTCTGCAAATCTGTGTGTGTATCACATGATTTGGAACACAATAAATATACCCATAATTTCGATAAAATGATCAAAACTTGGTTTAAATGTTTATTAGGTACATGAATATGTTTTGCTATTATTAATTAGAGATAAGTAAATTGTTTTAACGTTGATTCTAATTGAGGGAGAGTGAAGAAACTTGATGCAATAATTTCATTACCCTCAACTTTAGTAGCGAGGTTTTTTAGGCCCAGGTTAAACAGGGTGATAATTGACTTGACACTTTATATAAAGATAAATGTAGGCCTACAAGTAATTAATCATATTAAACTTAGGCGACAAGTCTACAGTCAGAAACTCAAACTGATCCCGCAGTGAATATTCGCTTGGTCGCTACAATCACTGATAAGCATGACATCGACGAGGCTTAATGAGTACGGCATATTAACTTTTTTACTCCGACAAATTAAATTCTCAAACATTTTTTGAGGTAAAAGAAAAATAAACAAAGACGTTTGAAGTATTTGTAGTTAAAAAATATTTCCTATTTAGTGTAAATGGGTATTAAAATTAGGTTAGGTGTTAAGTAAACATTGCACGAGCCGTTGAGCCAATGACTACGAGGCGTGCAGTCAACGCACGTGTTTTGGACAGGCATCCGTTACAGAGATAATTCGTAAGTAATTCTCTGTGAAACAGATTGTCAGAAACTTATAAATTAGTTGACGATTTCGAGATTTTTGTTGAGTATTTATTCTGCTTCCATTTAATAGAATTGAAAAAAAGGGTAATTTAGTCCGTGTTGTACATGGCGGCATGTAGGGCAGAGATCTATTAGGTGGGAATTAAGGGGGTGTTCCCACTTAGCCGGCAGGCTTTGATGTCAAATTTTGCCGCTAATCCAGAGTTAATCCTAGAACAATGGTGTTATAAACTATAGTCCATATCTTTTTTAAGACTAAAACTGTATTGATTTTAACAAATTTAACTTTTATTAAATAACATTAAATAGCTTACACATATAAAAATATATTGATTTTAACAAATTTAATATTTATTAAATAACATTAAATGATTTACACATATAAAATGCATTACAATTTACACCTTTCACTTTTATTAAATAGCATTAAATAATTCTTGTATCAAGTTGTCGATATTTCTTAACTCGAGGCCTTTTGATACCACCAAATGTGTATTAAATATCGGCCACCTCGATTATTGGAGATAAAGCGAATATTAACCTGAACGTTTGCCATTTTAAAATAAATATAATTTCGACATAGATCGACCATCTATTTATATTAGGGTGGTTGGGGTGGCCTAGTGGTCTAGAGTGCCGCGCTTCTTCCTCTAGCTGGCCGGTCACCTCTCGCTTGCGGCTGTGGTTTCGAGCCCTGGTGTGAGCGTATGTGGCATGGAGATAGGGGCGCCATCTCAACCTCGTGGGTTCCCTCCGGGCACTCCGGTTTCTACCCACTGCTAAAGACCCCTACGCGCAAGCGTATTATTGAAATAAAATTAAAGCGTATGTTAGTCCCGAAATGACCTAGTTTGTGTTGAGTGGACGTTAAACCCCATTTCTCTCTCTCTCTCTATATTTATATTAATATAGTGAATTGATGTCATGTTTGAAATCATAAGGCCGGCATGAACTGTGTTCAAAATGTCATTAATTAATTAGTTGGTTAATAAATTTTATTAAGAGGGATTAGGAGCCCATTAACGCTGAACACTAGTGAACAGTTCTTGAGTGACTACTTTTAAACAGACTATAGTTTTAAGATCAATCAAAGGATTAACAGTCTGCCGGCTAAGTGGGAACACACCGAATTAAGGTGGCAACACCAGGCTTACTGATGGTTTGTTTTATAATTTTAAAGTGACAATATAAAGATGCAATTCAGAATCAATTGTTGTGATTAATCAGTTTGTAGAAATGCTTCTTATTCAATCTATGATTTTATTTTTGCAGGTTATAAGAAATACTAGATGACCTAATTTGTATTAATGTTATCTGTTAAAACAGCTAATTTGTATATATTTGATTCATTATGCCAAAGTATATGAAAATAGATCGTTGTGTGGATTGTATTGGTTGTCAAAGCACCTGAAAAAAAATCATTTTCAAATCCTCCATTACCTGTCCTTTAGGAGCGACGATCTGGCAGTAGTATGGCACTGAGTCACTAATCGGAGTCTATCCCGATGTTGCCGCGGAGGTACATCGAGGTTTTTCAACAGTCAACGGCGAAGAAAGGATGATCTGCAAGGAAGGTGTCTAGCCGTTAAGGCAGAATATAAGTTTAAATTAGAAGATGAGTAGTCGGAAACGCCGCTGTGCGGGTACAATTTACATGGAATATTATGCCGTCTTCATTGGGCAGGGTTAGTGCAGAATAGTAGGCAATAAACACCAATTCACCGAATTCAACCAGGAACTGGCCCCCAACTAGCAATACTCATCTTGCTGTTCGTCTTGGGTCTAAAGACTCCACCAATTCAAGTACGATAAACATGAAGTTTGGTAGGTCTTTTCCTTGGGCAAATGCACATGGCTTTGTGACTGATACAACGTCATAATTTCATGATGGCGGCGATGACGTCATGCTCGGTTTCTGGCTAATATTATATACCGGTAGTACTATTGTACTTATCAAAATGAAATTAATAGCTAATATTCTTTACTTAGTCCCGAAATGACCTAGTTTGTGTTGAGTGGACGTTAAACCCCATTTCTCTCTCTCTCTCTTTACATTGTTAAAGTAATCCCACTGTCCAATAAGGATACCCCAATCACCCGTAGAAACCCGTTCTAGGATTCAGTTGTTATGCAAGCACCTGTGTTATTCACTTGTAACTAAACGTTTTATAATGATATAAATAGATAAGCCTATAATGTTGGAATGGTAGGTAGGTAGAATTTATAATTCATATTCTAAACTAATGGAATGGGGTTTACTATATTATGTTCTGCATCGACTGGGCTAATGAAGACGGTCATACGGCATCCAAAATGATATGGGGAAAACGGCCTACTTTATCTCGAATTCCAATTGTCAATAGTGCGTTTACATGCACGCAGAAGAGTACACGTTTTTTTCATCCAGAAACGTGATTTATAGGATCGCAGCAGTTCTAATAGATATCAATGTAAGGCAAAAAACATAAATACCAGTAGCCAAAAGTTGTGTTGGTCGGTCGGAAGATCCTTTTCGTTTACGTCTTTCTGGTGTTTTTTCGTGGGCTTTTTTTGGAATGAGATCAATATTTGAATTCAATAGCTATTTTCATGCCATGTAAAATGTTTTTATTATCTATTTCCTGGTATTTCTAGCTTAATTACTGAGTAAAGTTCAGTGTTTGAATTTATCAGCAGAAATCCGCCGATTTTCTGGACCTAGTCGCACCCTACCACTCGAATAAAGACGCTGTTGTGCTCTTTGAGATACTGAGTCTGATTGCATTACCCGGATTGTCACCATCACTCCGATCAAGATACGTTTCACGCCATGGTTTGGCAGTGGGATTAAAGGCCCAGCTGCAATTCATGGTAGTAAACTAAAAGATGACTTTAAGAAGACATTTACTACAATAGTTAACATTTTGGGGTTCCAGAGGCTTTTTAAACTAATAAACACAATTAGTGACAATGGTGGTCTGATAATATTCTTATAGTGAAGCTGCTGCTGTCATAACATACCATGAATGGTAGCGGAAGTTAATCTTAACCAACCACATAACCGACCACTGCCATCTTGAATAACTCACTATAGCAATTGAAAACTGTGAATGATACGGCCCTAGAAAGCTCTGTCAGCATTGATTTTGAGAGAAAGAGAGAAATGGGGTTTAACGTCCACTCGACACACACTAGGTCATTTCGGGACTAACATATGGTTTAATTTTATTTCAATAATTCACTTGCGCGTAGGGGTCTTTAGCAGTGGGAGGAAAACGGAGTGCCCGGAGGAAACCTACGATGTTGAGAAGGCGCCCCAATCTCCATGCCACATAATCTCTCAAACCGGTTCTCGAAACTACAGCCGCAAGCCAGAGGTGACCGGCCAGCTAAAGTTCGAAGCGCGGCACTCTAGACAACTAGGCCATCCCAACGCCCCCACTGATTTTGAACAGATATGTGTAAATTTGTCGTTTCGAGATCCAGCGTTGCGCGATGAAATTCATCAGGATTTTCCAGTCAATTAAAATGTAAACAATACTGTTTGGAAACGAACATACTTTCACCGTTTTTAATACCTTAAATCACTGTCCAAAGTTTTAGGGAAGACCCAGATTAAACGAAGGACTGTCATGTTGCTGTACTTAAGTGATAGCTTTGATTGATCGGGAAGAATAGAAACACTCCCGCAAAAGTTCAAGAATCAGAAGTCAATCCAGCAATGACCAGATAGGGATTTCTCGGGCCATTGCTTCAGGAATATGGCTGTCATGACGAGCTAGATATCACGTCCTGTCTAGAAATCATTGGAAATCAAAAGGAATCTTCCTCTCATGACACTGTGTATAAATTTAAACTCAATTGGATATTAACGTTCGCCTCTAGACGAATGGGGGCGAAAGGTTAACGTGTGCACGTTTAATCGTAAAGTCTGCCATTGAGTCAAGTGGTATGGTTTCAATTCTCCAATTATCCGCTTGTATGTGACAAGGTGTGGGGTCGGCAGTTTAATCTCATAGGTTTTCTCTGTGTCCTCCGATTTCCTCCTTCATCCCACCTCCCTCTCTCTCTCTAGATGGACGGATCGAGGTGTATAACCCCAGAACCAAAGTTCGGACACTCATTCGTATCAAACTGATCCGAGATCTTTTAATTTTGATCCTGTTTTCATACTATATGTAAATGGCAGTAGCCATAACCCAAGAAGTTGACGTCTGATGCGTACAAATACATGTTGTAAATTTGCCCAAGATCGTCTGAACCCGTTGAAAATAAATTTGCGTAAAATCCGGGGGGGGGGGGAATAACTCCAGAACGGAAAGTCAAACCCATTCGAAATTTATATAAACATTTATTTTCGTTGCATTAAAATAAAAAAAAAATCGTCATCTGTTTACGAACAGGGGCAACGCCGTTTAAAAATTAAACCAACAACTGATTAAGTAACATTACAATATATTCAATGATTCCAACAACAAATACACAAAAAATAACATAAATTTAAATAGGCACTGCATATGAAATTAGATGGACACATTACACACCGACTAGAGATCCTTGGACAAGTATGTCAATATAAATTTAACACAATACAGCAATAAAAAAATATTTCACATTAGCTTTATGATTCAAAATCAAGGAACAAAATAACCTTGACTTGGGGTAAAATAATGTACAAGGTACTGAAAACACAAAGACGATTTACATGGAATAGGATCACTGGTTTGTAATATAATTATTGAATCTTGGTAACGTGGTGTGTTATTTTGACAAGTGGAATTTTTCATTCCAAAGAACTCGGTTGTTTCAACTTTTGTTTCCTTTTGACTTGCCTGGAGAAATAATACGTGATAATAATCGGTTTTATCTTAACACTATATACGCAAATAATAAATCAACATCTAAAATCCAGTCAGAGTGAGCTTTATTTTGTTTTCAGTACGGAGGAATCAAAATCAATGGTAAGTTAAAATCACTCAACTCTGCTGGAGTCAATATCAATGATATTGATATGGAATGTTGACATGTCATATAAGATCATTTCAAAAAAAAAGTTTATCTAACAATAACAGATCAGAAAGTATTATATAATCAATTTCTTAGGCTACTAAAATTGCAAGGGGATTACATTTATTTACTCATTTTTTTACATTCTTTTGAAGACAAGATAATCTAGACTCATATCTTTAAGATTATTATTCAGTTAGATAACCGGGCAATTGGATAAATAACGTTAGAAATAAGAATAGGGCATTTACATGCATACGAGTTGGACCTTAAAAGTTGGAATTATGGTAGGGTTTTCCCCTCCACAGGACTCAACCTATACAGCCAATTGGATCATTATATAAGAACGGTTGAATACAGATCTATTGATAATATACTGATATATGATTCCAAAAACTGAAACATTATGCAAATTTTTTATTTTTTTAAGCAGTTACGTTTTCCATAAAATTATGTTTAGAATATTTTTCAAGAAATGAGTAAATGGTAATATATCTAAAGCAAGATGACGTGGTCATCAATACCACGCGCCCGAGTAATTCTGGTCTTTAAAGATACAGACATTAATTGTGTACATTGTAGTAGTGTACACATAGAACTTTTTTTGGAGAAACTATTTGATTATAATGAACATTAATTATTCAGTTCAATTGCAAACTACCAGTAGCCTTTATTTACACAATCAAAATATTGAATAATTAAATGTTATACGAAAGATGTAATATATACGAACTTGAAATTGACATCATTTAGAACATTTCAAAGATTTTGTTTCGCAATTAGCTTATTCTAGATCATCTGTCATCAACAGATAGGGTAAATAAAAAAATCTAGATTTCCAGGTCGGTTGTTGAAGCACAAGAATATATATGCATTATTCAACCAATCAAGAAATTAATACTTTATTGCACTTGATGCGGAACAGACCACTGGCATTCTTGGGAAGATGTGATGTAATGTTTCCAGGAGTTAGTCGCTCTCCAGAGCGAGCAGAGAGGGTTGAGAGCAACCAAAAGAATTTTTATTTGTACATTAGAGTCAAACAATTTCTTCATTTCAAAGAATAGCAAACTTAGCTGGTACATATTTGAACAGTAAACATGTTGATAGCATTTACTGTAACAATCTTTTTCATGAATATTTTGTTTCAAAGAATGTGCTGGAATGGTCATTTGGAGATTTGTAATAATTGCCTCAAATAATTAATACAATAAGTTGATATGGCTCTTATTTCAGTTACATCTTGATAAAACTAAAATCTTACCATAAGGTAATAATTTACAAAAAAGACTATAGTATGAAAACTTTCTTTTATAAAAAAAAGTATTTATTGAAGATGTACTTAAAAGGTTTCAGAGCAGATGGATAACATCAACGATAAGATTAAGATAAAGTTAATATCTTTTTTTCATATCGATATACTTGGGGTTTCAGAACAGATGAATCAAAATCAACTTTAAGATTAAGTTAATGATATCAAAAGGTGCTAATTATAAATTAAATTCATACCCAGAGAAAATGATATTGAAATTTCAGTGAATTTCAGTGAAATTTGAAAATTTTGCCCAGTTTCACTGAAATGACCAAATTTCATCAAAATTTCACTAAAAATATACTTTGGTCTATAACTGAAATTTCACAGAAATAAACAAAAATTTTGATCTACTGAAATTTCACTGAAATAAATTATATTTTGGTCTACTGAAATTTCACTGAAATATTTATATTGCAAATTTCATTGAAATAACAGAAAATAAAAATGTTATTTTTTCATTGCAAATATTTTAATAACTCATTAACTGCATTTCACTGAAATAAAAATACATTTTGGTCTATTACTGAAATTTCACAGAAATAAACAAAAATTTTGATCTACTGAAATTTCACTGAAATAAATTATATTTTGGTCTACTGAAATTTCACTGAAATATTTATATTGCAAATTTCATTGAAATTACAAAAAATATTTTTTTCATTGCAAACTCATAAACTGCATATATAGCCTGTAAACGACTTTGTAATTTCTAAAAGAGGGCACTTTGAAATTATGGCCTATTATGTCAGAAGACGAAATGTTTTTAATTTCCATTATTAATCATGTTATTTCCTGAAGTAGACAATTTGATTGACGTTTATTTTATTCGTCCATCATTTATTTTATTCGTCCATCACCCTACGGAATCCACGTAAAGAACACGTGCTAAGTATAAATAATAGCTTTAGTAGCCTACATGTTTAAAATGATGTCTTAACTTCATTAAGTACGGTCTAAACTTATGACTCAACATCAATTTTTTTTCCATTATGTTCTGATAATCATTGTATTGTGATAGAATGCATGGCTATTTTCTCATCGTAACTCACGTTTCAATAGCCATATTTGGAAACTAGGTCATAGATTACGGCACCCGTAAAATTAATGTACAGTAAATATTTTACGATCTACTAATATTTTTATTACAATTTACCAATTGTCTTGACATTAGCGCCAAGTTTGATCAGTGTTATAAATGAACATCTATCCCTGGTTTCCAAAAAATAATTTTCTTTGCCTATATGCTTTGTATTTGACAGGATAATTTTGAAACTTATGAATTCTCTAATAGCACATTGCATGGCACATGCATATCTTTATTTAATATTATTTTGATTGTGTAATTTCAGGCCATATATTTTTAGTATGGAAAAAGAAAAGGGCCACACTAAAAGAAAAAGAAAATCAGAAGATGGAATACAGAAATTTGAGGGATAATCAATAATATAGTAATACTGTAATTGTTTGAAGTTTCTTTTCATAATGTATGTTAATAAAGACTTTGAAATACATGTAGTAAGAGATTTCATTAAAATATCAGTGAGATTTCAGTACACTTTCAACAAGATTTAAGTAAAATTCAACAGGATTTCAGTAAAATTCAACAGGATTTCAGTGAGAGATTTAGTCAAAATATTATTGAAATTTTCACTGAAATTTTGGTGAGATTTCACTGAAATTACTTTGAGAGATTTGGTCAAAATATTATTGAAATTTCAGTGAGATTTTATAGAAATTTCAGTGAGATTTTACTGAAATTCCAGTGAGATTTTACTGAAATTTCAGTGAGAAATTTGGTCAAAATTTTATTGAAATTTCACTGAGATCTCACTGAAATTTCGCTTATATCTCACTGAAATTTCACTGATATCTCACTAAAATTTCAATAATATTTTCACCAAATCTTTCACTGAAATTTCAGTGTTTATTTTCACAGGGGTATAGGCTTGTTACACAATATGGAAAGGTTACATGTCTCTTACTGACAACATGTAAGATTATTTAAAGAAAAGTTTATTTTAACAGCAACAGATCGGTTGTTTCAGGTACTCGAAAGGATTAGGATATCAATATAAGCGTAGACTAATAAAATACCAATCAAATACTGTTACTGACAGGCAGTTAACGTGAATAACTGGAGAAGTTACATATTAGTGAATTTGAATTAAAAGTTTTATGTGTACAAAAATGGTAAAGATGATTCTACACCTTTTAGACAAGAAGAGTGTTGAGAATCTTTCATTGTACAAGATTGATAGAAACAGGAAAAAGGGCCGTACTAATAAAATGGTGAAATTACTAAATGTTGTTAATCTTGTCACACTACTAATATGATACTATAACTCAAGGTTTAAATTATCTCAACTATGCACTTCAGCACAGCTTTAGGTATATTTCTGAAAAACAAGAGTTTATTTTCTGAACCCTGAGTTTATGTTCTTCATTTACATTAATGGTACAATGAAAACAGTAATTACAGATAAACAGAGGAGTAATAGATAAAAACAAAAACCTATGCCTGTATACCAAACTATGTTTAAGGTACTCAAGACACTGTTAAACACTTAATTAATCCTGTATTAAACCAAGATTGGTAATGTTATAAACATTTTTAGACCAGTATGTTGTTCCTGATAAATTTACCAGTAAATAATGTGCAGTCCAAGATTAGAGAGTTCCAACAGGATCCACGCCAGTCAAACCTAGACGATCAAGGACAAATCAAAAGATGTGCAGTAAAGATGTCAAATGTCGGATGTGGTAAGCTTTAGCTTTCAACAGAGATTCAGTCGAATGACGAACTACCATTGGACCATTTGAGTAATTTAACCAAAGCTGGATCCTAATGGATTTTAGGAAAAAATCTTTCTGAAAACTGAATCTGCGCACATTGTACAAATAAATTTCAATTCATATTTAAATGATATGTTTAAACATATATTTTTTAAAAATTGAACTGAATCAAGAGCAGATAAATTTAATTTCTGATAAAATTGAAACTATTATTATCAATAGGGGTAAGATTGGTGTTGCAAAAATATTATTATCTTGATAAATTCTTAACAACTAAATATTAGAAAATGCTTTGAATATCCAAGCAACCTGGACCTTAAATATTTTGATTATTCATTTGATTTCCTTGAACTTATTAAGGTATTTACCACTAATTTGTATTCAAATGAGAAAAGTTAAGGACCATTAGCACAGTTAGCTGTTTCTATAATTTTTAATATAGATGCTTGGTACACTGTGTTAAGATGTAGAACTGGCTACATGTTGTATCCTTTCCTGTGGCCTGATTTTAACCACTCTGCTTATGATTAAAGAAATATCGGATTGAAGGGAAAATTGAACCTTAAGGTGGTTAAACAAATATATGGTCCTTGATATTGGATTTGCTATTTAACCAAAGCCAACAAGATTTCATAAATATATTTTTTTTTTGTGCAAGACAATTGATAAATTGTAATAAAAATTATGTTCAAAATAGTAAATCAACATACATAAGTTCAAAAAATGTAAATCAAAACACTTTAGTTCAAAAATTTAGAGAACACTTTGGTGCTAAATTTATTGAAACTTTTTTTGTGCAAATTCATTCAAACAGAATAAATATTGTTAGCTAAAATATATCAGGCGACTCGATATTATTATTTTTTGATATTAATAACGAACATGGAACAAAAAAAATGCTTTCCTATTAGAAAAGAATGCTGAACAGAGGATATCATTTTAATAAATTGTTCAAGTTCTGGTCAAACTTGGCGCTAATGTCAAGACAATTGGTAAATTGTAATAAAAATAATGTTCAAAATAGTAAATCAACATACATAAGTTCAAAAAATGTAAATCAAAACACTTTAGTTCAAAAATTTAGAGAACACTTTGGCGCTAAATTTATTGAAACTTTTTTTGTGCAAATTTAATCAAGCAGAATAAATATTGTTAGCTAGAATATATCAGGTGACTCGTTATTTTGTTTGGATATTAATAACAGACATGGAACAAAAAACATTCTTTCCTATTACAAATGGATGCTGAACAGAGGATATCATTTTAACAAATTGTTCAAGTTCTGATCAAACTTGGCGCTATCGACAAGACAATTGATAAATTGTAATAAAAATTATGATCAACATACTTAAGTTCAAAAAATGTAAATGAAAACACTTTAGTTCAAAAGTTTAGAGGACACTTTGGCACTAAATTTATTGGAACTTTTTTTTGTGCAAATTTATTCAAACAGAATAAATATTGTTAGGTAGAATATATCAGGTGACTCGTTATTTTGTTTGGATATTAATAACGGACATGGAACAAAAATCATTCTTTCCTATTACAAAAGGATGCTGAACAGAGGATATCATTTTAATAAATTGTTCAAGTTCTGATCAAACTTGGCGCTAATGTCAAGACAATTGGTAAATTGTAATAAAAATAATGTTCAAAATAGTAAATCAACATACATAAGTTCAAAAAATGTAAATCAAAACACTTTAGTTCAAAAATTTAGTGAACACTTTGGCGCTAAATTTATTGAAACTTTTTTTGTGCAAATTTATTCAAGCAGAGTAAATATTGTTAGCTAGAATATATCAGGTGACTTGTTATTTTGTTTGGATATCAAAATAACAGACATGGAACAAAAAACATGCTTTCCTATTACAAATGGATGCTGAACAGAGGATATCATTTTAACAAATTGTTCAAGTTCTGATCAAACTTGGCGCCATCGACAAGACAATTGATAAATTGTAATAAAAATTATGATCAACATACGTAAGTTCAAAAATGTAAATCTAAACACTTTAGTTCAAAAATTTAGAGACCACTTTGGCGCTAAATTTATTGAAACTTTCAATTGCCGAAAGTAATTTTGACCTAAAATATCTTTGTTCTGCAGAGTCTGTATTCAATTAATTTTATGAAAATATTTACTCCAAATAGGTTTTCTAATGAGAAAAGTTAAGGAACCTTTAGTTAACTCTTTAATTTAGATTCTAGACACTTTTCCGTGACAAAATAATGCTGAATCAGAGGAAATCAAAAAACTAAAATTACTGACATCTGGTGGAGCTGATATTAATGATTAAAGTAAATGATTTAACATTATAAAATTGAAAATCAACATACTTTACATAAAAAAATTTAAGAGAAACTTTTCCAGCTAAAACTACCAGTAGCAACATTTCAATTTAGTGAGGTGTTCTTCACTAGGAAAACAAAGCTAGTCTTATGTACATCAATCACATCAGAAATGGGAAGATAAACTATGATATGCAGATATTTGTCGTACATCAAAAACAAATTTCCATGCATATTTGGACATTGTCCATATTAAGAATAGCCAACATAAATTAACCAATCAAATAATTAGTATTATGCTACCTTTGGAATATCAGGAGTACCGTTATAAAAGGCTCAGCAAGCAAGATTTTTGTCAGAAACATTTATTCCAAGATGATTGGTTCGAGTCAACTGCTCTGACAAGCTAATTGAGAGTGGGAGAGTCAGAGACAGTTATGTCTAGTTTCTAAACACTATAGCTTGTGCTTATAGATGGAAAGCTGTTGTAAACTTTACATAGCTGTTGTAAATTCTGCTTTATAAAAACAAATTAAGAAGAAGATGGTTTCCCTGAGCTTTTCATCATTATTTTGTTTGGATATCAATAACAGACATGGAACAAAAAACATGCTTTCCTATTACAAATGGATGCTGAACAGAGGATATCATTTTAACAAATTGTTCAAGTTCTGATCAAACTTGGCGCCATCGACAAGACAATTGATAAATTGTAATAAAAATTATGATCAACATACGTAAGTTCAAAAATGTAAATCTAAACACTTTAGTTCAAAAATTTAGAGACCACTTTGGCGCTAAATTTATTGAAACTTTCAATTGCCGAAAGTAATTTTGACCTAAAATATCTTTGTTCTGCAGAGTCTGTATTCAATTAATTTTATGAAAATATTTACTCCAAATAGGTTTTCTAATGAGAAAAGTTAAGGAACCTTTAGTTAACTCTTTAATTTAGATTCTAGACACTTTTCCGTGACAAAATAATGCTGAATCAGAGGAAATCAAAAAACTAAAATTACTGACATCTGGTGGAGCTGATATTAATGATTAAAGTAAATGATTTAACATTATAAAATTGAAAATCAACATACTTTACATAAAAAAATTTAAGAGAAACTTTTCCAGCTAAAACTACCAGTAGCAACATTTCAATTTAGTGAGGTGTTCTTCACTAGGAAAACAAAGCTAGTCTTATGTACATCAATCACATCAGAAATGGGAAGATAAACTATGATATGCAGATATTTGTCGTACATCAAAAACAAATTTCCATGCATATTTGGACATTGTCCATATTAAGAATAGCCAACATAAATTAACCAATCAAATAATTAGTATTATGCTACCTTTGGAATATCAGGAGTACCGTTATAAAAGGCTCAGCAAGCAAGATTTTTGTCAGAAACATTTATTCCAAGATGATTGGTTCGAGTCAACTGCTCTGACAAGCTAATTGAGAGTGGGAGAGTCAGAGACAGTTATGTCTAGTTTCTAAACACTATAGCTTGTGCTTATAGATGGAAAGCTGTTGTAAACTTTACATAGCTGTTGTAAATTCTGCTTTATAAAAACAAATTAAGAAGAAGATGGTTTCCCTGAGCTTTTCATCATAGTGAATGATATTGACGCCATATTGAAGTGTGTGGTAAAGTCTATTTCAAGTCAATATCAAACATAATGTGAAGTCAAGGATTAGCGGCTGTAACACATTAGTGTGTTTAACCTTTGTTTTGATCCTGTGATCAGGTACATTGTTCTACATGTTTTGCGGAGTTAAATCAAAATCAAAATATATTCATAAACATTTTTTTTTTTTATACATGTGTGTACCATACTTTTTTTTAAAACTTAACATATTTAAACTAATATATTCATAAACAATAACTATTTTATACTTAAACCACATATATATACTACCAGTCCTCAAAAGAAGTTAAGGGTCAAATGTTTTTTTCTACCAGGTAATTGTCTATGCACATATCAGATATATATATAAAATTATTGGCGGAAATCGTGTCAAAATTGGTTCACGATATCCTGACAACAAAACCTGTGTACAAGGCATATGTCATTTTCAAACAAAACGATTTTGACAGTCTCCTTAGAAATCATAAACTGAAGCTCAAAACAGGCTCCATAAAACTGTTTGCATCGCCCAAACGCAGTTGGGTACGACTTTTTGGAGTTGATTATGTCCTTTCACATGCACTATGCATTTTTCATGAACAGTTTTGGCATAAAAAAACCCTTCCATGACCGTGCTGCTCTGTGCTCTCAGTTGAAATTTCAACATGGTCTGACGTCAGCTAAGTGAACTTGACAGAGGAAGAGCCATTGCGTGGTTTCAACAGGGTTTTACTTGGAGGAATGTGGCATAGAGAATCGGTTGTAGCCAGAATGTGATTGGGAGACAGCATTTCCAAGCAACCAATTCAATTCAGAAATACCCACAGTCTTGTAGGCCAAGATCAATGTCACAATGTCAAGACCGGCATGTCATTCAAATGGCCTTACGTCAGCACGTTGTTACAGCGAGATGTCTGAGAGATGAAACGCGAAATGCAAGTGGTGTTCAGGTATCGGACCAGACCATAAGAAATCATCTGAAAGCCCACACCATTCGATCGTGACAACCTCATTATGCTCAAAATGGTGAATTTTCATCAGATCCTCAGAATAGTTGTGTATATAAAGTGCATATGCTTTGCATAACAGACTCAACATTGAGACATATTGAACTCATTCTGACCAAACGTGTGCTTAAATGTTCTGATTTACATGTTCCCTTTGTCTAATAAAATGTCAAACAAAAATAACTGGTTGACCCTTAACTTCTTTTGAGTATGTGTGTACCATACTTTTTTAAAAAACATAACATACCTTTTTATATGTTTATGTAGTACATGTAACATACTTAAAAACTAAGATTGGTGAATAAATAATATAAATTTGTGTACAATACCTTTTTTATATATATACCACAATATGTTTGTGTAATGCATTATTAAAGAAAAAAGAATTACAGGCAGTAAAAAATAACTTTTATCAGAAATTACTCCTGTGAATAAGCTCAATGACTCGCACAAAATTCAAAAAGATCTGAGCCCTCTACGATTGTGCTAACAATATTTCGTAACACAGCTGATTAACTGGAAATTTATCTACAATTGTTGAAAAACAAAAGGGTTATTTTTTTCATAAATATAATTTTCAGTTAATAATTGCACTTTATAAAGTTTTAACAAGATTTCTAACAAAGGCACATAACTGGTTTAATAGTTACACTTTAAGAACTGCTCCAACTGCAGTGGTATAATCTTCTGATGGTGAGCTGTAGTTAAAGTTGTGCTTGTTTACCTTCTCTCTTCCAGATAATCACCATACCTTGTTCATCACACGAAGCTAATAAACTTTCATCACAGTTAAAACAAACATCTAATACTGGTGCTGAATGACCTAACAGTTTATTAACACAAGTTTTACTATCTTTAGTCACATCAAAAAAATAAACACACATATCTTCACTTCCAGAAACTTAAAAAAAAAGAAATTTAAAATGTTTAATTATTCCTTGACATTACAAAAAGACAAACAATGTAAGATCCAAACTAGTTGAGAGATAGAAAAGAGAACATGACAGGAGTATATTTTATCCTCAAAAAGAGAGAAGAAAGAAAAATGTTTAACATACATTAAACACAGCTAAGCCATTTCAGTTACGATCTATCTATGTTTTAACACCCAAACCACACATCTCCGATAAAATTAAGTGAAACTTAGTATATGTTAGTCAAAAAATGAGTCAACTAGTACTGATATTCAGTAAAATTTTACGCCTCAATGGCAACCATCAATACTATCATCCTTAAATATGCTTGTTACTGAACCTTGACTTTCCGAATGATCTGAACTGACAATTGATCATCCACTCATAGATCCAAAGAAAAATTTCTACTTACTGACACAAGCTCCCATTCTAAAAGACATCAACGGACAAAAACAACTTTTAATATATGATGATCTTTGTTTAATCGGAAAAGTTTTCTTCAACTGTAGAGCTCCGTCATCGGATACAATCCTACAATAATTAACAAATCTAAAAAACTGATTACAAGTAGAATTTTAATTACGATGGAATTTATTAATTCCCATGGCGCCAGTGGTTTTACCAGATGCATACTGTACAAGCAAAGAAATGTATGTGTTTATTGAGTCCTTCTGTAGGAAAATGAATTAAATGGGGTTTCTGCACCACTTGGGCTAATGTGCCAGTGTGCAATTATGTTAACCTCTTGAAATCTTTGTAAAAAATAAAATTATTGAACTCAACAGATTTTATGTTTTATAGTTTTGGGAATTAAACCACCTCATCATCTAAATCAAAGTAAACTTACTTGAATAAACATAGAGAATTAAGACAACAATTAACAAGTAACGAAGGGTCTCTAGCCTCTCTACTTAACCAAGCTCTGGCACTAATACTTGTTATAGCTTGACCATCACATACTGTTATCCTATAAAATACAATACATCTTATCATTAGTCCAAAAAAAAAAAAAAATCTGTTACCAGTAACCTGAGCAACCCATCACAAAACCTGCTAAGACATAAATAACTTTTCTTTACCGACTGACCATTAAAATACTCTAAGCCTACCAGATTGGTGAAAATGTATATATTTTTTGTTGTTACTAATGAATAAAAAATGTCATCTTTGAGTCTGTGTTTACCGATCAATACAGCAAAGATAAAATCTCGTACTGTTAACACGAGATTGCTAACCAACATGAAAATCAGGACTACAGGTCTCGTATACATTTAAACATGCACATACCAAAAATCAAACTCTACAATAATTGATCTATGGTATCACATCTAGTTGTATTCAAAACCTGTTACATTTTTGGCAACAGATAATTTGTGAGCATTAAAAAAAAAGATTCAAAAAAATATTACTGAACATGGGACCTCATGGTTAGAGGGCAAGCATCTAACGCATCAAGCCACAATATCTCGTCTTGTTCTAGAGGCCTTCTGTGTAGTTCATTAAACAGATTTTCTACAGATTTAAGCAACAACAAAAATGTAATAAGTACCTGCGAGCTTTAGCAAGTTTGCCAGTAGCGACATCAACAGTAAAAGAAAATATGGAACCTTTGTCATCCCCAGCCCATAACAATTTACCACTGGAGTCAAATGCCATAGACTGTACTTGTCCAGTTATCTTTGAACTTCCACCCTGTAATAACATAGGAAAAAGATATAGCAGTGTTATCTCTAAACTACTCTTAGTATTTATAATGATTCTAATCTTTTACATGTTTTGGGGGGGGGGGGGGGGTACGGTGGCTAAGTGGATAAGGCACTGGTTCGCTAGCCTGGAGGTCGGGTGTTCGATCCCTGCATTGACCGAGAAAGTTCATCTTGATTTTCCGGCAGGATTTCCTCTTGTCAGTGATGCAGAAGGAGGGCCTGACATGGACAGCTGCCTAGTCGTTCAGATGGGACAAAAAATTCGAGGTCCCCTGTAGCGCCGCTGCCCGGGCAAAATTTCCCTGATAGCACACTGTATAGCCTATACCCGTCTTCATCGGCCCAGTTCGGAGTAGAATAGTAGGTCGTTAAACCCCATTTCATTTCATTTAAGTGTTCATGTCTCTGGTCAGCCAATGTGATTGCTTAGTCATACATTTAGTTTCCAAAGAATACACGTTGGATTTAATTTCTGACAACAATGTTCTACTGACCTTATAACCTTTACCAGTGGACATGTTCATTACTTGTACCATACATCTATTATTACCTATCTGTTACATAGGTCAGGAAATCAAATATCAGTTCACATAAAAACAATATAATTATTTAGCTATTTAGAGGGAGCATGAAACTGAAAACCTAATCAAAAATAGGGGAACTCAGAAATCAATTAACCATGCAGACTTATTTATGATGAAGAAGTCCAATTTGATTCCATAGAAACACAAAAAAAAAGATCTGAGACATTTAAAATTGGCAAAACTCACATGATATATGAATGAAGTTTAAGACTGATATCTTGAATTATTTTCTAAATATGCTGGACCAATATGACTTGCATATATTTCAAGACCTCAGCAGGTGATCTATAATTTTTGTCGAGAGAAAGGATACAACAAACATGTTGTTATTTAATGGTTGAAATAAACAACAATTAACTTCTCCACCACTACCATCGTGTATAACTCTCATACACGTACCAGCTGCTACATCCCATAATCTAGCTGTACTATCTTTACTAGCAGATAATATAACATCATTAGATAGTGACCACACAAAATCTGAAAAAATATGATATAACTAAATTACCTTTGTTTAGTTTTACATTTATTTCAAAAAGGCAAAGTAAGAATGTTATGTTTGGGAAGTCTAAGAAGATTTTGTTAAATTATCAGGATATTTGGAAAGAATGCCATCATTAATTGTTTAAGCTGCATTCAGTCACAGACTCAGCATAACACAGGACACAATATGGAATACAAGTTACCTAGAAGTTTATTTCCGGCAACATCTAAGTAACTTGTATTCCATAAATTTGTGTCATGTGTTAAGATATTATAACCCAAATAAAATTAACATTTATATTTAGATACAAAGGGCATTATTAACATATGGTTCAACTTTATTACAATAATAATTACTATAATTTTCACATAGTGTGATGATCATATGATGTACATATAGGATTTGTATATCCATGTGTGTTTGCCCTGTTCACCATGCAATATGCTATGTGATAAATTTGCCTGGAAAGCCCACTCTTATTTAGAATTCCAACTCTCAAGGATTTTTTGTGTGTATTTAGGACCTAGGTTTTCCATGACATCTGAGCAGTTATAAACTGACATGAGGAAACCATGCTGGAAAATCCTGGAATCTCTTGGTTATTGAGCCAGTGCCTTACTCACCTGTTAAACAGGTATAGCTTTCTATGTTTTGAAAACAAGATCAGGATGTGTTTTATACCAAGTGAGGTTGGTCTATGATATGTCATTGAGTCAATTGGAGAATGGTTTCAAGCTCACACTTGTACATGACAAGGAGCAGGCTCGTCTGTCCAATCTCATGAGTTTTCTCTGGGTCTACCAGGTTCCTCCCACAGATGAAGACCTAGGCAGGGTGAAGCGAATTGTTTAAATAAAATTTAACATGTTAGTCCCAAAATGAACTAGTCTGTGTCAAATGGACGTCAACCCCTCCATTTGTGTAACAATAAAATGTATAAGTACCTGTGACTCCACCTTTGTGTCCCTTTAACATACATATAACAGTTGCTGGTGGAGGTATAACTTGACAAATTGATAAACTACCATCTAAAGATGAACATGCTACTCGTGTTTTATCATCATGAGCAAACTTTACACTTGTAACTGCAATATACATATTTTATAAAACATTACATACTAGGGATCACAATGCTCAATAGAAGAATGACTAGGCACACTAGCCAACATCTAATGGCCAGACTTGAAAAGTCCCTGTGGTTTTGCTTGACCACACTAACAGAATTTGAACCTGGGGCATTAGAGTAATCAATCTAGTGTCATAACCCTTTAATTACCATGGTTCGTGTCTGAATAGAATAGCTCTTACCTGCAGCAGAATGCTGGTCAAATATATGATGCATTCCAGCAAAAGCATAATTTTCTGATACTGTCTTTCCACCAACCATTGCCCTAAAAATACAAATTAAAAACAAACTGTTTAACAAATTTCACTTAAATGGGGAAACTAAGGTAGAGATTAGAGATTCAGGTGCCGGCTGTTTCGCATCCTAGTTTATTCATACCTCAAATTATCATCAAAAATCCCAAACTGACTCATCAGAATGGGTTCAATAATCAAGACCAGATTAAATATAAACAAAAGGCAAGTAACAGTATTTGTTTCTTTTTTTTTTTTTTAAAACATCAAATATCGTCAATAATCCCAACTTATAATACTCATCAGCTGCAATATTGTAGCAGGGTCATGTCTTATCACTATAGTTGCAAAAGTAATTTAGGTGACATGAAATCATGTGTGTTCTAATTCTAATTCAAATCATTTAATCAAACGGTAAGGTTTCACCTTTACTTCAGTTTATTTCTACAACATATATAGGAAAGGTATGAATCAATTTACTGTACTAATGACCTAGGAAAATAACAGCCAAGTTACGAAACAGCTCGCATTCAGAGATTCCAAGTTGATATTCTATATTTCATTTTCATAGGAGGAAGGCATCAGAAACAATAAAAGAACAACTATGACTGGCTTTTGGCCAAACAAATACGAGAAAAATAGGAATTAACATACACTTAACACAAACTAGGTCATTTCGAGACTAACATATGGTTACAGGACTCACAAGCAACGGGTAGCATTTTATATACCTGTCGCTTTAGTAACTAACCTGTCACTCTCAATTATCAAGGACCAATCATGTATACAAGGGGAGATAACTAGATCTTAATTCTGGGTACATTTATGACCTCCCTTGGATATATCAGGACACTAACCTGCTTGCTTCAGCAGCACTTGTTGGAACAACTTCAATACTATCATATACACGTTTCATTGGACCCTCATAAAGATGTTTTAATGACCCACTACTGGTATTACGTCTGTGGCGTTTTCGTCCATCACTTGGACCAAGTGCGGCAAGCGAGTCATAGCTCTGTAACAATAAAAAAAAATGGTTTCATCAACAATGACCAACGACAAGATAATGACTAGTTACACACTGCAGTTACACTACACAAATGAAAATTTTCATGTCATGGCTTAATATGTTTTTAAATTAAATAAAGCATACGGTTGCTATTCCAAAAGCACATACTCTCAATTTTTTTTTATTTTTGAAATTCTAAACAAAACAGCCCTCATTAGCCACATGGGGCTATCTATTAATAGCATGAAGAACTAAAATGAAGTCAGTTTGGTCTAATGGACTCAAAATTTAAAATAATGCCAAAATATGTTCAGGTATGTTCAAGTAAACAAAAAGTTTTTCATTATTTTCAAGTATAACTGTGTTTACCTCTGCTGTATTTCTGCTAATACTACGCAAACTGAAAGATCGACTTTTGATACTCCTGAAAAAGAAAACAAAAAATTAAAATCTTCACTTATCAAAGGAAAAACCTACCAAGTCCAAAATATCTAAAATCATGAATAACAGCAGTAGTGCAGTTTTGTAAATCTTACTTGATTATAAAACAAACCTGGCTAAAATACCAATCAATATGAAGTATTTGTCATGTTATCCACCACCCACCCACCCACCCCCTCAACTCCCAAAAAAATAAATAAATAAATATATCATGTTAAGAAAGGTATCAATTATAAGGGTTGTCATCACATATTTTCCTTTTTTGGGTAATGAAACATTTGTAATACACTGAAATCTGATTAAGAGTAACAACTCATAAAGTAATTATCAGAAATCATTAGAATTTGTTTGGCTTCTAGTTCTGACTTATTATACCAATGTTTAGTATACATAACATCATAATGCCTCTTTATCTCATGACCTTCAACACAATCAGATCTCATCTGTAGCCTTTAGAGCGTTCACAAGATTCTTCAAACTGATCAATGGCCACAACTCTGGCAGTAATTATCGTTATTCGCTGAAAATGAATAGGCTTCTTTGTTTCATGACCTTAAACACTGTGTATAAATTTAAAATCAATAGGATATTAACTTTGGCATCTAGAGCCTCCAGATGATTTTTTTTAAGTGATCAAGGGCCATAACTCTGGCAGTTATTATCGGAAATCGCTGAATATCAATATGCATCTTTGTCTCATGACCCTAAACACTGCACTGTCTATAAATTTAAAGTCAATCGGATATTAACTTTGGCCTCTAGAGCATCCACAAGATTTTTTGAAGTGATCAAGGGCCATAACTCTGGCACTTATTATCAGAAATCACTGAAAATCAATAGGCTTCTTCGTCTCATAACCTTAAACACTGTGTATAAATTTTAAGTCAATCAGATATCAATTTTAGCCTCTTGAGCGTCCACAAGCAATTGTGTAGGCCGGACGGACGGGGGCGACAACAATATACGACCACATTTCAATGTGGGCATATAAAAAGGGAACTCTCATACATAACAATCAGTCTGCACCATGACCTTGGATAGCCTCTGTACATTCACAATTGGCTATACATATATACACAAATTCATGCACAGACATGCATTAAGCAATAGCACAAATATCCACTCCTTAAATCAAACAAGTACAGAGATTATTTTTGCCCTACTATTAAATATGACTTGAAATATCTACCCCTGGTCAGAAAAAGCTGGGCTGCCATATCTTGAATTTAATAACTGGGCTCTAAGTCTTAAATAATCTTTTCTAGTTGCAGCATCTCCCTGATAACAGAAACAAAGAATCAATAGAAAATATTATTCAAATAATAAAACACAATATATTTTTTTTAAACACACATAATGTGAAATTTAAAAATTCGAAGGAATGTATAAAACTAATATTCAACAAAATGTTGCATATCACATAAATATACTTTAATACCAGGTGTCCATCATAATCAAATTCACTTAAATAGTATTATCTTAATAAAGGATTTTTCAATGTGATATCATATTAAGACAATTTCATTGAATGTTTTACAAATGTTATTTGATGCATACTTCTTTATTGGCATTTTCTCTCAACAACTGACTTCGTCTTCTTATGTAGAGAGTACCTGTAAAGGGAAAAACAGAGCACAATTGAAACTAAGCAAACAAGACGTACGAAATACACAAAATCAAATAATAAAATATATATGTACAGTGTTGGTAATGTAAACTTATTAAAAATGTCACCACTTTTTCACATTTTATATCAACAAAAAAAATTCAGCAGAATTTTTTCCAATCTAACTTCCAAAAAAGGTTGTCTTGACAAGTACATGTAAATGAAAATGTTACACACACAATCATTGCACCACATCCAAACCTGTTTTATTCACAGCA